>CM076250.1:9358382-9958382 GCA_038380765.1 Odontothrips loti
GAGCGGCGGCAGGTCACCCTCATGGAGTCCAAGGACGCGGCGACGGTCGTGCCCTGGAGCTCATGCTCGTATACACTGCTGAGGATGAGTCATGAGCGACTGGAAGAGGCTGCTTTGTCCATAAGGGGCGTCCATGGGGTGTCCGTGGGACGTCCGTGGGGTGTCCGTTGGGTGTCCGTGGGACGTCCGTGGGGTGTCCGTGGGGTGTCCCCACGCCCCACCCCTCCCAGACTGTCGTCGCAGACATACACGATAAGGCACTGCACCTCATCCTAACGACAGCGCCCATTCCGCCCCGATACCCGCGGTGAGTGCGTATGTCGCGCTCCGCCGGCCGCCGCCAGGCCATCACCACCGCCGTGCGGACTGACTGACTCACGCCCGCCGCGGTCGTGTCGGAAAACAGCCACCGACAGTGATGGGATGAAATGTCAGCAGGCGGCAGGTAAAGAGAAGCAGCTCAGCATCACCACGGGGCGGGCACTGCTCTGCTCGGGCCTCGGGGGGGGGGGGGGGGGGGGGCTTCTCCGGACGGGGTCAAAGACCGGCCTTGGGAGAGTGCGAGCACTCGACGGCCACATCCATATAGGTGCAAGTGGCTCGCGGTGCTGGAAGGGAGAGAGAGAGAGAGAGAGAGAGAGAGAGAGAGAGAGAGAGAGAGAGAGAGAGAGAGAGAGAGAGAGAGAGAGAGAGAGAGAGAGAGAGAGACAGACAGACAGACAGACAGACAGAGAGAGACAGAGACAGAGACAGACAGAGAGAAGGGAGAGATGAAGGGAGCGAGGGAGGGAGAGAGGGAGAGAGAGAGAGTATTCTCGGAGGCTGGACTTGTTGGAGAGGACGCGCGCTTCGGACAGGTCTGGCGTGTCTGGAGAGGTGGGGCCTGGCAGGGGAAGGCTGGGAGGCCAGGTGAGGGAAGTACGGGCGGCGCGAGCTGAGGGCACTAGGCAACCGCGACAAAACGGAAAAAACTCTCGGCTGCCCTCGGGCCGCCGTCACCGCCAGGCTCCCGGCACGCACAGCCCCCGTGGTGCCCATGCGCCGACAATTATCCCTCCGATGCACATCATAAATTGGTCTGACGAGCGGAAAGAAGAAAAGATATCGTAAGGGAATAATAAAACGACGACGTGCATGATGGAGATAGTCCGAACACGAGCACGGCCAGCACCCGGACCCAGACCGCGATGCGGTACTGCCACTGCCGCTAGAGTGAGAGGGAATCACCAAAAGGGGGCGGGGGGAGGAAAGGGGGCTTATCTGCTCTAGTTATCTGCTGACAAATTTTTCATGGTACATAGATAAGTAAAGACTTTGCAACAAATTATCTTGGACACCACTGCATTCGGGTGTAGGACTGCTTAACAACCCCCTTCACCTCCATCAGCAGAATGAATCATGTCCTTGGAATTAGTCATAAAAGGTGTGAGCAATGAATTATAGAGAATATAAGAAAGGATCAACAGGTGGGGTTTTAAAGTAAACAGCTCACAAATTGTCTAAATATGAAATGACCTGACACTATAGGGGGAGGGGAAATATAATGACAAAGTGCTCACTCAGGTAATTTTCAAGGGGGATGATTTTATACACAACTAATAGTGTATTTGATGTGTACAATAGTTCATCTTTTGATATAAAAGTGTATGAAAGGAAACTGATGAATGTCACTGAGAAAAAAATGGTTAAGAATGCGAAGTCCCACAATCTAGGTTATGATATCACTCTCACCTCAGTTACACAATAACAATATCCTCCAGAGCGTTTAACACATAACCCTACTTCTGGCAAACGAAATCTCCAGCAGTGGTAGGGTGGGTCCTTGTACACACCCCAGCAGACGACAGTCTGCACAGGGGCGGGGGAATGCTGTCAGAGTGGGTCGCGCACGTTAATCAGTGCCCAACCGTTTTCCGCACAGCCCAAAAAATTGGCTAACCTTCGCAGGGTGCAGACACAATGGTGGCGCTGCTTCCAGAGCCTACTTTCTTTCGTGCTCCGACAGTGACCACGGGGGGGAACTGCTCTCACCTTTAGACGTCGTAGATTGCCGTCCCTCGCGGCGTAAAACACGACGATTTTGATATCCATTTTTGCATAATTGTCACACTAATATGAATTCGGAGGATCGCACAACGCACAAAACAGTTCCGTTCCGTACAGCTCTCTTCTCAGCAGCTGTGACGGAACAACTAACGATTATCGTACTGACAACAACACACGAGCTCGGGGCTCGGGCCTCCGCTTCGGCTCGGGTCCGCATCCGCATCTTCGGCGAGCAGCCGACAGCAGCCGAACCCGAACGGCGCGCGGACAGAGTTGCCGGGGCGGCCGCTAGAGCGCGCCCGCAGCCGGACTCGCGCGCCCGCGGTACGCCGCTTCGGTTTCACTCGGGTTCGCTTCGGGTGTTGGGTTCGGCTCGACTCGGCCGCGGCCGATACTTGGCTACCGCAAGCCCCAGCCGCCCGAGCAGCCGAATGCCGCCGAGCCGAGCAGTGCCGACTGCCGAGGGTGCCGAGCCGAGCTGCTTGACTTGATGGGAATCTGTCATTTTCGGGAAAAGGAAGAAGAGAGGAACGCAGTCCGGCATTTCGAAGAACGATTGGTTTTAAAATAGTGACGGCCTATTTCGGAACACGTGCGACATAATGCACCAGAGCGGGCGAATTTGTGGCACCGTGTGTATCGGTACAATGGAGGAGTAGTGCCGCCGCCGCTGCTGCTGCTGCTAGTGCCGAAAGGTGGCGTGCGTTTTTGTGAAATCCGAATCTGATACGCTAGGCGTTACGATTGAACCGAGCGGACGGACGGAACGGAACGGGCGCCCGCTGCCGCTGCCGCCGCGAGGAAGCGCTCCGCTCAGGACAGGACAGCCACAGCGCGCGGATGTGGACATGGATGTGTGGCGGGTGTTGTGGTGAATCAAGAAACAGTGTTGTGAAAATACCCGCTCCAAGTCTTCGCATCCCAGTGCAATGAAGTGTGCCCAAGTTTCCTAAGGATAATAACCAGAACATCGCATCGGCTATTGTGTGTGTGCTAGTGCGTGTGTGCGCGCGAGAGAGAGGGAGCCGAGACCGGAGCGGAGGACTCCGAGGCGGAAGAGAGAAGCGAAACATGTGTAGTTGATGAGTTAGTTTTGTGACAGCCATAATGTATCCTGCCCCAGCCAGGCACCCGACTGCGGCGGTAAGTAAAATTATAACCTAAAAATTGTTAGGCGAAGGTGCAGGGGCCCTGAAACGACTCATTTAGCATGCGCTTGTCTCGTTCCCGTTGGGGCGTCGTGTAATGTATGTATCTCCTGGGCGATGCCAAATGATTTTCCAAGCGGCCGCGTGAATTCTCGCGACTCTGCTTCTGTCCTCGTATGCTAGGCGCCAAGCGATACAGTAATTCCAGTTTTAATCGTGCTTTTCTTTCTTGTACCACTTGAATTATAACTCATGTTCGATATGATTTCCAAATCTGCAGTAGTGTGAATGTTTATGCATAGTGGGAGTATGCGAATTCTGCTTGATAACACAAGGAAATCGAATCAATAAGAATATTTTGTTTTCTAACCTATTTGTATGGTTTTGGAATCAAGATCTGTGTTGTAATCCGTATAAACTCGTATTATTATTTTAGACTCATTGACTTACACAAACTTGTAGTATTTTATAGGTTAGAATTTAACTTGCATTGCGTGTGGGAGTCAAATCTGTATTTGTTTTATTCTCTGATTAACTTTATGGATAATTTCTGGAGAGCCTTTTTGTCATCTGTTTATATCCTTTTATCATTTTATTATGTTTGATTCTGTTTAGAAGCTATTTCAAATATAATATTCATTGCAGGCAGAATTTTATTTACGTGTTGAGCAAAAGCTCTATTTCTTGCTTCTCTGCTCTCATAAACCTTCAACATTTGATAAATTCACATATGTTAGTCACCTATTGCCCAACATTATGCTCAATTGATAACGTGACTATTTTCATATTTGTCCTAAACTGCTTTTTGTGGTATGTTTACTGTAGGTGGATGAGCTTTATTGTGGTTCAATGTAGGTTTATTGTATTGTATAGTTATGACTATAATTATTTTTCTCAAAACATATTGTTAAGGGGTCGTACCCATATTACGTGACCTTATTGGGGGAGCCAAATACTGCGCCCTATCTTAAATACATGGAAAGGTTAGGTTATCCACGTCATGAGGAAGGGGGGGGGGGGGTCAAAAAGCGGCCCAAAATCGGTCACGTAATATGGGTACGGTCCCTAAGTTGTCCCTATTTGTATGTCGGGTCCCCCAATGTCAACCTTGCTGCGCATGGACACGGTGCATGCAAGGTGGGGGAGGTGATGCCGCCCAAATTATGCCCGGCCATCACCTGGGGGCCCTCTCTGTAGGCTTGGCACGAACCGGGAAAGAAATGTTGATTGGTCCCGCGGTGGCGGGGAGGAGGCAACGCGGGCCGGGGGCCGCGGGGGCCGCGGGCGGCGAGACGAGCGGGCACCCTAAAGCCCTAAAAGGGTGAGCATGACTGCCCAGCCAAGAGGGGCGTGGTGGGGCGGGGCGGAGGGCGGCACGACGCAGCGGGGCCGGCGGGGCCGGGCACCGATTGTTCCCGCCTGACCCCCCACACCTCGCAGGGCCCGCGCCGCCACGCCCCGCCTCCCCCTTCGCCTTGCCGCTCGCCGCAGAGAGCATCGAGCTCAAGACAGCCGGACGGCAGACGGCACGGCACAGACAGACAGGCCGCACCGAGGAGAGGAGTATTGTCTTCCAGAATGATGATCCACGTGGACTTGTAGCTCTGCGGATGGGGCCCCGCCGCCCCCGCGCCTGCTGCGCCTGCTGCCTGCCCAGCGCGGATCGGATAGTTGTTGAGCTCCCCGGAGCGTCTCGCCAAGCGGAGCGGTCGGCAGGAGGGGGGGAGTGGCCGGGTGGATGTGATTGATGGTGACGGCGGTACCGAGTCCAGACCAGTCTCCCGCTTCACTACGGCCCCTCCGCGCCGCGCCACGCCAATGTGTCCGGCAAGGTGGTCGGCCTGGGCTGGGCCGCGGGCAGCAGCGCGGGCCCCTTCCCTTCCCTCTGCTGCTGCTCCGCGAATGGACAATTAGTCCCCCTCCCCGCCCTCAGCGCGCCCGTCACTCCGGCCGATTTCTCACCTCCCCTCCCCTCCCCTCCGGGTACCGCGGCTGGCTAGGCCAGGCACCAGCCCGCTCCCACGGCGCGGAGGATAGGACAGGGCAGGTTGTACACCGCCAGGCCAGCAGCCCCCGCCCGCCCTCCGCCGCGTCTTATCGACCAAAATGAGGGCCGGCGGAGGGCGGCGCGACCAACTATGAGGGGTTGTATGACGCGACGCGACCGTCTCGCTGGGCTGGACATCGCCTCGGGGGGGGGGGGGGGGGGGGCTGCGCGGTGGGGGAGGGCTGTCGGCACACACCTGGCGTGTGGCGCGCGCGCGCACCCCACGCGCTGCCCCGCCCCGCCCCCCGGAGCTGGAAGGGCGCGTCTGCTTAGCAAACCAATGTGACTGCGGTGCAGGGGGAGGAGGAGGGGGAGGGTGGGGGCGGCGTGGTTGACCCGTGATTGGGCGATATGGCCGCCGGCAGGGCGTCGGAGGGGTGCTGGAGGAAGACACCGCCGTAGGTTTGCTGCCCCCCACTGGACGCTCCGCCCCGCGCCGAGCCGACAGAAGACGGCGCACACTGGCAGACATTCCTCCGGGTGTCCTGGATAGTAGCGACCGGGTGGGTTGGCTGTCAGTTTCACCAGGGTCTTTTGGGACGGGCGAAACCAACGCGCCGCCGATGGGCGAGCCCGGTCCACTGTGAAGATGGGCGGACGTGTGTGTAGGGCGGGGGGGGGGGGGGGGGAGCCTACGAGCGCGGCGCTGCAGCTGGAAAGAGTTGTCTTTTGTGAGGGCGGATGAAACACTGGCATACACAGTACGGCTGCCAGAGGTGGATCGATCTCGGTTCGCGCTCTCTCTCTCTCTCTCGCTCTCTCTCTCTCGCTCTCTCTCTCGCTCTCTCTCTCTCGCTCTCTGTCTCTCTTTGTATCGCTCTGTGGCAGCGGGAGATAGAGAGGGAGAGACAGAGAGGGAAGGGGACGACGAGAGAGCACTTGTGCCCTGTAGCACAGCACCGTAGCGCCTCGACTCGCTTGGAGGGGGCGGTGTGCGAGTGTTGTCCTCTCCCTCGTCTCCTCGTGGGGCTGGGCAGGCCTGGCTTGGGGTTGGATCGGGGTGGGTTGCCGGGGTGGTAGGCCCTCGCTGACATTATACCCTCCAACTCACGCATGCACATCCGTGGATGAGTGTAGGTGCGACGTGTGTGTGTGTGTGTGTGTGCGCGCGTGTGCGCGCGGAGGAGAGAGAGAGAGAGAGAGAGAGAGAGAGAGAGAGAGAGAGAGAGAGAGAGAGAGAGAGAGAGAGAGAGAGAGACCCCGCACTGGTGAGCGCGAGCGGCGGGGGCACGGGGGCCATTCATACGTCCGTCCTGTCCGAGGACATGAAAGTGTCCTGGGACGACTCGGCGGTGCTTACGGTGACGGGGCCGTGGGCAGCCGTGGGCAGCCGTGGGAGGCGCCCGGGGCCCCAAGCAGCCTGCTGCGGAAGAGATCAGAGATTGTCCAATATCCAGGCGGAACAAGGTTGACGTAGGGCAGAGCAGCTGACGTCTGTGCGTCTCTCGTCTGATCCAGGGCGGTCCTGCAACTGGGTGGCCGCAAACTGTCAGGACCGTCCTGGAACAGGATTCTGGGTACGAGTGTCCGACCGCGGTCCCAAGCGACCCGTCCGCAAGGACCGTCCTGGGAGTGTGGTCGTCACCCGGTTCCAGGACGGTCCTGGAACTGGGTGTTGGGTGACCGACGGGGAGGGTCGTGTCGGCCCGCTGCTCGCAACCAAACGACGGCGACGCCGCCGACGGGTGAGGCCGTGTAGGCGTCCCTCTGATTGGCTGGGTCTTGGTCGGTCTGGGGCAAAGGGCCGGGCGGCGGTTGCTGCGCTGTTGCTGCTACTGCTGCTACTGCTGCTACTGCTGCTACTGCTGCTACTGCTGCTACTGCTGCTACTGCTGCTACTGCTGCTGCTGGCGTCGTGCCGCTTGTGTCGCGTGCGCTCGGGTGGGGGGGGGGGCTGAGCCGAGGGACCCAGCCGCCCCGTCCTCCCCGCACGGCTGCCGGGGTGTGAGAGCACCGGGGGCCGTCGGTAAATGACTAGCAGTGTATGTGGTATGCAGGTGCACTGCTGCTGCGCCCGGCCAGCCGAGGCTTCGGGCTTCCGCTTATCGCTGACATCCGATCGAACGACGGCGCATTGCGCGTCCCGTGCCGTCCCGTGCCGTCCCGTGCCGTCCCGTGCCGTCCCGTGCACGGCGCTGACGCGGGGAGCAAGCGGGTACACTGCGCGGCGGCGTGTGTGGTTGCGATACGTGTCGGGGAAAGCGCTATCAAAAATCGTGTAATACTTCGACTGCTTTCAAGGTCGTCAAATCAGTAGAACAAGAGAAGTCGCAAATTTAGTAAATATTAAAACAGAGAGAGAGAGAGAAATCAGAAAATATCAGAACATTTAATTGTGATTTTAGATTATGGTACGCCTGCGCCAGCAGTGAGGGATCCCACAGGTTTGTGTACATGCACCTGTCAGTCTGTGTGATAGTCCGGCGCGGTCGTGCGCACACCACATTTGTTAAATCACCGCGGCTCAAATTGTGGTCGACACCGGAGTCAGCGAGGTTGGTTTGGCCACTTGCCGTAAAAAATGCACGCCACCCAATATGTTTCATGTTCGCTTATCGCTTTTTAAGTTGGGTTCGCGGTGTCTGTCCAATCCGTTTGTTCTCTTGGCTTGCCGTGGTGTGCACATATGCGAACATTACCTGCAAACACGCATGCGATTGTGAAATTTGTTGCGACGTTGTCACCAGCGCGCAAACCTTGGTTAGCCGCGTTTGAACACATGTGGCGCCTGCCAGGTAGGCAACCACGACTTCTGCACGCACGCGTGTCAGGCGGGCTGGCCTACCCCGGCACTCGCAGGCGCTGCCCGGCTGGCTCTGCGCCTCGGCCTCTGCACGCGGCTTGGAGTTGTACACAGCACCGGCCAAGGGCTTTCGGTTTGACTCCGCTCTGATCGATTCCGACCGGCGGCGGCGGAAGGGCGCGAGTGAGTGACAGAGAGAGAGAGAGAGAGAGAGAGAGAGAGAGAGAGAGAGAGAGAGAGAGAGAGAGAGACGGAGGGATCTGCTCGGCCACACCCCTTCCACACTGCTCCGCCGGGCGGACGACGCCGTGCGGACGTCATGCGCGGGGGGAACGGGGGACGTCTGTGTAAACACAGCGCGCGGGGCGGGCCGGCGGGCCTCGAGACTCGGGCTGTAGTCAGTCCGTTTGCCCCTCGGCTCTCTCTCTCTTTCTCTCTCTCTCTCTCTCTCTCTCTCTCTCTCTCTCTCTCTCTCTCTCTCTCTCTCTCTCTCTCTCTCTCTCTCTCTCTCTCTCTCTCTCTCTCTCTCTCTCTCTCTCTCTCTCTCTCTCTCTCTCTCTCTCTCTCTCTCTCTCTCTCTCTTTCTATCTCTCTCTTTCTATCTCTCTATTTCTATCTCTCTCTTTCTATCTCTCTCTCTCTCTCTCTCTCTCTTCTCTCTCTCTCTCTCTCTCTCTCTCTCTCTCTCTCTCTCTCACACACACTCGCGTGCCGTGCCGTGTAAAGCAGTGTGTCAACAGAGCCTCCCTGCGCCGCCCCCGCGCCCCGCTCGCGTCGTGTTCATCGGGCAGCACCCCTTCTCCCTCCAACAACACCACCCACTCACCCTCCCTCCTCTCCCCTCCTCTCCCCTTCTCCTCCCCCCGCACGCCGCCGCTCCCCTGTTTGCCTCCCCGGCTCCTTTCGACAATTTGTCGGGATTTGCCTCAGCCGGAGGTGTTTAGCGCGGCGGTGCTGTAGTGGTGGCGGCGGGCAGCGGCGGGCCTCCGGTGCCTATGCCCGGCCAGAGCATGTGATGAATCTGAAATTGACAGACAGACGCTAACTCTCCGAAGATCTGCGAAGCCCAGCGGCATAAACGACTCGCAGTACAAAGTCTGACTTGATAGGATACAAAAGCGAATTCTTCGTAGCATTGTACGTACCACAGTTACCTTTGCAAATGTGACAGCATTACCTTTTCGCTAGGCGGACTGGGGCCCCGGGCACTCGACATTTCATACTGCTGCCCCTCCCCCCCGCCCCGCCGAGGCCCCCCCCCCCCTCCTCGGGGACACCCGCCTGGGACACTCTATCGGTGGATGATTCGCTCCTTCCCTCACACAAGCAGGAAGCCCCCGCACCTTCGTCCCTGCGGGGTGTGTGTGCGTGTGCGTGTGTTGCCGGCTGCCCATGTCAAACTCTGTGCCCTCTCCCTTTCGCCGTGTCCTCTATCCTCGTCCCCCTGTATCTCCCTTCCTTTTTTATTTTTTGCTTGCTCCTTTCTTAGCCGCCGCCCTCCTCGGCTCGTCCTTGTCATCCCCTCCCTCTCTCCCCTTCCTCTTCCGCCTTTTGCGTCCAGAGGGGCAGCAGCAGCAGCAGCAGCGGTGGTGGCGTCGCTGCATGTGTCAAATCGATAGCAAACGTCGAGGGGGTGACGGGAGGGGCGGCAGGGAGCGGAGGGGGGAAAGATAAATGGAAAAAGCGCGGGCGCGCGCGGGGCGAGAGTGAGGTGTAGCAGTGAGACCGCGCCCCTGCGACAGCCCCTGTGCGCTCTCTCACTCGCTCTCTCTCTCTCTCTCTCTCTCTCTCTCTCTCTCCCTCGCTCCCCCCTACCCCTCTCCCTCGCACACAATCAGTGCGCGCACTTCATTATGCGCTTGCGCCCCCCCCCCCGCCAGACCCTCTCCCCGCTACACCTGTCGGACAGCCGGACCGCGTCTTGATACGCGGTTCTGTCACCTATTCGCCCGTGCTCTCGGACTCTGGCTCGTGTACACTCTTTTCAGGCAACGTGAAGCCTAATCTTCTGACTGGACTCTCTCTCTTTGCTCTCTCCCACGAGCTCTCACTCGTGTGCCCTCTCCACTTGCCCTTGCCTTTCTTCCTCCCCTTTCAGCGGTGTGTGTGTGTGCTTCCTTCTCTACCGCAGACATTTTGATTGTGGACGCCATCCTTCCCTCCCCTGCTCCTCCATTACACACTCATGCGTGCCACATACTGCGCGCGCGCGCGCGCGCGCACACACACACACACACACACACACACACACACACACACACACACACACACACACACACACACACACACACACACACACACACACACACACACACACACACACACACACACACACACACTGCGCACGCTCGCTACCTTTAGTCGCGCGCTGCCCCTCTTATTTCGATTATTCTCTCCGCGTATATGCCCCCCTCCCCCGTCGCCGTCTTTTTGTATTTCTGTACTCTTCCCCTTTTCTTCTACCTTCTTATTTCGCTCCCTGCTCTTTGACTCCCCTTCCCTGCTCTCCCATTCGGATGGGGCAGGAGGAGGAGGAAGAGGCAGTCACGGAGCTGGGGAGACCGACTCCGGACTTCTTGTGACTGATTGCTGAGCGCCCCATCTCGGATAGCGAGCTCTATAGGTACACCGTACACCGATGTGGCCGCCGCTTTCGGGCAGCCAGTCTCGTATAATTCTTTCCTCTGTTCGCAGAGTGCGTCCCGCGATCTCCGCGTTTTCATTTCGTCACTCTTTCCGCCCCGCCGCGCTCCCGTTTCGAGATTTATGCGATCGCCCCCGATGTGAAATGTTATTTTCTCGAATGATGACGAATGGGTGGGTCTCTCTCTCTCTCTCTCTCTATCTCTATCCCTATCTCTCTCTATCTCTCGCTCTCGCTCCAGGCGCGTGCGCAGGATTTCGGTTTGGGGGGGGGGGGGGGTCACTTTGCGCTTGTTGCCTACTTACAGGCTGAATGCCATGTGGGTTGCCTACCCTCCGGGCGGTGCCCTTCGGGCGCCGAGGGCTTTTTTTTTTTTGGGGGGGGGGGGGGGGGGTCACGACCCCTTGACCCCCCCTAAATACGCGCCTGTCTCGCTCTCGCTCTCTCCCTCTCCCTCTCCTACAATTGTAATTCTCGTTGGGATGAATCGCTCGCGCCATCGTGCGATCTCGCCCCGCTTGGTCTACTCTGATGGCTCTTTCTGATGGGAAAAAAAACACTTTAAATCTGACATACACCCTTTAAACGGCATGGTTGACACACTGTTACGTTTGCAGAGCTCCCATCACTTCCCTTACGCACCCCCTCCCCTGAGGGTGTCAGAGAGAGAGAGAGAGAGAGAGAGAGAGAGAGGGGGGAGGAGACACATCGAGAGACATAAACAGAAAGAAGGCTCAGCAAACGAGCGCCCGCGTTGCATCGGAGCATAGAAGGACGAGGACAGCGGGGGGTAGGACGGGATGAATGCAAAGTGCACCGAGCCTCGTCGTCAAAAGCAGGGGGGGGGGGGGATCGGAATAATTGCCGAAAAAATGACAGGAAAAAGAGTGAATTTGTTGGCGTCGAGACGTTGCTGCTGCTGCTGCTGCTCTTTGGGCCGCGTTCGCGTGTTCTGCCATAGTTGTCTGGAGTGAGTGTGGCGCTGCAGGAGTCGGTGGGAAGGGAGATGAGACTGTGACTGAGGGGGGAGAGAGAGAGGGAGAGACAGAGAGAGACACAGAGACAGACAGAGAAAAGAAAACTTTGCTGCGGTTTGACAGCGACCGCCGCTGCGGGCTCTAGTTCCCACGACGGGGAGGGGGCCTCACCGAGGCGGTGGTGGCCGCCCCGCCCCGCTCGCCCCGCCGGCCCCGCATACCCGCCCGCCTCCAGTAGTCTTCTACATAGTAGTACCTCCCTTCGGCATCGCACTTGTGCGGGCAGTGTGGTCAGTGTGGTCCGCGCGACACGTCCTGCTAACCCGACCTCAAGGCCGGACGGCCGGACAAGATTGTGTCCTGTTTGAGGTCCAGCGGGACCGTGCATTAGGAATTTATACTTCGGCAAGCCCCGATCAGGAAATTAGGTCAGGGTAGCATCGTGGTTGCAAATGTTTATTTTGCTTTCTTAAAAATACATAAAATACATAATTATTGGCTGTGCACAGCTCCGCAACTTTTCAGAAATGTTTGAAAGTGTTGCATCGATTTGTAGGTCCTGAGATCCAATACGCCCCTGAAAACAGTTTGGTTCATACGTATGGGTAGCCTGCAATCAGAAAATTGAATGAATGAATGAATGAATGAATGTCTCTCTGTTCCAGGGGCCGCAGCCGGGCGTCAAGTTCACCGTGGCTGACACGTGCGAACGCATCAAGGAGGAGTTCAACTTCCTACAGCAGCAGTACCACCAGTGAGTATAGTCACATGCGTGGAAGTTTACTCTCACGTTTCGAAGAGTGTGGATGTTGATATTCACAAACGTTTCCAGGAGGGTGTGGTGTCATTCACAGGCACTTTGCCTGAGATTTTTCCGAAATGTACTTGCAGTTTTAATTTTTGAGTGTGTTGCGGGGGAGGAGGCTGTCCGGCACGCGGCCTGTGGTCCTGGCGGCCGGGCAGAGAAGAGGCTACTCGGTACCCGCTCCTTTCCTTTACTCGCCCCGCGGCCCTCGCGGCCAAAGGGGGGAGGGGGAGGGGGAGGGGGTCTGCCGGGGCCCTCGCTGTGGGTGCGCGGGCGTGGCGGCGAGGGGGGGGGGGGGGGGGGGCGAGCGCGCTTTGCTGTAATGATAATAATTGGCCGTCACGTCATGGTCCAGCCGCACGTCTGTCTGTCTGTCTGTCTGTCTGTCTGTCTGTCTGTCTGTCTGTCTGTCTGTCTGTCTGTCTGCCTCTAGCGCCCGATCAGCATCATATCTCTGGCGCGGACTGCATCCCGGGCGCGTGGCGTGGCGCCCTTTCCCAGCCCAGTCGGACCTCAGCGCCACGGCTGTGCGGTCTTGGCACAATGTGCAGAACTGTACTTCGGGTGTCTTGGGACAGACGGGGGTTGGGATTTGGAGGGCAGGGAGGGGGTAGGAGAGGGTGAACTACCCGAAGTTGGCCACCGTTGTTTTCCCGGCGTCGTTGGGCGTCGTGTGAATAAGCCGTCCGCGCTCCTCTGCGGGAACGGAACACTTATGGGACCGACGACGGATGAGGTCGATCTATTGATCGATCGATCGATCGTGCGTTTGATTTTAACGCCCCCAGCGCGTCGGAGGGGCACTCGGGACGTCAGCGTCGCGTGCGTTTGTGTGTGTCACACGCTGTGCGTGTCCAGCCCACCGCGCGGCGCGGCACACAGCAGCAGCAGCGCCCAGGCAAGGGCGGCCACTCCACTTGACATGCCACCATCGCTTCACGCACGCACACACACACACACACACGCACACGACTGACCAGCCGGCACACACTGGTGCTGCTGCTTGTGTCTCTGTCGGTCCGGTGAGTGGGTGCAGCCTCAGCCGCTCACGTAGTGCCCCGTGTAGTACTGGTTAACGGGACTGACTGCTGGGGCGAGGCGGGGGAGGGGGTCTTACCCGATGGATGGGGTCCCCGCGGTACCGTGCGGTACTGTACCACAGTATCCCTCCCACTCCGCGCGGTGCGGGTAGAAGTTGCAGTATTCTACCTGGTGGTGGTGGGGGAGCAGTGGGCGGCGCCAAGGTGGAGGTGGAGTAGGATATAAAAGTAGATGTTGGATGCCCTCGGACTTGCGGGGAATCCTCCGGGGGTTCCCGCCTCCTGCAGTCCGTGTGTGTATGGGTGTGTGTGTGGAGGGGGGGGGGGTGCCTTGTCGGACCAGGTCAGACCGAGGGAGCCGATGAATGGGAGGACGTGATAGCGCCGTCTCCCCGGCCGACCTTTAGAACGCTTACCGCGCAGGACCCGCAAAGGGCCGCGGCCTCTCGGCGCCCTTTGGTCCTCTTATCCAGGCCCTTCGTCATCAACGTGCGTCATGTCATCACCGTTCTCTTTGTTTTTTGCAGGCTCAAGATGGAGTGCGACAAGCTGTTGGGAGAGAAGACTGAAATGCAGCGGCACTACGTCATGGTGAGTGAACTGCCGCGCTGCTCTGCTGTGGCCGGCCCGGCAGAGAGTCCTGCTCCTAGCGAGGACCCCCGCCCTGCCCCGCCCTGCCCCGCCCTGCCCCGCCCTGCCCCGCCCTGCCCCGCGCGTCCTGCTTGCGTCACTCTTCAACTCGAGTGAAGGGTCCTCTTTCACCGACCCGCGGACGTGTATCCTCGGGCAGAAAATGGCACCTTTTGAGTGGTAATCTCGGAGTAGCCCGTCCGGAAAACCGTGGAGGAAATGGGTAGAAAACTCCGTTTTTGAGTGCACCGAAAAAGTCTACGCTGATGACATTTCTGTCCATGGCACCAATTTTCTTAATAAATTCACGCTCAGAATTTGCAAGAAATTGCGAGATACAAAGGTACTCGAAAAAAAAAAAAAGGCACGCCAAAAATTTACTATTAAAGTAAGGTGCATGCAAGATTTCATGTGGAAGTCATGAGCGAATATAGTGGTGTTGTGCCCAATAACGAAGGCTAGCGCCCGAGGTGTTGTCGTGTGTCCGCCGTCCACCTGACCGAAGTGGTGTCCACTCCACTCGACTCGGTGAGTGGTCCCCCCCCCCCCCCCCTCGAAACAGACCGCGTTTGTACTCGTTGTAGACTTGCCACGACAAGCGCTCAGAATAGGTTCAAGAAAATGGTACTATATAACGGACGACCCTGTCTAATTATTATTGTGATGTGTGAACATGTGTCTATGTTTTTGTTTGTTGCAGTACTACGAAATGTCGTACGGACTCAACGTGGAGATGCATAAACAGGTGAGTTTCCATATCCTCACCCTCATCCCCTCTCCCCCGTGTCGTATTTCACCGTGTCTCTTGCTGCTGGACACTCTGCTTGCTGGCTGACCTCATTTCCTCAGCCACATCTCGGTTCCCTGCGTTGTGTTTAGCACCCCCGCCGCCGCTGCGTCCCATCTCACCCCCTCTCACCGTTACGGACCACTCGACACAACCCCCCCCCCCCCCCCCCCCCCCTCCTCACCAACACCACCACCCTACTGTACAATTCCTCTTTCCCTCCATCTGCCGTTTCCATTAACTGCCGCCCCGGGCCCCGTGGCGGGGCGACCGTCGTCATGCCGTGGGCGATGCCGTCCCATGGCGTGCCACGCCCGGCCACGCCCACACCGCGCCCCTCGGCAGGGGGTGGGGAGGGGGGAGGGCGCTGCGCTACAGGGGCTGTGCTGTGCTGTGCTGTCCACAGCGAGGCGTAATCCGCAATCATCAACTTAAGCCCTCGAGATGGCCGGCGGGAGGGGTGAGTGGGAGGGGGTGCGTGGGAGGGTGGGTTGCAATGGGATGCAGGAGGAGTACCCCCCCCCCCCCCCCTCTCCTTCCTTCGGTGGCCCCCTTTCCCCCCTGTTTGGGCGGGTTGACACACAGTGTTGTGCACCTGCCGTTCCTTATCCTGCCTTCTATTTTTCTTCTCGCCCCGTTCTTCTCCGGTCGTTTCACCCCCCGCCCCCTCCCTGTCTCCACCATCTCCACCCTCTCACTAGTCGGGGGCGCGGCACCACCTCCGTATGCAGCGGTAGCAGCGCTTGTTTGCTCCCCACCCTTCTCACCCCTTGTTTATATGCCGGCCCTGTTGGCGGAGGTACTGCTTCCCCGCCTGCTACCTTTAGACTTTTCTTTACATTTCACCTCAGTCATCTCCTGGTTTTTATTAAAACGTCGGCTGTGCTTTGTATATTTTTGAAGAGGGAGAGTAATGTTAATTGTGTTTTTCTGGTTCCAGACTGAAATTGCCAAACGGTTAAATGGTATTATTGCCCAAGTTCTTCCGTTCCTTGCCCAAGAGGTATGTTCTCTCTGGTTTTCTGTATAAGCCTTGTTCATTTTCCGTTATCCTCTTATCAATGATGTTCTCTTTGTTACAGCACCAGCAGCAAGTGGCTACTGCAGTGGAACGTGCTAAACAAGTTACCATTTCGGAACTCAATGCAATAATAGGGGTGAGGATTTTTGTTTCCAATCAATCATTGTGTTTTATTTCTCTTTTGGTTTCACCTGGGGGCTGGTAGTTTCCCATGTAGAATTATTAATTTGCCCTTAATTGAAACTTTTTAAATGCTGAATATTTTTTTAATTCCTTAGCCATTTCTAATTTTTTGAGGGAAAACTACTGTATTTTGTGGTTCCCTTTTAAAAGCCCTTCTTTCCTTCCTGTATTTTTCTTCCCTTTTATTGGTAAATGCCATATCCTGATTACTGTCTTAAAATAAAACTAATTTGTTGAGTTGTCAGCCGTGCATGAAATATGTATATTCTATTAGCCTCCCCAATACATGCATGCGGTAGTTTCTTGGCTTCCATGAGTGTAAATTGTCCCATACTTGGGTTTGGGCTAATCTCTCAAAAGTACATTATGATCCCTGGTTATCACTAGTTTTATTTGATGGCTAGTGTGAATTTTAAATTCTGAAATTGTTTTGTGTTGTTTCCCATGGCTTTAACTGTTAACAGTGTTCTGGAACAATGATGTTAAAGAGGCAGATTTTAACAAGTGTGATTTCCTTTTGATTGAATTGCATACATTGTCAGAGAATGTCTGTTTCAAATGCCTTACGTATTGATTTTCTTTCCCCATCCATTTTGTTTAAGGGGTTGGTCAGATTCTTCTATTTACTGTTTCTTACCTGAAGTAGTGTGTGGTAGAGGTGATGGTGTGCTGATGTTGGTATTGTTTGCCCCATTAGCAACAACAGCAGCAAGGACTTCATCAACTTCTGGTAAGTGGATGTATACTTGATGCTTCCTGTTCTTTTAGTGGGTGTGGTAATATTTGCTCATCCAAATTGGGGATCTCTTGCAGCATGCACAGTATTTAAGCTCTGTAATGCCATTGCAACTTGGTTTCTACTTTCCACCTTCGCTTTTCTTGTGGCTGTATTCCAACTCTGTCTCCCCTCCTGGGTCTACCAGGGCCCCATACAGGGTTCTCAGAAGTCCCATAAACCTGGAAAGTTGTGTGGGGAAAAATGGCCATGGATAAGTCATAGAAATTTTTGGGTTGTCATAGATAAAATCTCCACAATGTGAAATATTTTAAAAGAACATCAAGGCAGCCGAGAAAATTTCCAAGAATTTGGATGTGGAAATAATTATGAAAGTTTTGAATTTTTTAATGGGACCTCAGGGAAAATGCTTTGGAAAAATAAGTGGGAACCCTGAATCTAGTATTCTCGGGGACTTTGAACCCTCTTTTCAGTGTGAACTCTTTTCTTCTAGCAACAGATTCACGCCCAGCAGCTCCCCCACGGCGCGCACGGCGCGCACGCTGGACCCGCACCCGGCCTACCCCTGGGGCCGCACCCCGGTCTGGCGGGACCCGGCGGTCTGCTCTTTGGAGGCGCCCTCGGGGCGGCGGCGGGGGCTCCCCCTCACCCACTCCTGGCCAAGGCTGACCTCCACGGCCGTGAGCCGACGGACCTGGCCACCAAGGGCCCCGCCTCCCTGGCAGACGACCGACTGGTACGTAATGTAAGCAGCTTGTTGAAATCTTTTCGTAATGAGACGTTTGTTTTGAGTAGGGTAAGCATAGGTTAAAAAATCAATCTGGGTCAAGAGTCCCATGCTGGTTAAAATAAATTCCCGCCTTGCTCAAAAGTGGGCTCTTTTCCCTAAACATGCTGAACTGGTATTTTTTGGAGGGTAATGTCATCTTACCATCTGTAATTTTATGTTAATTTTTTTATTATTTACCCCACTGGTTGGTTTTTTAACCTGCTCTAACCCTATCTTCTCTGCAAGTCAGAGGTTCAAGTGACGGATTTGCTGCTTGGACTGATTTCAGAGAACATCGGTATCTCCCGGCCAGAGGGATAAGTACCGGACTCGCACCCCAGAATCCAGTGATGTAAAGCGAAGGAGAGAGGATAAACTGAGCCACCACGTAAGTATCGTATCGTAAGTACCAGCCACAGATGTTGCTGCTGCAGATGATCGCTTAATGTTCCATTCTCCTCAAACAGGAAAGTGAAGGAGAAAAAAGTGATGCAGATGCCGATCCAGATTTGGTTGTGGATGTTGCTAATGAGGTAATTACTTCCTCTGTCTGGATTACATTTCGTATGAAAAGACCTAGCAGCATGGCAATTTTTCCTTTTCCTCAAAAGGCAAATTAATGTGTGTTCTAGAATAATTTTTGTTAAAGGAAAAGAAAGAATTAAATCTTTTGTGCAGGTGTCCAAAGATGTTTTTATTACTGGTTCATTAATATATAATTTCTTATTTTAGGATCCTAATTCACCCCATGCAAATGGAGCACATACTTCCGATGTTCGAGAAAATGGTGACAAAAGCTCTGCTAGCAGCAGAGATCGAGAACGGGAAAGAGAAAGAGATCGTCCACCCAGTAGAAGTGGCTCCAGCTCCAGTCGCAGCACTCCTTCCCTCAAAAGTAAAGATGTAAGGCCCAACCCAAAGTTTATCTTTTGTTGCTGAGTTTTCCACACTGAATCTCAATTAAATTTTGCTGTCATTTTTTAAAGCAAACTGATTTGTTGTCAAGAATTACTTTTTAAATACTATTCTTTTTTTTTTTTTTCATTTCACTGCATTTCCAGCAGTCTTGGTGCTGGTGCTAACATGCTTATTTTACCAAATTGATACTGGAAATTGCACATTTGTTTCTTATAAAACGAAGTTTCTGTGGAAGGAAGGGCTGAAGGCAATTTTTGGGATTTGATCTGATACTTTTGCCCATTTGGCTGCACTAGCCATGCTTTTTATCCCAAATTTTTATTTTTTTACTAACCGTCACCTTTTCATGACATTAATCCAACAACCTTACTGTAGGTCTATATTATTTTCTCTTTGGTTTTTTTTTTTTTTTTTTTAATATGCTTCATCTTTTCTCGGCCCAATACATATTAAATCAAATTATTTGCTCTGCACTGGTTCCATCACTCTCCTAGAGTCGAAGGCGGGCTTAGTGAAGTGTGTGCGAATGAGAGTGTGTGTGAGAGGCAATAGCAATACTGACATTTGCAGGCGGACAAGCCCCCCACCCCACACCCTACTCCTAGCGGTGTGGGATCTAAGGGCCTGCACCCACCCTTCTCCCCAGCGCCGGCCCCAGCCCCAGTCCCGGGCGCACCCAGCCACAGCCCGTACAGTACCCCATCGCCGTCCCCCTACGCAGCCCGCGCGGGCGCGCCAGGCCTGGTACGCTCTGTCTGGCATGACCATGACCTGTAGAAGCATGCGCTAGAAGTAGTTATTGCCTGTGATATTATTTTTCAAGCGCGAATTTAGACCAAAGTCAGCTTTAGATGCAGTTTATCGTGCCAATTGTATTCTTCTTGGTCCCTTTCTTAAGGTCAATCTGTGTATGGGGCTGATGCTAGTTGACAGACCCTCATTATTCTTTACTTTTTTTAGAGTCATTTTTCTTTCCAATGTTAGTTTTTGTAGTCAGTTAAAATTTAATAGCTTGGACCTATGTAAGGTGGGAAAAACAACATAGACGCTACTTGTTTTTTATCAGCTGCAACTGAATTCCATGATGAATCATAATCTTTCTTGAGCATCTTTGTTAACTTTTCTTCATTGTTGCTTTTACTGCACTCCTCCTAACCTTCCTAGTAATTTCTCCCAAACTAAGATGTTTTTTGTTTTTTTTCTTATTGTCCTTTTCATCCAACTGCTTCTTTTCAAAGTATGTATTGCGTTTTGCGATATATTTACTTTTCTTAATTGAGCGGTGCACTTGGTTGCATTCTCTATTCTTCTTATCTTCGGTTGCATGTTTCAACAGCAATTGCAGCGCAATATACATACTTTATCGTTTTAGTTGAAGATATTTCTTGCATGGTTTTAGAAAAAGTTAAATGCAACTCCAGTTCACTGACTCTGCAGGCCTTTTTTTATGTAGTTCAGTGTTACCCTAGTTGTGAGAAAGAAAATAGTTTTGTCCTTGGTTTTTTGAATGATTCAATCCACTAACCATTGTTCTGTCAATTTCCTCCACAGCTTGGATTTGAGGCTCATCCGAGCGCACGGGCACCTCCTTCGGGATCTAATGGTCATGGCATCTCTGATGGTAGACCGTAAGTTATTTTCTTTATATTCCACTATTTTTATTCCTATTTTCGTAATTTACACTAACGTCATTTGAAATCATTCCCTTTTCCTCCACCAGGACATATTCAATTATCATTAATGGAGATGGCCATTTTCAGGAAACGAAATTTCCTAATGATGCATTATCAGGCCCAGGAATTCCAAGACATGCTCGGCAAATGAACACTTTAGCCCACGGTGAAGTAGTTTGTGCTGTGACAATTAGCAATCCAACTAAATATGTTTACACAGGTGGAAAGGGTTGTGTTAAAGTTTGGGACATAACCCAGCCTTCTAGCACGGCCCCTGTTAGTCAGCTGGATTGTTTGGTAAGTTGGTTCAGATACTTTAAAAAATGGTAAAACTATTAAATGTATAATGTCTAACTTCTCTTTCTTCTTTTTACCAGCAAAGGGATAACTACATAAGATCAGTAAAGCTTCTACCTGATAATCGGACGTTAATTGTTGGGGGGGAAGCAAGTAACCTTAGTATTTGGGATCTCTCCTCTGCTACCCCTCGAATTAAAGCAGAGTTAACTTCAAGTGCTCCAGCATGTTATGCTCTTGCTATCAGTCCAGATTCAAAGGTAAGGTCATTAGCAGCAGCGCCTCTTGCATGTTAGTCCATCCTAAACTGCGATTTTTGAATAAACGTTAATCAACAAACGTTACTCAACAGGTGTGCTTCAGTTGCTGCTCTGATGGCAACATTGCAGTATGGGATCTCCATAATCAGGCCCTAGTTCGACAATTCCAAGGGCACACAGATGGGGCTTCCTGCATAGATATTTCTTCAGATGGTTTAAAGTTATGGACTGGTGGGCTGGATAATACAGTCCGCTCGTGGGATTTAAGAGAAGGCCGTCAATTACAGCAGCATGATTTCCAATCCCAGGTGAGTTTATCACCGTAATGCTGTGGTTGTTAATCTTATGCATTCAGGACTTACTGTTACATGAATGTACGTTATTTTGCAGATATTTTCTCTTGGGTATTGTCCAACTGGTGAGTGGTTAGCTGTTGGAATGGAGAATTCAAATGTGGAAGTTTTGCATGCTGTGAAGTCTGAGAAGTACCAATTGCATCTCCATGAGTCCTGTGTCCTTTCACTGAAGTTTGCTGCATGTGGAAAGTGGTTTGTGTCAACTGGTAAAGACAACCTTCTCAACGCATGGCGAACACCCTATGGTGCATCCATATTCCAGGTAATTGCCCCTTTCAGTTTTTTATTCCTGAGATTTGTGAGGATTCCAACACGTTTCTTTTGCCTGGAATCTCGCACTTCAATGTCATCAACCTTTTCACTCCTTTTAATTTTATTTTCACTTGGACTGATTAGCCATCATATCTATTTTTGTACTAATCTGCGGTTTATTTCCTTGCAGTCTAAGGAGTCATCATCAGTACTTAGCTGTGACATTTCCGTAGATGATAAATATATAGTAACTGGATCTGGAGATAAAAAGGCTACTGTATATGAAGTAATGTACTGAATGTAGTTTGAGTGAAATTGTGAAGCACTGATTAAATAAATGACAGGTACAACCAACTGCTAAAGCAGAACTTGGAGTTCTCTCTTTTTGAGATGTTGAATATCCTCAATGCATATTCATGCAGGGTCTATGTTTCTTGGACACTTTGTTGACGAAAACAAGATTCATCTATGTGAAAAATCAGCATTTCATGGAGAAAATCAAGCATGCTCCTGTGTGTGTTTTTACTTTTATGACTTGGCATTGTCATTGAGGGCTTTTCACCCCTGAATGGTAATGTGTTATGTATTTTACATAACAAAACTGCTGGAATAACTTTTCCAGCTTAGTGTACAGTACATTAGATGTAATAGATTTATTTTAAGGCCAAGTGTGTGAACCATTGTGTTACTTAAATGTGTGATTATTGAATACAAAAGAAGTATTTGTTCTCAATTTTTTTTCCAAGCTTATTTCTGTTTTTGAACTTGAGAAACATTAGTTCTATAGATTGTTTTCCCATGTTCCTTTTAAAATGGTATCCATTTTATGGCCAAAAGTCTCCTGCAGATTTTCTAGTTTAATTTTTGTAATGGTTTTTCAATACTGTAGATGTGTGATACATGTTGACCATTTCTGTGTTGTTTAAGTGTACTGCACAGGAAAGCTGGCAGGTACCAGCTGCCACATTTATTTATGATTTGTTCTTTACAATGAAACCTGCTAGTAACCTTGACTCAGTTTTTATTGACGTCTCCAAACCACCTGCCACATTTATTTATAATCAGTTCTTTTTGTTTAAACCTACAGATAATGTTAAATCACTGTTATTGACGTCTTTAAATAACAGAATGTTATGGTTCATTAAGCAGCTGAAATGCAGCTCTCTAGGTACACATTTGTGATAGTTAGTTGCAGCTTTTTATTATTGAACAATTTGTCAGACTTGCCTGAATCAGCTTCAGTATTTTCTTTTGCAAAACACATTTTTAAATAAAAAATCCAAACCTCATTTGATAGTACGAACATAATATTGTTGGCAATTTTTCAAAATCTTATTTGTTTATATTTTTGTATGAACTTACGTGCTGTATGTTGTTTATTGACTTATTTGTTCATGTTCTTATTGTCCATTTCCATTCGTACATGGTGATTGATGGTTTTCAAGGAAAATTCAAGATAATAGAACTAGCTATTAACAGTGTAATATCAGTTATTTTGTATTTTTCCATGGTTCATATCTTTTGGTTTCCTTAACACTGGTGCTGCTGTTCGTGCTCACTTTCTCTTCTTTCCTCTTAAGTTTGTTTTATTCTGAATCAGATCACAATTTAGTAAGTTCATATGCACAGTTATGATTGTTATCTTACTTTAATCTTGTGATAATTTGAGATACAATGTGTTCCTACTTCAACAGTGGTGTGTGTTAATAAATTGTTCGTGCTATTAATGTTTTGAGGTGCTAAAGTACAAAAGTTCTTTGTGAAGTAAACTGGGAACTAATATGAATGGCCTACATATCAGAATGTCTCCTCACATTGATGTAAGCTGCTTCCACCATGATTTTTTTTCGTACTTTCTTTATGAAAATAATATAAAGTGCATATGTGATACAATAAGGTTCAAATGTAGGTAAACGCACAGGTGTCATAGAGTGCACCACTAGTGTTTCGTGTGTATGAATGCAGATTTGTGATCAGTGAGATTGTTGTATTGTTTCTGCTGTTGAATGGGTATGCATTGGAGCCTTGATTTAGTATTAGAACTGTGTACTTCCAATGTTGTTCTTGCCTGTAGTGCAGGAATACACAACAAACTTGCAAATAGTGTAATATGAAAAATTTTATAGTAACTGTTGCTCTGTTGTGTAATTTATTTGTGAAGATATCTCTCCATATTATGTTCAGCATCAGACTGTTGATGCGAAGATTTTCTGAAGGAAAATATTATATTTTGTCTCATATTTGCGTTGAATTTTCTTTTCCTTATCCTATCCTTCGTCACATGGATGATCTTAAATTGAAATTCTTTACGATTATTAAAATGGCACAGCAAATGTAGATTATGTAGCATCAACATATTTTTTATTTGATCTTACATTATTCCCTCTCGCAATGGCATCTCTTTCTTAATGTCTTTACAATTATTTCACTCAACAACATGCAAAGTTAAACAGTACCATCAACACTTCACAATTTCAACCACTCCCATTTTTGAAAGTGGATTGGCATATCTATCGATGCACAATTGTTTACGGAGAAGTTTGAGAAGTAATAAGTCACTCTTATCACAGCCATATTTTTGTAACAAGTATATAAAAATACTGTTACAATATTTTACAAACAAATACATAAAATACAAACGCACTACTAAATTTAATTTATGGGAATGATAGAATAGGCAATTGAAAGGGGTTCAGTGTTCAGCTGAAGGTCTGAAAAGGTGCTTTGGAAAGTAGGGTTCTCTCTTCTTCCTTGCTATATCCTGAAATACTGGGTCCAGTTTCAATGCTGCAGCATGAAACAGTCAAATTAAATATTTTATACATACTGAAATAAAGGAATTGGCAATTAAAACAACATCTATTACTCAGTCTTTTCCTTGGTAACAGTCTGATTACCTTCAATATAGTTACTATGCAATGAATTAATCTTGAGAAAAGTACTGAGGAGAAATTGAACTGAACCAAGTTTGTTTGGTTTCTATTTTTTAACTACTGGTTTGAAAAAATTCAGTTCTATATTTCAGGGAAATTTTCAAGCCCCTTCGTATTCAGTCTTTTGGAAGTATGGATATTCGGTGACCACACACGAGGTAATTGTTACAGGCACCATCAATGTCGGGCTGACATTTCCCACGGCGAGATGGGAATAAAACTACCCGCTTCAGTCCGCGCACTGCCGAGGCCGAGGCCACTGACCCACGGCTGCGACGCGTGCAATGCGTGTGCCGGCGTCGGCGTGGTCTGCGACTGCGGCTGCGGCTGCAGTGGCGGGGGCAGGCTGGGCAGGCCCGGCACGAGGGCGTGCGTGGCGTGGGCGTGGGCCAGAGCGGGGTGTGGGGGCTGCGCATGGGGGTGGGAGTGTGGGGCCAGACTCAGGGCCTGGGCTGGTGGCGGCTGCTGCTTGACGTACTGCTGGAAGTTGACGGAGATGGTGACGGGGTGCAGGACCACACCGGGAGGCACCTGTGTCATCGCGGAACAGGCCCCCGCCGCCGCTATGGCGTCGCTGCGCGCGCTGCGGGCGCTGCGGCCACTGCCCGCGTCCGAGAACTGGTCCGCGTCCAGGTAGGGCGCCAGCACCTCGTACGACACGGACAGCGGGATGTAGAAGGCTCCCCTGGAGTGCAGCACGAAGATGGGCACGCTGGCCAGCGTGTGCTGGCTCGACGCCTGCGAGGGGTGTGACGCGGACGCGGCCGGGATGGTGGCGGACGCGGCCAGGGCGGAGGGTGACGGCGGCGACGGCGACGGCGGGGGGCTCCGTGTTATGGTGCGGCGGCGCTTGAGCAGGCCGCTGTTGCTGCTGCTGTTGCCGTGCTCCTCGGAGAAGCGCTGCTTGATGGTGTTCTTGAACTTGTAACTGTTGTGATGGTGGTGGGGGTCAGGATGCGAGCCTCCCTCGTGGGGGCCGTCGAGGCCGTCCGTGTCCGTGCACGAGTCGTAGTGCTGGGGGAGGTCGTGGTGCGCGAGCGGGTGGTACTGCGGTGAGGGCGGCGACGAGCACAGAATGTCCCTGAGGTGCGACGCGGCCAGGCCGTGATGGGGGTAGGAGTGGGGGTTGGGGTGGGAGTGGCCGTGCTGCGCCAGCTGCGCCAGCTGCGCCAGCTGCGTCGGGTGCACGGCGGTGTCGTCGGGGCAGGAGCTCGGCGGCCCCGGGCCCTTGGACGCGACGCCGCTGTCCGCGATGCTGTTGCCGCGGCCGTTGCTGGTCGCGCCGTAGCTGCTCGAGCTCCCTGATGACGACGTGGCTTCGCCGGGCTGCCGTGTCCGGGGGACGTTGAGGCGGTCACCTGTGACAAAGAGCGCGTGAGCGTGAGAACACTAGAACACCAGGTCCACGAACCGTCTCCTGCGGCCGCTGCCTCGGCCGCTGCTACTGCACAGCATGGCACCACAACACACACTCGCCTTTGACTATCTTGTCGCAG
Source organism: Odontothrips loti (assembly GCA_038380765.1). NCBI lineage: Eukaryota > Metazoa > Arthropoda > Insecta > Thysanoptera > Thripidae > Odontothrips > Odontothrips loti. The sequence continues at coordinate 9,384,144 of CM076250.1, forward strand.
TGCTTCTGCAGGTGGCTGATGAGCTTGACGCACAGCGAGTCCCCGGCGAAGTAGCCCTCTACCTCGACGAGGAAGTGCATGGCCTCGGACAGGCACTCCTGGTAGCCGAGGCGGTAGTGCTCGGTGACGATGGGCCGCACTACGGGCCGCATGTCCGGGTCCGGGTCCTGGTCCACGGGTGGCGGGGTGGGCGGGGTGGAGTCGTTCTCGGGCAGGGACGTGGCCTCGGCCCGGTCCGACACAGGCGACTGGGACTGCTCGCACTTGGTGACGCGCAGGTCTCCGGGCAGCCCGACCAACGGACCTTCAGGTGTTCTGCTGCACTCTGCACAGGGACAGGACAGAGTGGAGGGTCATGGGCGGGATCCGAGTTTTTAACTCTCAGCTCTCAGTGATCTGCTATCGGAGCGAGAGTCCAGCTAGCTTCCCACAGAGCAGATGAGGACACGTCACGTACCGATGCCGGCAGCGAGGTTGGCGCGGCTCTGCAGGTACTGCATGTGCTTGATGGCCATCTCGATGATCTCGGTCTTCTCGACGCGGCCACGGCCCTTCTTGAGGTACTCGGCGGGGATGAGCCTCGACAGGTCTGCCAGGCAGTTGTTCATTCGGTCCCGGCGCCGCTTCTCAATGATCCGGTGGGACATGGGGTCCTGCGCAAAATAGTTTACGTTAAAAAGCAAACAACGAAAAACAAAAAAACACCGATGGTCTCTTTCGCACCACAACGAAAAGGACACTACATTTTATTTGGCGTCATCCATAGAGTACATCGGAATATTGTCGCAGCTAAACAGCCTACAGTTTGTGACGCCGAACGCCTGCGAATGTCAGGGTAGGCCAGCCCGCACTACATGTGTGCACTCCGAAGTCGACATTGCCTACCCACCAGGCGTCACGTGCGCTGGGCTTGACAAAGAGAGATTTGCCTTTTTGTGACATTATCATGATGATCCCCTTTTCGCTACGTACACTGCAAATATATAATACTGGTGGACTCTATGCTTAATGTTTATGCCGTTTCCAAAGTGACGTTTTAGATAGTTTGAATATTATTGAAAATTATTGTACTTGACAAGACTGAAAAGAAAGTAGTTGTGCCCAAAATAGATTGAAAGGCTTTAGTATGTCATTCGTTTTAATTTTGATTTTTTTTTAAACTTAGAAAGAGGAGGAAAAAAGATTTTAGTATTTCGCGTATTTTGGAACGTTACTCCTGTAATAAAAGCTGGTACGAAGCCAACTTACCTCGATTCTGTAATACCCTCTACCGCAACCTGCAAACCCACCAGATCATATTTTACAGTGTAGCTCTGACAGACAGTATGAAAAAAAGTGCGTTGTACATCTATACTATTTATTGAACACATCGGAGGGGATATAAAACACACCACCAGAGAGTCTACGGCTAGGTGACAAAGGTTACACATGAAACATGATCATTTTGATAGCACGGGTCGCACAGTCATCCGAGCAAGCCAGCCAGCCGGTGGTGCAGTACATGCGCGGTGCATCTTGTTTACTGCACACGCGATGGGCGACACGTGGCTGCGGCTGCCAGAGAGAGAGAGGGGGGGGGGATAGAGAGAGAGACACACACATAGAGACAGAGAGATAGACAGAGACAGAGAGAGACAGAGACAGATAGAGATAGAGACAGAGACAGCACCGCCAGCCAGCATGTCATGGTCACGGGATATCACCTAACCCCAACCCTTTTTAACCTCACGATTTAAAGCGCCCGTGACGTCACGCGTCAACAGTGCTGCGCTCTGTCACACCGAGAATAAAACGAGTCATGCGGAGTCATGCTTATCGGCCAATTTTGGTCAATGAGAGAGAGAGTTGAAAGTTTTGAAACCTTAGATTTGAGACCGGATTCAGACTCAGTCTGGTGCGAGGATTCCAAAAGGTTACATGACCCTTTCATGATGGAAAACGCATACAGGATATGAGACTGCGGTGAGACCTGACCTACATCCGCAGTCCTCATTTCCTATCAGGAGAGCCTCTTCGAGTCACTTATCGGTCAAAATCGGATGACGGTCGGCGATCGGCGGCCCTCGAACGTGAACTCAGGGAAGCGTTTGTTGCATCCCGTGCAGCCTGTCGCGTCGTCGCATCACTCACGCCTCGGCCGCCGCCGCTGCTGCAGCCACGCGCGAATGACGCCCCCCCCCCCCCCGCCCTGCCCCGCCCCGCCCGCCCTGCCCGCCCTGCCCCGCCCGCCCCGCCCTGCCCTGCCCACACCCCCGTCTCGGCCCCCGGCCTTCACACACACGCGCTCTCCTCACTATGCTACGCGATGCGATGAGCCGCGAGCCCGCGTAGTACATCCTGACGAGGGCAGGGGAGGGGAGAGAGGCTCCGCGCGAGCTAAGTATAGCCGGGCGCGCGATATATTTGCGAAGTCTCGCCGCGCCGCTCCAGCCAGCGAGGCACACAAAGTAGCGCGTGCGGTTCGTACCGCGGCGGGTCAACGCGGTCAACGCGACGTGTTGTCGGCTGCGAAGGTGGCATGAGACGATCGACCAGGGTGCGGCCATCAGCGGTTGGGGCCGTTATACCGTTACGTTTACCGGCCAGCATAAACACAATACGTAACGGACAACAATCCATTCTCATTTCTTATTTCTTTTTTTCTCAACAGCTATATAACCTCTAAACAAGGGCAAAGCAGGGTCGAGTGGGTTGGCATGTTTACCCAGGATCACCCACGAAAAAAAAAACTTGCAAAAAAAAACCGCAAAGATTTCTCTTCCGTTTCTCACAGATTACGGTCTTTATAGAGTACAGGGGCCCCTTTCAGATCTTTAAGTTAACGGGTAGATTGGCCCCTCACCCTCCTCAGCACGCTTGCATACTCCGGCCCCGCCTCCCGCGACAGCGAATCTTGCCGTCCGATTTGACCTTCCCAAAATCCCCGCCGCCGCGCTGAACTGGCCGAGCTTCTTCCACGACACAACACCAGCACGCGCGCACACACACCGGCCCGTATGCTCTGTGCCGTTTAAATTCCAGTTGAGCACGCGCCAAGCAGGGTTTGGAAGAAGGGCCACTCTTAAAAGAGTGTGGTGTCCAATAACACGCTTCTCCTAGAGTGCAGTGCCTACCACACTGTAGAAAGAGCGTGTGTTACCGAACTCTTGTATTTGTCGAGTACAGAGCGCAGGTGGTCCCCGGCCCCTCAGAGAGCAGAGGCGACAGGCAGTACTCCCCCCCCCCCCGCACCCCCCCCCCTCTCCCCTCGCGTGCAGCCCCCGGCGCCTCGCTACGTCACACACGTGCCGACACCGGCCAACACACGTGAGCGGCCGCGCCCGCCGTGGCCCCCCGCCCCTCGGCCCCCGCGCCGACACTCCGACACCGAAGTCTTGCAAAGCTTGCGATCAAATTAGCTCACAATATGCAGCGGAACTCCTCGCTGTACAAACGAATCCGTCTTGTTGTTGGCATCGCGAATGTGGGTTAAGGGCTGACCCAAACATGACGTGCGAACTCGAATAGAGTACTCGGGAGGAGCCCGCCAGAAGGAGGAAGTCGCAAACGAATGAGAAAGTATGAAAAATTGCGTGATTTCGCCAATTCTTGAAGTGGAGCAGGGAACGCGCGATTTCTCATACTCACCCTGCGATCTTTTTCTTCGTCGCGACTTCTCACTTCCATTTCGAGCTTCTCCGGAGTACTCTATTACACCCTGCGTAGTCGTTGGCCGCAGAGGGGAGGCCCAGGGCAGGGCGGCGCCCAGGACGACGCCGAGGCCGTCCGCACGAGCGCCCCGCTGACGACGCCGGGTCACTGTCGCGTACGCACACGGAACGACGGAACACACTGTGGCGCCAAACTAAAGCGACCGACTAGACGACCCGACCCGACCCGCCAGGCCCGGCCCCGGCTAGACCCCGATAGGCCCCGCTAGACCCCGGTTAGGCCCGCGGACAGACCCCGGCGGGCCGCGGGTGCCCGTGTGGAACGGGTTTTGGTTTATCAGCCGCGTCTTTTTGGCGGAAAATTCAACAGATTTATTACCAAAAGGACGCCACAATAACACGAAACCTACGCCAACTGCATTTGCCATTGACTTGGCGTACTATTGCTGTTTTTCTATGTTGTTAATTTCACGTATGTTTGGCGTCCAAGAAACGCCAAAAGTACAAGTATACCACAATCCGTTCCACACGGGCGGCCGCGGGCCGAGCAGGCAGCCGGGCCTCCAACGGTGAGGCGAGGGCGGGGAGAGAGAGAGAGAGAGAGAGAGAGAGAGAGAGAGAGAGAGAGAGAGAGAGAGAGAGAGAGAGAGAGAGAGAGAGAGAGAGAGAGAGAGAGAGAGAGAGAGAGAGAGAGAGGGAGCGGTGTTCACTTTCTATATCGCCGGGCCACACACTCACACTCTGCCCCCCCCCCCCCCCCCCCCGACCAGTGCGGCGGTGCGGCGGTCGGGTTAGTTCACCGCCCCTCCGCCCGGCCCACTCCCAGAACGCGACACCAAACGCCGCCCCACCTGCGGGATAGGCATCCCGAATCGCACCGGCGCACCGGGTCCTCCTTTGGGAGTACGCACGGCCGAAGCGCCTATTGGGTAGGCAACCCGGTATCGTATGCGCACACGCGTGTCGCGCGGGCTGGCCTACTCTGGCCGTGGCAGGCGTCCGCCTCGCCTTGAATTCATCGAATGACTAAAGCCCCAACACATCTGTGGCGTACGTACAGGTAAAAAGAATCACGACCGGGAAAAAATCACAGCAGGAAAAAGGAAAGTAATAATATTCTCCAGTTTTTTTGTAATTTCTTTTTTGCTGTTGAAATTTTGCGATTTATTGAGAAAAAGGACAACTCTTGAGAAGGGTGTGATTTCATTTATCTGCACCAACCCTATACCGCCGCAAGGAACACACTCCGACAGCGGCATCAATAAGCGATTGTGCCCTCGAGCCGAGCGGGCAACGCCTCGGCCTCTCTGTCCCCGCCGGGTCACCGCCGGGTCCCCGGTCTAGTCGGGGCTCACATGCGGGCCAACGTGACGTGTGACCGCCTCTACCCTGCCGACAACATCCAGGGAGATCACCACGCAGCGCCCGGCCATGCCAGGCGGCGCTCCTCCCATATAGTATATATATATATATATATACACACACACACACACACACACACCTCCCGTTCGCGGACCTCGCGAGGTTCCCGGCGTCCGGCGATCTGCAGCGGCATCGGCAACGACAGCGAGAGGGCCAAGGGCGTGGCCAGGGGCCGGCACAGGGAGGCGTGCCGCAGCACGGGGTCCATGGGGGGCCGGGTCCTGGGCTGGGGCACGGTCCTGGGCAGCAGCGGGTGCCGCTCCTGAGGAGGCGGGCTCTCGGTGACCATGGCAACGACCGGACCGGCGCGGCGGCGCGGCGGCGCAGTCCGGCGTGCGCGGACGCGGCGCGGATACTGCGCGGAGTGCGGCCACTCGCGATATGGTGCCGCACGGCGTTTCGGTCCGTTTGCGTCCGGAGCCGACTTTCGAGTGTTGTGGTCCGCGTTGGCCCGGCCTCTTTTATAAAGTCGGCTCCCCGGCGGAGACAGGCGGGGCGGGTGGGGACCAGTGGGGACAGGCGGGCGGACGGCAGCGGCGGCTACTGCGTGACTGCGGGCGCATCGCCACCGCGGGCCGCTAGGCGGCAGCGGCGGGCCGGGCCGGGCCGGGCCGGGTGGGGGCGGCGCGGAAGGGGAGTGCGAGAAGGGGTCACGTTCCTCGGCGCGCCTCGCCATGCTGCGCCTGCGGCTCACGTGGACCACGGCGAGGTGCAGCAGCACAACCATGGCGCAGCCCGCCGCACCACAACAAGTCACAGAGGTCGTGGGTAGGGGTGGGCTGTGGCTGCACCGGCGGGTGGCCTAGGCGGCACGTGGACCGGCACGGCCTCGGCTCGGCCTCGGCTCGGCCTGGTGCTGCAGCGTGCTCGGGCCCTGCGCGCCCGCCTGCGTGCCTGTGGGGTGAAGGGTCCTGCTTATCTGCTAAGGTATTTGCGAGGCAAATACAGTGCACGCGGATGGGCGAGGCCGGGCGGGGCGGGGCGGGACGGGCGGGCGGGCCGCCTCCGTCCGTCCCTGCGGCGGCGCCTGGCGGGGGCCGGACCGGGCGAAACCGAACTGACCTCGGACAACTCAGCTAGGAGAGGCCCCCAGCGGCCCCGGCCGGCCCCGGCGCCTCGGCTAACACGAGCAGAAGGGAGGGCTGGGGCCGGTGCTGCACCAGTCACGTATCCCGACACGGGTTCTGCCCTGCCCTGCCCTGCCCTGCCCCGCCCTGCCCTGCCCTGCCCTGCCCGCGCCTCGACCTCTGGCCTGCCGCCGCGCCAACGTGCGCCCTCTCCTGGCCCGATATGCCGTCCATGACGACGCCTGCTGGGTAGGCAAACACAACCTCTGCATGCACCGGTGTCGTGCGGGCTGGCCTACCCTAGCATTCGCAGGCGCTCGCGGCGTTGTCCTTCGTGGTTTAGAGATGGACGGGATATTCGGACGGACTTTCATGCGGACTTTCCGAGCAGCCCGGCCGATCTCGGCTTCCGGCCCCGGCAGAAAGCTTTGCGAAGCTCTACCCCTCCCAGTTATCCCTGACTCGACCCGGGCTGCGGGCCGCTCTGGCTTCAAGGTCCATATTTTGATATCGCCGGGTCCACCAGCGGCGCCCGGCCCGGCAGCAGGCGTCACCAGTCTTCACGTGCGCCCGCTCTCTCTCTCTCTCTCTCTCTCTCTCTCTCTCTCTCTCTCTCTCTCTCTCTCTCTCTCTCTCTCTCTCTCTCTCTCGTGGCGGGGGCAAAACTGACGGAAAAGCGGAAGGAAAAGCAGCACACGAACAAAAACAACCCCGTCCCCTGCGTGTCGGCCCAGGGCATCTAATACAATGCAGCATCTTATCTTAGTCCCACCGCAGCCGCAGAAGCCGCAGCAGCCGCAGCTGCACACGCAGGCCGATATAAGCCGCGGCCTCGCTGTACAGCCACTGCTGCCGCCGCTGCCGCCGCTGCCGCCGCTGCCGCCGCTGCCGCCGCTACCGCCGCTGCCGCCGCTGCCGCCGCTGCCGCCGCTGCCGCCGCTGCCGCCGCTGCCGCCGCTGCCGCCGCTGCCGCCGCTGCCGCCGCTGCCGCCGCTACCGCTGCTGCCCTCGACGGATGACGCCTCCCATCGACACGTGACGCGCCTGGCTGCGCTGGCCGCGAGCCGGGCACACGTGTCGCCCGCTACGCATGTCGGCTCTGGCGGGCCGCGGCAGCCACGGCAGCAACAGCAGCAGCAGCAGCAGCGGCAGCGGCAGCAGCGGCGTGTCGTGGCTCAGAGATGTAAACAGGCCGGCTCGGGGCGGCGCGCGGACGGACGCCCGGCAGGTGGCGTGGCCTTCTCAACTGTTACGCACGTCTTTGGTTTGCGCACCGCTTTTAGATTGGTCCAGTGACCCTAAAATATCCCCTCCAAAAGCCCTGAATAACAGTCCGAATTTGAGCCTTTTTCGGCTTTTTCAAGAAATTTGAGGGAGAATTTTTTATACTTTCCAACTGTCATCTCGATGAGTCTCAACGGAAATGTGTACCTTGAATAGAGTGCTCCGAATGAAGTTTAAAACGGAAGTAAGAATTCGCGTAACGAAGAAGAATAAGAACGGGAGGGACAAGTTTAAAGAATTGATCGTTCGTCATCCCGCTCCACTCAAACAGAACTCGGTTTTTCGGTTAGAAAACACGTGAATCCTCCTGTACTTTCCCTAGCGGTCTCCTTCTTAGGTAAGACTTCCTTCCGTTTTGGGCTTCGGTGCACTCTATGACTGAAAGTTGTTGACCCTGACGGGTGCCGGTTGCCTTTTGGAAACCTATTTCTATGCTGCTGTATCAGCATGACGCGGCAGAAGCCGTGCCCCTGCGGCCCCTGCGGCCTCCGGAGTATGCCAATGAATAGTGTGTTAAGAGGAAAACAAAGCGTGCTCTGATTGGCCGAGCGCTGTGGATCCGACCAATCGGAGCACGCGTCGTTTTTCACTCCCCTATTCTTCACTCGGCCCTTCTCCGCAATACACCATTACCTTCCGGCGGTCTTGCTCCTCTGACAGCAAACAAACGTCAGTCCATGACTCGCCCTCTGTGTGATCGACTTGACCACACATTTTGGCCATGTTTGACAGTTAAGTCAACACGACAAAATATAGGTCAGCAAAGCGAGTAAGCCTACGTTGTGACTGAACTCAGATAATCGATATTTCGTCTAAAATTAGGCTGCTTTGAGAATAACAGGTAAGCTGATGTAACCAAAGTGGTTTTACCAAGAAAAGACGGCGTGTCACCATACCGTAAAGGGGCTACACTCTAAATTTTTTTTTTTTGAAAAAGTGCCTCATCTCATCGGGCCGTTTTTCTTACACACTAAATAACTTATGTAGAATTAAGTGCATACTCGACAAACGCAAGAGCTGGGCATCATACTTAGGTTGTGGTGGTTACCACACTTAAGGGAAGGCATGGTGGGTCAGCACGCTAGCGTAGCAGACCACAGCCGGGTGGGATCCACACTGTGTTATCACTTTGGCTTGCCGGATGTGGTGCAAGGCCAGCGAGCCCGCCTCCGCTGCGCAGCCCGGCACAGCCCGGCACAGCCGGCACAGCCCGGCACAGCCCGGCACAGCCGGCACAGCCCGGCACAGCCCGGCACAGCCGGCACAGCCCGGCACAGCCCGGCACAGCCCGGCACAGCCGGCACAGCCCGGCACAGCCCGGCACAGCCCGGCACAGCCCGGCACAGCCCGGCACAGCCCGGCACAGCCCGGCACAGCCCGGCACAGCCCGGCACAGCCCGGCACAGCCCGGCACAGCCCGGCACAGCCAGGCACAGCCCGGCACAGCCCGGCACAGCCGGCACAGCCCGGCACAGCCCGGCACAGCCCGGCACAGCCGGCACAGCCCGGCACAGCCCGGCACAGCCCGGCACAGCCCGGCACAGCCCGGCACAGCCCGGCACAGCCCGGCACAGCCCGGCACAGCCCGGCACAGCCCGGCACAGCCCGGCACAGCCCGGCACAGCCCGGCACAGCCCGGCACAGCCCGGCACAGCCCGGCACAGCCCGGCACAGCACGGCACAGCCCGCCACAGCCCGGCACAGCCCGGCACAGCCCGGCACAGCCCGGCACAGCCCGGCACAGTCCACACCGGCCCGCACGTATACACGGGGGGGGGGGGGGGGGGGGGGGGGGGGGATCGTGAATGGTGGTGGATGTCATTATGCCGGTCTCGTTTGCGGCGGCAGGCGTCAGGGCGGTGCGCCGGCCCGCTGTCACATCACGGGGGGCACTCGTGCGAGGGTTTGCAAACCTAACACATCCCGGCCCTGAGTGGGTGCCGTATCTCGAAAGCGGTTGGAGTTAAAGACGTGCGGGTGCAGCGGGCTGGGCGAGGCAGCGTGCTGGTCGCTCTCACGTTTGTGTTCACCGCGCCGTGCCGGGGCACAGAGCAGCCAGCAGCCCCTGGGCCCTGGGCCGGCAGGGTCCGGCAGGGGCCAATGCTATTCCTGGGTGAGCAGCACACGTGACGAGCACGTTGTGTTTGCCTCGCGTCGCCCGATTGGCCGATGACCACGGCCACCCGAACCTCCCCCCACTCCCCCGTGCCGTGACACAGCGTGACATCCATTATTCGCCCCCAGAGGGCAGCCCAGGGGTGCACAACAAACTCGCCTCACTCGTTAATTGATGGCCACCCTCAGATCTTACGACCTGGCAGCTCTAAAAACGTCCAAGTCGACTCTTTCGGTGGCAGACCGGTGGCAGGCCTACTTACGAGGCCCCTGAAGGGACCCTTAACTTCCACACAAACATTCTCTTTGCACAAAAGTATTTACGACTTACCCGAGACAGTTTCCTCTTGTGGAAGTATTCGTCGTCCTCGCTGTGGGCCGTGGAGAAGTTGAGGTTCCTACAGGACACACGGTCTCATGAGATAACGCTCACATCCCTCAGCGGGGGTGTGGCCGAGGAGGCCCGGCCCGGCCCGGCACACTTACCCCTCGCAGAAGTGGAATATGCTCTGGTCCTCGGCCAGCCTGACGCTCGACGCGGAGCCGGGGCCGACGGAGACATGCGGCGGCGTGGCTAGCCTGGAACAGGGAGGAGAGGCGGCGCTGTCAAAATCATACGGAGAAAACGAAGGCACAGTCCATCGTAGGCTACGAATTGCTGGCGCCAGTCTGAGTCTGGGTCTGATTCAGGTCTCAAAATGAAACATGTCATGGCAGAGTTTCCAAGAAGGCCTCTTCAAGCCCCTCCCTTATCGCCTAAAATTGAGCGATAATCATGAAATTTTCATTCTCAGTGGACCGATGGCGGCACCTGGTGTGGACACCTGGCAGGTGATGTGCCGTCGCTGCCACTCTGCTCATGTGGCGCCGAGCTGGGGACCGACGGGGACACAGACACAAAACATTTGTCGGGGCGATGTGAATAATTCCGGAGGCCAGGTCCAGCGCGGGTCCCCGCGGGTCCCTGTGGGTCCCGCAGAGCACATGGCCACACAATGGCCGCCGCGCACACCCCAGAAAACGTGCCTCATGAATTGGCCATCGGGTGGCAGCGCGTGGCGGCCACGGCGCGGCAGCCCTGCCACTGCCACCCCCTCCCCTCCCTTCCTCTGCTGTCTCTCTCTCTCTCTCTCTCTCTCTCTCTCTCTCTCTCTCTCTCTCTCTCTCTCTCTCTCTCTCTCTCTCTCTCTCTCCCTCACATCCTGACCCTGAGTTTGACGCCCAGATACAGCAGGACGGAAGGGAATCCTTTCAGGAGCTCTGGCGTCTCCTTCCTCCTACCCTTCTTCCTTCACCCCCCCTCCTCACCTCGGAAAGCTTTCCATTGAATCGTTTAGTCTTGATAACAAAAATCAAGACTGCGGCAAGTAGACACATTTTTGCCTCCCCACTCCTCTCCCCTGTCTCCTGTATTTGAGATGAGATCACCGCGAGGATCACCGTGTACCGGCCAAACCAGCTGTACCGGGCCGCAGCAGTGGAGTGTCGTTGGAGTCACGTGAGTAGTCAGCAGATCGTGCGTCACGCTTGTCAGCACGTGACGGGTGACGCCACGACAACTTCTGATTACAGAAAAACATTAGCACAGCTTAGCTCGGCCCCGCCCACTCCAACTCCCCACCCCGCCCTGTGTACTCTCGGTGATTTGTGTCCTTTTTTCACAAACTGTTTTAAACTATCAGCGCCTGCCTTGCTTATCATCGATGATTTGCATTTCGATCGAAAGGTTTTTCCAATAATACTCGTTGACTCCAATTTTAAAAAAGAAGAATTGTTGTGAAGCACTGATTATCCTCCCTTTGCGACATTAACGTTATGTAGGGGAACCAGTAGTTTTAACACCCCCCTCCTCCCAAACCACACAACAGTATAGTGTCTTGTGAATAAACACTGAACAGTAACGGAAGTTGCTCTAGCGCAGGCGGCGCCGACCGCTGTGGGCGCACCAAACACCTTATCTTCTCTACCAGCCCGCGCGCCCCCTTATCAGGTGCCTTTGAAACAGAATACCCCCCCCCCCCTCACCCCTCCGTCATTTGCACGGAACGAGCTCTTTCTCTCACTTTATTTTCTGCCTGTCAGTGAAAGACTCTGCATCTCCCGTTGGGCTCTATTTTTATTTTTTTATTTTTTTTAAAAGAAAAGCAGGCTCGTCTATTCTTAGCGTGGCCCCAAAGCCGTCGGTGTGAACGACAAGGCAGCTGTAACGCGAACAGTGACGCTATTTATGAAACACTTTCCTGTCTCGTTTCTGCTGTCACTGCATACATTTTGCACGAGTGCTCAAAAAAATCTCTCCGTAAAAGGAAACGTCATATCACTTTTCCATTGCGCTCTTTCCTCTCTCTTCCTCTCTGTCTGTCTGTCTGTCTCTCTGCTCTTTTTTTAAGGCAGCTTGCGGCTGTTTTGATGCGCAGCATAGTGTCTTTGTCTCCGCATTTAGTGTTCACAAGCGTTCACGTTAGTGCCGCCACGATTCGATGGAGTGGAGTTAGGCTTATCGTCGCGAAGAGGGCACACACGTCACCCAATCTGAATAACTCCAAACAGCAATCGGCTGCGGGAAGGTTCGTTGACCGAAACAGTTTAATGGTCAGTCAGTCGGACGTCCTCACGTCCTTAGCCTCTGGCGCGGTGGGACGCTCGGCTCGCACCGCTTCTGTGGAAAAGTTTGAAAGTGACAGACTTGAGATTTTTCATGTGCAGAATTTTTTGACAACTATGACTCAATAGAAGAAGAATATTTTTTTCTGGGTGTGTAGGGCACCGACTCGAGTACATAATATTTAGATTGTTTCAATTCGATATCAGCCCATTGCCCTCCGACGCGACGGGGTCACGGCACGGACTCGCGCAGGTCACTGCGATCCCAGAGAGTGCGGCCATTAGCGATGGCAGCGGGCACGTCACGTGTGCCCCGTCAGCAGGCCACACCACCTCACCCGCAGCTCCACACGACTTTTGACCGCACACCGGACACCATCGGGACCCCGGCGCAGAGCATATGGGAAAGATGGGGGGAGGGGGAGGGGGGGCTGGAAGAGCAGGAGTGGGGTGGGGACGGGGGACCGGCTGCTAGGACACGCAAGCACAGAGGCGCGGCCAGGCGGACCGACACATTCGCCAAAACGTGACTTCGATAGGTTATAAACACACACATTCCTGGAGATGAGTTGTCCCTCACTCCTCTCATACCAGATATCTGTGCTGCGAGCCCACGCCCATGACCGCGCGACAGCACCCTGCCTCACCTGCTAATGATCACAGACAAAAAAGATTAGCTGTCGCAACTAATTTTTAAGTCAATTTTCAGACAAGCAGTAAATTTTTGTTCGGAGAACTAAAAGTTTGTTGGTGGAACTAAATTTTACTTGCACCAACGCAACGTTTAGTTTTTGCTTCAACGCAAAGGTTCGCTGGAAGAGCAAAAAGCTGGAAAAAATTGTTTAGTCTCCCCGACGAAAGTCTTTGTTGGAGCAACTAAACGTTTCACGTTTCGTTGGTGCAACTAAAATATAGTTCCCCCAACTTAACAAAAACAAAAATTTTACTGCTTGCCTGAAAATGAACTTTAAAATTCGTCGCGGCCACTGATCATTTTCCTCCGTGATGCCGATGATCGAGCCTCCCAATGCAATGACCACACCTGTCTCTCGACTGCGGCGTCCGGGCCGACGTCATGTGGCCTGTCCCAATTAACACCTCCCGCACCTCCCGCACGCCGCATAGCGGCTCTGTCACGTGACTGCGGGGGCGTGAGTCAGCGGCGCCACCGAGATGTTTGTTCGGGTACAGCGGGCCGGGGGAGGGGGGGGGGCCTTCGGGCTTCCGCCATCGCCGGCGTCGTTTCTCGGTCTGGATGTCATCATGTTGTTTCCTCACTGCCTTGCTTCTGACCAGAGGCCCCCGCGGCCCCCGCTGCCCCCCGCTGCCCCCGCGGCCCCCGCAGGCCCTCTGGCCTGGCGGCACGTGTGCATCCATGGATGCACACTGCGCTTTCGAGAAAACGCGGCGGCAGTCGAACAACAGTCGTCAACAGCGCAAGCAAGCAGTGACACCGCGAGTGCACCGTGCACCATGCGTGTCTACATGCACCCCGCCTACCTGTCATGATGCAGGCCGAGGCCCTGGCCGTGGCGCGCCAGCGACAGCAGCCCTGGTCCAGGGGGTCCGGGGGCTCCAGGGCTGGTCCCGGAGTGCCCGGAGGACAAGTCCGCATCGTCCCAGTAGGCGGCGGCGCCGTGGCCAGTGCCGTGGCCGCGGCCAGGGGAGTGACATCTGCCGGTCGGTGGGGGCGGCTGCTGCCGCGACTGCTGCTGCTGCTGCTGCTCCATGGCTTCGGCACTGACTCGCCAGACATGGGGCCGGCTTGGCGGGGCGGGGCGGAGCGTGGCGGGCTGGCGAAGGGGCGTAACCGGCGCAGGGGTGGGTGGCCACACGGGTGGCCGCTGTCGACCTGTCAGCACGGCTCCATCCACTGGAGGACCCGGCACCGATGCGGGGCGGTGTCACTCGGCACCAACACACGCTTCGTACACGCACGCACGCACGCACACACACACGCACAAACAACACAGTCACCAGAATGTAGAGCACAAGAGAATATTGCGGGGGCCGCAGCGGTACAGAGAGCCTAACCAGAGCTACGGGCAGCGCGATGGGATGCCGTCGGCCGACGACTGAGAGGACAGCTGCGCCTCGCCGGCCCGCGGCTCCTCCCCTCCCCGCCACGCCCCCCGCCGCCCCCCTCGCCCGGGAGCCCCACGCCGCGTTCCACGTGCCGCGCGGCCGTGACGTCAGCTCACGCGACGAGCATGTGTTCTGAGGGGCCCCCGCCAGCCCCCGCCAGCCCCCGCCCTACCCCACCGAGCCCCCGCGGGGCCCGGCGGCACCGACTCACGTGGACGGCAACGCGACAGACGGGCCGAGCCGAGCACCGCGACGCCACGACCCAGCCGAGCCGTGCGAGAGAGCGGGCCTGCGGGCGGGGAGCCGAGCCGGGACGGGCGGTGGCCGGCTGGCGGGAGGTGGGAGGTTGGAAGTGGCAGCAGCAACCGGTTTGGCGCGTAGTTTGAATCGACGCGAGCAGCAGCCATAGGGCACAAGCGGCGCCGCGTTCGGGCCTTGACCAGCGGAGGGTGTGCTGTGTGCGGCTGCGTGCGGCTGCGTGCCTGCGTGCCTGCGTGTCAGAGCCATTGACATTCGGCTGGACGCATGCTGTCGCCGGCTATAAATGCTGGAGGGAGAGCGGCAGTGCACGCACGGTACATGACACATGCGTTATTCTATTCTAACACCCGCAAAAAAAAATAACTCTGGAATCAAAAATGTGTATTACTAACATCAATAAAGATCGCACTGCAAAAATCCAGGTGGTGGACCAAAGCATGCACTAGTTAGCGCGAACCACGCCCTATGCTGCGTGGATTCCACCACGAGTAAACCCGGTGACCAGATAATTGTGTTTCAAATTATGAGTTGATAAATTTCTTACAAACAGCCTGGGTTATTTGATACGAGTTTTCCCGGCAGGCTCCGAGACAACAGTCGAACGCTGTTGCAAAATCAGAAGCAGCCGCGGAGCCTTGCCGGGCCGGGGGCTGTTCGGGCTGCTCCAGGAATACTCCCCTTTGGAAAGGCAAATGAGGTGACAGGGGCGACCGTTTTAGAAGAAACACAGGCAGCGCGGCTGGCACGGCCTTGAGAGGTGGCTTCTCCTCATCTTGGAGAGCAAAGCCAGGCGAAGCTCCGGTCACCCTGGAGGCCCGTCTCTGTTCGCACCCACGGAGCAAGGGCCGTACGGAGGCCGTTGTGAAGGAGCAGGACGGTGTGGGGACAACCCACCCGCCATTCAAAGGCGCTGCGTGCCAAAGTTAGCCCGTCCAACGATGCATGATTCGCACAGCAACGTGACGAGGGAGAGCCCCGCGCGGCAAGGCTGTGCCCGGCTGTGCCCGGCTGTGCCCGGCTGTGCCGCGCCAGAAGCCAGCCTGGAAGCCCCGACCCGACCCGACCCGACCCGAGTGTTTACGGTGGTGCCGGGCCGGCGGCGTGCTGGCAGCAGCGCGGGCATCTCGTGGTCCGAAACGTGACCGGGACGGGCGACTTGTCCTGTACCGCTTTGGCGTGAGCTCCGCTCCGAGCCGAGCCGGGGCCGGGTGCTACGCCCCCCCCTCTCTCTCTCTCTGGGCGGCCACGCCGCACCAACGGCTGCAGTGCCGCCGTGTTTTTCCACGCCGTGCCGCCCGCTGCGGGCTGTCACGGTCACGTGTGGCCTCACGCTTGTCGGCCGCCGCCCATCTCTGTCGCACCCACCGCTGGCAGCGCTTTGCCCGACGCCAGTCTCTGTCACACTCTGAGCGCCAGTTGGATCCCCCCGATTCACTCGTATCCCCATGTATTCATTCAAATTCAAGACGAATCACGTCATCGCCACTTTTCGTGATATGCTTTACATTCGCATAGTCGACAGCCTTTTTGTTTTTCTGGCTGGGCTACCAACACACCAATTTCGTCACCATCCCACCGAGGACAGACTACACTTCGATTAGACACCTTTTCTCCGCCAGAGGTTGTGGACAAGTGAATATTTTATAACTTTATGTTGGAAAGATACGAATCACGCCGGGTGGATCTTTTCCGTTTTCCGAATCGTAGACGAGCGTGGCACAAGAACGCAGAGCAGGAGAAGGGGCGAGAGCTTTGTGCACGCAACCCGCTACAAAATGCCGTCCTGAATGACCCGTCCGCCGCCCGCCAGGCGCACAGCCCAGCCCAGCCCAGCCCAGCCCAGCCCAGCGCGGCGCCGCCACTCCCGCCGAGTTTCACCGGAAGCGCCTGCGTACTTTAGGGTAGGCCAGCCCGCATCACAGCTGAGTGCGACGGCGCCGCATACCTCACAGGCGCTCCACGCTCCACCCACCGGCCGAGTACAGTAGAGCTGCAACAGAGACCGACTCGTAGGGAGTTTCCACAAACCACGTGACCTTTCTTTGATCCTAACTCCTCTAACAAGGCGTGGAAGAGGTGTGCTGGAGCTAAACTGTCCCTGGCGCGGGCTTTGACGGTCTCTCTGAGACTGCAGGCCTTGGTGGGTTCGATTCCCACAGACGGTTCCACGCACTTCACCCCGCGCTGATTTTTCGCGTCCAAATCACCAAAGTACCTCGATTACATGTCACATGGTTTCTGAACGGTCCCGTATCGGTACAGTGTAGTACTACTATGTCTTATGATTCACTCTGAAAAGCGGAAAAAGGCACAAACACAGACGTAAAAGTTAACCGGAAGGGACCTAACTAGCATGTTTTTGCACCATAATTCCCACCCCGCCTCTCTCTCTCTCTCCTCTCTCTCTCTCTCTCTCTCTCTCTCTCTCTCTCTCTCTCTCTCTCTCTCTCTCTCTCTCTCTCTTCCTTCCTTCCTCTATCTTCCTTCCTTTCTCTCTCTCCCCTCCTTTCTCTCTCCTCCTTCCTTCCTTCCTTCCTTTCTCTCCCTTCCTTTCTCTCTCTCTCTCTCCCACCCCTTCCTCTCACGTGATAAATTGAGCATGACCAGCGTCGCCTCGCGGCACGTGTATGATGTGTCGGCTCCGCCTTCGGCCGATTCCGCAGCGGAGTTGCCGCGGTTTATTCTTGTGTTGGTTTGATGGATTGCGACAATATCCGCTCACATTCGCCTCGGCGTTCACGGCGGCACGGCGGCACCCTACCAGAATGCAGGGGTAGGCCAGCGGCAGAACGGGCCGTACTTTGTTCTGTACTTTTTCCAGCGCATTTTCAATCAGAAAATTTAATATGTGACCCCAGTTTTGGGATCGTGACGCCAAGCTGCGTCCAACATTCTTGCAAGTTAACTTAACAGCGTCTTCAAGGTCCTGATTACCCGAATTTAATGCACCAACAGACAGGCGAGCATTGGCGGCTCGGCAACTCCGCTCAGGGAGCCGCGGAATCGCAGCGGAGCGCCTGCGAAGGCGAGGATAGGCCAGCCCGCCGCGCGCGCGCGCACGGTGGGTGCCTACCCGACAGGCGCGCTGCTCCTGCAGGGAGTCGAGGCGCCACCGAGGGGACTCCCGTATGTGTGCCCGTTAGTGGGCCTCGAGCCTCGGGCTCTGAAGTGGCGTGGATCTGTGGGAGTCGCGAAGCGGAAATGTTGGGAAACGGGCCGGGTCGGACAGGGGATGGGCGCAGGGCGCAGTGGAAACGGGGAGGGTGGCAGCATGTTATTACGGGCTGTTAGAGGAACGTGCCGCGAAACGTGGCTGCTGAGCCCAGCCGCCGAGGAGGCGCCGGTGGCGTTGGTGTGCCGCGTGCTTTTTGTCCTCATGAAAAACGTGCCAGCATTGCGCAATAGCTTCCACAGATCAGCACACACACACACACACACACACACACCGCTGTCCTACCAAACTTCAGTATTATGCACCAAAGTAATCCGGGCTATCCCCGGTGCAAGCACAGATGTTTATCACCCCCGGCCCTCGCTTCGCTTCCCTCCTCACCGGCGTATCTCCGTGACCGTCTGCCCTTTGCACCCGCTTCCCCTCCGTACCCCGACAGGCGGACGCCAGCGGACCCCATGCCATCCCACTTCGCCGCGCTAAGTGAGCCACAGGCACCACAGGGCACACGGAAGCCGTAAAACGGGAATTCCGGGTCGTAATTCAATATTTACCAGGGTCCGCCAGTGTTAGCTGGGACGTCCCCGCCCGGGCCAAGGCCGAGGCCCCGATAGCAATATTCATACGGTCTAGACAGTTCCCCACGTAATTTTCACGGCAAACTTTCAGCGCGGGCCAATCAACTTGTCGGAGTGACACCCAGGCCATTTCGTGCCTAGAAAAATACTGAAAGTCGTAGAGGGTAAGCGCAGGTCGGAAAGGTCAAAAGAGCACCCTCCACAAAATAGCCACTTAAACATGACCACTCTTTACTCGTTCTTTGCTTCCTCTACTACTACTATGACGTAGAGGCAAAAAAAGAACGAGTACTGCGCTCGCCCTGTCAGCGGCCTGTCATTTAAGACCCCTATTCATCTCCAAAACTACGTAGCGGAGGGATTCTGTTTTGGGGGCGTTTTGGTTGGGCATTGATGTAGTTTCGAAAATGACTCAAAAGATTCCTGATAAGCAAAAAACAAAAATACTCGTTTTTAGAGACCGCAGATCGGTGGAAGACCAGCCGTCGTCCGCGGTCAACAATCACTTTTCGCGTACTCTGCAGGGCTTGGAGTAATAGATCAAAGGCTAAGTCTTATTAAAATGTGATAAAAACACAGATACTGATCACAAATAATGATTTTAAAATAAAAGAACGAGTCTGTCATAGAACGCTAAGCGTTCTCCGTGCCCGTGTTGTTAGAAGTGTGTGTGTTTTGGTTGCTTTGCTTGCACGTGATCGCTTTCCCAGCGTGATTTACTTACCCGCTCTTGCCTGCACTTGCCCCACGACTGACGAACGACAGAGAGAGAGAGAGAGAGAGAGAGAGAGAGAGAGAGAGAGAGAGAGAGAGAGAGAGAGAGAGAGAGAGAGAGAGAGAGAGAGAGAGAGAGAGAGAGAGAGAGAGAGAGAGAGAGAGTGGAAAGGCCTTGATTCCCACCCAATATGGCCCATTATTCTAGTCTAATTTCCGCATCCGTAAATTTCGCTGACGTTACTCTCATTTTCTGGCAATGTTCTCGCTGCTTTGGGGCAACGCTGCGCCACGCGACCACGACCCCTCTATCTCTCCAATCTCGCCTCGATGTCGGGGCCACCGGACATTAATACTCGGTCAAGATTATATCCACTTTACCCCGATCCCTGCAATCATTATTTAATATTTTGTTTTTACGTTCTTCCCCCCCCCCCCCCCGGTCACCGGATAGAGAAAGGCGGATGGGGATAATGACGGTATTCAGGGACCTGAGACCGTCCGAGACCGCATCCGGCTTCGCTGAGGCGGCAGAGGGCAGGGCCCGGCAGGGCCGCTGGCTACCCTGCGCTGTGCCCCTGCGAAAGGTGAAATGTCAGGTGCCAAGCCTGGTGCTGGCCGGCCAACCCCGACCGCCTCGCCAGAGTCAGCGACCGACACGGCGCCTAATGTTTATTTCTCGTTTCGTTAGGCGGGCGCAAGGCGGGACCGAAGACCGAAGGGAACCGCCGAAGCAGGGAATAAGAGGCGGGGCTTGTGAAGGTTTGTGGGTGGCGCATGAACTTTTACTACGACACGCTAAATTAGCAGCAGTATAAAGGTAAGGGGTCGCGAGGAGGAAAGAAAAAAAGAGAGCAGCACTCCACACAAATTTTTTTTACGGGTTTTCCTCTAATCTAGAGAACAATTCGTGGACCCCCAAAAACTGTCGCATAGTGAGAAACAAAAACCGCCGAGTCAGCGACGAAAATGACGAGACGCGTTCTGAAAAGTAGGAATTCTCTAATCCAGCGAATTGTTTTTACTCCCGTAGCACTGGTGGTGTTCCCTAGTGTGTGGACATTCCCCTTCAGGCCGAGGTAAAAGTGCACGGCACTGCCCAGGCTTGTGCAGGTTCATGTGTAAGACCCACCACTTCTCTCTCTCTCTCTCTCTCTCTCTCTCTCTCTCTCTCTCTCTCTCTCTCTCTCTCTCTCTCTCTCTCTCTCTCTCTCTCTCTCTCTCTCTCTTTTCCCCCTCTCCCTCTCCCTCTCTCTCTCTCCTTCCTTCAGTGGGCGTGCCGGTCGGGTTAGGCTCGCGGGACACCATAATGTTCGCCACTCCACGCCACCACTTCCGCCGCAGTCCCCGAGGGCAGTTTGACTACTTCGCGTCCTTTATCGGTCACGGAATAAGCGTGTAGGGGTCGGGGGCGCAGAACCTAACGCCAGCCAAAGACTTATTAGGTAGGTGCATATTAGCATTAACAGTCACCTGCCTTGGCCTTGACCGGGCAAGTGCCGCGCAGCTGCCGCCGCCCTGACAACCCTCCCACCCCCACCTCTCTCTCAACTTCCTCCCCTCTCTCTCTCTCTCTCTCTCTCTCTCTCTCTCTCTCTCTCTCTCTCTCTCTCTCTCTCTCTCTCTCTCTCTCTCTCGGCAGAGTGTGGACAGCTAGCCGTTTTCAGGGGGCGCACTGGACGCCACGGGGAATGAGTGACAACAGCAGAGAAATAAAAGTCTATAATCAAGCATACGTCCTACATACGGATGCTTGATTCAAGAAAATCCCACAAGAATGAGAAATATGTATGAATCGAGCGCGCCGTTTTGAGAGTGCATGCACGACGCAGCATCTCGCTCGTGTGCTCAGACGCGCCGTTCAATGCCCAGTCTCGTCGCAGATTGTGTTGGCCGCAGTGCATAATTCAGCAAGTGCACGGTTAGGAAGCTCCGCCGGCAGGGAAGAGTAGGCAGGGTTATCGATCGCGGTTGTGCCATATGACCCTGCGTGGCCTGCGGGGCCTGCGGGGCCTGCGGGGCCTGCGGGGCCTGCGGGGCCTGCGGGGCCTGCGGGGCCTGCGGGGCCTGCGGGGAGGGGGAAGACTCTGTGCTACACAGGAGTCCCAGCAGCCCCGCCGCCATGTGAGTGAGTGAGTGAGCGGAGCTGAGCGGAGCGGCCGGCGGGAAGCGCACAGCCAGCGCCCGGCTGGGTAGGCAGTCCGGCCAGCCGGAGCGCAGCGCGGTAGTGCGGACTGCCTACCTCGCCAGGGGCTCACACCTAGAGAACATATCAAATCTGACTGAATTTTTTTCAGCTCCACATACTCAAGAGTTGCGTTTTTGGAGTCCACCACACGTTAGGAAAAACGCAAAACCCAGCTCCAGCGTTTGTAGAGTATTTTCTATCTTTCCTGTGAAATTTCGTGTACACGGAAATGACAATGCACACCGATTTCTCCCTCGGTCCAGCTGCGTACACGTATAAAAAATTGTGTTGTGTAGAGCTGGACAGACCGGATCCCCAGCTGACGGTGACGTCCTGGGACGGCATGACCTGGCCGTGGCGTGAGGTTGCCGACGAGCGGGTGTCCGCGCCGCGCGAGCCCAAGACGCCCACAGCGGAAGGCCGGGACTCAGCGCTGGAACCCACCCCGACCCCTCGGTGGACCCCCCGGGGGACCCCCACCGACGACAAACCCATCCGCGACGACCTTGGCCCGGCTTCACCGCCTTGGTGAGCATAAAAGTTAAAGCTGTCGTCGGGTTGGAGCCCTGATAGCCCTGACCTCAGTGCGCCCTGGGAGCCGAAGACCTCGGAGGGAGCGAATAGAGCTCTGCTGCCGAGGCCAACGTGAGCCCGGTGGACGCGCTGCCAGGCGCCACCGCGGACAAGAGCGACCTGAACAACCCCGACTCGGATGACTCCGCCAAAGAGCTGCTCGTGGACCACAGCAGCATCCCGCGGCACTCCCTGGAGCACGCCAACTATGCGTTGTCCTGGCTAGCTTTGTTGCAGATACTTTCGCCGGTGTGCACTCACAAGATAGTTGAAATGTGTGTCACAGTTCCGGCCAGACATTGAATCAGCAGGTGCGCACGGTGAAAAAGTGTTTTGAAGTATGGAGATGAAACATAGGTAAAACAGGTAGTAATACCAGCCAAGTTTAATTTCAAATTTTCAACAGGATTAACATACATTAAAATTACCACATCGAACAACAAATCGAATACATGTCCACCATTTAAGAAGTGAATGTATATGTAATTCTCATGACATCGGCGTCAATTTTTTGTTGAAATGATCACTTCTTCGAGGGGAAAATGCACAAATAAAGAATCTGAAAAATATGATTTTTCGTTCGCTCTGGTCCAATATTTTCACAAACTAAAGGTTAAATTTATATACATAATTCCCATTCAAATTTAAGATAAACGTCAACTCGGAAACAATGAAAATACTCCCTGAAAACGAGAGCAGCGACTGGAAATGCGTTTTCGGCATGTTTGAGGCATTTTGTGCGTAGCATTCGACTCTTTAAATTTGTGCAATTATTCTGAATGTGTTTCCAGGAAAAAACAACAACTAAAATGTAACACAGGGCAAAAGCACCGTACGCTGAGAGCATGGAAAGTTGAGCAATTTTAAAGACCCAATCCTACAACAATTCTTTCGAAAAACGGACTGACCACAGAAACACATAAAGACATGTGGAAGGATTCCAAGACCATGGAGACAAAGATAAGCATATCCAAAATAAATCACTCTCCTATTTCCTAAGAAAGCTCACAAAAATATCGAGCTGGAAACCAGTTTCCCAAATATCCATAACTATCTAAGACTAATTTATTGTTAAGAAGCACGTGTAGCAATATTGTCGTGTTCTTTTGTCGCTCTAGCTTCGAAGCCAAGATTCTCTTTGTTTTCTTGGCAAACCCTGATTGTAAAGCGATGGTCATTTGACTGTACAGGCAGTTGCAAAATTCCACCGACAAATGAGCAGTTACATCGTACATTTCGAAATTCAGGTTTCTTTTCCAGTTATTGTGCGAGAATCGGCAAAAAAAATAAAAAAATGTAACTGGTCAGGAAACATGTGGTTATTTTCTGACCCTGACCTAAATGTATGCTCTCGTTGTCGGTTGGATATTGCAACTTCATGTAGTAGCGAAAATTATGTTGTGTCCCAAAACATACCATTTTTCTCCATACATAAACGTTCTTTGAACTACTCAGTACATTTACGCAATTCCATGACAAGCCCGTGCAGGAACTATTCACTGTCCTTTCCAAATCACATTGTATCATAGGGGAAGAAAAATCAAACGAAAACTAGGGTGGAATGTTAAAAATTACCTATGCTATACATTTCAGTTGGTCAAATATATTTTCTTTCAAATACCCCTCTCACACGCCTCTTTTTAATAGTCGGCCGATTTCTCAAAACAGAATAGACTTCGAAGACCTAACTCAAAAAATAGTGTGCAGCATAGAGCAAAAGAGAACAATTATTGACTAAACAAATCTATTGGTCTCTTAAAATGCATCCGCAAAATCGATGATGTAATGTACAAAAGTAT
Source organism: Odontothrips loti (assembly GCA_038380765.1). NCBI lineage: Eukaryota > Metazoa > Arthropoda > Insecta > Thysanoptera > Thripidae > Odontothrips > Odontothrips loti. The sequence continues at coordinate 9,407,656 of CM076250.1, forward strand.
AAAATACAGAAAGAAAGATAGAAAAACATACGGTAATCTTACATTAAAATAGAATCAGCATATTTTTCTAAGAGAATGAGAAAAAACTGCAAATTCGAAATGACTTGGTATGATAGAGAAAAAGTTAAAAAAAATCAACAAGCTTGAGATCCAAAGTTTGGGATAGGAAGCAAAAGAAAAGCACGTAACATCATGTAAAGACGCACTGTCAACCCGCACTTCCCGACACTGTATACGAACAGGACAAAAGTTTAAAAATTGTATCTATCAAAGAGAATATCTCAAATTTGTAATTTGATTTCTATGGAGAAGCCTAACGACACTCGCATACAGAAAAGATAAATGACGCCTAAGCACAGCCGATATTTGCTTCTCAGACATCAGGTGAGGGGTGGAGTGGGTTGGGGGCGCATCTTCCACGGCCCTGATACGGCTAGCGTAGAGATGAGTGTTGCTAGCCCCGCTGTCAGCCCCGAGTTGCCACTTCGCCGGGACGGCCAGCGCATCGAGGGGTCGTCCAGACGGTTAGCGCATAGATGAGCCCCGAGCTGCCGCTGCGCTGGATGGGCCAGCGCATCGAGGGGTCGTCTAGACGGCCAGCACAGAGATGAGAGTTGCTAGCCCCGTTGTCAGCCCCGCTGTCAGCCCCGAGCTTCCGCCGCGCCGGGACGGCCAGCGCACCGTCGCGGGGTCGTCCAGACAGCTGTACTCGCAGCATCGCTCACCAACCGAGATGTTGTAGCACCTCTGGAATTGCAACCAATTGTGAAAAACCGTCCTTACTACAATACTATTAACTGTTGTTGAAAACCACACCAAAGTTTATTCGAAAAGGAAGGTAACGAACGCCGTAAATTTGATAAAGGTATACACTTCGCCTCATGGACAAATTTAGAGACTATATGAAATCCCTACCATGCAAGGAGTGCTAGTGCCACTTGAATTTCTTAAAGTGCGAACGAAAAGCAATTACACGCAATCTAAACGCACTAAAAGCTGTACATCGTGTACGTGTGTATACACCATTAAAATGCCGCTGCTTTTGAAAGTGTTATTCTGCCTGAAGCAGAGCTGCCTGTCTGTCCAGTGTTAAAAGTGGAAAAGAACTGAGAATTGCATACGCCGTTTAAATTGTGAAATATTTGTATGTTGGTGCAAATATTTTCTAGTGGAAATGTGTGTCACGACTGAATGCCATAACTGGCCAACACGACTGTGGATGCCATACACGGGAGAGGTTTCATAAAAAGTCGCAAAATGCGAAAACTTCACCACCCGGTCTACCTAGACGGCGAAATTAAGAACAAAACAAAAACAGTTACCATGTAAATTACAGATTGATGCAGCCATTCCAGACAGAAAGGTGCGGTAAGCCAAATTGTGAGGTTGTCATGGCACCGACATGTTTGTGCTTTATGTATTGAATAACTACATGTACGTAACCTAAGGCAAGACAAGTCAGACATTAAAAACGACAAAAACTTATGAATGGTGAGTCATGAAGGGTTTAATTATTCGTTTGAAATTCAAAAGGGTAAAAGCTCAGAGCATTGTAATTTTTTAAAAAGCACCTCACACCGTCTCCCAAACTGCCTCTACCTTCTGACACACGACTGAATGCCATAACCGGCATAACACGACTGCGGATGCCATACACGTGAGGGGTTTCATTCGTCTAAGCCATTAAATTACAACGATAATCACAACTTGCAGAATGTTATTATCTTTCACATGGTAACTAACTAGTGCCTTCCACTAAACGAAGACTAAACGAAGACTTCCGTAAAATCATCCCAGCGTTAGTGCGTACTCTTCATGCTCTTATATCCATAGCCATTCCATTAGGCTACAACCGCACGGAGTACTGAAAATCTAATCAATACACTGTTTTTGGGTTTGCAACGTTCACCACAAACTTTTGCAACGGTGACACGTTGCAAGAAGCAGTGATGGACGTCACAAATTTTGTGACGTCCATTGCAAGTTTTTGTAACAATCATCACAAAGTTACAACATTGTGACGATCGTCACACAAAATTGTGATGGACGTCACAAAATTTGTGACGACCATCACTGTGTTTTAGCAACCTACGTTGCAATGCAACGTTGCAAATTTTTGTCACGTAACGTTGCAAACTCAAAAACAGTGTATCTATGACACAACCACTTTGAAATGTGCGTCTAGAGCTGTAATGCTTTTTATGTTAATCATAACCTAATATGACTTACAAAAATATAAAAAATAAGTGCAGAATGAATGTACCACATCAAACAGTTGCGTCGTAGTCCTCAATGCTGTGGAGGAGGCCAGAGCACAGGGGACCTACCGCTTGCCGCTTGAACGGTCTTGTCTGTGATGCTACGTTAAAGAGAAATTAAAAAAATCTACTTTGTAAGATCCTGCGCTATAGAGAAAAAAACATAACTAATATAAAATCAAATTTTCAAAAAGAAAGAAAATATATCTAAAAGGGTGTAGGAAAAATAATCTCACTTTAGGGGGATCACAGTAGATGGATTGGCACCACATTGGCTCACTATGGTAACAGACACACAAGGAACAGACGTTCGGGCCCGGTACGTAGCGCAGACCGTGTTGGAATATTTGGCCTTGGAAGTCGGTGCAGTTCGCTTCGAAGTTTTCTAAGGCATCAAAGAGGGCCACCAACTCAGACAACAGACAGCTTAAGAGCTGAAATGTTTTCAGTTCAAAATAGTATTAAATTACATTGGGGCATTAGGATTGAATAATGACAATGAAAGGAGACATGCCATCATTCCGAGGGATGACGCAGGATGTGGTGCCTACAATGAGAGCACGAACTATTGTGACTTATGCATTGGGTGCTACTGAAGTGTGGTTTGTGCCCCATACTTTCCCACGGAAACGAGTTGACAGAGAAACTGAGAAACGCACCAAAACCATTTGAAAGTTATGTCAAGAGTAGAGATGTAAACTGTGAGAAAAATATAAAATTTGACTGAAAATATTCGTGAAATATTTCCTGTAAATGGCCAAACACTGAAAATTTTTAACTGATTTTTTTTTTCTTTTGCATCTTTAGTCTAGAGGTATCTTTGTGTCACTATACGCTAAACAGTTTCTTTTGCATTTTTATCTTATGTGGTGCTTGACATGTTTATCTGCGGCTTCGCATTGAATAGTTTATCCGTTTCATAGCAGAGACAATTAATAACAATATGGAATAAAACTATTTCGCAGCTAACATCGATAAGCTTGTTCCTCATAGCTTCCCATATTGAACAGCAAGGGTTAACCACCAGGACCACACGAGATCTTTTCATTTCGGACATGAGAGAAATGTCCGTCCCTTTTGAAACGTCCGCTAAAAACTTTGAATATGACCGGAAATGGCAAACCGCACTGGTTGGGGTGCTTCCCTTGTCGTTCCTGGTGTGTAAGATGAGAGGCAAGGAACGGCACAATCATAGCACAAAGCGGGGGAAGAGGAGTGGATAAGTCGAAGAATACAAATCACACACGGAAGGAAAGGAACACCGAGTAGCAGCAATACAATAGCAAGGGCGATAGCCATTCACATTAACAAACAACACACAGAAAATGTGTTTAGGAAAGAAACAAACAACATTCCCATTCATAAAGTAACAGTCCATTCATGAAGTAAAGTGACGTAGGGGACAGTTCGGAGCCAGCTCAATGCTCTTATAAGAAAATGATTGACAAGATTCACTTCTCGTGTGCTTCACTCACCTGGCTGCTCGTACCCAATTATTCCCACGGGATCTCCTGCAAACAGATAAAGCCTTCTAGAAATACTGCCAGCGCGGTTTCAGATGTCTACATGCGTCCTCCAGGATTCCCGTCCGAATTTTCCACCAGCCATAACAACTGAAACCACGAACGAGGAAGAGCCTGTGGACCAGCCTGCACGACACGCTTGCGTGCAGGAGCCAGTGTTGCCTACCCACCAGGCGCCATGTGCGCTAAGACTGATCAGGGGACACTCTAAATCCTTACGACGCACACAGCTCAGATCCTACGAAGAAAATAAAGTCTTCGCAGAATCATTTCGTAAGACCTTTCGTAGTACGAAGAATTTCTTCGTAATAACAAAAGAAGACCTGCGAAGCCTTCGTTCTCTTTACAGAACAACAGCGGGGTAGGTGGCGCGGCCAGGCGCGGCGTGGCATTGAGCGGGTAGGAGGCGCTAAGCGTGGCGCGGCGTGGGTGGCAGGGGCGGCGTGCGCCGGAGGCGGAGGGATGCGGTGCGGAGTGCGGAAGGGAAGGGAAGGGAACCCGACGCAGCCTCATCAGCGCGCCGCGCCGCGCCAGTCGAATGGGTTGCCTGCATTGCAGGGGTTCCCAACGGTCCGGACCCCTGCGGCCGAGAGGGCGGGCAGCGGGCCGGGGCGGGCCGAGAAACACGCACCCCGCCCCACCGTGTCTCTGTTCGCACTCAACGGCCCGCAGGGCGCAGGGCGCAGGGCACTGAGGAGACGGCGTTCGGGAAGACCGGGAAACGTCTCGCAGAGGGAAGACACAACACTCGGCTGGACCCGCGCGCCACATAACCTTTGTCCGTCGCGTTAAAAAGAAGGGGGCTTCCAGTCGAAAACTTGTCATGATCGGGCGTGATCGAGGAGGCAGTTGACAGGCATGAACTTAACCAGGATCGTCAATCGTCGATTCTTTCTGATCTGCCCACTTGCGATGGTCGGCTTCAGTGAGTCGAGAAAGATCACGTCAAGTGGAATCGAAAGAGTGGACTTTTTCCCGAACGTCAGAGCGAAGGGGGACAAGGGCTACACCGAACACGGGAGTGTCAAAACTTACCTGCTGCAATGCAAAAAAGCACAAATAACACGATATTTGGGAGGATTAATGCTATCTTGAGTATTGACATTTTGCCCAGGGTGCTGCTGCCTCAGCACTGCTGGGGAGGCGGCGCGGCGCACTGCGCTAGCACTGGCACTGGCACGGGCTGCCACTGCGTCGTCTGACAGACCCCACCCCCAAATCCGCGAGAGGGTGGGGGTCAACCAAGGGGTGGTCCGCGGCTCATGCGCGGCCCCACAGGGGTAGTGGGGGCGCAGTCGCTGCAGTTGAATGCTAGAAGGCCTGTTATGGATCCGGAATTTATTCAGAGTGCGATACGACAATTTTCTCTACCTGAAGCATGAGATGCAAAAACTGACCTTTAGCAATAATCCGTTTGGTCACAAACCGTCTTTTTCGCATGAAGAGTGTGATACCCCAAGCAGGCGACAAACAAAACAATAAGAAACCAACCAGGTTAGCCAACATACAATCCCGATATTGAAGTAGTGTTAGTGTTACGTCTAGAATACATGATTGGTCTATGAAAAGTTGCAGGAAATGAGGATTGTTCCGCACTCTTGGTCCTATGTTTTTCATATGCTGTGATGAAATTCTCAAAGAAACGTTAATTTTACAGAAGAAAAACTCATTATTATTAAAGTTTGCAAAGTGTTTTTTCTCCAGTAGCTAGCCTCGCACAGGGCTCTTTCGTCACATGGCTCTTTCAAAACTGCCGCCGACCCAAACCGCCCCCCGCCTGCCCCCTATTTCCACGATTTCCACCTGGCGGTGGAAAAAGCCTTCTGCTTTGTTTTGGTTTTGATGTGATGATTTTGGGAACCACATGAAGTTTTAATACATAGTCAGAAATGTTGATTCCACCCAGTTTTTAGTCAATGAGGTCATCGAAAAGCACGCCTATGCCTCAAGGCAGCAGTAATTCTCAAGATGTCTCTAACCTAAAGCAAATAGTATTCACTTTGCAGGATGGAAAACTGCTTGTCTCGCGGAATGATAACCCAGCCGACAATGATTTGTCCACAAGTTCTGTCTGTAGTACAAAAGCTACCAGCGGAATTGCAGGTGGAGATGAAATACACATTGAAATTTTTAGAGAGAATGACCTACTACCAAGTTCCTTACAAAGTGAGAATGAAATCATCACCAACATATCGTCTGCCTATGAAGCATTCTGGAAGACTGATTTTAAAGATTGTATTGAACGACGAACTTGTGGAAAATGTAAACAGATATTTTTGACACCGCAACAGCTGCTTCATCATTGGCAGCACATACATCAAATGCCAATGCCAGAGAAGGTAAGTACACTTTAGTGCAAGTTATGAGGTAAACGTACTGATAAAAGTTTTGTTGAAACATGGTTGTCCATTTTGCCCCAACAGTGCTTTGTGTGCCATAAGCTTTTTACTGATAAGGTACAAAGAGATGAACATCTCTTGCGAACTCACCAAATCAATATACCGCACTGGACCTGTGAAGTTTGTTTCCAAGTATTTAAAAATGAATCAGAAAAAAATACTCACACATCGATGCACAGTGCAACAGACAAGTGCAAGTGGTGTTCAATGTCTTTCCCATGCAAGTACCTCCTTGGTCTCCATCTTCCTCAATGCCTACTTCGGAGAACTAATCAGGATTGTCATATTTGTGGATCTCAATTTGGAAGCAGTCAGATGCAGAGTCTCCACAGTTTAAGACATAATAGAATCACTTGTGAAATTTGTCATTTCAATCTTTTATCTGTATCTAATGTGCATATAGAAGGTACAGAAATCACATATATCCGACATTTAAAAAGTATGCATAGCACTCTTGAGATCAAAAACTACCTACTAGTACTAAAGAAGCAGGACGAAGATGAAATAGAATTGGATAAGCTTTTAATGAGTCAAACAAATCTCACACTTCCAAACGACTCTCATGTATCCAGTAATAATCAGATACCAACAGATCAGGCTCTGCCTGTCAATATTGAATCAAATCTAGTCAGGGAAGATGACAACATCGAGACCACAGTATGTAGCCATGTATAAAGGCAATTTGAGATATTTAAGCATGGTTTAAAGGATGCACTAATCCATTACAATAATCTCCAAACAGGGTTTGTCTGTGCAGTGTCCAGAGTGCTTAAAATGTTTTGAGAGTAAAGAAGAACTTGTAAAACATGATGTGGAGCATCAACTTCCATTTTCATGCTATATTTGTGAACAAAAATTTTCCGTTCACAGAGGGTATAAAGCTCACATGCGCTCTCATGGTGTTAAAGTAAAACGTGACTTTGTTAGGTATGTGGTTTATGTTTTCTGTTTGCTTGAAGTACACATTGTACATTCTATTATGTTGCTTCTGAATTATCTTCTCCTAGGTATAAATGCAAACACTGTTCTGTAAATTGCCCCACCCTCTCAAGTTTTCGCATACACCTTCTGACACATACCAACCAAAAGCTACACCTTTGTGAGAAATGTGGGTTAAAGTTCAGACGGCCAAATGTAAGTATATTTTGAAATACTTTCATTGGACTGTTACAATTTTACTAAGTAGGGACATCAAAGTCTATGTGGCCAGGCACTAATTCTAAAATTATTGTTTCCATCCTTTTACAAACAGGCCTTGAGACTCCATGAACAACGGGTTCATCAATCCAGAAGTCTGGATTCCTGCCCATACTGTGGAATGTCATCCTTCTCAAAGAAGTCTTTACTCCGTCATATACAGTGTGTGCATGAAGGAGTTAGACGTTTCATTTGTGGACTGTGTGCATATAGATGTATACAAAATCAAGATTTAAGGAGACATCTCAAGTCTGTGCACCAATTAGATGTTCCACCATTGAAAGGTGTTATGAAGAAATCAAACAAACAGGTTTGTGGAGGAAAATAATAATTTGCCCTCATCAGTTAACTATGTTTTCTATTCCTCAAAAAAATTAAAAAATAAAATTACTTAACCACTTTTAGGTTCATGTTATCCCATCAGCAGATGGTCTTCACCCTGCAGATCCTCTAGCAGACCTATTAAAACTTGCTGTTCAGGAAGAACAATCAAAATTAGAAGTCATCAGGCAGGGAACAGAAAATACTTTAAGAAATGAAAATAGCACAAGTGTGTTGAGGTCAGAAAGCTGTGTAGAAGAAGGCCAATCTTTAAGCATTCTTGGAGATGTTGCATCAAAAGCTGCTCCTCTTGAACATGCGAATACCACCTCTGAGTCTCTTAAAACTTGCACAGATCTGAAATTGCAAGAAGCCATTAAGTATTTTTGTGTTGGTTGCCAGTATGCCTCTGATAGTTTGCAAAATATTTCTGCCCACTTGGCACAATGTCAGCAAGGGAAAACTCTGCTGCCAAGCCCAGAAAAATATGTGAATGATGTTTCCACAGCTAATTCCCTTAGTTTTTTTTCTTTACCAAGTTCAAGCTCTAATGTCCCATGCCCATTATATTTCCTTCCAACTCATAATTCAACGTCTGACTTACAGCTGGAACTAAGTCTCATGGCTAATAATCTTAACAGTTTGGCTTGTCCATTTATGCCATCTCTAAATGTTGAATCATCACTTAGCACTAGCTTCCCTGTGGTAAATGGGTCTGGAGAGGCAGCTGCCGCCAAAGATCCTACAAGTATTTTAGGCACAAATTCCATGCTGTCGTCAAGTCTTCCCCAAGTAGATTTTCTCTGTCCATCAACTATATCTTTCCAAGAAGATCTTTTAGCTGGAGTAGAAAGAGAGGCGGGTGACTTAGACAAGGTTATTCTGAATCCTCAAGATCAACATGGATGCTATGAAAATCAGGTAGGTCACCTAGGATAAGAATTATTGTCAGTATTATGTTTTCAGACTGGTAATTTTTTTTTCCTTTGTTTTGTAAGGTTCTGCTTCAAGCAGGAAAGTCATCAATTCCTAATGAAAGTCTGAAAATGAGTGGTTTGGTGCAAACTTCGAATGCAGTACCACAAAATATTGATAAGATTGTTCAACTGGAGAAACTGCAGAATTTAGATCAAAATTATGAATCCAATTCATTGTGTAGCTCCTCAGAAATTGTGGGATCCTCTCAACAAGACTTTTCTGACTTCAGATTACCTCATAATGAAAAAACTGTGAAGCCAATACCTTTAGAGAAGAAAATAAATTTGCCTTCCCAGACTTCAGTAGAAATAGTTCTGGAAGACAAAGTTCCACTTTATAACTCTACCAGAAGCACAGAAGATCTTCATAACAACAAGTTGTAAGTTCTATAGATACAGAGTGCACATAAATGTGTACTTTACACAGGATGTTGTAGCCATTTCTGTTTTCAGGACCAGTGATATGAAGTTTTGTCCTGTATGCAAGAAAGAGTTTTCTAACTATCGTAGCTTGCAGCGTCATGTTGCAGCCCACTATGGTTTGTATCTGTTTGAGTTTAAATGTAAATTTGTGGTACTGTTCGTAATCATAGCAGTAAAAGTTTTGGCCTGATTGTATGCTATCTGTTGGTTATAGGTGAAAAGAAACATGAGTGCACATATTGTGGAAAGAATTTTCAGTACAAATTTAACCTCACAGTCCACTTGCGATGTCACAGTGGTGATCGGCCATATAAATGTTCTATATGCATGAAAAGTTTCAGGTGCAAATCCTTTTATTCCCCTTATTACATTCCTTCTTTCTGTTGTTTTATTATTCCTCTCTCCTGCTAAATATTTTAATCTCAGGTATCTTGCTGAGATAAATGAACACAAACTATTACATGGAAATTCTCACCCCTTTAAATGTGAGATGTGTGAAGAAAATTTTACACGTAAACGAGATCTTAGAAGGCACAGCTATACCCATAATCAAAGAAATAAAAAGTAAGGATGTGAGCAATAAATGATACAAATCTTAATTTAAGTAAGTTTATGTTTGTTTTCTTGCTTAACTTTAAAAAAAAATTGTGGTTCTCTTGCAGACCGACATGTCACATTTGCCAAAAATCCTACTCCCGAACAGATTACCTGAAAAGACATATCAGAGAACACCGGAGATTAAGAGAGATTGAAAGTTAGTATCTATTTGTGACTTTATTAAAACTAATGTTTTTTTCATTGTCAGTTGTTTCACCAATATTATTTCTAAATTATGCAGCAACCAAAGAGCCCAAAGATACAGAGCCAGAAGACATTATTCACTTTTCTGAGACCAAGGAAGCTCCTGAAAATCGAAGCAGCTGCAGCAAATCTTTGTTTGTTTGTAAACTCTGCCTTTCTCACTTTTCCAGTGAATTGGAAAGAATGGTAAGGCTATTCGGTTCTTAAATAATGATCAATCATGTGGGCATGTGAGATTAGGCTCCTCAACTCATGTTTTATCTCTGTTGTAGGCACATCAAAAAAACTGTGGAGGGACCTTGAATCTACAACAAGCTGCACCAGCATCAGGTCATCAGAATCCTGAAATTCTATTTAAAATTGATTCGAAAACAAATGAGGATTCGTCTGTTAACACGAGCGCTGTCCCAAGTAACTCTGATGATCTTATTAGTTTAGCATTCCAAGCAGCTGAGGATGGAGTAGAGTTGACGTTTGTAGAAGAGATAAATAATTTGGGCCAGTATAATACAAGTGCAATGAGAACAGACAACAATGTGATATATGTTCAAGTCATAGAACAAGATGCTTCAAATGACATTATAGCTGAGTAGTATTGCTGTACTTCAATGAAACAATATTTTTGTTTGGAACTGAAATAATTGCAAATAAATTGCACAAATCGGAAACAGCTCTTGAAGTTTTTTTAAAATTCTTTTACCCCATTCCCCTTACGCATTATTGTCAATTCGTCGGTAGTCTAAAAATACACACTCTGGCGGTCGTCCGAAGGGCACACCAATCGCGAAAAAACCAATGTCTGGAAAACGACTGGAGAACGACGATACCCGCGAGTTGAGCCGTGGAGTATCGCCGTGGCTCACCTAAGACCTGAGTTTCCCATCCCCATCAGATACTGTACACACACACACACATACCTAGGCCGCGGTGTCCTGCCCACCCCCATCCCCCTATCCGATCGCTAAGACCGCTTCGCCCTCGTATCGGGTGCGTCCGCCGGGCGCCGCCTCGCCTGGGCTCCGCGCGGTAGGGGCAGGGCAGGCTGGCAGGGGGTAGGCCGCCGGGTGCGCCCTCCGGACCACCCCCCGCCCTCCTACCCGGAGCGGCAAGGCGCGGAGAAGCGCGGCTTTCAGCGGACCGAACCAAACCGGAGCCTCCATGCCAGTCCAGTCTCAGTCTCCCCGAGAGCGCTGAGCGCGGCGCGCCCCGAGCCGAGGCCGACGCAGAACGCAGGCTGACGCCGGCCTGACCCAACCCGAGCACGCGCGCCGCCGCCGCCGCCGCCGCCGCCGCTCCGCGCTCGGCCCACTCCGTACCGCGGTCGCGGCCCGGCCCTGGCTAGGCCCCGGTTCCGGCCCCGGCCTCGGCCCTCGGCTGTCCTCGGCCTCCCCCTCACGCGGCGGGCTCGTTCACGCGCCGTGCCGCCGGCGGACACCCTGTAACCAGGATGTGACGGCCGAGTCCCCCATGCGACGACGACTGCAGCACACGTGCGGCACGCCTCAGCCTCAGGTGAGTGGCGTGGCGGCCGGTGGCGGCTGGGCTGTGCCCTGTGCCGCCGCACCGCACCCCCGTCCCGGCCGTGCCCCGGCCCTTCATTCCTCCATCAAGTGGTGGTTGATGGTCGTGTTCTCGTCCGCCCCGGGGGAAAGCCATTAATACTTGTTAACGACTCGGGCCCTTCCCGTCGCAAAGAGGGTGCCGTTGGGTGCCGCGGGCCGCCATGGGCCGGGCTGGGCCACTCGATCGGCCATCGCGTCGGCGTCCGGGCCGGGCCGGGCCGAGCGCGTAACGTTTACTCCGGACCGCAGCCGCAACAGCGACGGTCAACAAGGCCAAGGCATGCCTTGCAGCGGCGGTCGCCCCGTCCCCTCCACAACCGCTCTCCTCATTCGCTCTCCTTCGGTGGTGAGCAACGGCCGCTAAAAGCGGTGTTGGGAGGCGGCGGAGGAGGGGAGGCCCTCCAACTTCGGCCCGCGCAACTTACCCTTACTCTCTCTCTCTCTCTCTCTCTCTCTCTCTCTCTCTCTCTCTCTCTCTCTCTCTCTCTCTCTCTCTCTCTCTCTCTCTCTCTCTCTCTCTCTCTCTCTCTCTCTCTCTCGCTCATCTTGTGGAGCGGCGCAAAGAACACATTTTGTCGTTAAGCTAAAAGCCGGCCGTTGTGGTGTGAGGCTGTCTTTATCAGCGCTGGCGAGGCTGGCCGCGCTGCCGCCGCGATGCCGCCGCCGCCGCGGGCGGCATGCTGCCGACGGCGGAACAGAGTGAGGAAGAAAAAGGCTCGAAAGGAAGAGGAGGGGGAGATAGGACCAGGATGAGGGAAGGAAGAGAGAGGGGGCTTTTATCACGCCTGTACCACAATGCACTGCTAAAGCTGCTGCACAACTTTATGGAAGGACTTCTGGCGCGTTCTACTTTTTATTCCCATCCCTGGGTACAGTACTCGGTGAAGGTATATATAGGCTAGTGCTCGCTACGTCGCTTCCCGACCCTGCAGTACCTGCGGTCATTGTTAGGTATGGATAGTGCGGCGGCGGCAGTGTGTGTGTGGGTGTGTGTGTTTCAAGAGAGAGAGAGAGAGAGAGAGAGAGAGAGAGAGAGAGAGAGAGAGAGAGAGAGAGATGGGGGGGGGGGATGGTGGACGGGACAGAGGGGGAGGACTCTCTATCAGGGACTCGTACTGCACTCTGCCGTTAATCCTGATTTACTCCCCCCCTCTCATCCCCCAAAATCTAGGTCTGGCATTGGTCAGGTGAAGTAGGACAAGGGGATACAGGGGGGATGCAGTAGGGAAGGGAGGGGTGGATCCAGTTACCCAGAGAAGAATGTCCACGACTCAGCGGGACAGTCCGTTTGGGATTTGGAGAATGAAGAGCCCAAGGGGAGGGGATGACGAATAGGGGGGGGGGAGGCGAAGGAACAGAGGGTGGGGAGACCAGAGGGGAGTCCATGCGACCGCGGTCATAAACTGCAAGGCAAGATTCTGACAGCTGTGCCTGCTGTGCCTGCTGTGCCTGCTGTGCCTGCTGTGCCTGCTGTGCCGGCTGGGCCGGCTGAGCCTGCTGTACCCCACCCCGCGGTGTCCTGGCGGTGCCGCCGCTGGGTCGCGGTGTCACGAAGAAAACAGAGGCACATTGTATATAAGGCTCTACAGAGCACTGCAAAGAAAAAGCTTCGAAGAGAAGAATTTTCTTTGCTGCAGCTTTGCAAAAACATTTCATTTTCTTCGCATAATTATGCAAAGCCCTGATTGCATCCTGATTGATTTTCTTTTTTATGATGAGCCATTTTGGTCGAGTTCCAATTTGGTGAACTGTGCAGGCGAACTGTTCGATGCGTCTTAAGAACAAAGCGCGATCTCCTTGCGTGACGCTCAACAAAGCGCGAAGTGTTTTAGGGTCGCGTCAACAAGGTCCGATGTCTCATCGGGCTCCTCCTCGCCCCTCACCTGTGTTCGGATGGCGAGGGGCGAGGAGGAGCCCGATGAGACATCGGACCTTGTTGACGCGACCCTAAAACACTTCGCGCTTTGTTGAGCGTCGCGCAAGGAGATCGCGCTTTGTTCTTAAGACGCATCGTGTTACAGCGCTCGTGATGGGAAAGTGTTTCGACAGCCGGAACATACTGGTGGCGTGTTCCGGATTCTCGGAACACTCTTGATAAAAATCGAAATGACCCGCACAGCACACAGAGTTCATGGAAGGGAAAAAGAAAGAAAATAAGGGGGTGTCGATAATGACGGCTTGTCGTGTGGGGCTCCCTGGTGGGCCGCGGGGCGGCGGGGCCGCGTCTGCTTTTTCCTTCATCGCCACGCAAAGCCCTCACCAGACAGGAGAGAAGAGGGGGAGGGAGGGAGCGCCCCACGTAGCCCGGTCCTGCCGCCCTGCCAGCGGCCTACCCTACGGCCCAGCCAACATCAACTTCTCTTTTATCGTCATTCTCCGTTCGTCTATTTACGACTCTGTATCGATTATTTGTCTCCATCAAGAATGACATTGTTTCGGTGGTCTCCTCTGCGCCTCCGGCGGCGGCCCCCTGCCCGGGCCCCCGGCTCCCCCGGCTCCGCTGCCGACCTTCTGCCCGGGCCGAGTCTGTCTCCGATCTCTGCCCCGTTTTTCACTTTGCTGCGCTACGCCAGGCTGCGCGCGAGGAGGAGTGGCTCGTGTCGTGTGTGTCTGTGCTGGGAGGCGGTTGCGCCAGGGACTTTCACCACGTTGTTTGTGCAGGAGAGCGCGTCCACTGCCAGTTTAATTTGCTGCTGCTCTGTGGAGGTAGTGCCGTTTCGTCCGAGCTCGTCCGCGACGCAATCTTCACCCTCCGTCTAGATCCCAGACACACTTGCTTTGCCTGCCTAAGGCCAAACCTGGTCCTGGTCTCGTTCGCCTGCCCCTCGTCCGGCCCCGTCCCTTCCCGAGAGCCTGCTCTCTCCCCTTTTCCCCCTCTCTCTCTCTCTCTCTCTCTCTCTCTCTCTCTCTCTCTCTCTCTCTCTCTCTCTCTCTCTCTCTCTCTCTCTCTCTCTCTCTCTCTCTCTCTCCCTCTCTCCCTCTCTCCTCTCTCTCTCTCCCTCTCTCTCCTCTCTCTCTCCTCTCTCTCTCTCTCTCTCTCTCTCTCTCTCTCTCTCTCTCTCTCTCTCTCTCTCTCTCTCTCTCTCTCTCTCCCTCTCTCTCTCTCTCTCTCTCTCTCTCTCTCTCTCTCTCTCTTCCTCTCTCTCCCTCTCTCTCTCCTCTCTCTCTCCCTCTCTCTCTCCCTCTCTCTGGCCACTCTCAATTCAGCCGAGCATCCGCCGGGCAGCCATAGGGATAACGCGGGCGGGCCGGCGGTACGGGAGGTACGGGTTCCCCAGTGATGTATTCCTGTCGCACGGGCTCTGTGTGTCTATATGGGGACTTAGGAGAGGAGGAGGGCCACGAGACCGCGAAGCCCCTTTTTGGGGTCAGAACGGGATTGAGGGGAGGCAGCGGGGGTAGTGAAGGGGGCGGAGATGGGGGGGGGGGGGCGTGGTACGGATTTGACGATGCCGTGTGCGCTCGTGCTGTCGGCGAAGCCGATGCGGTGACACGGCCCTGTCCAAGCCCTTTGGCCAGGCCCAGAGCAAGCCCACGGCAAGCCCAACGGCGGGTCCAGAGAGAGAGAGAGAGAGAGAGAGAGAGAGAGAGAGAGAGAGAGAGAGAGAGAGAGAGAGAGAGAGAGAGAGAGAGAGAGAGAGAGAGAGAGAGAGAGAGAGAGAGAGAGAGAGAGAGAGAGAGAGAGAGAGAGAGAGAGAGAGAGAGAGAGAGAGAGAGCCCTCGAGGGAGTGCGTCGTAGAGCAGCGCGGGGACTCGGGGACCCTCTCCAGGGTCAAGATAGTCCGCGGCCACCGCCGCTCCCTGTCCGTGGTAGCTCCATGCCTCCCAGCCTGGGAGCTTGTGCGATCGTGTTCGCTGTGCTGCTCCAGCTCGCCTTTTCTTCTCTCTTTGCGTGCGTCGCGTCTCGCGCTCACCGCCGCAGGGTCAGGTTTGGACGTCCCCCGAGGCGGCCACACGGTGTAGCTCTGTGCCCGCCGTCAGCCGTGGGAGGCGGGGAGCATCGCGCTCTCCTTCTTGCTGGTGCGGGTCGGCCCAGTGCGATGTGAACGTGTGCCTCGGCCGGCCTTGCCAGACCTTGCAGCGCCGCGTGGCCGTCCTGTGCCATCCGGGGGCCGCCCGGGGACCGCGGGGCCCGTAGGGGGGGGGGGGGGGCCGTCACCAAGGCCACCTGCATGGCGGCGGCGGTGGCGGCGGCGGGGTCCTGCAGCAGGCGTCGAGGTGGCGGCTGCCAAGGCGCACGTGGTTGCAGGGGTGGCGGCGGCGGCGGGGCGGGGGCAGGGGGCGGCGCGCATGGCGTAGCGCGCATGCAAACATCATCCTCCGCTCGTCCAGGCCACAAGCCTGCCTGCCTGCCTGCCTGCCTGCCTGCCTGCCTGCCTGCCCGCCTGCCCGCCTGCGCCCGTGCCGTGCCGGGCCCCGCGCCGCCCTCCCCAAGGTCGTCAACGCTCCTCTCGCGAACCCAAGACGCCCGGGCCGCGGCTGCCCGTGCACTGCGCCGTGGTGCGGTGTGCGGCACGGGCTGGACACACACAACATTTTCCGCGCAAGAACCGTTTTTATAAACAAGCCGTTCCTGTCCCAATTACTACGACTTTCCCGGAGGTAATTTTAACTGTCGGTGGTCTACTGTATCTTTCGTGCCGTTTGGCGTACTTCTCTCTTGGTCGGTGGCAACCTTTTCAGTTTTTTTAAATTCAAATTCAGTCCGATACAGATAATTGTCACAAGTAGGCACTCAATATTTTTTCCCAGTGCGAACATGATCATGGGGGAGTGACAGGCACAGAAAGGGGAGACAGCCGGTGACACGGCGGCGAATGAGCGAGTGACTCGGAGGGTAGACTGGCAAAGCAGGACATGGAGGGGGGCGGGTCGGCGCCGCCTCCCTTTGACGCGGCCCCCGCGGCCCCCGCGGCCCCCGCGGCCCCCGCGGTCTCCGTGTACCCTGATCACACACGCTCTTGCAGGGGCTCTATGAGTGTCCTTAGCCCGGCCCCACCTGGGGTGTTGGCGGTCGGGGTGGGTCCTGGTCCTGCTGCGCCGCACCGCGCCCCCCGGCCTGGCCCGGCCCGGGGCTGTCACCTCATCGGTGTCAATCATCCCCCCCTTCCCCCCTCCCCCTCCCCCTCCGCATTGCTATTGCTATTGCTGCCCTGTTGACGCTGCCCTTCCCTGGACAGGCACCTGCAGGCACCGAGGCGGGAAAAAACAAATGCGAGGAAAAACAATTTTTTTTTATCCTTTAAGGTCATGTAGGACTAAAGAGTCCCTTTGGTTGTACAACAAACCGCCTCCATTCATCCCTCATTAAAAAAATATCAAAAATGTTAAATATCAAAAATATATACATCACAAACATAATAATAATAATAAGAAAACAAAATAATAATTATTCGTGGGTCACGCGATCGATGCCACTCTTTTCACACTTGTCCTCTTTCTCGTCAGGCTTTGACGAGTGTGGGCCCGCCGGCCCGCCGCACGGCCTGGCGAACACTAGTGAACACGCCTGCAGCTTGATTCCGAACACTGTGAACTCGGACCTCTCTCTCGCTCTCTTACGGAGCACCCCACGAGTGCGACAGAGACAGACCTACGAATACAGTGTGCGGAATCAGGCGGCTGGCCTGCCACGGCTGCACCTGTGGCTGTATGGCGAGCTGAGTGTGAGGTGGTGAGACAGCTGTCCGCGTGAGAGTGGCCACGCCCTAACCTCCGTGTTCGCACAGCGGCACCCCCGGCCACCCCCTCCCCCTTCTACCTCCTACTCCTCCTCACCCCCGAATGTAGTTATGGAGTTCGTAATAAATTGCGCGTTTAATTGGAGACGGGGAGATTATTAGGCCGAGTATGACGAGGCGCGGCAGCGAGGCCGAACTCTGGCCCGGAGCACCTGTTGCAGGGGAGGGGCCTGCAAGTGCGCCCCGCCACAACCCCCACTGAGCAGCCTGCCACGCGGCTGCCACGCGCCGGCCACGTGCCGGCCACGACGCGCCACGCGCCACGTCACGCTGTAAGATGACAAGTAATCTGCCTTGCCTGCTGAGCGGGCGACGGCGAGTCAGTCACTCAACACGAGCTGCCTGCCGCCTCTCTCCCTCCGCCTCTCCCCACTCTCGTCGCTGATTTGGATGCAGAGGGGCTAACGTCGCTTTTCCTACTTTCTTTCGGGAAGCAGGCGTGTCCTGCCGCGTAAAGCCCCCGGGGAGTCTCATTTGCGCCTGAGCGCTGGAAGTAATGCCCCCCTGGTGTGTGTGTGTGTGTGTGTGTGTGTGTGTGTGTGTGTGTGTGTGTGTGTGTGTGTGTGCGCGTGTACTCAGTCCACGTCAAGATCGACAGCGGGGCCAGCCAATGTGGCGCTGTGGCTGCTCGAGTGTCGCTCTTATTTTTCGCAACCGAATCAACCCATTTTCTTGGCAGTGGGGCTGTTCTACAAGTGCCGAGGCCCCACTTAGTGAGCAGGGGGAGACGGCTGGGGGTGGCAGCGGCGTGGGGCGGCGTGGGGCGGCGTGGGGCGGCGTGGGGCGGCGTGCCGTGCGCGTACACCTGAGCGGGAGCCCTGGAGCCGCTGGAGCCTTCGTGTGGCACTGCTTGGCATGCTGAGGCAGTGCGTGCCGTGCCGTGCCGTGCCGTGCCGTGCCGTGCCGTGCCGTGCCGTGCCGTGCCGTGCCGTGCCGTGCCGTGCCGTGCCGTGCCGTTCAGGCGCGGCGACGGTTCCGGAGGAGGGGAGAGGAGGGGGAAGGGGGGCTGAGACGCCCGTGACTACCACCTTGATGCAATTCTCATTCACAGGTGTGTGCAGTCCCATGGGAGCAGCGAGCAGACGTGCGAGGCGGCGGCGAAAGGAAAGAGCGGGAAGGGAGCGCGGGGGATGGGCGGGTTTTAGTAGGACCTCGCCCACCTTTTGTCCATCGTCGGCCCCCTCCCCCTCTCTCCCTCTCGCTTCGACAATCTCTCTTCCTCTTTAGAAAGTCTTATCCCCTTATCCCCGCCTCGGCCGGCGCCTGCCCTGCCCACACCTCGCGTGGCTGATCGGCTGCGGGGTGTTTGAGGCTACAAAGAGCCACACGGGGCCGCCCAGTAGTCACATTACCGCTCTATTCATAGCACATGAAAGGTGAGATTTCACGGTCCGCGTGCCCCCCCCCCCCCCCCCAGAAAACCCCCGCCCCCTCCCCTGCTGAGGCCCGCTGCCTCGCGGGTTATTTCCACACCTCCCCCTTCTGCCCCCGTGTCTTTTTTCTCTCCCCCCACACCAGCCTACTTCTGGCCACACGCCGCTGAGACGAGCCGAGCGCGAATGAACGCGTTCCAAACGTGGCGCTGGACCCGACCCTGCTGAGCAAGAGCCACCAAAACCACACGAAAAGCCCCGAGAGGGCCGTGTCCACCGCGGCATCACGTGTGGGCGTGCCAACGTGACCACGGCCGGCCACGGTGCGCGTAGCCGCGGTCTAATCAGAGCAGTGAGCAGCCAGCGGCAGCCGGGGCTGCCACTGGCCCTCCTTCTTCTCGTCAAACTCTGCGCTCGACACAGCAGCAGGGAAGATAATTTTGACACCACGCTGTTAAACATTAACCGCCTCTTTTTACGACAATCCTCTGGATCAATTTGAAAAAGAGAACTTTTGTTGTCGCGGTCGTTGCCGCCCGCACGCCGCTCAGACCGCTATCGGGGAGCTGAAGCGCCTGGGAGTTAGGCAGGCCCGCTGCGCTGCGGTCTTGTGGTTTTGCCTACCCTCCCTTCCGCAGGCGCTCAGCGCTCTCTGAGGGCACACTCCGCTCGTGCTGACTGAATGTTCCCATTGGTTCCTGTTTAGAGTATCACCCCGACTGCCTTCCCCTCTCCTCTCTCTGTCTCTGTCTCTCTCTGTCTCTCTCTGTCTCTCTCTCTCTCTCTCTCTCTCTCTCTCTCTCTCTCTCTCTCTCTCTCTCTCTCTCTCTCTCTCTCTCTCTCTATCTCCCTCTATCTATCGATCTATCCCTCTCTCTCTTTCCCCTGTGCTCCGGATTCACACACCCAGTTTTGATCCGGCCTGCCGCTGTGGTTTCAGAGCGACGAATAAGCAGACCGGAGCTGGTCCGGAATGCCCGCGTGTTTTGTCTTTACCACCCGCACAGCTTTTGTGACTCTGATTTCCTCTTTCCAGTTCCGCCCCGAGTTCCCCCGAGTGCACGGCACTCACACAAATGAGATCCGCACGCACGCGGCACGCACGCGGCACGCACGCGGCACGCGGTGTGGCTCTCGGCCTCCGGGCCGTGTGCGCACGCACCGACTGCGTGTCCGCATTATTCAGATACACCGCGACAGAGTTGTGGGCGTGGGCCCAAGTGTGGACGAGAACGGGACAAAAATTCACACATTTGTCACCCATTCTGCTATTTAGGTATCCCTATCCCGCATTAACACGACCGCGCTGCTGCCGCGCGTGGGAGTGGATGAGTTTGCGTTTGGGCCACCGGCCTCTCTTAATTTGCGTTCCGCTATACGTTTTACACGCAACATACAGACACACACAGCACAACAAAGACTGGGGGCGCATTTACAGCCTCCCCCGCAGCAGCGCCGCTCGGCTCGGCCGCCCGTTCTGCAAAGCTGCCCTGCGGAAGCCCCCCGTCGGTGACATGCGTGGAGGTAATCCCAATTCTGTGCCCCCCCCCCCCCCTCCTCCACAGCCCGCCCGGCCCAGCTCGCACTCGTCGGAAAACTAAATTCCTTGCTTGTTCCGAAATCAACCAAAGAATTGGCAGTGTACGGCTCCGGCTCGAGGCACTAAGCTATATTTGATTTGGCCGTGCTGTACTGTACTAGTACTTGTCGCGGTGCTCCATGCTGCGGGGCGGTATGGTATGGGGTGACGGCGAGGTGCCAAGCAGCGCGCCGTCGGGGACGGGATGTAAGCCTAAGTGGACGGCTAAGTGAGTGGTGCTGACTGACGGAGGCAGGGCAGGGACAGCCCGGGGGCAGCAGCGGCAGCAGCAGCAGCGGCAGCAGCGGCAGCAGCAGCAGCAGCAGCAGCGGCAGCAGAGGCAGCAGTAGCAGCAGCAGCAGGCAGCAGGGGTGGCTGGTGGCTGACTGGTCACGTACAGCGCAAACAGGCAGCTCTCCAAACGGGACAAGGACGGGGTCGGCGGGGGGGGGGGGGGGAGGAAGGGCAGAGCTGAGGTCGCTCCTACCGAACGTTGCGTTATGCCAATCGATATTCCGGGCGCAAATCATTGGGCGATAAACTCGCGTAGAGCCGCCCGGGGGGAGGGGAGGAGGGGGGGGGTGCTGTCGACGACAGCTCTTCCGCGTTGTCCCACAATCGAGGGGAGGTTTTCACTAACAGGGGTTGGGAGGGCGCCAGAGCTGCTTAGCGCACTGGAAACACAACACGAATCGGAAGTTGCTACTACTACTACGCAGCATACGCTCCCCGCCCGCACGCGCGGCCACGCCCGGCGATATCGGCGGGTATAAAAAGAAACAAAAAACGACCCAGTTTTCCTTTGTCCATCCAGCTGGGCGTGGCGGCTGCTAGAGGCCGGAGGCACCGGAGGCACCGGAGGCACCGGAGGCACCGGAGGCACCGGAGGCACCGGAGGGGCGCGTACAAATTACGCAGCTCGTGTCCGGGGTTGTGTGTCGCGGCGGGCGAGGCCGGAGCATGCGGCCAGCATGCGGCCAGCAGGAGGAATAGTCGGCCGCAGAGTGACAGAATGTAGCCGTGCGTCCCCAGCAGCCGTGACCGTGTTGGCAGCGAGCGCCACCGGCCCCCCGGCCTGTGTACTGCCTGCGGGGGCCCCGTGTGCCGCGTGCCGCGTGCTGCGTGCTGCGTGCCGCGTGCAACACCAACTAACTACACCGACGCCACTCGCACAAAACTCATCGCAACGCGACTTCCAAACAGCAGCGGCAGCAGCAGTCGCAAACACGGGGACTTTCTATGACTTTCGCGCACCCACATACACAACCCAAACACACAGGCGCGCGTCCTGTGACCTCCTCACACACACACACACACACACACACATCCACACAGAGAAACACAAGCACTCTTGTTTATCTGTCTCAAATAACCTGACCGCGAAAAAAAAAATAAAAAATGGCGTAGCGGCGCGGGTGTCGGATGGGATAGCGCAAAGCATTCGCAGAGAAGGGCTGTCCATCTCTGTCAAGACGGCCTCCCAGCGCCTCCCAGAAGGCCTTCCCGCCCTACCGGCCCCCCGGCCGGCCTTCCGAGAGGGCGAGCGGCGGAAAGAAAATGGGAGGTCCTGACGACCCTGCAGACGCCGCAGAGACCGCAGAGCAGGCCGTGCTGCCGCCGGGCCGAGCCGTCACGGTTCTCACTTTGTTTTCACCCCGTGGGTTTTGATTTGGCTGGACAGTCTGAGAAGTCCGAAGCCGCCCCCTGGCCCCGGTAGCCAGCACAGGCAGCCAGCACAGGCAGCCAGCCCAGGCAGCCAGCCCAGGCAGCCAGCCCAGGCAGCCAGCCCAGGCAGCCAGCCCAGGCAGCCAGCCCAGGCAGCCAGCCCAGGCAGCCAGCCCAGGTCACGACACTGGATGGGCTGGGACCGGCCTCATTAGTGAAGGGCCCTTCCAGTCGATTGGTGCGGGGGGGGGGGGACATCGTCCCTGGCCGACCCGTTCGGACGCGACCGTCGTTTCCCTGGTGTGCCGGTGTGCCGCGGCGCTCGAGGGGAGAGAGAGAGAGAGAGAGAGAGAGAGAGAGAGAGAGAGAGAGAGAGAGAGAGAGAGAGAGAGAGAGAGAGAGAGAGAGTCTCTCTGTATGGAAAGGTGTATAACAGACGGTGGCAAAATTTAGGACTAAAGGTGGAGGCGCAAGGTGGACGGGTGGTGGACGGTGGACCGCGACTGCGGCGGTGCGCGGACAATATGTCAGCCTGATTGCAACGGCCACGGCCACTCCCCCCCCCCCCCTCTCCTACGACTTGCCTACACCCCGGTAGTCGGAGGGAACACACACAAACACACACACACACACACACATACGCAAGGTTTCAGTCGCGACGCCACATCGGTGCGGATGTAATTCAAAGTTTGGCGCGGAACGGAGCGGCGGTGGCAGCGGCGGTGGCAGCGGCGGTGGCCCCATGTAACTAAAGCCATAGCGCAGGGGCGAAGCAGACTCTATAGTGGCTCGAGCGGAGTGCGGAGTGCAGCCTCAGCCTCTGCCAATCCGCAAACTCCAGACCCCTCAGACTGATGCTCTGAGAAACCTCTGGTGCGAAACCGAAACAGTGCGTAAGTCGTCACGTACACCACCACACTGACACAGCGTCGTGCGGCCGCACTGCGCTTCAGACGTGTGTGTGTGTGTGTGTGTGTTTCGTGTTTGTGTGTCCCTGAACGAAGCCCCTACTGAATGGAGACGATCCAGGCCAGGCCGATGTGCCTCCATCCCAGCCCCCCTGAAAAGAGCGATAGGCGAGCCGGGCGGAGTGCGCAGCCAGGCGGGGACAACCGGATAGCAGTAGTTATGCCCGTAAACTGACGAGGCGCGGGGGTGGGGGTGGGGGTGGGGGTGGGGGTGGGGGCCGTTTTGCATTCCGGCGACGTCAGCGGGGAGAAGCACCTGGCTCGGATTCGGCTCGGCAGTTGCCCTCCGCCCCCTCCCAGCAGAGATTGAATTTTGGGGGCCGCGCCGGGCGGAGCCGCGGGCGGGGCCAGGCGGAACCAGTGCCACGGCGGCCGCGGCCTTGGCGGCTGTCTCCCTCGCTCTGAAGGGCGCGCTGGGCCTCGCGGGGGTAAAAGACAAGGATGGGAGGTATCGGTGTCGCCCCGCGTCTGTCGCTCATTTGCCGTTCTCGCGGCCCGGAAACGGGTTGCGGATTAGACGGGGCGCGCGGCTGAAGGGATTCCAGCTATTGTCTCTGGAGAAAGTCTTTATCTGGAAGCATTCCGGGAGGCGCGCTTTGGGCTCAGACTGGACGAATCACACTCTCAAAAATAGAAGCTTGAGCAAAGCATAATATGCTTGGTCCAATGCATTTTTTTAATGCTTAAACCGCAAATTGTCCGCCAAACATAATATGCTCGGTAAGAATAATAACTAAGCTTGAATTAAGAAAGCCCGTTGAATACGGATGCTTGAATCTTGCACATGGATGTTTGAATCAAGCATCCATATTTGACGATTCTTGATACAAAGCTTTCTTGGATTGAATCACCTTTTTTTTCCGCCAAGTATCTTTATTTAACGTACATTTTGCGTTAATTCAGGTATTCATTTTTGAGAGCGCAGATTTGCAGTCCTATTGTGACGTGATCGGTGATCCCAAAAAGTCGATCCGCAGTTTGGTTTCGGCCAGGTTGAGGAGGTTGAGGATAACGTAGAGTGCACTTGTTCCTAGCATTATGGCGAGTCGCCTCTGTTCTCCCTCCAGTCAGCCGCTCCATTCAGCCGCTCCAGTCAGGCGCTCCAGCCAGCCGCTCCAACCAGTCGCTCCTGCCGGCGGCTCCAGCCTGGAGAGCGCAACAGGGGCGGCAGCGGTTAGGGTAGGGACAGGACCCCAGCCACAACCAACGCTGCTCTGAGTCAACACAACCCGGACCGATACGCCCGGATACCCCTCACCCGGAATAGGAGGGGGTGGGGAGGAGAGACAATAGAGGAGGGGGGGGGATGAAAAGGAGAGAGATAGGGCGGCCAAAAGGAGGCCGATAAGGCACAGCTAGCGGCCTTTGAAGCCCTCGCTAGCCTTCACACCTTCCACTAAAACCACCTGCTCAGCCGAGCCCTTCAGGGGCAGCCAGGGGGCAGCCTGGGGCCCCGCCGTGTGAGTACTGGTGCGATAGCAGAGGGGCGGCTAAACATAGACCGACCGTGTGGGGCCCGCGAGGTGAGGTGAGGCCCGTGGCCTCCGGGCTCCGGGACTTGCCCCGGCCTCGGCGGCCCTCCCGCACAGGAGATGGGACGATGCTGCCCTTATTGCCGTGTGGATGGGAGACCTATCGCCACCCTCCCCCCTTCCGCTACTCCCCCCCCCCCCCCCGGCCCCTCACTGCAGCGTACTCTCACTCCCCCTCCCGAGCGATTTGATTGCAGCGCGTGAAATCGGTTCCGCCATCATTGTCGGGCGGGGAATCTCGGGGCCCAGAGGAGAGAAGAGGAGCCGGGGTGTCGTTTGCGCTCCTTATTTCGATGAGGTCACAAGGGGAAAGGGGAGTGTTCTCGTTGACGCGAGCGTGTGTGCGTCTGCGCGCGCGCCCGTGTGTGTGCGACGCCACGCTGGTTATTCTTCCCGCTTAGAACAAGGCCATCACAAGCAATGACAGCAGGTCCCCTTATTAGTTCAGTTAGTTTGCAGACTCGAATTGCGCCGTAAGCGGCCGTAATCCTCCAGAAACTAACTACACAGCCATACTGTGCCGTGCCTGTGCGGCCCGGGCCGTGGGCGGGGAGGGGAGGGGAGGGGACGTCCGAAGCAACAGCAGCAGGGCAGCTGTGCGCTGTGCAGCTGTGCTGTTGGGGCCGGGCGGGGCGGGGCGGCACCCAGCTGCCGCCAGGTGTTCCCGGCTCCTGCAGCTCCTCCCGATCGCGCGCTCCTTCCTTCTCCTCCTCACGGCGGTGGCGCCGAGGCATAGCGGGTCCCGGTACGGGGGATGAGCGGGGCTGAGCGCGGTGCGAGGCTAGCTGCCAACTTATTACCAAGTCGGCCCGGCCTCCCGGCCTCCCGGTCCTTCCTCCGGTCCCGATGCCTTTCCATGCCGATTCCCGGCCGTGTCTCCGCGGCCCGCCACGTCCGCGACGATCCGCGACTCAAACACGCGACACGCGCCGCGCCGTATTCCTGGCGGCCGCCAAAAGTTTGCAGCAGCAAAAAGGGCCACGCGGCAGCGGGGGGGGGGGGGGGGACTGAAAAACAAGGCGGCCGCGCTGCATAATTCAGGGCCCGCATGACGAGGCGGAAGCAGGCTGCGGCCGCGGCCGGGATTTGAACCCGCGCCCGCACCACTGGAAATCCGCCCGCAAATAAACTCGCGGCCCCAAAAGGGGTGAGCACGTATCGCACCCGTCGGCGGCCGTGCACATATTAGAACTCAGCTTTGGCCCCGCCCCACCGCAATCCGCTCAGTGTATGTAATTTCACCGCGAGCAGTAAACTGATTCAAGACAGCGCCTGGCTGCACCAAAGTGCCTCTGACATGCGGAGGGACGGGGAGGGCGGACAGTGGGGGAGGGACGGAGCAGCAGGCAGGTCCATGTCACCGAACCCTGCTGGGCCTCCCCTCCCGGGCCTCCCCTCCCAGGCCTCTCCTCCCGGGCCCGGCCTTCCAAGCGGGGTCGCTGAGAGGCTTTCATTCCGGATTCCGTCTGACAAACTTTTTATCGCGTATTATGCTGCAAGCACCTGGCAAGGCGAGACAAGATGAGGCCCACATCACATACGAGGAGGAGGATGGCGGAGGGCCGGGATGGGGCACCGGGAAGCAGGCCAGGAGTGGCACGAGTATACGGGCCCCACCGGCCCCGCCTTGGATCCCACACGCCCCGCTTTAATAACCATAACCAGCCCTTTGAGCTATAATCTCATATTTTCGCCTTCGCTGCGCATACACGCTTCCCGTTTCCGTCTTATGCGTTTTCTCGCTCTGCCTTGGGAAGCCAAAGGCCAAGTAGTTTTGCCCTTTCTGCATTTTGATGAACGGTCCTCCCAGAACCAGAACCAGACTCACACACTGGCGTGGGGCTATGCTTGCTGGCCAACCGGCTCTCTTTCATTCATGAGTCGCGAGTGGTTTGTTTGTTGTGTTTTGTTTTGCGGCGCGCGGAAAGCCGAAGTCAAAGTGAAAACGTGAAATATTAACGGGAAACCGATCTGTCATGGTGGTCCACGGGGCCGGGGGCCGGGGGCCGGGGGGGGGCCGGTCCGGTCCCTGCCGACGACGGCTACAGCCACATTCAGGACACAGGGCTTTGTCTGCTCTGTGATCAGAGACGCCCCCCCTTTTGTTTTCTTCCCCACTTTTTTTCTTCCCTCGGTCCCTTGATGGAGACGGAAGGAGCGCAGTCAACGGACTCGCTATTGTCGCAGCCGCGCGTGCTATAAATCGCGGACTCACAGCCCTCCGCGACGAAAAGAGATATCGCTACACACGATATGATTGGCTGTGGGCTTGTGGCCCATGTGGGGCATGCTGTGCTGGTTGACCTTGCTGTGCCGTTATAGCGGGGCGCCCCCAGGACCCCTTCGTGTCCCTCTGGACCCCAGCGGATCCCCACAGATGCTGGAATCCCGGAAGCTTGTGCTCCCCCCTCCCCCCTCCTCCCGCCCCCACCGAGTCACTCTCAGCGTCACGGCCATTCATCTTCACTATTTCCGACCTGATCAGATTTTTTTGGGGACAAGCTTTGCCGCGTTCTTCACCCCTAACTCTCCTCCTGTGAGGGTTCATGTTCTGGCAGTGCGGGAGACCGCTGTCAAGCCCCAGACCCGGCCTCCACGACCATCATCACGTACTTCATGGGCGCCTCCCGCCGCGCCCCGGGGTGGACACAAAGTGGACCTCCACATGCCGCGCACCGCGCACTCGACCTTCCCGTCCCAGTATTGTACTCACATGTCCACTACACACGTGCAGACTGATTGTGACACTCCCGGCGGGGGTCTGCAGCCTGTCTCTGTGTGTCCGTCCGCTCTGTCTCTGCTCATTCGTCCCCCGTGGACAAGCATATATTGGTCCGGAAAGCGGTTTATTTGATTCGCATGTGCGTGTAAGGACGCAGAAAACTTCCCGATAGCGCGTGTGCGTGCGCGCGCGCGCGCGTGTGTGTGTGTGTGTGTGTGTGTGTGTGTGTGTGTCTGTATTCTATGGCATATTGGACGCGCACTCAGCCGCAAACTCCGCATGGGAATGGGAGGGATACGGGCACGGCACACCGGCCCTCGACTGCACAGCGCCAGCGAGCGCCAGCGCCTGTGTCGGCACACGGCTCATGGTGGTGGTGGGAGACTCACCTGAGCCGGCGCTACTAGACGGTCCTACACTGGCCGGCATTATACCTTCCTCCGTCGGATGAGACCCCGCCAGCGCGGTAAAAGCGACCTGAACTTTTGGGCCACGCAGCGGGAGCGGGGGTGGGGGCAGTAGTAGCGGGAGCGGGGGTGGGGGCAGTAGTAGCGGGAGCGGGGGTGGGGGCAGTAGTAGCGGGCGCGGGCCGGGCAGAGGATCCTGTACGGCGGCCGCTCTGATGAGCACGTACGATAACAACCAACGGCGAAGGCTGCTCTCGCTGCAGCGCTGTCATCCATCATGTCGCTCCCTGCCTACTCTCTCTCTCTCTCTCTCTCTCTCTCTCTCTCTCTCTCTCTCTCTCTCTCTCTCTCTGCATTGCCTTTTGGGCAGTGCGCCGTCCGACGACGTTCGCACGTCGTTTTTGCCCTGTTTCCGTCGTTATTTCTCTCCCTTATATGCTTCTCGCTGGTGCCACTCGTACCCGCACAACAAGGTTCAGTTTTTCTTATTCTTCTTCTTCTACTTCTTCTTCTGTCAGAGCTCTCGCTATCACTCACCCTGCTGTATGCGCTGCATTGTGCTGCCTTTTGTGTCAGACAATATGCGTGTATGAGTGTGTGTGTGTGTGTGTGTGTGTGTGTGTGTGTGTGTGGCTTATGGATCACCCCAGCAAGAAGGACGAAACGCCCCCCGCTCGACACCCCGCTTCTTCTCGGCGGGAGTCTCGTCTGGTGTCAACGCTCTTTATTGAGCACACTCCCGCGACACGATGAGCGAAGCAAGCAGCAGCGCTTCTCTTGTGCTTTCTTTCGTCCCAGTTTTGTCCTCTTTTCCCCCCCCCCCTCTGTGCTTGTCTTTGCCGAGCAAACTTCTCTATTCTCCCTTTGCTGATCTTTCGCACTGAAACTGTTCTTCAATCGCTGAGCGGCTGCGCCTTCGCGACGCGGCCTGAGTGAATACTGAGTGTCACTCCCCGGCACCTGGCTGCCTGAGGCTGCTTACACTGGGGCCCCACTGCAAGGCACTGCGGCGAGTGCTTGAAGGAGATTGGAAAATCTCGAACGAGGCCAATAATAAAAAAGGAGCACCGCATCGCGGCGGTCGCCGGGATTTTCACTGTGGAGCGCACAATACGTCTGACCTTGGCGCGCGCGTGACGCCGCGCCGCTGCGCCGTCGATAAGTTTTCAATCACGATGAAGAAGTTTCGCGAATTCCGCGAGCGATATTGGGCTCTGGGGCCCGGACGGCAGCAGAGGCCTGGTTCCTCCAATCTCAACTTTCAGTGACTGCCGGAGGGCCGCGGTCCAGGTGCGTCCGCGCGCGGCAACCAATCACCAAACGAAAAGCAGTTTATTCACTTTTAAGCAGCCCCCGGCACTGCTCTGGGGAAGCAGGGCTGAGCTAGCTGCCGAAGCCCCCGCGCCAGACAAAAGGACGTCATTAAGAGAGGCGAGAGGGCCCGCGGTGTGCGCTCGGGTCACATCGGGTGAGAGAGAGAGAGAGAGAGAGAGAGACAGAGAGACAGAGAGAGAGAGAGAGAGAGAGAGAGAGAGAGAGAGAGACAGAGAGAGAGAGAGAGAACTCCTTTATGTCCCCACGAACGACGAGGTGGTGTTCCCTTGAAAACCGATGATGGGTCGTTCACAAAGAATTACGTAACACTGTATTTCTCTCTTTCTCTCGCTCTCCTTGTTTCTCTCTCTCTCTATCTATCTCTCTCTCTTTCTCTCTCTCTCTCTCTCTCTCTCTCTCTCTCTCTCTCTCTCTCTCTCTCTCTCTCTCTCTCTCTCTCTCTCTCTCTCTCTCTCTCTCTCTCTCTCTCTCTGTTTATCTGATGTGGATGTCGATCAAACACGCTTCTCGCTCCATCTCCCTCTAGCGACTCCTCTCCCCGTCACTGTTTATTTTGTCGAAGGCAAAACGGCAGACTCGCGGAAGATGATGGATTCTGAGCGGGAAAATGGGAAAAATATTTTTCTAAAGTTTACATATTTTTATTTGTACACGGACATTGAACAACGACATGGCAATCTGACAAGAGTACACACCCCCAGTCCGGCACCGTCGACCTGTCAACTCGCGTTCATTCTCCCTAATGCACTTTCTCACTTTTATATTTATTTATTTCGCTTCCCGGCGCATAGCGCTGACATATTGAAATTCTTTCGCAGGATGTGGTGGTATGTCGAGCAATAACGCTGATGGGATTCGGCTCATGGGCCGGGGGGGCCGCTGGGCTGGCCGGATTCCAGTGCGCACCAATCTGAAATCCCGGCCGCACCAAACCGCACCGCTGCGTCCGCAGGCAGTGTGGGGTACGTCGGGCCGGGCCGCCACAGGGCCAAACAGCTCCGTCCCTGCGCCGTACTCCGGGCCGCTGCAATGGCACAGAACCGCAGGGAGGTGGATTTCAGGTGAACCCTGTCCTGTTGGAACGGCGCGGAACACCACTAATACTTGCATCTGGAACCGTGATACATGGCTATATTTCGCCGGCTCCATACGTCTGTGTGACCACAAGACCGTTCAGGTTCGCCGTTCGCCAGTCTGCTCCCGCCCCTAGTCCTTGTCAAGGTCTTCATCAGGGCCACTCGGTCCTTATCAGAGGTTCTTATCGTCCCTGTGGCTGTCGGGATTCATCTCGCAGACAATACCGCCGGGCTTCGCAGATCAGACCCGTGGAGGCCGCAGCTGCCGCAGCTTAGAGGGAACAGGGCTCTCGAACGGAGAGCAGAGGGCGCCACTGCCACAATCAAACCGGTAACGTCCGCAGTGAATGACGCGGGCTGAGGCAGCAAATCGACTAGAATTTTGGGTGGAATCTCTGCGAGCTTGTGCGTCGCAGTATTGTGAACTTGTGAGTCCTAACACCCCCCAGACCTCCGCTGTCGGGAGGATGTGCTTCGGCAGGGGCAGGTCAGGCGGGCGGCGGAGTGCTGCGGCGTGCCCTGCACCAGCAGCGCCAGCAGCCCCCGGCGGGCGGCGGGGCGGGCCGGGCCCTGCGGTGGGGCACGGCGTCAAGGAGACGCTTTGAGGAGCCACTCAGGCAGTCGGGGCCGGACCGGGCCGGGCCGGGCCGCAGCGCAACACTCCCTAGCCCCGGCCCGGCCGGCGGCCGACAAAGCTCCCCCGTCAAACGAAGAAGGGGATAGGGGAGACCCGGGGCCGGGCCGGGGGCGACGCGCGCGCGACGCTGAGCCGAAATGAAAGCGGCCCTGTGCTCCACCGCAGCCATTCCGGGCCGCAATCTCCTTTTCTACCATGTACTGAGCTTGCGGCCCGATCGAACGGTTCACGAACCACGTAGCGTTAACGCCCGCTCTAATCTCGGGAGTGTTGGACTCAGACAAACACCACGCCGCGCATCACGCCACTCGGACAAAAAAGATTAGGGGTCGCAACTAATTTTTTTAAAGTTGGTTTACAGACAAGCAGTAAATTTGTGTTCGGAGAACTAAAATTTTGTTTGGGGCATTAGAGTTCAAGTGCACCAACTCAACGTTCGCTAAAGGAGCAAAATGCAGGAAAAACTTTGTTTAGTGCATTGTCGGAGCAACTAACGTTTCTGCAATTAAATTCCCTCGACCAAATTTTAGTTAGTCGAGCAAACATTTACTGCCTGTCTGAAAATTAGCTTAAAAATAAGATGCAACCACTAATAATTTTTCTCCGTCTGAGATGAAAAGTATTCCGGACGCTGCAGCCAGCAAGGAGCACGAGCACGAACAGGGTACCGTGCTGGGGCTCGGGTCTCCACAGCGTCGTCGTCACCAAGTTTATGCCGCACTGATGTTGGGCTGGGTCGGGTCAGGGAGAGAGAGGGAGGGAGCAGTGTAACTCTCTCTCTCTCTCTCTCTCTCTCTCTCTCTCTCTCTCTCTCTCTCTCTCTCTCTCTCTCTCTCTCTCTCTCTCTCTCTCTCACGCTCTCTGAGGTGGGTCCAGGAGGCGGTGTGCTGCGGCTGCCGGGGACTGGTATCGGGTCGGGGATAGGAGTGCCGGTGCTGGCCGGTGCTGCGCGGGGCTGCGCGGGGGGACGGGGGGACGGGACAGGACGACGTGGAGTGCGCGGAGGTGCGCAGACATAAATTCCGCTGCCTATGTGCGAGTCGGGGTTCCGGTAGCGGCGCTGCCTTTATATATCATCTCACTCTAGCTTAATGTTCACGTCGGGACGGCGGGGGCGGAGCGCTGCAGGGGCGGGAGGAGGGAACGGAATGGGGGGCGAAGGCTTCCACGACGAGAACTCCGGCAAGGACATATAAGGGGTGCTTTTCTACACCACGTTTTCTGTGCTAGAGCTACTGGCCGTTCACTATCGCACTGCGAGAAATTGTTCTTGTTTTTCCTCCGCGGCTGAGTTTCCTTGCAGAGTGGCGGAAACGGGCAATTAAAACCAGCGGGACGCGCCAACATTCGCCAGTGCGCTGCGATAGTTTGCGGTTTACACGTCTTCTTGCGCTCGCTGTGTCGCCGTGCTCCACGACGAATGCTGCCCCCCCCCCCCCCCCCCCCGCTGTGGCGCCTCGGCGGCGGTGGCGCTGGCGCCCTCTGCCGAGACACATTTTGGCGGAAGCGAATCATATGAGGGTCGGTGAGCGCCGCGGCATCGTGGCTGCATGCCTCGCACCGCCTCTTCCAGCCTCGAGCAACCCCCCTAAAAATCGTGTTCGAAGCGAACGAAAAATCAAATGAACCATTACATAACTTAAGCACGTTTATAATCACGAGAATTGATGACAGTGCACTCGGGAGAACTCCGACGGTAGCGTGTTCGATCTGAGGGCAGCGGGTGGAGGGCGCTCTCGTACACCGCGCCGTCATCCTGACTGGGTCATTGTCCCCGGCTGTCTCTGTGACTCGATTAGCTGTCCTAAAGGCAGCCGCCGGCACAGATCGCCTCCGGCGGCCCAGTCTCCGTGTTTGTTTTCCGTTTATTAGATATGCGGGGGAACACCTGTGGCGGGTTCGACGACCCCCGCTTTCCCCCCCCCCCCCCCGCCGTCCCCGTCGTTCCTCCTTGTTCTCGCTCGTCGGCTCTTTCTTTCCCGCTTATCGGGGACGGGTGGGAACAGCAGAAGTCAGCGATGTGATGTTGTCTCCCGGACATGGCGAGGGAGCCGGGAGGGAAAACCGTGTGGCATGGAATACGTGATTGGCAACGGTGCTTGTGGGGCACGGCAGCCCTGGCAGACTGCTAGGTGCCTGGCGCCACCACCCGTCCCGACTAGCTTCTGGGGAAAGAACCTTTTCTCGGACGGTGTGCAATGATGGGGGAGGGGGGAGGGGGGTACAGAAGAGCGTCCGACTACGGGAAGGGTCACTGCGCACCCCCCCCCCCCTCACCCCCCATCCCTGCGCTTCCCGCGTTCTGAACGCAATTTCCCTGCGCACTGCTTTGCCTTTTCCACCCCTCAGCACTGGACCAGGACCATTGGAGCAGGACGCCGAGACAGAGCGACCATGCCCTGCCTTGCGCGTCAAAAGCACTCAAATCTCCGCCCAATTACGTCTGGCCTGCGAGAATCCCGTGA
The DNA here is from genome assembly GCA_038380765.1 of Odontothrips loti. Classification (NCBI taxonomy): domain Eukaryota; kingdom Metazoa; phylum Arthropoda; class Insecta; order Thysanoptera; family Thripidae; genus Odontothrips; species Odontothrips loti. The sequence continues at coordinate 9,440,617 of CM076250.1, forward strand.
AGAGGCGAGAGAGGGTTCCTCCTGTGCTGGCAGGGCAGGTCACCAGAGTGAGTGGAGAGCGCCTGCGAAGCGCAGCGTAGGCCAGCCCGCACGACAGGTATGCTTTGCGGTACAGCCTACCCTGCCGCATGCAGGGGCTTGACCTGTCCGATCTCGCGACAGTATACCGGACTCTGGTGCGAGTGACTGCGCGCGTGAGAGAGAGAGAGAGAGAGAGAGAGAGAGAGAGAGAGAGAGAGAGAGAGAGAGAGAGAGAGAGAGAGAGAGAGAGAGAGAGAGAGAGAGAGAGAGAGAGAGAGAGAGAGAGAGAGAGAGAGAGAGAGAGAGAGAGAGAGAGCAGCTGGCCCGTTTGATGGCTGAACCGGAGCGCACGCATGCGCTGGTGTTGCCTACGTGCCGGGCGCCCGCTCTCTCGCTCACTCGCTGCTTGTGTTTCCACACCATTACGCCCCGGGTTGGTGCACGCCGAGCCCTACGAGTCTTACGGAGGGCGGTGCTGTGTTACTGTTGCGGTCATGCCGCTCCATGGGACGGGGCTCAGGCCGGCCCCGCAGAACTTCCATATCCTCTCTGAGCCCCGCCCATGGCCACCCACGGCCGCCTGTTCGCCCTGCTTTCGACATTACTGTGTCAAAAACATTGGCGCGACCTCCGCAGACTCGGCTCGGCTCGGCGCGGCACGGCACAGCAGACAGACAGATGGATAGGTAGATGGGTGGGCCCCCTGCAAGAGGCCCCGGCCGGGCTGGGGTGACCTCCAGCCTCCAGGGCACGAGCAGCACGAGCAACGCCACTTGAAATGACCAGAGCCCGGACCCAAACCCACCCACGGGACCCTAACCCTGCCCTCGCCCTCTCGCACTTGCTCCCTCTCTGTCTTTTGTCCCGGGGCCCCCTCTTTTCTCCAGACCTCTCTGCTCTCACCTCAGAGACACTCTCTCCGTTCCTTTGTTTTCGGCGCTGCTGGGACCGCGAGCATTCGTCATCGAAGCTCAAGGGGAATTAAAGTCTGCTCGGCGCGCAGACCCCGCGGGCACCGGCGGGCGGCGGGCACTCACCCACACGGCCGGACAAACAGCCCAGCCCAGGCCGGGCGTGGGTTCAAATACCGTTGCGTTCTTTCTCGCCTGCGTCCTTTTCTTTGCTGCGCTTCCCCTCTAGCGCATCGTTTGTCGTCGTAATAACTAACTGATGGCGGCGTTCGATCCTATTGTTTGTCTGAAGCGAGGCAGTGACTCTGCCGGTGCCGGCCTCCCCGCCCCGCCCCGCCAGCTATGGCGGCGGAGCCTTGACCACCACCGCCGCTCTTCCCGGAGAGCGAGGAGGATGGAAGCGCAATAAAACAGACCCCCTCCAGACTCCTCCTCTCTCTCTTGCCGAGGCCAGAGAAGAGGTGCCCCCCGCAGCTCGCACCCATCCGCCTAGTCGCCAGCACATTCGTTCGCTCTGATTTCCATGATTAATTAGTTTCCCTATTTGCATTCCTCCGCAATTACTTTGTCGATTCGTACGGGGACGAATTGCGGGGAGGGAAAAAAGAGGCAGAGCCGTGGTACGGGCCAGGGCCAGGGGTGCCATAGTCGCGTCCCGGTGCGGTGTGGCTTCGCTCGCAATCGTCATTATCCGTCACAGACCCGCGTGTGCGAGTCCAGGGATGTGGCGGTCCGGAACACGTGCAAAGCCTTGTGTCGATTCGAGTTTTTGTTGGAGCACAATACTGTGCGTTACGTGTCCGCGAAAAAAGAGAGTTACGCAACCCGGCCGGGAGGGGTGTCTCTTTGACAGGCACCCCACCTTACTCTGGAAAGCGGCGGAAAGAAATCAGTTTGCAGTGGCGGGTATCTATTTCCGTGAGGGGCATCTCATGGAGGGGCCGGCCGGTGGTCGTTAGACAGTGCGGACGGGCAGTGCCGGGGCCTGTGGCCTGTGCCGAGGGCCGGCGGACACCAGAGGTCCGCGGGGTGCCGGCGGGGCGGCCACGCCGGCCGCACCGGAGGTCCGGAGGTGTCGTGACCAGACCACATCGGGAAGACGGCCGCCGACCCGACCAGCCATTTAGCGACTGCCGGAGCCTGATAGGCAGTGGCGGAGGCAGGGGAGGCAGGACCCCCGCCGCCCGCCGGAGTCTGATAGCCAGTGGCGGAGGCAGGGGGAGGCAGGACCCCCGCCGCCCGCCGGAGTCTGATAGCCAGTGGCGGAGGCAGGGGGAGGCAGGACCCCCGCCGCCCGCCGGAGTCTGATAGCCAGTGGCGGAGGCAGGGGGAGGCAGGACCCCGCCGCCTGCCGCCGGATGACAGCCGGGGGAGGGAGGGGAGGGGAGGGACTGCCGGGGCTGCTCATCCACCTCGCACGACGCCACACGAATAACTCGACCCATCTCCAGCCAGGTAGAAAAGAGGAGGCGACCGGGGACGTTTTGGCTCCGAGGCGGCGGCGGGTTTTAACACTTTGCCCCAAATTGATTTACTCCCGCCGAGGTGTGGTGGGGCCGGGCCTGGCGGGGCTGTAGCTCGGGCGACACGCACCGGGAGGCGTATAAATTGAATTCTCGTTCTAGAGGCGGCGGCAGCTCGGCAGGCTCGGCAGGCTCGGCTCGGCAGGCACAGCGCTGCCCTGCTCTGCGCTTGGTTGCTGCCGCTCCGTCCCCAGCCGTCCCCAGCCGTCCCCAGCCCCTCCCCGCCCCACACCCAGACGCTGCACGGCCCCGGGCGGCCTGCTGCCTGCTCCGATGTCTTTGCCGTTCGCCTCTGGGGCACGCCGGCCCGGCCGCGGCCGCATCCGAGTGGGGCGGCAGGCACAGTCACGTGGCAGGCCCCGGCTGCGGTGCCTCGCCGGGCGACGCCGCGGACGCAGCCCGACCCCACGTTGGTCACCTGGTGCTAAGCGCGCATCGATCATGCCGAGCCTCTAAGGCGTGATGTGTGTGTGTGTGTGTGTGGCGTAGGAGTGCGTTAGCCCCAGGGGTGTACGCCCAGCTTAGCCATGTGTGGGCAGGGGCTGCTGTCGGCTGCTGTCGCCAAAGAGCTTTTGAATGGTCACGCTTGAATAGAGTTTAGTGAGGAGTGCGCGCTTTGTGTGGGCCTGAAATAGAACGCGCACCAACAACTTGGTTTATTTTCGATCCCAAAGATATCCGAACTGCGAATGTAAAGCCGTGGGGGCGGGGCCTCGCCCCATAGCTACGTGTGGGGCAGGGTACGCGAGGCGTCACTTCGAATTTGTTTCATCTTCAGTGCTCTAAGGACATTTTGGTGGGAATAAAAAACCTGAGCAACAAAAAAAAAAACTTTAAAGAGACGTTAGGCGAAACAAAATAATAAGAAGTGCGCACGTTCTTGACACCCAAAGGCCCGCGGACAAAATGCGAGAGTTACAACCTTGTCTCTGGCACTCTCTTCTTCGCTGTTCGGGCAGACGGGCAGACTGGCCCAGCCCCGGCCCGATCCCAGGGTACCGCTCGGAGGCGCCGCTCGGGAAGAGGAGTTTGAGGATGAGGACAGCTTCGGTCTCGGCTCAGCCGGTGCCGGCTCTGGGGGGGCCCTCGGGGGCGGCGCGTGTATACAGCTGGGGGCAGCGCCGGACCTGCGGACGGCCAGGCCGCCTCCGGCCACCACCCTCATGACCCACGACCACCGGGCCCGCCGCGAGAGGGAGGGAGGGAGAGAGAGAGGGGGGGGAGGGATTAGGAGGAAAAAAAAAACTAGGACCGAAGCAATTACATGGGCTGCAAAGAAGAAGAGGGTGTAAACCAAGACAAGGTTCGGCAGTCTCACCTGCTTCACTTTCCCTTTACTTGTGGCTTAGGGTCGGCGATGCTCTTCGGTTGCTCCGTCCGCGCCGGCGCCGAAAGAACTAACAAACAGCTCTTTGGGAAACAACACCAGCAGAAGCAAACGGCCGACGCCAACGCCGCGGCCGCGGAAAGGGGAAACTTGGAATATGCCTGCGATTACGGAAAACGGCGGAGGGCGGCGCTCAACTTGCGTCGTCCGTTTTCCTTCCGTGCAGCTCACGGGCTCCGGGCTCCGGGCTCCGGGCGGCGGTGTATATTAACTTCATTTCCGGTGAGTCCGGAGTCCGCCGGGAGTGATATTGTGGATTAGGGGCTCAACGCACTGGCGGCGCGGATTTCTCCCCGAGCTTTTCACCGCCGCCGTTATCCCTCCCGCGAATTCGCGGTTAATATGCAGGAAGGTATAATGGGTGCGGACAAGGGACGGTAGCGCGGCGCAGCCCCCGGATAGCAGAAGCCTGACCGGGGCTTATAACAGTTTTCATTCCGGCATTCTCTTCGTAATTTGGGTAATAGAGATCTGCAACGAGCGAGCCGACGAGCCTACTGCCGCATCAGCCACCTCTGCTACCTGAGCGCCGCTCGTTGCTGCAGAGGCAAGCTGTGCAGCAGTGGTATCGGCTGAGGTGGTGGCGTGCCGTGGCAAGCGGAGCTCACGGGCCGGGCTCGAGCTCGGCGGGCCGAGCCGGGCGAACCGAGCTGACTGTTGCGGTGGTAGCGACGAGTCCGGGCTCCGCTCGCTTGTCGCAGATCTCTATTGGGTAAGCGCCGATGAGAACCATGGGGCCCGCCACCAGTCGTTCAAGAGTGACGACAAATATTCTGCACTCACTTGAAATAAAACAAACGATTCGATTATTCTTAATTATTTACTGTTTTTTTTTTGTAATTATGGTATCTACAAGTTGTGTCCTTACAACGATGACTGTACTGTCTGCAGATCTTCTGCATGAAGGGGGCGAGGTCGTCCTGAGCCGCTTTATCATCATTCCTCGGTCCTGTTGGGGCACTTTTGTGTCTGCCAGCTCAGGCCAGCGGAGCTGCGGAGCTGCGGAGCTCCTCGGTCGGCGACCGCGAGACAATGATAGCATTACGAAACCACCACACACCAGTCCACCAGGCCCTTCTGGCGCGGCTGGCTGGACTCTCCATCACCGGAGATCACGATGGTCGTTCCAGGCGGAGGGGATTGGACGCTGATCACACACATCGAGAGCGAGAGAGAGAGAGAGAGAGAGAGAGAGAGAGAGAGAGAGAGAGAGAGAGAGAGAGAGAGAGAGAGAGAGAGAGAGAGAGAGAGAGAGAGAGAGAGAGAGAGAACTTCGGTCGGGAGACGGGAACAGCGAATGTTTCAAGAATCACAAGTAGCTCGGACCAATAGGGTGTGGCCTCGAGAGCCGGCGGGCGGGCGAGAGGTGGTCCCCTCCCTGCCCCTCTCCTCCAAGGAGTAGCAACTTCCAACCTGCTGATGCCGCCCCCCCCCCTCCCTCCGCCACCACGGGGGTGCTCTTTGGGGAGTGGCCCGGCTCAAGTAGTTTTGGTCGCACGATACAGAATGTAGGGAGCCGAGCCGGGTGAAGCTGAAGTCAAGTGGTACTCAGCGGCTGCTGTTCTGCAATCAAATAGGATCATTCTACCAACTGCAAAAACTTGAAATTTCAATGATTTTTTTTTTTCGGAATCTCAGTTGGATTTGATCACATCCCGGGCGCGGAACTTCGTTGTCGAAGGCTTCTTCGTCGACGAAAAAATAAAACACAGAGTGTCCGGGACGGGGCTCGGCATATGAGCTTATCTCGGCGCCTCCCAGTCTACCGAGCCGCTCCGCTGGGCTCCGCTGGGCTCCGCTGGGCTCCGCTGGGCTCCGCTGGGCTCCGCTGGGCTCCGCTGGCCTGCTGTCGGGCGCGCTAAACTCTCAGCCGGCCTCTGCCAGCTTTTCCGATAATTACCACAGCGGCCCGGCCTCGGCCAACGCCGGCCCGACCCGGTCCATCTTGTTACGCGAGGTGGGCGGGGAGGAGAGGCCTAGCGCTGCTAGCGCCGCTAGCGCCCAGTCCGTTAGGGTGGCACTGCTGCGGCGCTGCCGGCGTATACTGTGACGAGCAATCTTGTCCCCGACGCTCTCTGCGCGTGCGGGAGGCGAACAGAAGACCGTGAACTATTGAAAGTGCCGAGGAAGAACTCGGACGGAGCTCTGCGCTGGTCGGTGGTTACATTGCGGTTACCACTCCGGAATGCACAGTCGATAAAAAAAACACGAGAGCTAGCAGCAGAGCCCGAGCAACAGTTGGCGCGCCCGCTATCAATATGTATCACGGAGGCGGCGCCCACTTTCATAGTCGGGAGCGTTATATCCAGCTACATCACATCATCAGCCGCTAATTGAAATCGAGGCACCGCCGGGGCTGACGCCGCGCCCCCGCGCCGCGGCCTGTAATAGTGTTCCGACAGCCCCCGGCCGCTCACGGTATGGCCCCCAGGCCCCAGCGGGAGCCGCGTGAGGGCAGGGGCTGCAACTTCAGTGTTCTTGGTACGTCCTCGAAGTGTTCCCAAGGTATTCTCCCGGTCTTCTAATCAACATTATGCTTAAAATCCCTCTGCTTCGAAGCTCAAAATGGCAAAAATGTTCGATTTTTTCTCAAATTGCATACGTATTCCGAAGAATTTCGTCAAGTGTTCCCAAAGTATTCTTTAGAGAATAGATTGTTGGTACGGATAATTTACGCTCGCGAGCGGGAGCGGCTGGAGGCGGCTGGCGGCGACTGGAAGCGGCTGGAAGCGGCTGGAAGCGGCTGGAAGCGGCTGGAAGCGGCTGGAAGCGGCTGGAAGCGGCTGGAGGCTAAAGGGCCGCAGCCGAGCGACTCTTCCGCCGGAGAGGGGATACGGGCGAGGGCAGAGGCAGGGCGGAGGCCTCTCCTAACTTGTTGAGTCCCGGGGCACAACAGCGGCACGCCGCGGGCTGCCAGAGGACTGCCGCAGGCTCGCGCTGCAAAGCTCTGCACTGCCGATGGTCCATATTCATCAGAATCTTCCGAAAAGTGTCGGAGCAGACCCCGCAATAATAACTTCCCCAGCTAGCGCAGAGTTGGCCGACAGTGCGGCGGAGTGGTGGGCGCACGGCCACGGGCGCTGCTGGGGGGGGGGGGGGACCCACACGGGGGACCCGGCCGGTGATATTCATATTCCTGACGCGTCGCCGCCGCCGCCGCCCACAGCGGGTCAGACCTGCAACGCCAGCAGCAGCAGCAGCAGCAGCAGCAGCAGCAGCAGCGTGCGGCCGCACCACCCCCAAACACTGACGAACCGCTTCCGGACGTCAGGGTGGGAGGAGCAGAATTAGGAAATTGTCATCGGGCACAATATGAGGCGCATACCGTCCCGTTCGCCTGTTCGGTGTTCCGTGTGAATCGGCCCGCTGCCTGCGGACGCCGCCGGCACTGATTGCTCCGGGCTCCTGGCTCCTTCTCCGACCCCCACCCCTCCTTTTCTCCCGCCCTCCAGGACAACCAGAATTAAATCCTCCTCCTTTGCTTTTGGAGTGGCGGTGTGGTCTCCTCGTATTGCCGTCATATGACGTCGAGGCACCGAGTTTGAAAACCAATCGGCGAATGGACCAATCGTCACACGCGTGCGAGCGGTACACAACCGTATACCAACCTATTGTTTCATATCGGATTAGGCGGGCTTCCAGTATAACCGCACATCACAGTCCTGGCCACGACTCGGCCTCACATCCCATCCCATTCCACCCCGCATGCGCTATTCAAAACCGAGGTTTGTTTTTTTACTCCATCTCAAAAACGAGAAAGCCGAGTCTGATTAAACTTTCCGCGTTCTGAAAGAGGCGTTTCCCTTGTGTTGCCGCTGCACGCCACAAGATCACGCCCGCACATGAGCGCACACACTTTTCACCGCTTTTCACCATCTGGCTGGCTCGGCGCTGGCTCGGCGCAGCTACGGCTTGGCTCGGCTCGGCTCGGCTCGGCTCGGCGTAGCTTCGGCTCGGTTGGTCCAGGCTGACCCGACTCGGCGGCGTTGCTTGTGTTGATGCGGGACAAACAGTGGTAGTATCTCTAATTATAGCTGCAGAGTCGCCTTTCCTAGAACGCTCGGCGAGAGGCAGTGGGAGCAAGGCTGTGGCTCATGAAGGGGAGGGGGTGGTAGGGATGAAAAAAATGAGGTAAAGTGGACGGAGGGGGGGAGGGGGACGTGCGTGGCTATCTACCACCGGCCAGGGACCAGGCCTGGCCGCAGAGTGGAAAGCTACTGCGAAAAGCCGGGCCCGAGATTTTAATCCTCCGCCTCGGGAGGAGAAAACACAACACTCGTATTGAAAAACAAGGGCGAGGCGGAAATGAAGATAAACATAAAAAAGAGAAAACAAACAAGCGCCGCCGGTGGTAATGTAGCCCTAAGCCCAGGGCGCCCAGGGCCAGTGTGGCGGGGCGGGCGTCCCATGGCACCACCCCACATCCCAAACACAAGTATTTCCGTTTTCTAACACGCAGAAAATAACGAATGCATTTGAAAAGCAACAATCGTTATCACATGGTGTTGTAGGCTTAGATATCGGCACATGCGCACACCCGCCACCCTCTGCCGGCCAGGACAGAGCTGCCAGTTCACGGACACGTGTTGTTAAACCCGTGTTGTGTTCATGAATAAACCAACTCTGCGCGGCCGGGCCGACTGCTTGTGTGCGTTAGGCGTGAACGATGCCGGCGGAGCTGCGGAGCGGTGAGCGCCCGACGCAGCCGAGGTAGGCACTCCCGTGAAGCGCGGAAGCGCAGCGGGTTGCCTACCCTGGAGGCGGCAGGCTGCGGCGGGCGCCCGGCCCGGGACGTGGGGCGCCTTGTAAAACATACGGCGACGATAATGCGCGCCGAGAGGGGCGGCTGCGGCTGCGGCTGCGGCTGCGGCTGCGGCTGCGGCTGCGGCCGGCGGCGTCTGCAAAGAACCCAACCAACCCCCGTTCCTGGCCGCCTGCCAGCGAGATAACAGCGGCCAGCCTTACAATGCCCTGTGCCCTTCTCTCTCTCTCTCTCTCTCTCCCCCTCTCTCTCTCTCTCTCTCTCTCTCTCTCTCTCTCTCTCTCTCTCTCTCTCTCTCTCTCTCTCTCTCTCTCCCCCTCTCTCTCCACACAGCGCTCTCGGCCTCGAGGGGGAAACAGGTGTAAATTTAGTAGCAGGGATTTGGGGAAAATTTCGGTTGCCTTTTTTAGTTGAAGTTCAGGGAAGATTTTGGAGAATTTGGATTTGAATCTTGTGATTTATTCCACCCAAACAGATTTGATAAATTTTGCATGAGCGTGTCGGTGTCGGTAGATATGTCCCCTTGGAAATTGCGCTCTGCGGTGTGGGGAAATTTTCGTTACCCTGCCATTTTCCCGTCAGTCAGGCTTGGATACAGAGCGAGGACTCAGCCATCAAGAGCGTGTCTCGGTAGGGCGGCACTCGGGCGCCTGCGGTGGGGGTCCTTTCAGAAACCACTTGTTTGCTTTCCCCACAACCCTTTCCCTCTCCGGGCCCTCTGAGGGCGGCTGTCGGCGGCTGCCGAGCCGAGGAGGACTCGGAGCTCGGCTCGGAGGCTGAGGCTGATGTGCCATCCTGGGACGTGCTCATTTGACCGCATTCGAGTGTGCGTGTGCGCGTGTGTGTGCGCGTGTGTGTGCACGGTTTGCACGCACCGCGCGCGTGACGCACAACACTCTAAACAAGACCCTCTGCTCTTGTGACAGCGCAGGCTTCGAAACAGTCAACAAATAAATTGCAGCTTTTGCCGGAAACGCCTTGAATTTCCCGCGGTCTGTTCTCTGAATGTTGACGTGTTTTACGTGGTGACAGCCATGAGTCAGAGCGTGGTGCGTGGTGGTGAGGCTCGCCGTGCTCAGGCCGACGGGGACACGCTGGTCTCCATGGAGGAGGAGGGATGTAACCGAGAGCGCTACCTGGCGCTAGCTGGCGGTGCTCGGCGGTGCTCCGACACCCCATCATGCAAAGCGGGCGCGGCGGCTCGCTTATGTAGACGGAGATAAATCCAATATGCGACCGCGGCCCGCTCTGCTCTGCCCTGCTCTGCCCTGCTCTGCCCTGCCCGGTTCATGAATACAAAAGGGAAGGGGAATGGCGCCCACCGCTGCAGCAGCGACACGGCAGACCAGGCCCGGGCTCGGCCGCCCCCAAATCTGCATCATTTGCCTCCGTTTGTCATTTTTCCTGAGCGCCCCCCCCCCCCGCCCCCTCCCTTCTCCCCGCTCGTATTGATGCCCCCCCCCCCCTCCCCCGAGGGTCCGCCTTCCTCGGCCCCAACGACGCGTGAAAGCCGAACATCGGTCAGTAACTGTCACCGGCCGCTGAGCGCGCCGATCTGTCCGCGTTTCTCGGCCGCGTTCTTCCCGCGGCGTTGTAGGAGAGCCAGTAGGCTTACAAGACGCCCATTGCGGCTTCCGTCGTCGTTCGGAAACAATTCATTTTTATTTTTCAAAAAATTTACTGCGTCGCTCTCGTGTGACAAGCTATGAGAACAACAAAGTTTTGGTGTTGTTTTATTTTCACGGTTCTGGATTCCCTGCGACTTCGTGTTCCGAAGATTGTTTGTCAGCTGATACGGTGTCATGAAATGGCTTTACACGATGCGAGCGGGACCATCCCGGGCCGATCCCGGGCGGCACTAGCGAGATGAATTCGAGAAAGGCCATGCCCGCCATGCCCAAGGCTACTCCGCTGGGTCCCGGGCCGTCTCGCGCAGGAGTTCCGCGAAACTGTGTCGATAGGTGGCGCTGCTGCACACAAGAGCAGAGGGGCGAAGGGTGCGGGGGGGGGGGGGAGAAGAGCGCCGGTGAAGAATGGGGGGGGGGGGGGGGGGGAAATAGAGGTTTCCAAGGAGACTTTGGAAACTTGGAAACGAAAGAACAAAACCACTTCACGACCGGAAAGAAAATCTCGCGGACAGGTATGAGAAACATAAATGGCGTTCTGCGTGAATTCGGGGGTTATTTTCCATATTTGACGCGGCCCTCTTGTGCATCAATATTTCTCATACTGGCTCTAGAGAGTTTCCGCTCTAAGTATTCCTGTACTCCTACTTTCACTCTCGAGCCTCGTTGGAAACAGAAGAGTGGAGGGGGGGGGGGGCATCTTGTACGGGTTCAAATACCAACCAAACGGATAAGGTGCAGTGCGGCACGCCCTTGGGCACGCCCTTGGGCACGCCCTTGGGCACGCCCTTGGGCACGCCTCACGCAGCACCCGCTCCCATCTCATTACGACCACCAGGCGCAGGGCAGTCGGTGCCGCTGGCCGGGCGCAGCTAGGAACAGCTGGGAACACTGCGCCCGTGGGCCCGTGGGTGTTCCAAATGGCGTTTCCCGAAAAGGCAATTGATGCTGCTAGTTAGGTGCCTGGACGGCGTGCTTTGGTTCACTTGCTTAGTGCCAGCTTCACCCCCAAGAGGGACGTAATGCCTTGCCCAGGGTGCCCAGTAATACCTCGCAATACCAGCGCAGTATACCAACGGAACACCCGTAATAGTCTGCACGCACACCCAAAGTCCAGAGTGAATGCCAGAATGCCCCTTCAGTCGCTCATCGACTGGCCCATAACGGATGTGAGTTAGGGGATCCTGCGAGAGGATGACTCGGGGAAGGGCGGCTGTGTGGGTGCTGGTGGGGGGAGGGGGCGCTTTTGGAGGGGTTTCAGTTAAGTCGTGCGGGGGAGGGGGGCGGCGCAAAGTGGAAGTGAGAAGTGGAAGGCAACAAGCGCGCCAGTAAAGGAGTGGAGGGGGCGTAAAGAAGGGCCCAAGGAGCATCGTGTGAATCGGCAGGGGAGCACGAGGGGTGCACCTGGTAATAGCATTCAGGCATTTGCTGTGCGGGTTGCCTAGCCCTTCGGGTTTTAGCATCCCCCCCCCCTATACCTTTTGCTACGAGCAAATAGATCGTCCACTGAGGAATGAAAACGGCAGACAATGAAAAGAAAAAGAGAGGATGGGTACGAGCCAGTCCAGGCTAACAGTGTGTGTGTGTGTGTGTGTGTGTGTGTGTGTGTGTGTGCGTATGTGGGTGTGGATGTGTGCAAGTGGTCAAGAGTGTACGAGAGTGTGAAATTGTCCGCTTGGATTGCGGCCGTTGGGACAAGTGGTATCAAGGGCGGTGAGGTGAGGGTTAGAGAGGGACCCCCCTCTACCAGCACAGAAGCCCGAGGGGAAGGGCAGCGGCTAGCAGCGGCCACTCTCCCTACAGCGGGGCGTCGATGGCTCTTGTCGCCGTGTTCTTTTGTCTGGTCACAAAACTGTCACGGCCCGGCCAGGAAACTTCTAATTAATTCCTCTCGGCGAAACAAATTTATGGAAATGAATTCCAGTTGCCTCCTCCTCCTCTTTCCTCCTGACCCATGCCGGTCCGCTGCCCAGCCAGGCGTGCTGCATTTTTCTGGAATGATGGAAGAAATGAGGTTATGACGGAACGGCAGGACGGCCTGTGGCCTGAGAAAGAGAGTGACGGAGGGAGGGAGGAGGGAGGGGAGCGAAAGAGAGGAAGAGGAGAAGGGGGTGCCTCAGAATTCCCTTAGGTGAGTCGCGCAAAGTCTTCAAATTTATGCGAATTTCTCCCCCTCCCCCGCTCCAGTCCACCCTTTCACCGCACTTGCCGCTGGCCCTTTCCACGCGGCGAGCCATGGCGAGCCCGTTGCGTTCTATTCCGCTTACAATGGCGTACATATCATCCCGCAGTAGCAGCCAAGAGGGAGTGAGAGAGAAGGGGGGGGGGGGAGATAGAGAGGGGTGAGGTAGAAGACGCTGCTGCATGTTTCGAGAGGGAGAGCGCCGGTACCGAATAGAGGGGGGGGGATGCAATATCGCGGTGGGTGGAGATTTACAGCCATCTCGCCCTGATGGCTGCTGCTCGGTCTGCAGGCGTTTTGCAATTTCACGGGGAGAAATTTCGTCCCGCAACAAAAACATTCGTGATGTTGCTTCCTTTACTTTCTGCCAGCTGTCAGAACACACAAAACTTGAGCGGCCCGCGACACCGCGCTTCAGTAGCAGCGCGTGGCGTTTGGAGGTCACGGCCTCGGGCCTCCAGGTACGACGACAGACTGCAGGAGCGCGCGCGCACACACACACAAACACACACACACGCGCGCGCACACACACACACACACACACACACACACACACACGTGTTAGTGCAGTGCGTGCAGACGGACGGGGCGGGTCCGGACGGAATGAGAGAGAGCACGGCCGCTTATCCTCTCCCGTCTCTTCGCTCGCCGCCGGGGATGTTGCTATCCGCGCGAATCGATACATGGGGCGAGGTGCTGCCGAGGTGCGCCGAGCGGAAGAAGGGACGAGAAGTGTCCTTTCAAAAGAGCGAGGCGCTGCATAGCTGTACTGATTTATCATTATCTGGGCAGCGCCAGGCAGCACCGGGCCCTGCTGGCCGAGCTCCCCGGAGGTCTATCCGGGCTCCGCCGGGCTCCCGGACGCCCCGTCCCGGATGCCTCGGCCAAGGGCCTTGGCGGTGCCGGCAGTGGGCAAGGCCGGGCCCTTTGCTGGTCTGTTAGCCCCGGCCGCCCCGGCAGCCCCGGCAGGCCCAGGCCCGGTCCGGCCGGAGCTGCGGGCGCCCTTTCAAGTGCAGGAAACGGGTCGGAACCGTGCTGTGCGCGGGTTCTCCTCAGGGATTCTCCGCTCCCGAATCAGGCGTGGCTCCGAGGGGGTGAGGGGTGGGGGTAATGGGTCTAATTCCCCCCCCCCCTTGGCTTATGTGGCGCCCGAAGGGCGCCGGCCACCCCTCGATATCACCCTAGATATCACATGCAGTTTTGACCGACTTGGCAATGATTTTTCGCGGTGAAACATCTTCAGCCCCGCCACGCCGTCGACTTTTAATCGCTTCGAATGGAATGCAGAGATGTTACTCACAAAATTAGACAGTCTTTGGTAGAATGATTTTTCTTAAAAATGAAAATGTGAATATGTGTTTCTCACATTTTGTGAGATATTAAAATGTCCCCCTTGTAATTGCACACCTCGTCAAATCAAATTTAGATCTTTCACATTTTAGAAAAAATGTTGTATTACTATACCGCCCCCCCTTTCGCTTTCGAGGAAATTACCCCTCCCTTGGCCAAATCCTAGAGCCGCGCCTGTCCCGAATGAAAGGCCGTAACTGGTCGCAGTTGCTGTGACCTCTGCGGTGGTTCCTGGCCGGCCGGGAAGCGCGGGGCCCCGCAGGCCGTGCGCATGACTTGTTGCTGTTGTTGCATTCGCCGATGAAAAAGCGATAAAAAAAAAATCAAAACCGTCGTTTTGTGTTTGTTTGCTTGTGTACTAACTGGCGCCTACTCATCGTGTTACAGGTGGTGCCGACGCAGCGGACGCAGCCCGCCATCTGACACCTCCGCCCGCCCCGCCACGCCCCGCCCCTCCCCGGCCTGGCCCCTGCCGCCCCCGGCCGCCCCCGGCCGCCCCCGGCTGCCTCCGACCTGCATGACGCCCCCGCCTCGGCCCGCGCCCCCCGCACGCCCAGCGGCCACGTCGCCAACGCGTGAGGTGAGGCATATGCACACGTCGCTCAACTCCGTTACTCAGAGTCGTGTTTCATCGCGTGCTTGTTGGTGTGTGCGGCAGCGGCGGGGATTTGAACTCTGTTGTTCCTGTTGCAGGCCCAATGAGGCGGTGCGATGGGGCCGGGGAGGGTGCCGTGGGTGGTGGTGGGGGTGCTGCTGCTGCTCGGCCGCCTCTGGCCGAGCCTTGGGCCCGCTGTGGACGCGCTCGACGCTTCGACGAGAAAGGTAAGTCCCCGTCGCTGTTTTATGAGGGGTGGTGGGGGGGGGGGGGGGCGGGCGCCGCCAAGAAGGAGCTCAAGAAGTGCCGTGCCTCGGCCGTGCCCGCCCCGCCCCGCTGCCCTCCGCGCCGCGCCCTGCTCACCCCGGGGACAGATGAAGTGTCTTCATTCTAAAGATGGAGACCGCAAAAGTTTTTTTTTATGCTTCCCCTCCGTCGGCTCACCACCCGCGGCGCCCGGCCTTCGGAGAGGTCTGACACCCTCTCTCGGCTTCCAAACGATTTTGCCACATCAGGTACACGACGCGACCTACTTTTGCGGCTCCAAGTACTTCCTGCGAGAAATCTCAACTGCTTTTTATCCGCCTTCGACGACCCAAGTCAATCTTCTTCGGGGCGTGGCGTACAACGCACGCGTCCTGCGGCCCCGACCCACCGGGACCCGCCAGGCACGATCTGGAAAAGGCGCATAGCTCAGAATCCCATCCCGAAATCCCACGCGTCCCACGTTTCCGCGAAATGTTTATCTCCTTTCTCCACGCCACGACCAGTTAAGCCCCTGCAAGCGTCGGGGTAGGCCGTACCGCAAGGCATGCCTGTCGTGCGGGCTGGCCTACCCTGGGATTCACAGGCGCTCGATCTCCCACTGTGGGTACCGGCCGCCGCTGCCCTCTGCGCCAGCAGTACAGGCACTTCTCTCTTTCTCTCCCATTCTTCGTCACCTCCCCCCTGTCTCTCTCTCTCTCTCTCTCTCTCTCTCTCTCTCTCTCTCTCTCTCTCTCTCTCTCTCTCTCTCTCTCTCTCTCTCTCTCTCTCTCTCTCTCTCTCTCTCTCTCTCTCTCTCTCTCTCCCGCGCGCGCGCGCGCGGCCTTTCCTTCCTATTCCCTGCTCCACTACTTCTTCCTCGCCGCGAGTTTTGAGAAAACTTTTTCTTGCAACGAGCCACACGGCGCTGTGCGCAGGGCGAGGCCAGGCTATGTGCGGCGGCAGCGGCAGCGGTGGTGCTGTGCTGAACGTGGAGGTAATAAATCAGAGGAGCGACAACGGCCGCGTGCGAATCGGCGCCGCGCGCTGCCCTCCAGCCCCAGAGCCGCCCCGGATCTGGTTCTCCCGGTTTGTGTGTGTCGTGGACGCAGCCCACGTGTACCGTGCCGTGCCGTGCCGCACCGTGCCGTGCCGTGCCGTGCCGCACCGTGCCGTGCCGTGCCGTGCCGCACCGTGCCATGCCGTGCCGTGCCGTGCCGGGAGTCCGGCCGAGGCCTGGCCGCTCCGCGCTGGACCCCCGGCGCTGTGCAGCGCTGTGTCGAGTGTGCTGCTAACGAGCCGCGACGCGTTCTCTGCCCAATGAGATCCCGGCTCTGCCTTTGAGAGATCGTCTGCTGCCGGGTAGAGGAGAGGCGGTCCCACCACTGTTATGTGGCACTGTCACGCCCTCCGCCGCCACTACTAGTACAAGTATTCCTGTTTCTCTCTTATTTTTTTTTTTTTTGTCATCTTGTTTTACGACGTCTTTCGAAAAGAGAAGAGCGCGCGGGTTAAAAGTTTACGCGGCGGCCAGCTTTCCTGGCTAGACCCCGAGAGCGTGATTACTTCTCTGCGCACGGCGAGGAGGACGCGTTGGTTTGCCTGCCTGAGGTTGGTCCCCAGGTCACCGAGTCACCGAGTCAGCATCAGGGGTCACCTCGAGGGTCACGTCAGTGTCAGTATGAGAAATGTTTGGAGAAGAAAGTCCATGGACCTTATTGGTGACTCGTGTACATGACGTGAGGACATATGTTGTTTTTTTTGTGTTTTTTTTCGGATGACCCCGCGGTTTTCAGACAGCTCTGATTCTCGTTGGACGCCAAGTGCGGGGCCGTCGGTGGGAATCGAACCCACCAAGCCCACAGGCCTGTACCAGCGACAGCTTGTTCCCTGGCAACCCGTCACCGCACCTGCCAACACTCCGAGGACTCGTGACGTGTCGCACGAGGGTGTGAGACTGAATTTCGGAGAGTGCGTTTCAAACTCAAAACTGCGTTTTAAAATAAAATGCGACCTCCACGGAGCAAAAAATTTCTGCTTGTATGAAAATTAATTCCGATCACTAATCTCTTTTTTTTTTCTCCGTGTCTTGCTTTGGTGGTTTTCTGACGAGATGGTCATCCCCTCTGGTCTGCTGCAGGATAGCGAGGATGCCCTGCAGCTCGTGCACGACGTGTCGACGGGCAGCCTGGGCACGCTGTGCCTCACTGACCAGCACTCCCGGTCGCTGTCGGCCGCCGTCGACCCGGGCCGCTACGAGCCCGTGCGCCAGAAGGCGGACATGGCGGCGCTCGTCCTCAAGGACCTGGGCGTGGCCCACCACAACGGTAAGTGAAGGGAAAGCCGCCGCCGGGGGGCCGTCAGGGAGGGACAGAAAGTGCCGATAAAATAGGCCCGAGAAACCAGAGGCAGAGGCTTCTGCTCCTGCCAAGGGACTAAAGGCTGCATGGAAAAGTAGGGTAAGGTCCCTGTGATGGCCACCGGGGGGGGGGGGGCACTCAGGGTGCCGTTAAAGACCACCTTCCCGGGGTAGTGAAACTTGGGTGGCGGTGACTACCTGAACTGTGGTGTTGCATTTGTGAGGCGGGGAGGCACGAATGCCTGGGCAGCCTGGGTCTGGTTGTACTCTTGTCCCTCACCATCGCTCACCCTGGCCTTGCGCCGCGCACAGCTGCCCCGGTTCCTCCAGCACTCCTCCGCCAGCACTGTCTGGAAAGTTGTTTGGGGGACGTCCATTCCATGTATGAGCATCGCACTCCGATGGCGGCAGCGAGGATGAAGAAAAAGAGGGGGGGGAGAGAGAGAGAGAGAGAGAGAGAGAGAGAGAGAGAGAGAGAGAGAGAGAGAGAGAGAGAGAGAGAGAGAGAGAGAGAGAGAGAGAGAGGGGGAGCACGAGCAGGGGGGGAAAACGGAAGAGAAAACTTGCGTAGGGTGGCGAGGAGTGGGTGGTTGGGACGCCCTCTTGTGCAGGGCGGCGTGGATGGGGCGGTCGGGACGGTGCGGAGGGACGGTGCAGAGCCCAGCCCAGCCTCGGGCCTCGGCCGCAGAGGAGCAACAGGCAACAGGCCGGGGGCCGGGCCAGAGTCCAGGTCAGGGTAGCAGCGGCGGCAGCGGCGGCAGCGGCGGCAGCGGCGGCAGCGGCGGCAGCGGCGGCAGCGGCGGCAGCGGCGGCAGCGGCGGCAGCGGCGGCAGCGGCGGCAGCGGCGGCAGCGGCGGCAGCGGCGGCAGCGGCGGCAGCAGCGGCGGCAGCAGGGTACAGAGGGAGACTAGCCGCCTGAGCGGCGGGCCGACGGGCCGTGGCTGGCTGCAGCCCCTACTAAACTGGACCTGGCAGGGCAGCCGCCGTGCTCTACACGCTGGGCAGGGGGCGGCCGGTTTATGGTCCAGCCGTCGGGTTCGGACGCTATAGGCAGGCGATAAGCCGCACCAGTGTGTGGCGGGTTGGCGTAGGCCGATCAGGGGCCTCCTGCATCGTCATTGCAGCACACCCCGGAAGTGATCTGTCTTGGAATGTTCCGGAGCCCGCTGTACACTGTTGTGTCGGTGGTGATGGCGCCCAGGCTCCGCTCGACACGAGGCTCGTGACCGGCAGACATGAAGGGAGAGGCCACGGTGTGACGGGGCGGCGGTCTCCTGCCGGGGCGGGGACGGGGGGCCGGGGGCCGGGGGCCTGGGGCCGGAGGGTCAGGCCAAAACGCTGGGCGTGTTTCGGCTCCCTCCGGGGGGGGGGCGTGAGCTCGGATTAGAGGGGGCCGCACCCCGTATGACTGCAGGGCAGGGCTGTCACATCAGCTAATGACACTCCGACCGACGTAAATCTCTCCCCCCCCCCCCCTCCCCCTACCCCCCCCCCCCCCTTCCTCCAGCACCCTGAACATCCGCACCGAGCGGGCCCGGGCTAAATATAGACCCACACCCCAATGTACATCGCCGGCTGACGTCGTGCGGCACGGCAGCACGGCGCGGCCAGGGATGTTCGTTCCGTTTCCACCCCCCCCCCCCCTCCCACCGCCATGGCCCACGGCGCGCCGGTATTTTCGGACGAATGAAACGAGCATCATTTTGATCGCACTCTCCCTCCCACAACATATCCGCGCCGCCCATATTGTGATGTCGGCGTTGACGTCGGCCGCCTGATTCGGCACACTGTCTTCGTAGGTCTGTCTCTGTCGCACTCGTGGGGTGCTCCGTAAGGGTGCGAGCGAGAGGTCCGACTTCACAGTGTTCGGAATCAAGCTGCAGTGCGACGTCGTCAGTGGCTCTGAGAAGCGGCGAAGCGCGGGCCGCTGAGAAAAGCCGGGGTTGGACCTCGTGCGGTGTTGGTGGTGGTGGCGGCCGAGGCGTGGGACTCTAAGTGTAAGATTTCCCCCGGCGTCCAGGCTGCCTGACGCCGCGCGCCGCGCCGTGGTTGGGGCTACACGCGCGATGGGCGCCTGCTGGGTAGGCAACCCCGTCTGTAGCACGCTGACGTGTCGCGCGGGCTGGCCTACCCTGGCACTGGCAGGCGCCGTTTGTCGCCGTTAGTCGCCGCTGGTTTGGTGTGGGGCTAGATATAGCTACGTCAAAATGCAGATGCCGAGCAGTGCGCGCGACGGAAGGCAGCCGGAGTCCATCCCGGCGCGTTATCGTCCCGAATGCCGGCTGAGTCCGGCTGGAGTGGCTGGAGTCCGGCTGAAGTGGATGGAGTCCGCCTGGAATCCCGGCCTGCGCAGAAGGAGAGGGTGGAGGGGTGGGGAGGGGGCGCCTGATTGGCTTATCTAATGAAAACAGACGCCAGCGGAAGGCTAGGCGGGGCCAGGGCCGGGCAGTCTCGCTGGACGTGTGGCTTTGAGGCAATATGGGCATGCCGGCAATGCCTCACCGCAAGGCTCCAGCAGGCTCCAGCTGGCTCCAGCAGGCCAGGGCCGCAACACTCGGTTAAGGACAAGGGGCGGCCGGGTCAGGGGGGGGGGGTGCAGGCCAGGGCGAGCTGCAAGCTTATTTAGCGACGAGTGGTCGGCCAGGGCTCCTGCTCCGGGCTCCAGCTCCAGGCCCCGGGATCCCCAGGTGGGGAGGGGGAGAGGCTAGCAGCGGCTAGCAGAGGCGCCAGCGGTGCGGTGTTAGGGTAAGCGCACATCCGCCACCGGCCCTGAGCCAGTGGCGGATCCAGGGTACTCCCGACAGAGTCCTACGCTCTACGACGTAAACGACGGGGATCAAGTTGTGGCCACTCGACCATATTTCTTGAGGTGGCCCCCGGCATCATTACCAGTCGCCCCACAAAGTCTCAAATGGATATTTTTTTAAAATTCATTGCGACATTGAATTCACACCAAAAAAATTGAAACTCTCATACAACCGGATGTAAATTCCACGCAGAAAACGAGGGGTCTGTACTCATTTAAACCGTCAAATTTTTAGCAGAATTAATGAGTCGATAGTCCGATAGTGTGGCTCGGGCACCGCTGCGCTGCGGTCCGCCGGGATGGGCTGGGCTGGGCTGGCTCTGCCACCTGTCGGTCCCCGCCTGGGCAGCGGCAGCAGCGGCGGCAGCGGCGGCAGCGGCGGCAGCGGCAGTGGGGTGCGTGTTATGGAGAGGAGGCGCGGCGCGGCGCGGCGCAGCCCGCTGCTCTGATCTAGTTTATATAATCCCTTGTTATCTCGCGAAATGCGCAGCAGATTGTGTTTCTTGCGTAGCGGCGCGCCTGGCAGCGTACGGCCAGGCCAGGCCAACAGGCGCAGGCCGGAAGCGGCGGGAGAAGGGTTTGGGGGGGGGGGGGGGCTGCTGCTCACAGCACGGCGCAGTGGCAACGGCGCGGCAGAAGCGCGTCCAAGTGTAAACAGGAGGCGAGAGGATGAAGGAAGCCGGGGGAGAGAAAATAAATGCCTCTCACCTCGGAACGGAAATTTCCCTCCGGATGGACGGCTCTGCCGCCGCCACCGCTTCCGCACGCCTTTCGCGCCAAAACCCTGAGTTCGTCTGATGTGTTGATATCCGGGACATACTCAGGGAAGGGGTGAAGCCTTTGGAACGGAGAGTTGATGTCACAAACTGATTCTGGGGACCAAAAAAACATCCCGGACCTCCCCAGTCACCCAGCCAGGATTAGACTGTCGAAACGATATCGAATCTACATTGACTCGATATCGACAAATTCAAAGAAATCGATGTAATCCACCGTCGGTTCGATACCGAAATGCTATCGACAGTCTATTTTGTTTGTCGATTCGACAAATAATCGATCAAAGAAATCGCGCTTCGACAAAACTTCGACGCCATCGATATCGATTTGTTACAATTTCGACAGTCTATTCCTGGCTGGGTTGACACGTCACAAGCCGATTCTAGGGGCCAGAAAAAATTCCTGGACGTCCCTACTATGAAGTATACGAGGGGTAAATGTGTGTTGGTGTTGCAGGGCTGCTGGACGCGGTGGCGCGCGCGCTGCTGGAGTCGGAGCGGCACGTGGTGGCGTCGCGCATCCTCACGCTGAACGCGTCCTCGGGGGGCGTGCTCAGCATGGTGGAGTGGCGGTACCCGGAGGGTGAGCGGCTGGCGCTGACGGGCCCCACCCGTGCGCACGCGTCCAGCCCCAACACCCCGCTGGACCCCGCCGACCTGCCCTGGTACGAGGACTCGACCACCTCGCCCACCGTGCGCTCGCCCAAGTTCGTCGACTCGCCGGCCAACGTGTCCTTCAAAGGCTGGTGGACGTTCCCGTACTTCTCGTGCACCGCCCGGCGCTGGCTGCTCTCCTACAGCGTGCCCGTGGCGCCCGCCCACACCAGCCGGCACACGTGAGTCGAGCCGACGGAGGCAGCCACACAGCCAGGAATAGACTGTCGGTCGACATTGTACCAAATCGATATTGATGGTGTCGAAATTTTGTCGAAGCTCGATTTTCTTCATCGATTATTTGTCGAATCGACAAAAAAAATCGACTTTCGATACCATTTCGATATCGAATCGACATCGTACATCGATTTTTGAATTTGTAGATATCGAATCGACATCGGTTCGATATCGTTTCGACAGTCTAATCCTGGCTTGTGCCCTCCCCTGCCGATGGTGGTGGTGGTGGTGGTGGTATCAGCGCCGCGCACAACGTCTCACCTGCTCACCAGCCAGGGGTTACAGCGACCCGCGCCGCAGATACCATCTCCTCCCTCTCACTCCCACTCCTTCAAAAGGAATTCTTTGCAGTCATGACCTTGTTAGAGAAAGTTACGGCGGGTGTGTTGCCGCGCGGGCCTTGGCAGCGGCAGCGGGGGGTGAGTGCCGCTGTGCCGCTCTGCTCGAGCCTGGGCTCTGGGACAGCCGCACATACCAACCAAACCACACTGATCGCACCGCTTCTATCGTGTTTTCATTTCCGAAATGGCGCGGTGGCACTACTGCGTTGCAGAATAAAATCGCTCACGGGCTGGTTTTTATTTCCGGCGTCACCGCCATCTCGAAAATGAAAACGTGAAATATAACGGGCAACGATATTTCAGCGGTGCTTGGTTAGGTGAGCGGATGGGGTTGGCTAGGCTGGGTGGCCCGTCTCTTGTTCTAACCCCCTCTCTCCTCCCCCGCCCCAACCCGCCCCAACCCCGCGCGGTCGCTAGGCCGAGGACATATTTCCTCCAAGTTGTCATCCCTCTCTACTGGATCTGCGACAGGACCAAGGGCTTTCTCAGTCTGGACGTGGACCTGTCCAACCTGGAGGTGAACCAGTGCGAGGCGCGGGCGAGCGTGCCGCGGCGGCCGCAGCAGGAGCAGCACCAGATCGCCGTCTTCCACGGCACCCACAAGTGCGACAACATCACCACCCAGGTGAGTCCGGGTGGGCCGAACCAACCCGCCGACCCGCCGTGTCGCAGACGGTGAACACCATTTCGACCCTCGCGTGACTGCTTGCGGGCTGGGATTTTTTCCGCGTCGCGAGTCTCTATAACGACGTATGTGTTGCCAGAGCCCTCTTCGTGAGATGTTCATGCCCCTACCCGGAAATACACAAGCGCTGCAGGGCGAGCAAGATGTGCAGGGGCCGGGGCACGCCGGTGTGGTGTGTGCCTGAGGCCTCGCGAACCCTGCGGGCCTGGCCTGGCGACAGACCGCTGAGATGATTTCTGCGCTCAAGTCGTCGTTGTAACTCTCTGCTCCACTCTGCCTCGGGGCGACCGCTGAATGATGATCTCTGGCGCGGCGGGGGTAATGTGCAATGTGCAGGTCTCTTCGTATTGCTCGTCGCGGAGTACCACACCAAGCCAACACCACACCCCTCCCCTCCTTTGCGCTCCGCCGCTCCAAAAGTTTGGGATTCCTTGCCTTGTAAACTTGGCGTGGTAAAAAGAATTTGAGTCTCATCGAGGGGAGAGGCGGTGTGGCGGTGCGGTGCGGTGTGGTGCAGGGTAGGGACCAGACCAGGAAAAAATGCCACGGCGAGATCGTCGACGGGCTGGGGGCTGTCGCCAATCAGCAGCCCCGGCTGCATCCGGCAGTGTAGGTCCGTAGCTCGGCGCCGGTGTGGGGCCGGGATCAAAAGGTTGGCTTGCTTGCCTGCCGGGTTAGTGTTCAGTCTGCTCCAGTTGCCTCCGATGAAGCGGCTGGAGTTTCTGCCGGCGGCGCCCCACACCGGCAGCGCACGCTGATTAGTTGTCACAACGAATTAGTTTGTAGATTTTGACGCAAGCATTATATTTAGTTGTGAGAACTAAGATTTCGTTGGGACAACTAAATGTCAGTTGCGGCAGCAAAAAGTGAAAAAAATTACTTTTCGCTGACGCAACTGACTTTTAGTTGTTAATCATTTTTCTGCGTGCGGCAGCTAGCTCAGCGCCCCCGAACATGGGTCCGGCCCAGCCCGCGGCGCGCAGCCAGGGAACAGCCGAACAGCCCGCTCAGACCAGCCAGGAGCCAGGCTCGATAGAGCCGAGGGGGGAATCTGCCCCCGCCTCATACAGAACAGCCAATAGGGCCTATACACGTATAAGCATTGTGTTGCCCCGGGCCCGGCGCCCGGCACAGGCACTTGCCATGAGTCGCTGTTTGCTCCCGCGCGCCTAGCGCCTAGCTGCCTGGTCTCGTTTACTCTCCGTAGGTTGTGTGCCCGGATGTACGGCCATGCATTAATATCGAGGATGAGATGAGCCCGTGTGTTTTGGCGCCAGTTGCACTCGGTGTTGCTCTGTGTTTACTGTTTACACCGCTTCCACCCCCCGCAGTGTGTGCACATCCCGGGCGCGGGCTGGGCCAGGGGGAGCTACTACTGCCGCTGCAGGCCCGGCTACTACAGCCACAGCAGCAAGGGCATCTTCAACGGGACCGTCGTCGAACGTGAGTTACCCCCGTCCTCCATGACGCTACGCATTCCGTGCACCGCGGACTAACTCCCGGCGCGTCCGTGCAGAGGCTTGGCAGGAGTACGAGGCCGCGCTGCAGACGACGCCGGGGACGGGGACGGGGGCGACGAGGCCGCCGCTGTCGCTGTTCCTCTGCAAGCAGTGCGCGCCGGGCTGTGAGACCTGCCGCGGCCCCGAGCCCTGCCTGGCCCACTACAACTGGCCCTTCAGGTTGGTGCACTGCTAGGCTGTCACCAGGTTGTTGGTTGAAATGTTCAGGAAAGTCACTGTCGAAGGAAGGCATAGGAAAGGCAAACTGAAATTGAACGAAAGTAAAAGTAAATATTGCTTGCTGCTGCCTTTTCACTATTAGATGGTTTTTTTTTTTTTTTTTTTTTTTTTAAATGTTCTGCCTTTATTGTTGCCTACAACAGAATTGGCCTGCTGGTGGCGTCGTCGTTCTGCGTGGTCATGGTGCTGGCGCTGGCCGCCTACGTGTACCACAACCGGCGCATCAAGGTGTTCAAAGTGGCCTCGCCCATCTTCCTGGCCATCACGCTGCTCGGCTGCGCCATGATGTACCTCGAGGTTAACAACGCCTGCATTTTCTTTTCACATTACTATACCTCACGTTGCTATCTTTCCGAGAGGGGAAATAACTCTGTTTTTTGAGTGTGCACCCTAAGTTCAAACTCAAAATTCACAAAAATAGTTCACAGAAAAAATCACGAAAAATGCAAACAATTTAATTCAAATTCACGAGAGTGCACACCAAAAACTCAAAGTAGTTGTTTCCCCCTACGAATCTTTCCCTAATCTCTAACACTGGAAAAAAAAATAACATCCGCAGCTTGCCGCCATCTTCCCCGTACTAGACATGTACTCGTGCATCGCAACCAAGTGGACCAGGCACCTCGGCTTCTGCATCACGTACACGGCACTACTCATGAAGACGTGGAGGTGAGGGTGCGAGGCTGAGACCGAGGGCAGGGCTGGCAGGGCTGGCAGGGCTTACCGCGGGGATTGCCGGCTTCAATCTTTTAATCCGACCCCTCCCTTTGAGCACGGTCGCACGCACACTCCTTACCCGTCCTATCCGGCTCTTCAAAGGCCAGACGGGTGCCCTTAGCGCGTCCATAAATTAATTACGCGGTAAAAAAAAAAAACTTTTTTTTTTCGAAGGATCGTGCATGTTGAACTCCCATAAAGATACTTCTAAAACAAGGAGTTTTTCTTACTGTCCTCGGAAAATTAACTAAGAAGTCTCAAAAATTAAAAAAGTGAAAAAAGTATGAGTGCAGTGTGGATTGTCGTGGATTCTTGCTCTCCTTCCAGGGTGTCCCTGACGTACCGCGTCAAGTCGGCGCACAAGATCAAGCTGACGGACAAGCAGCTGCTCCAGTGGATGTTCCCCATCCTGCTCGTCATGCTCATCTTCCTCGGGGCGTGGACTCTGAGCGCGCCGCCCCAGGCGGAGGTCATCAAGGACTCGAACGGGCTGTCCTTCAAGCAGTGCCAGTACAACTGGTGGGACCACAGTCTGTCCATCGGTGCGTCTGCATATGTCCTCGACACGGTTTATGAATTGATTTTTTCCCCAGTTTATAGTAAGCCTTACTCTAGATTTACGTCATACTGTCCAAAGAAAATTTTAGAAACCCGAATTTTGTAAACGGCCCCCAAACCTCTGCACGTTCGTTCACTCTCGGGCTGCGGCCGGCCATGTCAAGGTGTCGTTGCCGTTGGGCTAGAAAAACACACATGAGTTTATTGGGCCGGAATCGGCATCGGTTGACAGAGGCACCGGCTCGGCTGATCGGGCACTGTCCCATCCGGACCGGCTCAGCCGGCTCAGCGCTCGGCCAGCCCCATAGGTCAGTAAGCATTTCATCGGGGGTAGCGGGTCACGGGGCCTGGCCACAGCACGGGGCCCAACCCAGGGGCCCAGCCCAGGGCCCCAGGCGGCCCCGGGCCTCAAGACAGCCCAACCAGGCCCAGTCAGTCGTCCATCCAGAAATGCCAGCGCTGTCATGTCCGTGTCGATTGGCGGAGAGGGCGTGGCCGGGGGGGCTGGGCTGGCGCTGTCAGATGGCTGGGCTTGCGCTCGGCCTGCCTTGGGCTGCGTGCGGGAGGTCTGGACTGCCCTTTATCCCAGGCTGGTACGGCACGCGCACGGCACGCGCTGTTCGGACGCCCTTGTTATTTGCGAGAGCGTGGCAGTGCAAGCCGTTGCAGACAAAATGAGGAAGGGGAGAGGAAATAAATAAAAAATAAATAATACTCTCAAATCCATCAGCGTCGCTGCCCCAGGAAGTGATGGCTCTGCAGAGGCCCGCGGGGCTGGGTTGGGGGCGGGGAGGGGAAGAGAAGGGAAAACAAGCACGATCCTGGAAGAAATGGAGCACAGCATCACTTCCAGTCTCCGGTTTTTTTTTTCGTTTTTTTTATTAAAGAGAAGATGGGAAGAGTGAAAAAAGACAGGCAACGCTAGTGCGTTCTAGAGCAGGCTCGTTCTTTGAGTACGAAGATCGATGAGGTGAGGTATACGTGGACTTCAATAATTTTTGTTTTCTTTTGTTTTTAAGACTCGATCCAAACATCCGAAAA
Organism: Odontothrips loti; assembly: GCA_038380765.1. Classification (NCBI taxonomy): domain Eukaryota; kingdom Metazoa; phylum Arthropoda; class Insecta; order Thysanoptera; family Thripidae; genus Odontothrips; species Odontothrips loti. The sequence goes on from CM076250.1 coordinate 9,467,129, forward strand.
CAACTCAATTTTATTTTGCGACAAAATTTTTTTGCTTTTACATCATGTCTGAGTTGAAGAGGAAAGCAGAGATAACGAGTAAAAAAGAAAGAGAAAGAGGGAGAAGGCTGCGAGTTATGGGGCTTGAGAGAGGAAATGGGAAGGCAACACAGATGATACTGCATGAGCGGCGGGCGACTTTGGGGGTTCGCAAAGGACCGAAGGGCTCAGTGGAGTGGGGGTGGGGGTGGGGGCGGGGCGGGAGAGGGGAGGGCCAAGATTGTCGGCACGTTATCGCTCTACGCCCACGAGAATTTGACGCGGCTTACTCTGCATTATTCTGTTCCATATAACACTCCATTCATTTCCTTCGCCCTCTCCTCTGGTTTAGGGGAGGTTCTGTTCCTGCTGTGGGGCATCAAGGTGTGCTACAACGTCCGCAACGCCGAGTCCCTGTACAACGAGGCCCGGCTCATCAGCTACGCCATCTACAACATAGCGATCGTCAACACCACCATGGTGGCATTCCAGTGAGTCAGTGTCTGTGCTACATCTGAAACATTCCGAACCCAAACCCTGGACGATGAGGCCGAGCGCCTGCGAGCGCTAGGGTAGACCAGCCCGCACGACACGCCTGCATGCAAAAGACTCACTCTCTGTCTCTCTCCCTCTATGCCAGCTTGTTCATCTTCCCTCACGCCGGCCCCGACATCAAGTACCTGCTCGGCTTCATTCGAACTCAGCTCAGCACTTCAGTGACCGTGGGCCTCGTCTTCTTCCCCAAGGTAATCTGAGAGGGAGGAATATTTCTCATTTTTCACGCCTCGGGCTCGGGGCTCCGGGCGTGCGGAGCGGAGCAGGGAAGCAGACCGCTGACCGTGACCGCTGACGTGACGACTTGAGTCGTCGTTGGCGGTGCGTTTCGGCAGCCGCTTGGCACAGGCGTTTGGCAGCACGTTGACGTTGGCAGCCGCCTGGCCTAGGCGTTTGGCAGCACATTCACGTTGACGGCTTGCAGGTGGTGCGGGTGCTGCGCGGCCAGGGCGACCAGTGGGACAACCGGGCGCGGGCCCGCGGGGTGACGGCGTCCTTCTCGCTCAACGGCATCGGCCTGGTGCCCGAGGAGACGGCCGACCTGTACCAGGAGAACGAGGAGCTCAAGGAGGAGATCCAGAAGCTGGCCGCACAGATCGAGTTCTCCAAGATTGTGGCCATGGAGGTGCACAACCGTCACCTCAAGCCCAAGCCCGGCGGCTACTTCAGCCAGGCCACCACCGTCACGCTGCAGTCTCCGATGGGCGGAGGCGGCGCGGCCACCCGCACCCTGACGGCGGGGACCTCCGGCCACGGCCCCGGCCTCGGCTGCTCCGCCAGCCTCGGTGGCCTCGGCGGCCTCGGCCCGGGCAACAACGGCGGCCTCTTCCGCGCGCGCAACTCCATGGGCGACGAGTCGATCGCGTCCAGCGCGTCGGCTGCCGCGTCCGCCGAAGCCCTCGGCAGCACGACAGACAAATCGGAGCGGGTGTGACTAACAGTCAATAGTGAGGAAGTGTGGTTGTGACACGCGGCCAAGTGGGGCGCGGGCGTGGAAGCGGCCGCCACTGACAACATCGGCGACCCGCCGCCGTACCGGCTCACCTACGTGTCCACCATGGTGTGAGTGAGGGGAGGCGCCCCCCGCCCCCGCCACGCCACGCCCCGCGCCCCCTCTTGGACTTGGCACGAAAAGCACGCTTCTTGGTCCGGTAGTGGTTGGGACACTGGAAGAAAAGGCTACCCAACCCAGCCGTATAAGTTCTGCCCTTTTCTCCTTTATGGACGATTTCCTGACATCTTCATTTTGAGTCCAGACACTGATTCGGAAAGGTAACTTGAGTGAGGTAGTTTGGTACAGAAGCCTGTACCTCTTTCCAAAAATTACACAATTTCTGATGCGTTTAGGGTTGTCTGATGATTCGTTAGGTCGCGAAAAGACCAATCAAAATTACCTTGACCGAAATATTCAGTATGATTGAGATACAAAGGATGTTGGGGAAGCGCTCATCATATTTCTAAATTAACCCGGATCCAAACTAGGTTCTTTTCTTCAAAAGTATGCAAGCTCTTGTAGAATTGCTTATTATGTACCTGAAATCTGGAAAAGAAGCTGTAGCTTTGTTGCTGCGTGCATACATATACTGATATTCACTTGGAGTGCTTTTAGGAGAGCAAGCCAAAAGAGAAATCATAAGTGGTTTCACAGACCATACTTCCTCACTATTGAAGAGTGGAAACTACACTGCCTTTTCTTTTAAGATTAGGCATTCGCTTAAGGATGAAAAGTGCAAAGAAATCCACCTTGAAGAAATGTGTGTTAGACAGAAATGGTATTACACAGCTAAGGCAATTAAGAATTTTGAAAACTGTGCCAATCTTTCATGAACCAGAAGTAAAGGTTGAACTAAGAATGGGATGGAAAGGTGCCAAACAATTTAAAAGTGTAAGCATTACCGAGTCACAGGAGAGTTCATAGAGGAATGAAAGACTGAAGCAAAAACATGTTCCAGTTTAAAAGAAGGGAATATAAATCTTATAAATGGTAAATATCCTCATCATTCATCATGTCTCTGGAACAAACAATGAGTCAGATCTGGTACTGTAGAACTGTGGAAATGTGTTGCATAAAAACACTCCGATAAATAACTGTGTATGAGTTACTCGGTAGGTCTGCTTCTGTCCCTAGATTTTTCTTCTTGACAAAGCTACAAAAGCATCATATTCTGAGCCCACCTCTACCAAACATCTGATATAACTCCTTCATACTCATCTAGATTTTAAGATAGACTTAAGGAGCATCGCAATGATTTAGTCTACAGTCAATGAAACTTAAAGTAACTTGATATCTCTGAAAAGAACCCAAGTTAATCAGAGTAAATTAAGCTACCCAAAGCTGTGATACAGAGATAATTAATAAGTGAATACTGTATTATTTTCATTACCTCCCACTCCGTGATAATTATGGTCAATTTCCAGACCTAAGTTTCCGAAAACAATAATGTAAACTCTCTAAAAGAAATTCTACTCTAAAAAATAATTTCATATGGGTCTGTCTCCACTCCATGGGAAAAAATGCTTTAAGCGATCACATGATTTTTGACTCACATTTAACAGAAGAAAAGAATGCACCACTTGGGACCAAACTGTTGGGAAAAAATAAATTCATATGTGGGAAGAACTGTCGCGGCCTAATTCTACATGCTTTCACACAATCCTCTTTACATGAAGTCGAAAATAAACAATCAAAAGTTCGGTATTCTAATTAGAAATTTCTTTGATAAAGCAATTAGCACTTTTTTTAAACATGGAGATTATAACGACACACAGAAAGCACAGACTTCGATGGCTCCTTTCTGGAAGGTAACTGGTGATATGTCAGGCAATCTTCATGCCAATCAAAAATGTGTATTTCTTCCCAGCATCAAAGAAGAATCTTAAAACAAATGAAAACTTTGGAAGGGATGTGATTTTCTTGAAGGAGTCAGATGTCAGTGTAAGTTTCATTATGATTGGTTTGATTGGATACAAGTGGATGCATTATTCCGCACTATCCACAGAAAGCATGATGGGGGACGGGCAATCTTTTCTCCCCATAGAAGTTGATTATCTTTAATTTATAATCAGCAGAAGCAAATTTGATTATTGTGCTGGACAGATAACAAAAGACAAAACTAACTTTTCCTTCTTAAAAAATCTTATTTTTTCAGGCATTTAAGTTTTGATGTCTACTTCTCATGCCATGAAATGTATATTCTGTACATATACATAGCCCTTGCCACCTCTCAATTCAAATTTTATAATTGTGGATTATTGTAGCTATGGTGCGAAACTCTCCTTCTGCTCAAGTTCAAAGAAAAGAATGAAGAGTGATTAATAATAATATGTATTCCTTGAGAATGTTTTCCTTGCTATCAATTGTTGGCAATACGCACTTAAGAAACAAACCAATGTTAACCAAGCCAGCTCTTTTTCTATCGATCTCTTTACTGTATCCCTGTATCAAGTGTGCATATCGATACATAAGAAACTGCAGTATTCTACTTCCCAGATGTTAAACACAAACATATATTTGAACTCTATCAAAATGGCGCTAGGAGGTGCGAGAGAAAAACATCTCGTTTTGTGGAAATGACCAGTCATAGTTTTACCTCAAAAGTATTTCTTATATACCAATTCACATATATACAACACATATATTGTATCAATCAAATCTATTCATGCTTTTCTTAGTGTAAAACTAGTATGAGATGCATTTATGTCTGCTTTAAGATAGATTGATTAAAAGGACTTTAGAAGAGAAATACCACTTCTATTGAGTTATTTTAGCATTGTAGCATATTTATTATTCCAATTAATATTACTCTCACCTAACTTACTAAATCTTCATATATTATACTTTTACTACAATATCACCAGTAGTGTTAGTCATCCTGTGAATTAAGGGAGATGCCTGCAGGAAAAAGTACTGAGCCCCGTATTTCCTTCACCATTTCAATAGGACTTTTGTTCTATGAAATAATCTCCCTTCCTTCCACAGAGATGAGAGTAATGTAGATTAAGGTGTTCTATCAACATATATTCAGACTTGGTTCATTACACATGATAGAGTCCAAAATTGTTTGGCATGCCAAAATTTTAACAATCGAGGAAAAATATGAGAGAGGTGTGTGTTTCTTATGCATCTTTAAAACCATAACATGGCACGAAGGATATGGTATGCTGCACTTATGCAAATTTTACAGATTAATTGCAACAAATTTTTTAAAATGGTAGGTGAAGAAAAATGGGCTGTGCCAAACGAAGAGAATGGTCCTTCAATAGAAGCTAGTTCATAATTAATGGATACACCAGTTTTGCTTCAAAAATTTAATTGTTGACTAGTGACTAGGTGGCTGCATCTCTGGTTGAAATTACAACAGTAAAAATTATATGTCATAAAAAAAACCTAAAAGAATCAACAACTCGTGAAATTGGAATAAAAAAAAAAGGGAGACAATCACAAATCAAGGATACCTAGAATTGTTACTCACTCTTAACAAATTTAGATATACAATATATTGCACTGCACTTATGATCCTCCAGATAAATTGTCAGGAACGCCTGTCCAGTCTTTTTCATTTGTATGAATGACCCATAGAAAGAACATTTGGAATGTTAGACCTATGTTGATGGATATGTACAATATACATGTAAATAGTTCAAGGATTGTTGCATTGTTGCTCGTTGCATGTTCCCTTCTGTCATTGAACATTAGATTGATTTTCCCTTTAGCTATAAACAGAAACCAGGAAAGGCCATGAAGCCAAATAAAAACAGCCATTGCAGCTATGCACTGCCCACAAGCAGTACCAGTAACCCTATGAAAACCTGTATTCAAAACAAGTACTGACATGACCCTTCCCTATTCTCTTAAGTTTCCTGGTAATTAAGTCTCTAATACAAAGCCACACAGATAATTTATGCAGGCTCAGAATGCTTCAATTGAAACTATACCTACTTTGTATTTTGTAAAGGAATTTGCTGCCCTTTAATATGTTCTGTTGAGTGTTAAGTGATGAACAAACAAACAACTGTAGTCATAGATACAAACTTAATTACTGCCATAGTTCTTACAAGGCTATAGAGCTGCATTACTTCAAAAACATTTCAGTTGCAATTGTGGCAAGTATGATGTTATTAGCATGCTAAAGAAAGAAAGTAAGAAAATGTGTAGATTAGCTCTGTGTGATATAATCTTAAAAGCAGATAGTACATATCTGTCCTAATGTCCCTTGTACAAATGTTTAACACATTCCCCCAAAGGCAATTGTGTTGATTGATATTAAATAAAACTGTTGTGCTGACACTCATCTCACTGTCTGAAAATTATTCCAGAAATCCCTCTAGCAAGATTAATCATTACAAGTGGTTAACCTCACCAGATATATGTGGTAGCATTACAGCTATTCAACCACTATCCACATCCTCAAAATCCACAACAGGCACTGTAACAGTAGTGCATGCCTGCATTTCTCAAACTTCACTTCAACTTATTCAATAAAACTGTGGACTGCGGCCACATTATTTACAAAGATATCATGTAACAGACTCACTGGATGGTCCCTCATTGAACAAACTATCCGGGTTGACATTTTCCTCAGATGTCTGTGCTGGGGCAGTAGAAGAAGATTCTTCAGGTGAATTGTGTCCATCAAGCTGTTCATAGCCATTATGAGGGTTATCTTGGTTTCTGGAAAACACAACCCTTGCTTATTAATACTGTTCAAATAATAACTCCAAGAAAACAGGTCTCCACCCCACCAATTTAATTCATATTTGTTGAGTACAATACACACAAAACTAAGGGTTAAAACAATAAAGGAAAGTTCAGGAGTAAAAATTAAAAGCAAGGTTTATTTGTGTTTCACTTAATAAAAGACGAACGCATGTGGAAAACAAAAATCTATTATCACAGGGTATCACATATTTCCAATAGAATCCCGAGTACAGCAGCCACATAGAACAGCTACAATGAGATATGAAGGCACTAAATCATGCAGTTAACAAAAAAAAATCACAAAATATGAGCAACAATCAACAGAATTACGAAATCAATACATATAATTTAAGTCTACAAGAGAAATCTGGTGTCAACATCAACCAGCTACAATGCTCAAAGAGGAGAAGTTGGGGACAGAGTAGTGAATTGCAACATGTTGCATGCACATTGGTGCCAAAAATCTACTATCATGCATGCGCAAATATTTCATGAGCATCAAAAACTGATAAAATGAGATATGTGTTTGTCTTCACTTTCACAAGTAAGAAGATACGTCGTAAGCCTTTGAAGATGGTGTTCTGAAAGGAAAATTAAGCGGAAGATGATACATTACTGGGCTCTTGGGTAATTGAAAACTACTTAAAACGCAATGAGATCAGATTATTTAAATTGCTTTGGGAAAAAGCCTGACATTCACTGAAATATTATTGAAAAACTAAAAACTACAGCATGCGAAAAGCTCCAAATTTCGCCACACAAAAGCATGATAGGAAAAGGTGACAGCACTGTTGAAACATACCTGTACAAGATCCAATGCTGTACCATGAAGAAAATGTCGAATAAAATTGAGAAAAAACCCAATCCAAACTTTGTTGGAGATCCAAATATTGAAGTCCAATCATCTTGATGAAAAGAAAGAAAATTTCAGAAGCTGCATAGCAAAAGAAGAGGGCATTCAAAATATTTCTTTACTCACCATAGTTATAGGCATCAAGCAACATCTGCAGGACACTAAGAACACCACCAGTAAAGTCACACAGAATATTTCCAATGCTCCACCCTAAAGTACTTTTACGACGGTAATTCATATAGGCCTAGAAACAAAAAATTGATTTAAACCCCAACCACTGAAGGCAAACACTGAAAGGCATAAAGGCACAAAATACTTCACCTGTGGAACATATTTTATTAGTGTTATTGCAAGCTTGACATACGAGCAATAATACAAAAAGTCAAGCCAGGGAAGAACCCCAAACACACAGCAAAGCAAGGATATGAAAAGAAAGACAAAAAATAATACTTGAATGCATCGGGCAACAATTGACACACTTTGGCCACCTCTCTGAAACAACAAATGTGCACACATAATTACTACGCTGCTAGACCAGACCCCATGTATTGGGTCAAAACAAAGAAACAAGAAAATACTGTACCTCATAGATGAAACATTGTACAATTGTTATTAAAGTTACAGCTACAGCATGAACTGCAAAGAAAATGTCATTGGGAAGGACTGGTATGGCACTGTGAGGATGACGCTCAAAATATTCGTTCTGCAATTAGAAAAAGTTCATCAACGTTTCTGCAGGAATACTGAGGCAGTACAAGGAGCAACTATTATAGTTTCAAACCTGGATAGAAGGTATCCAATACAGGCCACAGTTGAATAATGCATACAATGAGAAACCAGTGAGATTCAACAGGAGAAAATCAAAGTTTAACCCTACAACACTGCAAACAGACAACATAGCAGGATTAATACCATAGGAGTAAAAACATATTCACTAGTTATAGGAAAATTATCATTATTTACCTTTTACGTTTCCAGTTTTCATACATTTGGGGGTAGAATGAAATAGACCATACAGCAAAGTAAATCCAGCCTACTGTGGTGCTCACAATGGCTATATCTGAAGAACGTTCTGATGTCACTTCAACATAAGCATCCTTCACACTATTTAAAATTTGAAAAAAAGGTAGAGCATGAAAATTTCAAAATAATATGTAGTATGACAATATAGTTGTATATATAATATAACAATGTAGTTGAAAAATTTAATTAGTGGGAGGACATACATTAGAATGGGAGGTGTAACATTAGCAGTGATCTCCACATGACCAGGAGCAAGCCCGAGTACTTGGACTTTAGTAGAAAATGTTGTGGCTTCCTTATGAATAACAATTTCAGAAGGTTCTATTTGAATAATATCTGCATATGAAGCAGAAAGCTTGACACTTATATTCTCGGATAGAGGTGTGCTATAATAGAGATAAAATAGAAATTAAAATCTTTTACAGACTGAGGAAAAACTTCATAGAAAAATTAACTAAGACTACTGACCTGGATGTGAATGATAGAGTAAAAGATCCCTTGTCATCAGAAGATGGTTGTTGACCCACAATCACTGTCAAGTCGTGGATGTTTGTTGACAAATTACATGTGGCTGAACCTGAAACACACAAAGTGATTGATCTTTCCCGATTCAACATATAAAATAAGAAATTGTAGAAAGGCCAATAATACATACCAAGCAGAAGCAGGCAAAATGGAAAGGAGAGAAGAGTATGAATAGCCATGGTGGATTAGTTATATGTGACTGCTGTGCTAACGGTATGAATTTAATTTACATATGTTGAGCACGCACTACCCCTGGAATCAAGGAAACCAGAATATGGGTTAAGCACAACAGAACATTGGAGTGATCGAGAAAAAACAACCTTCGGTAGATAAGTTCATCATCCATTATCATGAAGTGTCAAATACGTCAAATTACAAACGGGAGGTACCTCCCCCTTCCTTGTGAGTACTGTTGAGTCACCACAATTCTTCCAGCATAAATATAAAAATGTACTTAACAGAGACGGTCAAAAGACGCAATGATAAAGGATGCAGCCACAAGAATCATTTACTGAAAGTGAATCCTGGCGCATTGCGTTTAGTACTAGTGACGAGTTCAAAGAAAACTGCGATTTACGTAATTAACCTAACCCGGCGACGCAAGAGTACTTATGCCTGTTAAGTTTTCATGTCACCTGTAGATGGTGGCATTCCATCGAGGAACGTCATTCCAACAAGACTAAGGGCCAAGTTAGCACCGTTGAACATCATGTTCAACAACAGGAAACCATAACCGATAACTACATGCTACTTGTGTTTGTGTTTACACTGGTTTACACATGCCGCCCCTTCCCCTAGTATGAGAAAATCAGCTCCCACTGCCAGTGAGAAGACCAACCCTCCAACACAACTTTAACCAGCAATATAAAGGGTGGGTTTTCAATCTGAAATATAATGTATTTCTATGGCCTTCATACATAAGTTGCGACACAGGCACAGGCCTCATTATTTGTCGGGGGATGTCGAATGAGAAACACGACAAGTTGGCAGCCAGGTCGATAGCACCTTTGGCGCCAACATCAGATCTTGAAAGAGAAGTGACACCACATGCGTTAATACCGGTGTTATTCGGCTGCAGCTACAAAGTGCACGTCATCCAGCAATGTCAACACTGACATCACCGACAGACTGACCACGACTGACACTGGCACACGCCGCGGTCTGGGAGCCGAGTACTTAGTGGGCCGATTCGAGCCACGTCGCGTTACCAGCGACAAACGGCAACTGGAGCGAAAGATAAACACTTCTCGGGCTGACACCTCTTTTTCGGACCCGAGCCCGTCCCGTCACCCGTCCCAGTCGGCTGCAGACATTCGCTCCCCACTCCCTCCTCTCTGGACGAGGCAAAGGGCTGGGATGGAATGTCGACGGGACGACGGCGCAGATCCCGGATTCCCCGGGGAACACCGATCACCGACCGGCATCCCGTGCGCGGCCTCCTTCAGACCGATTACGTTCCGCCAGCAGTAAAGAGCTCTCGGTGTTTTGTCGCGGGCCTCTTTACTACTTCCGCCGTTTATACGCGCGTGGCAGTTGATCCAGACGCCTGCTGGGTAGGCAACCAGCGACGTCGGCGTGCACGCGTGCCGTGCGGGCTGGCCTACCCGGGCACTCGCAGGCGCTCGGCGTAGCTCTGGCAGGAAAAATGCAGCGCGCGATTCGGATGAATCGCGGCAGGAGAATGTTCACGAGGCGTCGGTGACGAATCGGCTTTGTGGCGACGACGGCGACGCGTCGGCGTCAGATGCTGTTCTGGAGCACTCTAGGGCCGGCGGCTGCCCCGGCGGCGGAAAGTGGTGGGGAGTGTGTCACTCCGGACCGGAACCCGTTCCGTTCGAACCCAAACGCGGCGGCGGGTGGCGGGCGGGAGGCGAGGAAGCCCGGAAACCTGCTGACCTCCGGCTGCCTCCGGCCTCCGGCTACCTCCGGCAACAGCATGGCATGTAGTGGTTCAGGCTGAGCGAGACCACAAGTACAGCGCGTCCTCGGTACTAGTCCTGACAACAAGGATGCAGGTCGAGATGCTGCATGGGCATGGGCATTGGCCCGTCGATTTTAGTGCTCTTCTCAATGGCACAATTTTTTTTTCAAACTGACACGAGAACGAGCATTGTACGTCATCCCAGGCCGCGCGGCGGTTCAGAGAATTCGGTCTGCTGGGTGTTTTATCGGAGCGACGTTTACCAGACCAGACTCGCGATTTAATCCCTGTGCAGCGACACTATCGATGCCTATTTACTCGCCGTATCGGCTTAGAATCTTTGCCTTTATCCTTTATCGCTCAGGCACCGTATATAACGCAGCCATAAAGACTCGGCAATGTGAGTGCAAACGTTGGCGCTCAGTAGGCGCCGCCGGCCAGTGCCCGCCACCGGTGCCGAGGAGGAGACAATTGTTCGCTTTAGCAATTTCAGCAGAAACCGCATTATGGCCACGGCCAGCGAGTCTAGGCAGTGTCGGCATACCATGGAAACTCGCCATCTCATCAGAAATCGGTCGCAGCAACATCCTCCCCTATCCCCATGAGATTTTGCTGCTCCATAACGTGTATTACACGATTCATCTCTGACGGCAGATGTTGTTTTATTACGCGCTGGTAGCCATCACAAGCGCCTAACGCGTTAACGGCCTCGTAAAACCGTCGCCATGAACCGCGATGTTTCGATAATGCCCCCAATTTTCCAGTGCTCTTTGTCTGCCAGCCGTCTCTTCGCTACGATTGATGCGCACCAGACAATCACATAACAAAGTTACAAGGAAGGCCACGAAACACTGTCAAAAACAACTCATCAGACCAAAAAAATAAATGAAGAAAAAACGGAAAAAATCGCACTCGTGCACACGAACGCGGTGAGCACCGCACTTATTATGGAGACGCGCCTTCTCGGCCTGACCGTCTCTACTACAAGGCGCTCAGTTCGGTACGGCGCGGGAAACCCGGGAAAACCCGAAAACCCGGTTGAGTTCCCCCCGATCCCGGTAGCCGACCGTACAGGTACAGGCGTACTCACGGCTACGCACCGTGCACCGTCCCCGTGGGCTACACACCTCCGCTCGAGGCAGTGTCCCACACTGATCCGAGCTTTATCGGCGTAGGAACACACACACAACGATAACTCCCAACAAGCTGGAACGAAGCGGACAGAAGATACGTACAATAAAAAGCCACCGTTTCCTGCGTCCGCACCGGCACGATCACTGCCCGGCGCACCGCACCTAACTCTCGGATCTGCAGCGGCGCTACTTTCGAACGTGGCCGCCGCTAGTTCCCAGTGGTTCCCACCGCCGCGTCGCAGAACTGTCGCCTTAATTGCCGCTCTCTTCACTTTCGAGTGCAGCTCGCGTCTGCCGGCACACACGGCGCACGGCGCGCACACACAGACGACGCGCACACACAAACGGCACGCACCCGCGGCTTCTCTCCCTCGTTGCTCCACGCGGTCAGCAAACAACAATAACAGCGGTGGGCGGACAGCGGCGTGCTCTCCAGCCAGCACCCTGACCTGACGTGCTGACGTGCTGACGTGCCGCGGGGCACTGAGGCCTGGCGCTGCCTACCTCCTGCTCTGTCCTGCCCCGTGAGGCCGTGAGGAGCCCCCGCCCCCTTTGGCCGCGCCCACCGCGCCGCTAGCTACTGACTGCTGCCCGGGGCCGCCCCGTGCCGGTGGTGCCGGTCCGGAGCTGCAAGCCGACGACCTGTGAGCCGAGCCGGGCCCGATGACCTCGAAAGGTCCGCTGTGCGCACACGCATGAAAAATAAATAAATATTTCGTCGTCCCAACTAATTTTTTCGTTGGTTCCGGGACAAGCAATAAATTTGGTTGCGACAAGTAACATTTCGTTGGATCAGCAAAACGCCCTCTTCTTTTCTGCCATATGCTCACGATACGATTTTTTCGTCGAAAAGTCAGTTAACTCGAATTTAATTGTCGTACCGCAGTCAACAAACAAATTAGTTGGCACAACCTTTTTTATTTTTTTGGGTGCACAGCCGTCTCTGTCGCACGACCCCCACACGGCGGGGAGGAGACGCGGGGAGGGCATGTCGTGAACGCGGCCCTGAAACGTGCCGTGAAGACTGCCGCCTGCTGCATGCTGCCCGAGCTGGCCGAGGCCTACTTTGTGCCACTTTGCCACGCCTAGTTTCTGTGTGCAGCGCCGACGTTCAGGCTCGCTGGCAGTGGCGGTATCGTGACCATACGGCTGACCACAGAAATTTTGCCAAAAATTTGGAAACTTGCAAAGTTCCGACGTGCATATTTGCGAAATGATTCGCAGTTTGTGGTGTATATGGAATGGGTAATACAATGGAAATGAGTCAAGAATCGTGGTTTACACGTTTTGTACATCTATCAGATTTATTTACACACAATATACACAATTACTTACGTAACCCGCAAAAACACACTTCAGGCCCCTTCCGCCCCATCCTTCCTTTTTCTTCTTTTTTAAGGCTCTACCGGCGCACTCTCGTCCAAAAGTAACCATACTTGTCCTGATTGCAACACTTCGTCATGACTTCGTCCACAGATCTCACCATCATCTCCATCTTGATCGGACTTGCCAAACGCAGACACCGCTCATCCGAAGAACCAAACAAAGCGCACTCATCGCACGAAACGCAGAAGACCCGTGCGAACGGAAATCGTTCGTGCACACGAATTCCGTTCGTTATGATTTTTGTGAGCTCGTTCGCCCCCAAAAATAAAAAGTGTCACTTTTATCAGTGCTGGCGGCGAGGTCGCTGTCTCTGGTGAGGCTGTTTGGGGCCGAGGCCGGGGCCGGGGCTCCGACGGCGGGGTGGCCTCGGCCTCTGCTACTCGTACTTGGGCGTGTCCACGGCCCTCGTGCAGACTAGCAGGGCGACGAGCACCAGGGAGCTGAGGGTGGCCGCCGCCGCGCCGGCCGTCCCCGGCGAGCACCGGCCCGTGCGCAGCGTGAGGGCGGACACCAGGAAGACGAGCGCCCCCAGCAGCAGCGACAGCCCCACGGACAGCAGCAGCAGCGCGTGCCAGTAGTGCCTCCGCGGCCAGCCTGCAGGGCACCGCAGGGCACAGAGATTAATAACGGAACAAGAATGGAAGAGGTACGATTTTTTGCGTGGTGGGAAAAGGATGGATGATACTGAAACAGGCAGCTGACGAGCCGAGGAAACGTAGGTCTGTCTTTTTCTTTCGCTATTGGATGGAGTGAGAAAACTCAATTTGAACTCGTTTTTGAGACTTTGCTGCATTTTTGGAGTGTAAAGTCACGTCAGGCGCTCTTGTATGAGTACTGTGCGTAAGTCAAAAAGGTTTTGAAAAACATCTCACAGAGACTTTCGGTTTTGACGTAAGGGACAAATTGGATTTTTATTTTATTTCCGATGTTGGGTAAAACTCTAAGGTCACTCCGTCCCTAAAAAAATAATTAGGGCAACCTGTGTGACACCTGCTGCGGTATGTCACTTCGCCGTACACAAATATTGAGACAAGCGGGCGGGATCTGGGCTAGGATCAGTGTCAGTTCTGGGCGCGCACCGCCATTGGAATACAACCACTTTCAGCATGTCAGGCCGTGGATTGCAACATCACGTTGCGACTCGGGCTGCATTATTAACTGGTCTATTCTTGTATTTTTTCAGGCCACAATAAAAATAAAGTTTAGAAAGTTTGTAAGCTCGCGAACAAAATATTTGACACTACGAATGCTAAGCATACGCTCCCAAAGGCTCCCGTGCAGCCGTGGCGCCCCGACGCCTCCGGCTTCGGCCCTGCGGCCTCGCTGTCACTGCATGCGCGCATGCGCGCCCGCGGTCGCTTTTTATTTCCGGCCCGACGTTAGCTCGTACTATTTCGTGCACCAGGAAGTGAGCCCGGCCCGGCGACAAATTATCGTCGATTTTTTTTTTCAACGCAGTGCTCCGGTTTTATTTTGTATTTGTTTTTTCGAGGAAATTGGTGTCACAGATGATACTCACTGTCGTTCCAGCCCAGCTCGTCCCCGTCGAAGCCGTCGGCCGTCGGCAGCGATAGGGGCAGCAGGTCGCCGCCGAAGCCGCCGCCGAAGCCCCCGAAGCCCGCCCGGGCGGTGACTGGCCGCGCCCAGGAGCCGTTCCCACCTGAAGCACAGCCAACGCCCACGCACACGGTCAACCACTTTTAGAGAAAGGGATCTCGTGACTGCGTGGTAAGGGATAGTCACCACAGATAGTGCCACTTGACGCAGATTGGTCCAAAATCGGACACCGGGGAGGGGACCAAAGAGGTGAAATCCCGTGTTTCAGGCTGGCCGCCAGGACAGCAGTGCCAAACGCCAAACACTAAATTATTCTTCGCAAGTTGGGTGGGCGTTACAGGGTCAACGACAGCTCTCGAGCTTCTCGAGAGATAAGAAGTCAGAAACCGCTCCGTTTGTGTGGCCGAAAAACAAATGAATAAATAGACACTCGCGGAGTCGTCGTACGCGCAGCTGTGTCTACTGCTTTTATGACGTTCAACTTGTCTTTAGGCACAACTGCCCCCCTTTTTCTAGAGCGCTAATGTCTCTTTTGAGAACAGTTTTGAACGAGGACTCGATCGGGGACGTTTGGGCGGCAGCGGCAGCCGCAGCGGCAGCGGCAGGCCTCCCACCTGACAGCCGTGTCTTGCGGCTGGTCTACCTAGAACGGCGCAGGCCGGCGCGGCCTCCGACGTCCCTCCCTACCGGACTACTTACCTGCTCTGAACGCGGCGAGGTGCATGTCGCGAGGCTTGCCCAGGACCGCCGTCGCGGCGGATGGGTGACGGCGGCGTGCCGCCAGTGCCCGACAGCCGCTGGCCTCCTCCAGGCGACGGCGGCGTGCCGCGAATGGCCGACAGCCGGTGGCCTCTTCCAGGAGACGGCGGCGTGCCTCCAGTGGCCGATAGCTGCTGGCCTCCTCCAGGTGACGGCGGCGTGCCGCGAATGGCCGACAGCCGCTGGGCTCCTCCAGGTCGACGTCGTCCCTCCGCTCCTCGGGCGAGTCGATGGACTCGACGGTGACCCGCGCTTACCGCCCGCGCGTGTGCGTATTCGGGTCCGACGACGAGTTGAAATCTTTGCGAGACTGGGGGAGATGAGTGTGTGTGTGCGTGTGTACGAGAGAGAGAGAGAGAGAGAGAGAGAGAGAGAGAGAGAGAGAGAGAGTGGACCGTGGGAGGGGGGGGGGGACTGCCCGTTACTGTCGCCGTCGGGCGCTGATAATGGCTGGTCAACCCCAAACGCCAGACGCTGCCGGCGAGTGAGCACACACTCACGATCTTGTGTTAACGTTCGGCTCTTTCCAAAAAGACCCGCACGAGGGCGCGGAAAGTGGGTCAGAGGTGCGGATAACGGCGAGGGGGTAAAGAGTCCACCGCTCTTCGGACAGGTTAATGGGAGTCCAGCACAGTGTTTGTTGTTGGCGGCTGGGCGGTCATGGTGGGGATGGTGCGGGGTCTCACACGGACACGAAGCTGGCGGACGGGGTCTGGCCCGCCGAGCCAGGGGCGACCATCGCCTTGGTGGCTATGGCGGCCGTCCAGAGGCCGTACGTGGTGAGGGCGGCCGTGCAGCCCATGACGGTGCCGCCGACGGCGACGGGCCAGCGCCGGTATGCCACCCCGACCAGGTACAGCACGGCCATGAGCAGCACGCCTGCCAGCCACAGCGGCAGCAGCAGCACCCAGTAGATCACCAGCTGCAGCACATGCAGCAGGTCACCGGGGTTAGAACTGGGGGTCACGCCTCGCCACACCGTTTGTGCTGTCGGTACTCCGCGTTGGTGGACAGTGGTCGCTGCGCCCGCGGGGTACTGACGGATCCGCGTCTTCTGGTGCTCCCACCCTCTAAAAAGCCTACGTGATATTAACGAGTCCCTACAATAAAAATGACGCAAAAGTTTGAGCTGCGGTTTTTTTTTTAAGTTATGCTCGTGATTAGCACGCGATAATCGGCGCACGCTAGTGTCGTATGGCCATAAGAGATAAGATACTAGAGGCCTCGCCGTACTACAGAACTGCCGTGAGGATGTTATCTCTAAGACCCCGTTTTTATTTCTTGTGGGCCCGAGCCCGTGACATTGATCACTCATACACGCGGCTGGGTTTGAGGGGTTGCACTGCGGCTGCACCGCCACCTCACCTCTTCAAGGAAGAGTCGGAAGAGGCAAGAAAGGGCGTTAACATCATAGGCAGTTTCGGTATACGACGAATGTGCGGCAGGCTGTTCTTCACAATTACAAAGTACATAAATGCCTCACCGAGTTTTCGAAACGCGATCGAGAACGCTGCCGGAAGGGTCGTGGGGTCAACACTTACGTATCGAAGCAAGTCCGCTTGGCACCGGTCGTCACACGACAGATA
Source organism: Odontothrips loti (assembly GCA_038380765.1). NCBI lineage: Eukaryota > Metazoa > Arthropoda > Insecta > Thysanoptera > Thripidae > Odontothrips > Odontothrips loti. Next base: position 9,484,143 of record CM076250.1, read on the forward strand.
CATGGCGCAGGCCGGATCGGGTTCGGGCAGGAGGCGCCAGTGCGTCAGTCACTAGACTGGCCCTCGGAGTGAGCGCTGTCCGTGAGCCAAGCGTGGCCGCGGGCTAGGCGCAGCGAGCACTCGCGGCTCCCTTTGGCGCAGGTGGCGGCGGCCGCGCCGTGCAGCGCCATGCGATAAACCCGTCGCCACCACAGGAACACGAGCCCCAGCCTACCCCAGGCAAGCGCAGCATGACCTGCCCGACGTGACGGGGTGTACTCAAATGCGGTAAGGACGGGGCTACTGCCCTCGCTGATAAAGCTAGTCTACTGCTCGGCGGCGACGCGGCTGTTAGTCATCGTATCCTTGGCTGTGTGTAGACAGACAGTATTTAAACACAAAACGCGTCGCCCCGAAAAAGATCGTTACCCCCGAGATGAAACTTGTTCTGCCGCCGCACGGTATACCTATGCAAACTTTGCCAGATAAGGCGAGGCGAGGGACGGCCAACGGTCGGTAAAGGATACCATAAACAAAAACGCACACCGTAAAAGTACGAAGTACACTCCTCGCCCAACAGTTTATCGGTCCGGGAGTTGAGTCTCGTCCTATGCAGGTGGGAATGTCACGACTTTGCAACAGCAGTATTGCAAGGAAAACGCGACACGGGGTTTTGTGTAAAAGTAGTTTATTCAGTTAATTAAAACAGAGTGAGATACATACGGTACATATAACACGGCAAGAAGTTACACTGCATGTTCAGACGTAGTCGAGATTCGAGTTTTACAGAAAGTAATGCATGATGGATGAAATAAAATCTAATCCTAAAGTAAGTCAGGTAGGAGGTATTAGTAAGAATCGTATGTTCATTAATACAGCAGAAGAAGATAAACAGTCGAGCACGTTCGAAACTGTTCATTTTCTTTCACAATAAATATTTTTAGATGCGCCTCTGTTAAGGGAGTGTCGACAGAAATCGCTCGGTGGCTGATTTTGACTTCCCCGCCAGCGAGGCGCTTCACACGTACCGGGCCGTTCCACTTCACCTCTCCTCTGTCGAAGAGATTCCGGAATCCCTCTCCATCGAGTTGAAATCGTCTTCACTTCCGCTTCCCCCTATGTACACAACAACTGCGTATTGGGCTTACTGTCGCAGTAACTGCCCCGCTCCACAGGAGTGAATGGCCTGTCGGTGGCAGTGGTGGTGGTGGTGGTAGTGGTGGTGGTGGTGGTTCACATGATGGTGCAGGGCATGGCGCAGCACAGCGGCAGGCACACGGGCACCAGCGCCTTGCCGGTCTTGCTCGACTCCTTGCTGCGCTGCTTCATCTTGTACTCGTACTTGCCCTTGCCCTTCGCCCAGGCGCCGCCACCCTGCGAAGCACATTCACATTCACGATTGGGGTGTGCCGAGGGTTTGTCGGCCGCCGAGCGCCTGCGGGAGCCAGGGTAGGCCAGCCCGCACGACACGCGTGCAGTGCAGCAGTAGCGGTTGCCTACCCAGCAGGCGCCATCCGACAACATCAGCACTCACCTCTCTCTGTGACATGGACATCTCGCTCTGCTGGAAGGTCTCGGCGCCGGGCGGGTAGTAGACGGGCGGGCCGGCCACGTTCCTGGACACGATCTGCTCCTCCTTGCGCACGGGCGGCGGGGTGGGCGGGCCGCGCGGAGGCTGCTGCTGCTGTTGCTGCTGTCGCTGCGCCCGCTGCTCCAGGTCCAATGCGTGCTGCCGGACGCTGGTGTGACTCTGTGGACCGAAGAGTCAAATTAGAAAAATCACCCATCAGTGGCTAAAAGAGGCAGCAACCGCAACCAGATTTTTCTTCTTCTTCTTTTCCCATGTGCCCAGTCTCACACAACTCACCATGTCCGTCTCCGTGAAGGACGACATGAGCTCGTTGAGTTCCTTGGGCGGGCGCTGGTCCTCGTGGGGGGTCGGTGAGGCCGTCGGGAAGGGCCGCGGCTGCAGCACGGGCTCGCGGTGCACGCGCTCGACACGGTCCACCGTGTAGGTGTGCACGGAGCGGCCGGGGCTGGGGCCGGTGGGGAAGGGCTGTGGGGGCGGCGACCGGGACCGCGACCGCTGGCGGGTGCTGCTGTTGCTGTAGCTGGAGGTCTCGTCGCGGCGGTACGTGTAGCCGGACAGCGGCTCGGGCGGCATGGGGAAGGACACGGGGGACGGCGAGCGGTGCGGCGGCGGCGTCCGCGGCGCCTCCGGCCGGGTGCTGGACGCGGAGCTGTAGTTGTAGGTCGTCGACGAGGTCACCACCTGGGGCGGGGCGGGGAACAGGCATGGGGTGAGCAAAGCACGGACACCAACACAACAATTAAGTCCATAATGGGAGAAAAGTTTGGTAAAATTTAGCAGATTTGGTTTCATGCTTCTGAGCGTGAATGCGGAAGGGGCACTGTCTTCGATGGATTCAAATACGCAGTAAATCAATTTCGCGAATTTTTTTAGACACTGGCGGAAATACGCGGAAATCCATCGAGGACGAGAGCCTTCTCTGGGAAGTTACCCGGACTGTGTGGCAAACACGTCAACTTCTGGATATGCATTTCTTTTCATACTTTTGAAAATTTAGAACGGGACCGCCCTTCTTTTCCAACTAAAAACTCGAAAGGGGTCTCGGATGTAACACTCAAACCACAATGTTATGTAAGTCACACCACACAAAATTGCGACAAATTGCGTCTTCTGCAATCAGTGTTGTAGCATCAGGGTGTGCGAAGTAATTTAGTCAGTACAGTGTGCTGATTCCGGTACGATTAATCTAAGCAACTGCGAAACCGTTAAGATGGAATGCGCCCTTTGAGGGTGTTCAGATGTGACTGCAGCCGACACTCGGCAGCACAGCACAAGCGTGCATAGTGCTGGTCATAACTGGTCATAACTGTCGTGCGCACAAAGGGTGGGATATAGTGGGGTGGTCGGATGGGTCGGCACACACACACACAAACACACACACTGCATCTCTCGGTCTCAGCTACACCAGGCCACACAGCACTCGGATCACGCTTCCCAAACCTTCCGCCGCGGCCCGGGCGAGCGCGCGGGCGAGGGCGACCGCCTGACGAGGGTGTTGTAGGCGGCCGCCTCCTGCTCCTCCTGGCTCGCCCTGCGCTCGTACTCGCGCACGAGGGTGGACACCTTGGCAGCTCCGGTGACCGGGTAGTCCGGCAGGCCCGGCGACGGCGGCCTCACGCGGTCCCGGGGCGGCGACGCGTCCCGGTAGCGCGTTGTGGCGGTGGTTGTCCCGCCCCCGGTTCGCGAGTCGTACGCCCTGGGAACACAAGACCAGAAGTCGTCACTCGTTACTCTGCCGGGATTGGAGCTGGTACGACGCGGAGGTCGCGGTGCGGGCCTTGCCCGGCCTTGCCTGTATACGTTGTGCTCCACCACCTGCCGGCTGGCGGACGGGCTGGGCGGGACGTCTCTCCGCGCGGGGGACGGCGACGTGGTCCTCGAGTTGCTGCTGTACACCTCCCTAGAGCTGGATGTCAGTCCTGCACGGAAAGGGGAGTGCGTCAGCGGTACTCGAACCCGCGACCGCGCGACAGTCTGAGCCTGCAGACTGCAGACCCCACTCACCCCTGTCGAGGCTGGAGGAGGCGAGCTGCCTGGCGGGGCCGGGGCCGGGGCTCGGGGACTGTCTGTCCTTGTTGACGGAGCCGTAGCGCTGCTCGCTGTACGAGCGCTGCGAAGCACGCTGCGACGACCGGCTGATGTGTTGTGAGGGTCGGGGGTCGCTGCTGCAACAGAGAGGGTGGCCGTCAGCACGTGGCCGTCAGCACGTGGCCGTCAGCACGTGTGGGGTGCCGTCGGGGACCGCCGACTGACGTGACTGTAGCCCGGGTACTCACTAGCCGTCTCTGCTGGTGGTGGTCGAGACTGGAACGGACACCGAGAGGAGAGACAGGAGGTATTAGAAACACGGTGCGGATGTTGTGTCGGCACGGCACGGTCTATGGCGGTACTCACTCTGGTACTCCCGGTTGAAGCCCGCCCTCTGGGCCGAGTTGAGGTCGTCCAGCAGCGTGTCGAGCTCCGCGATGTTGCTCTGGCCGAGGTCCGTGAGGGCGCGCGCCTGGGTCAGCGTGTCGGCCGTTTCCCTAAGCAGCGCTGCAGGTGCGACAGAGACGGCAACAAGAGGAGTGTCATCGCATCACCCATGTCGGGGCGGGACGGGTAAGCACGTGGAGGTGAGTCTTTCTCTCTCACCTGCGTTCGCTGAGCCGGCGGACGAGCTTTTGTATTCGTACGACATGGTTTTGTAGGACGACGTCGCGTTGCCGTGTCGGTCCACACCGCTCTGGAAACAGGCAGAGTCCGTCGTGAGCAACTACAGCCAGGGTGCCTCCTGGTGGTGGCGGGGGCCGCGCGCCGACTCACCGCGAACTCGGCGGCCGAGTTGTGCAGGCCGGGCGAGGAGGCCCGCTCCTCGGGTACGGTGGTGGAGTTGGCCGGCGACAGGTACTCGATCTGGTACTCGCGGGTGGTGCTGGGGAGCTGGCCGGTGGCCTGCGTCGTCATGGAGCGGCTCACCTCCCGGTACCCGGTGGTCGACATGGTGCCGTTGTGCACGTTGTGGACGAGGTGGGAGGAGCTGAGCGCGCCGCTGGGTCCGTTGACGCGGCCCACAGAGGACTGCAGGTCGTCGAGGAGGTTGTCTGCGGAAGGAAGTCCACCGCCAGCGCGGCCTCCGGTCAAAAGCAGTTCTACTGCCTGCTGCTGTCTAGGACTGGCTGCACTGGCCAACGCCGCGATACCCCACGCCCGACCGGGCAGGCGCGGGGTAGCTCTGGCCACGCCTAAGGCCTACGGGCACCTGCAGTGCACCTGGCACACCTGACTCCTGCCGACTGGCGCCACTCACTTGCTACACGTCACACTGGCTGCATGCTGCATTTACCTGGCCGAGGCTGCTGCTGCCTCTGAGCTATGCTGAGCTAACAGGGTTGGGGTCCTGGGCTTGGCTTAACTGGTAGCACGGCAGGCCCCTGGGGAACCGAACGGACAAGACAGAGAGGGATCCACTGTAGGTCAGTCAATCCACATAACAGACAGAGACAGAGGGAGGGTTACAGCAGGTTACAGGCGAGGCCATCCCCGGCGGGGCGGCCGACACCAGCACAGCTGCGGCGGCTGGGTTGCGTATGCTGCGCATCGCAGGGGCTCGGCAGCCGATGGCAGAAGAAAGTGGGCAAGCCTTACATACATGCTGGAGATGTGAGCATTCTCCACTCGGGAGGGAAACGGGTGTGAAGTTCAGTGTGCACATTTGAAAGCTTCGGTGGATTTCAGAACAATTTCTTTGGTTGACTTTTGCTTAAAATTCGGTGCACACATTTTCAGGGACCAGCTTTCCCCCTCGCATACAAACTTTCATGCGGAGTTAATTAAATACGAAGCGCTCTGTCCGCCCGGACGTCTGGTCATAACACAGGCCGCAGGCAGACAGGGCGGCAGCATGGGCCAGACGCATCGCTCTCGGAACCTGGCTGGTGTTCAGAGAGAGAGAGAGAGAGAGAGAGAGAGAGAGAGAGAGAGAGAGAGAGAGAGAGAGAGAGAGAGAGAGAGAGAGAGAGAAAGAGAGAGGGTGGAAGGGAGGTGGAGGAGGTGGACAGTTGGCGCGGCACGGCATGGCTGCACCGCGAAAGTAGGTTGCATGCAGGGACCAAAGGGACCACAGCGGAGGGTTCGTTCAACCCGCATTATTATTTATAAACTGCAACGACATAGGAGGAATAATTGGTGGAGGGGGCGGGGCGGGGCGGCCCTTTCCCCGTCAACCCTATTTTCTTTTCCCTCCCCTGCCCCCGCCTGGCTGCTTGTTTACAAGGCGCCGACTGTGACGCACGGTTTGGAACGATGCCGCGCACGTCTGAGGCTCTATCGGTCAGCGGCGTGCTCCGTCTCCCTCGCACCCGCGGTGCCGCGAGCAGAGAGAGAGAGAGAGAGAGAGAGAGGTGGGAGAGCAGCGCGGACGCACACCCTGTGCCGGCTGCGTGCGGGGGCGGCCGAAAGGCCGAAAGGCAGAGTTGTTGCGTCCGCGCGAGCGTAAGCGGCATGACAATAGCAGAGCAAGGGCTGACCGGACCGGCCGGGCTGGGCTGGCCGGGCCGGGGCAACAGGTACAGGTACACTGTCGCGAACGTGCCGGCGAGGAAAAATTAAAGGGCTCCCAGAAAACGATCGTACTGACTGACGAGAGCACGATATTATGAACACGACGGCAAGTGAAAAATCGAAAAATGGAAAGGGATGCCGCGCTGCGCTGAGGAGCGGGGGCAGATGGATGACAACGGACAGCTGAGCTGTCATCGGCGACGTCACGTCCACGGGGTCCTCCCTCGTCGTGCACGCCGTTGTTGTCGGCGCCCAGGCAGTGTCCCTCCCTTTAGCCCTTCCCCCGCCTTGCCCCACTGATTCACAAAGGCTATTTCGGGCCTCTCTGTTGCCCCTGAAGCTTTCTCGCGTAATCTGACATTCGCGGTGGCACCGCTCGGCACACTCGGCTCGACCAAACAGCTGGCTATTTTCCCCTCCAACCTGGTTTTCTTTTATTCTTTGCGTGCGTGCAGAGATCATCTGGCTGAAGGCTCTGGCAGGATAAGATGATCCGTGAAGCGGAACAGGAGGAAGTCAACGTGGGCAGAGGAGGCGGTTCAGGCTTTAAATGAGACAAAAAGAAATCACAACAGCAGCAGCAGCAGTTGGAGACGCTGGGAAATTATATCAGCGGATAGGAGCGGAAACTATAAGCTATAGTCGGTAACTACGGCAAAACAAACTAGACAGGTGTAGGGAGTGCAAGAAAGACAGAAAGACTCTGTGGCTACAACTATGTTTTAGCTTACTCCTTTCTGAGGCTACATAGTGCGAAGTGTAAAGTGAGTGGCATCGGGCTTCTACAGTTAATTGCACTAGAAAACTTTCACTACATATCTGTACACTGATTAGTTGATTAGAAGTAGCTCATATTTCAAAGAAATAAACCATCACTACTGTTCTTTCGCTCGGCAAGAAGAAAATATGCGGAGCGCAGCGAGAGCACTGAAGAGGAAAATCATTGCTGCTCACACGCTCGTAATACATATTACAGCATTTTTAAAAACAAAACTAATTGTCCTTGGAAAAACAAGTGTATATTAAAATCGGACATTCGAAATATGATCCTGATGGTAACCCAGCTGGTTTCCAGAGCGCCCCCTGTGCGCGGGGTCCTACATACCGAGGTTGTTGTTGTCCATGCCGCTCGTGTTTCGTCCTCGACGGTCCGTCGATCACCTGAGTGGAGTCCCTGCTGCGAGACTCATGCCACCTGCACACAACGGAAGGTATTTCAGAGCATGGACCGGATGCGATTTATTTTGGAGAAGCTCAGGACGGAAGTGAAACAGACGCCTAAGACGAAGAAAAGTGGAAACGGTGTGGAGGTGAACCCCTCCAGAGAGGATATCTCCACCGCGGCGTCGGCCAAGGGACAAAACCAAATTTCTGGAAGCTTAGCTCTCGCTGATGATATGTCCCGACTATTTGGCAGGGTCACTAACCGCAGAACTACTCTGTGCGGCCTTAAGATTCACATTTCCAGGCCGCGCGGAGTATGTCTGCGGTGTGCGACCCTACCAGATGGTCGGGACATATCATCAGCGAGAGCTAAGTCTCCAGAAATTTAAAGTTGGCGCTGCGGCGGAGATACTCTCTGCTTCCGTTGTCGCTTCAACCGCTTCCGCTATCTTCTTCTTCGTTACTACCTCGTACTTCCGTTTCGTGCTTAGCCGGAGTACTCTATTGTGATGAGCTCGAGTAGTGGTCTATCCAGCCAGGCAGCGCATCGTAAGGCGCGCTCGCTTCGCACGGCGCGGCGGCAATGCGGAGGCCGGGCAGCCGGGCCCGGGCAGCGCGCGCGCGCTTTGGGCGCGACATTTAAACTCGCACGTGGCGCCGGGCCGGGGCGCGCCATCAACACACATGCCGCCCCGGTCGCGGCAGTGGGTCGGGGCGGTGGGGAGTCCATCTCCGACTCGTCTGTCTTCGACAGCGACGATTTGGGTTCCGACCGCGGCGCGGCGCGGCCTTCATCGAAAACAAAATGACTCAGTGCCACCGCTGCGGCCCCCGGCGGCCCCCTCGGGTCCGGGCCGGGGCTGGGACAGCCGGACGCCGTCGCACTCCTCGGCTATGCCTCGGCGCTGGCAGGGTAGGGCCGGCCCGGGCCGTACATGGCCGGCACGGGGGCGCAATGGGACTCCTATGCAATCGGCTCGTGACAAACAGACGTGATATGCAAACAAGGCAGTGATCCGTCTTCATGCCGCCCGCCGCATCCGCGTCCTCCGGACCAAAACGGGGCCGAGCCGAGCCGACTCTGCGCTCGCTTTTCGTCTGGCCGGGGCACATACTACACCGGGAGGGGGACTCTGTTGGCCCTGCCTGGTCTGAGGGTCACCAGGCCGCCAGGCCGCCGCCGGCCGCGCCGACTGTTCTAGGGGACCTGGGGGTCCTAGAGGACAGTGAACGGGGTGGCTATTTCCGTACCGTCAGGTGCGCGGACCGTGCGAACCCAGGCTGTGCTTTCTGCACCCAGAACATATTCATCCCGATTCACGTCGCGGCGCGGCAGTACTGGCACGCTGTTCTTCGGAACGGCGGCGGAAAAAATTTTGACCCTTTTTTTTGTTTCTCTGTGACCGCGTGTTCATGTTTTGACAACGGAAAGCTCTGTACGATGCGGAAGAGCCCATACGGATCACAGGCCTGCCATGGCCTGCCTCGACATCACCGACCTGACCCAACAACCTAACCCCTAACCTGTGTGAGCGATCGTCCGCGAGTGAGAGTGTAGGGCTGCCGTGGCTGCCGGTGGCTGTCAGCCTCTGGCATTGGGCCACCCTCCGTCCCTCCGTACAGGACCAGCCGGGACCACCTCCCGATATGGTCAGCCGTGGCTGTCTGTGGCTGCAGGTGCGGCGTGCGTGCCCCTGGGACCAGGCCGCCGGACGAGCCAAGCCCAGCCTCCCCGACCCGGCCTTGTCATTTAGCCCGCGAGACGACGACCGGCTGCCTCTGCGGCCGCCGGTGCCGCGGGCTGGGCTCGCCGTCGTGGGCAGACAACACCCGTCCGGAAGTCCTCCGGATTTCCCATACGGATCGAGTCTCACTAGTCTCACGCGCTTCGGCTGCTGGCTCTGGTTGGTGTCAGCAGCCCGACAGCGACAGGTGGGAGGGGCATGTGTGTCGTGCCAAAGCCCACCGTCTCCGCGCCGCCGCCAGCCCGACCCAACCCGACTCACGCTATCCAATTTGCTCCCCAATAAACGTTCGTGTTTGCCCCGTGTGGGCCTCAAATTACAATATCGGCGGCTCGGGATTTTGCCGCGCGCCACCCGCGATGACTGTGGCTTGTGGCTGCGCGTGGCTGTGCGTGGCGCACACGTGCCCGCGATACGGATTTAGTTTGACGGGCCGTGCCGGGCCTCTGCTCTCACACCCGCGGATTCACTCGGATCGTGGCCTGTTCCCGTGTGGCGTTGGCGGCGTGGCGGCGCGGAGCGGTTTTACGGCTTTCCGTTGAGGAGATGCCGCAGCGCGCCGACGGCGGCCGCCGGCGGGGAGACGAAACATCAAAAGAGAGTAAAGACGGATGAAGGTTGATTTTCACGACTCATTTACACCGGCCGCGCGCTGAGACCTCGTGTGTGAGTGTGTGTGAGGGGGGGGGGAGGGCACGACTTCTGGAGCCACACCGCGTTGGGCTTGAGCGATGATACTGCCGCAGGAGTACATCGTCGCCCAGGCAACACCATGGCCTCCCGTGCCGTGCGGGCTGGCCTAACCCGACACTCGCAGGCGCACAGCGTAACCCACCACTCGCCCCGCCTCCTGAGAGCGCAGGGCGACGGAAGCGGAGCAGAATCTGTGTTTGAATCGGAGGGCGCATGCGGCCGCGGCCGGCTGCAAGCGGCCGGTCAAGACAAATAAAAAGGGGGAAAAAAATCAGAAAGAGGCCAGGAAAAAATTCAGAAAAATCAGTAGTAATTGGAAAAAGTCAGAAAAACATCAGGAAAAAAAATCACAAATATTTTTTGACATTAAATCTTGGTACGCTTGCATCACTTGTGACAGACCCGGACCCGTCGAGTCAAGAACTCGGGAAGTGGCAGCTGCAGCCGTCCGGTCGGCCGCCGGTCTGCGCCTCTGTGTGCACAACACAAATGCACATGCTTTGCCGGGCGAGGCGGCGAGGCCGTGTGGGCGTCGTCGCATGTGGGGCGTATATGACGACCGGACGGGCGCCGCGCAGCCAGGAGCCGCCAGGAGCGAAATGGAAAAAGGAAGCTCTGGAGTCTCGCAGACCGACACAACACAACCTCGCCGATATTTGGTTTCCTCATAAACGCCCGCCAGACGCTCCCGACGACGACCAAACTCCGCAGGCGCCGTTCTTTCCATGTGGCGCTTGAGTCGCCGCCGTTTCCTGCGCAGATTTCCCAGCCGTTTCAGCCGAATTTCGCACAATTTGCAGCAGGTGTGCGCGGGGAACGCGGCGAGAGTACCCGCGCCCTGCTGCCCGGCCCAGACCTGCCTGCCTGCCAGCCCGTCTGTCCGGCCGCGTCAGTCGGCATCGTGATTGGAAGCTGTAAAAAAGAACCGCCCGGGTAATGTTCGTTGAATATCAAGCGAGAGAAGTCGTCGGACTCGCGAGGTCTTCGAGAGGGCCGGAGCTGAGCCGGGCGCCCTCGGAGGGGCGGGGGGCGGGGGGAGCGGGCGGGCATTCCACACACCGCGATGCCCATACTTGGCGAGTCGACGCCAGCTCGGTCTGTCCGGCTCGTCCCGCGGGCCCCGCGCCGCGGCCGCCGTGCAGCTCGGTGCGAGTTTTGTAGTGATCGGCAGCGAATGTGTAGCAGGGCAGTTCAGTTAGGAGGACGTCCGAGCAGAAACAACTTGACCGAACGATATTTTGCTTTGTCAGTTCCCGAGGCGGCCGGGAAGGCAGGCGGAGGGGTGTGGGCGCCGGGAGGGGCGGGGGAGCCGATGGCTTTATACGACGCCCGACCGGGCTAGAGGCCGGGCCCGGCACGGTTAGGTCACACAGGAAGGCGTGGGAAGCGATACTACCGTCCCGCATTTCGGTCCAGAGGCCTCGGTGACGACGGCGGCGGTTTGGAGCCGCTCCCAGCGTGGAGCGAAACCACATGCCAAATCCATATTGCTAGAGTATAGTCCGCATTCGATATAGATTCGACGTCGATTCGGTATCGATAATTCGATGGCGATGCGACGGGCTCTGGCGACGAATCGCCACGACAAGGTAGGTCATTTTTATCATCATTGCAACTATTTGAAAAATATTCTCGTCGCTGGGTGGGGTGGATGTCATTGTGGTGTAACGGAGGCGGCGCGGCGGCGAGGCGGCGTATCCATAACATCACGTCACGCCAGCGAGGCGCGGGCGCCCAGGGGGCCGGGCCCGGGCCAGCCGCGGGGCGTGGCTACGGAGACGGCGGACAGCCTGAGCTGTGCCCGGCTGTGCCCCGCCAACACAGGAGCCGTCCGCCAGCGGGGCGGCCAAGCCGCAGGCGGTGATGGCTCATTTGCTAGAAATTATACTTATTGCAGATGCCGGGCGGGGCCGGGCGGGGCCGGGCGGGGATCCCCGCCCTGCATGGCTGCACCGCGCTGCTGCGCTGCCGCTTGTCCTCACCCAATCAAGTCGAGATCACGTGACCAATCGCGTAACGAGGTGACCCGACTATACTTATTGCGCCGCTTCCTCAATGAAAGTGGGTCAATTTGATTATTTTTATATTCCCCTCCCCCTGTGAAATATGAGTTTGAAAATATATGAACGCGCATCTTTGGAAATTTCCTGCCAGTATGCGAACTCAGCAGTCACCAAGGAGTCCCTCACTGAAAAAAATCAATGTACACACTAAAAAAATTCAGACAAAAATAAAGAAAAAGTCAGATAAAAATCAGAAAGAAGGTGAGACAATTTCAGCAAAAATTCGAGAAAAACAAGGACCCATCGGCGGTCACACACTGGCGCCCGCTGACGAGGCAGCCGCCCGGCAGCCCCACCGCCCCGCCGACCACACCCCACCCCCGTCCTTGCTTCACTCAGTGACTGAGTTTCTCTCGGCGACAAGGTCCCCAAGGCCCCCGTCACGTCCCGCCCCGTCGCCGTGGTTATTACACTGTCCACAAATAGCGGCAGGAGCGGGACGGCTCCGTGCAGGCCCTGTGCGAGGCCGAGGCCTGCGGGCTGCGGGCAGCGGGGCTTGCGGCCGCCACCTGGTGCAACCCCAAGGCACTGCACACAGCACCCTCGGACACAACAGGACGCCGACGTGATTCGACGTCTAAATGCAAGCAGCAGCCAGCAGCAGCCCTGGGCTTCCGTGGAAGCAGAGGACGTGATTCACTGTGGCGAGTGAGTACCCCCCCCTCCCCCTCCCCCTCTGCTTTGGCATTGTGTCCATCGCCTCGCGCACCCCGTCCTGTCGCAATGTCCCCCGCCGTGTCCTGCCGAGGCCGCGTCCGCGAGCGAACCACTAAAAAAAAAAAAAATTGGTTGTCTCAATTAATTTGTTCGTTGATAACGGAACGAGCAAGAAATTTAGTTGCAACAACTTACACATTTCGCTGGATCAGCAAAAAGTTTTTTTTGTGGGAGCAAAATGCACCCTTTTCTGCCTTTTGCTCACGCAGCAAATGTTTTTCGCTGTCCCAAATAACTTTCTTTGCTCGTCTTGAAATTAACCAACCAAGAAGTTGGGACAACTAATCAATTTTTTTTAATCACACACACACACACACACACACACACACACACACTGTACCAAAGGCACGTGGACGGTGGGGTGCAACGCTGCCGGCAAAATAGCCGAACCGTCATAGCCGGGGGACTGGGGGCCGCAGCGCGTCGCCGATCAGGACACTGCACTTGGGCGTGGTGCAGACGGCGCGCGGTCTTGGACACGACCCAAGTGGGCAAGGGAGAGCTCCGCCGGGCCAGCGCTGCCCCCGGCGGCCCCGCCCCCGCTCAGTGTTGCCAAACGAACGCACGAAAAGTGAGCCCTCCGCCGTGCCGCCGTGCTTTGTGTGCTGGTGGTGGTGGTGGTGGTGGTGGTGGTGCTGGTGGTGCTGGTGGTGCTGGTGGTGCTGCTGGTGCCGGTGGTTGCCGGCGCTGCCTGCCTGCGTGGGCTGCGGGCCGCCGTCAGCTGCAGTTAGTGGCCGGGACGGGCCGGTACTCCTCCGCGTGCCCAGCGCCGGGATGCAAATTGACTCTCAGCTGTGGCCGCTCCTCCGCGCCGCGCTTGGCTCGGTGGCGGCGGTGACGCGGAGCGCTCAGGATAACAACACGGCGCCGCTTCACGAGATTTTCTCCGAACCGCTGGTCTGCGGGGGCTGATCGGCGGCTGCGGCTATGCGGGCTTTGGGCTGGGCTATGCGGACAGAACAGCGGGCGCCGGGCCGGGCGCCAAGTGCAGCCGGGCCCTGCCGTCCGCCCGCAATGCGGCCGCCTCAGTTTTCTGACACTTATTCGCCGGCGCTGCTGCCAGGGAGGCAGGGGAGCGACGGAGAGCGCAGGAGGAAGAGTGAGAGCGGTTGGCGCGGCCCCTCGGAGGCGGCCGCTTGGCGGGCGTAGCTTATCTGCCAGCCGCCCCGCACACCGCCCACCCCGACAAGGCGTGATAGGATCGAGGGCGGCCGCCGACATCGGGCCAGAAATACAAATCATACAAATAGCGAAGGGTCGCGAGTGAGTCGTGACCGCCGTGCGGGGTAGGCCAGCCCGCGGTGCACCCGTGCCTGGCGGGATTGCCTATCCTGGAGTTCGCAGGCGGCCGTGCCGGAGCCGCGTCTGCGGACTGGTAGATGATGGGAGAGCGCGAGAGGGAGGGGTCGCGGGGTGGCCGACAGCGACAGGTGGAGGTGGCGGCGGCGGCGGAGCTTGGAGCCTCGTCACCCAGTTCCTCCGAAAAACGCCTCGCCATATACAGAAGCGGCACGGTCGACGAACCGGCTGCCTGAGACAGGGCAAGGACGGACATGCGCAACGACGGGGCCACATGGTACTTCCGAGACACAGTATGCCGAAGCAAACGTGACAGACATGACGTTTCGTTGGGAGACAAACTGTGTACCCTTCCCCGCCTCGAGTCGGTCACGGAGTGGGCCAGCGGGGCCTGTGGGGCCAGCGGGGCCAGCGGGGCCAGGGGGGCCAGCTGTGTCGCTAGCATCCCATTCAGCGACAGGAATGGCGTGGGCCAGAGCGGGCGAACGGCCGGACGGGCACGGCCCTCGGCACGGCCTCACCCGAACGGCTCGAGTGGCCCGCCGCCCGCCCGCCCATGCACTGCACTCGGCTGCAGCAGCTCTCCGCCACGCCATGCGCGGGCCCAGTGGCGTAGCTGACACCCAGAGAAACCCGCGGACCGGAGACGTCTGGTTCTGCGCCTTTTCGGCCAGTGTGCTGCGCGTCCCCACCCGAGGCCACTCCGGCAGGCCGTCAAAAGACATGCGAGAAATGCCCAGAATGCGTCGGGCGTCCGGTGCGGCCCTCATCGGTGACGGCCGGCCGGGAGAGTCAGCCTCTGTTTGCGTGTCGCCTCCTCCTCGGTGTGTTTTCGGCCCGGCGAGGACACAAAGACGAGAGAGGAGGACGCGCGGGTCCGACCGCGGCGTGCTAAAGTCCGGAGTCAACACGGCGCGGATGAGAGCGGCCTGGCCGAGGCCATGGGCGGCGAGGTGCAATGCGGGGGCTCGCCGCCATTGGAGGCGCTCCCCGAGCCCCGACTTCCGATCCGCAGCCGGCGGCGCGCTCTCCTCTCCTCCCCTCTCCTCTCCTCATGCACTGCACTTGACCCTGGCTTTTACGGGCCGCAGCTCACCGCTGTGGGCTCCCACCCCGGGCCGGGACCCCTCGGGACCCCCACGGGACCCTGGTTAAGGACCTTGGCACGCCTTCTGAAATAGAGCGCGGATGGGGCCGGGCCGGCGTGCGCTGCTGAACGTAATGTAAACCCTTTCAGCTTCAGCTGAGCGGCGGTGCGGCGAGCGCAGGCCGCGGGAATGTGCGGCCGACAGCCGGTCCTGTCCGGTCCTCCCACAGCCCAGTCCAGAGACCACCCCACCCCTAAAGGTCCCCGAGAGTCACGAACGTGACGAACGTGACGAACATGACGCGCGGTGGGCGCGGGCAGATGGCTTGTTGACGAGTGCGGCACGGCCGCGGACACGGCACTCGGTAGTCACGCTATGCTGTCCCCCGGCGTCCTCAGGGCACCGCGGGGGGCCGCAGGGGGCCGCAGGGGGCCGCACGGCCGGTGCGGGGTCATCCGCAAACCACATGAGCATGTGGGGAAGTGCAGCGCGGACTTCAGAAGTCCATCGAGACTTCGGGTCCGGGTTCAAGTACCGGCTCCCGAGTTACGCCGCATCGAGGTTGGCCTGTGCTCGAAGGTGACAAGGTGCGTACCGCCTTGACAGGACAGCAGGACACGCCAGACGCGGATCCAGGGGGGGGGGGGGGGGGGGGGGGCAACAGTGTCATTGCCCCCCCCCCCTCATGAAGCATCTCCTGCGCCCGAAGGGCACCGGAAATGTAGGCAACCGGCGTAACTTTTCCGACTGTAAGTAGGCAAAAAAGCGTGACATTGCCCCCCCCCCCCCCTGGAGCCGCTCCTGGATCCGCACCTGGGACACGCCCGGCCCTCCGCACGGGGGCACACGGTGCCTGCGGCTGCGGCCAGCGGGGCAGACAGCAGAAAGCCCGCCGCTCAGATGCCAGGCAGAGAATAACGTGCCCAGGGCCCAGCCGGCCCAGCCGGCCCAGCCGGCCCAGCCCAGCCGCGGCACACCGCGGACCCCGCCCGGCCCGGCGCCGTGGCAAGATCTGCGATGCCGAGGACCGAACGCTCTATGGGGGCGCGGCGGAGCGGGGAGGGGCGGGGCGGAGGGAGGGGGCGGCGTGTGGGCGGGACACGGCGTGGCGCCCCGCGATGTGTGTGTGTGGCTGAGCAACGCCAGGCGCGGCACGGCGCGGCAGAGGCGTGGGCAACTTCCGTAGACCACGAGGGTCCCGCGGACTCGGCCCGGCGGCTGCTCGGCTCGGCTCGGCTCGGCTCTGCTCGGCTCGTAGCTGGGCAGCTGGGCACAGCCTCAAGACCCTCCCCCCGCACCTCCTGCCCACCTGGTGGCCGTCACCAGCACCGCACCACACCGCGCAGCCCGCCACCGCCATCAAGGTGAATCAAAACTCATCGCATCGCGTCATGGACTCGGGGACCCCGACGGCCAGGCTTCCGAGGGAAGCACCAGGACACGCACAGCTCCGCGTCACCGGGGCAGGACGGACTCCGCCGAGCGGGGCACGATGTGTTCATGTATTACTTACACGCCACAGACACCCCCGCGCGGTGGCGGGACGGTATCGTTTACACGCCCCCCCCCCCCCCCCCCCCCCCCCCCCGCCCGGCCCGGGGTCCAGACAACGCCGTGCAGCGCCCGGGCTGCGCATCCCGCCGGTCCGGGAGCGTTCGCGAACCCCGTCACCTCTCTTCGAACCCTTGCAGCGAGTGGGAGGGTTGGTGCTGGAGAACACTGTGGTTGGCACACAGCGGGCCTGAGTCAACTCTTGTGACTGCTGGTGCCGCGGGTTCGACTCCCGCCGACCCCCACCCGGCGCCTTACTGATTACGTGTCACGTGGTCTCTGAACGGCCCTTTAGCCAGAAAGGGCGAGCCGTGATGTTTTGTTTCTAAATCAGGACTCAGAGCAGGGAACTATACTGTCCCACACTGACTCCACGCGGATAGACGTGAAAGGGTTTGTGTCGGGTGTAGATCCGCCTCTTGAGGGGCTGTTAATTCGTCTAACGGGGGGCGATCGAAAAGTCAAGTGTGTGTGTGTGTGTGTGTGTGTGTGTGTGTGTGTGTGTGTGTGTGTCGCCGATTCCGAAATTAGCGCCGGGCTGGCAGCACTGGCAGCGCCGGCCAGTTCAGTTCACACGTGACCGGTGATCCATTTGGCGCCACGGCCTCGTCCTGGCCCGCCCTGCTCCGCCGCTGGCCCTGCCGCAACCCCTGCCGCCCCCACTCGACGAACGCACAGTGAAAATAAAAAAGAGAGGTAAACTTGAGCGAATATCACCTGCAGCAGTGAATCGCATAGCTAGGATTAGGATCACTGAACCAAGATGTTCCATATTCAATGTATACATACTAAAAGTGACGTTGGTGATCCTTGGGATTCCTTGCGGATCAATGTCCGTTCTGTACTGACCACGATGAATTCCCTTCCAAGTCGGTCGGGAACAGAAAAGGAAGTAAAGTGGACAAATGTGCTGAAAATGCATGCAAACGCCCTGGACGGCACTGGACGCAAATTCGCGTATCGCACCAGACCTCACTCTCGGTGTAGAACGTACCTCCGGCCAGGAAGGGGAAGAGCCAGTCGTGCTGGAAGTACGTGAGAGCGGCGTTAAATCCCAGGGGGGCTGCTGGAAGGTGACAGATGTGTGGACCACTGACCACTCGTGTAACCGAACAGACTCGACTCGCGTGTGCCGTGTGCCTCGTCCCCTCTCGTCCGTTCGCGACTCGCGCTTCGTTCGCACTGCCAGGCGCCGTGGCTGCACTGCACCGTGGGCTGGGGCTGCGGGCTGAGCGCGGCCTGGCGCTGGGCGGTGTGGCGGCGGCGGCGGCGGACTGGACCAGTCCCAAGCCAAGTCGTGACACCGCACACCGCTACCACCACCACCACGCTCGGGGTCCTGCCCTGCGCGGGTGCGACAGAGTCGCGGATAAGAGGGGTTGGGGTGGGGAGGGGGAATCAATGTACTGTTTCTAACTTTTTAACATGTTTTAAATGGGCCTGCTAAGTTCTTTCTAATGTTTTTAACCTTTCGACTTGTTGGATTAAGGTTTACCCCGGCTTTACCCTATCACGACTTCTAGAATGTACCGAGCATTCTTTATGACAGGAGCTGAAGGAGTTATGAAATGAAAAATACGATATCTGTTATCATTATTGAAACACAAGCACTTTTTATTAGACTTTGACGTAGACAAGCTACACAGTATACAGGAGACTCACATTCGTTACAAATTAAAAAAGGAATATTATGGTAGAGATGGTAACATTTTGATCAACAAGGGCACTTTGACAATACCAATGCTGCATTACAAAACACATTTAAAAAGTACACAAACACAGAACAAAATTTACACCAAATAAGTGCACAGAAAAAAACTCAAAAACAGAGAAACAGGTTAAATTATCTGAAAACACACTTAAGTCTTCTTCAGATGCAAAAGAAAAAAAAACAAGTAACATAAAGATACAAGTAAAATGAAAATATGTATAACAATGAAACCATCTAAGGTTTCCACACATTGTTTAAAGAAAACATGTAAACACTTTCTCAGCTCACTTACAGTAGATACTTTAAATGCGTCACAGAAAATACTATTGAAGGAGTAACAATATAAAATAGGCACACTATACAATAATAATTAATCGAACAAAAGCATAAACTAAATCAACTATTTCAGTAGTACAATAATAGATACAACTAATGAGTTTAGAAGAAAATGATAATGCAAAAATTAACTCATTGCAATGACAAAAATGTCTCTGGCATATGAAAAACACAGTGAGGCTCAAATTGGTTCCCAATTCCATCAATTGATTCCAGTCACACACATCTGAATTCTGAACAGAATTACAAGACGCATCTCAAAAGTAGAAATATCTAAAGGTATTTATACATTGCCTGATTACAGCAATGATAATAAACAGGCATTGGACGGATATTAAAATATTTTAAAAATTAACAGTCAAAATTTTTATCTAAGAAATTTTCTTCTAATGTTCAACATCTGGGATGTTGGACACTGAAGAGGTGCTCAATCATCCTTGATGTTTGTGTACTTATCACACAGCTCCTGCAGAGGGGCCAATTCTCTCTTGTCAATGAGAGAAAATTCCTGCAAACCAATAAAAAAATTCAATACATCACACTACCATATTTAAACTTTATAACAGCACCAGATGAAAAAACAATGTCAACTTTCAGAAATAGGTAAATAGCTCCAACTTACATTAACAAAGATGATAAAGTGTTTGAAAGATGTGTTCAGGTGAGCAACTTCACCCAATTGCAGCACATCCAAAAAATGTTCATGGTACACATGAGCATATACTCTAAATAGGCGTCTCAAAATAGTCTTGGCTATAGAAATAAAATTCTTCGGAAATGGAATTCCTGAAACCAAAAAAGAAGATACAAATTAACATTGCACTAGGGATAAAAACATAAGCAATAAGATTACAGTCTTGGTTCTCACCTCTTTTAGATGGAAACAAAGTGGCATCATCTAATTGGTCTTGGACCCATGTCATCAGATAATCAATGTACTTTGGAGCAGAGCATTTAATAGGCTTCTTGACAGTATGCCCGTCAGCCCAGTGATATTCGTATTTTGGCCCAGCTGACATGATTGGACAGCATTCTTCAGTGCAAAACTCAGTCAGTGTGCCATACAACATATTGATCTGGTTGGCGAAGTCAACAGCTGATAAAAGTTAAAAGTTGGAATCAGACAAAAAAATTATGGCAGATGATTCAGATTTGAAGAGTGAAACGTACTGTTTGAAGCCACCCATTCATTTATGTCTCCTCCTTCTGGCAGCTGAACTGCCAACCTCAGGTCTCCAGAACCGAGAGTATCTGAAGAGTATTTCATCAAGTCACACTGGTAACTCTCATCGGGCAAGCTCTTCTTTGGTTTGAACGTTTTGTTGCTTCGATTCACACTGCAGAAAACAACACACCAACAAATAAATGCAACAGATTGGCACTCATTAAATTTAGAACTATTGAGGGAACACACATAATAAAGACTTACGCTGGTCCACAGTCTTCCATTCCATTTTCCCTGAAATAAATTAACAAAAATAAATAATTGATAACAGTTCCATATATTTTAAAGATTAGCGGATATCTTAAAACATTAAAATGGACACCAAACTATGGATCAGGACTAGTAGTAGTAATGTGAGGAAACAAAATCAATATTTTCTTTAAACGAACAGAAATCCTCCCCTTTACTAATGACATAAATGGTGACTTTGCCACACAAAGCATTTAAAAAAGCTGTTTGCAAGATGTTTTGGTTGTTAACATAACCAAATCTGACAACACAGGACAAGATATAATTGAGCAATCCTTACTGCCAATTAACCAGTTCAATGCAACTGTATGCATAGAGACTGCTACCCGTATAGAAAATATAAGTTCTATTTACCTTGGACGATTGTCGTTTGCATAGTGTTCGTCTGAATACATGGGAGGATACCCATTCTCAGGGGTATTTTTGGAGTATATGGTGTTAAACTTCTCAATCATTGTGGACACAACGTTGCCGTAACTGGAAGAATCATTCATATCGGTGGGAACACAACACGTGCAAGCAAGATTTCTACAAACCTTTGCAGAAATCTGGCTACAAATACTTATGCCATCACCCAGCTGTTCTCGATTTTTCCCAGTTGCGGTTGCTTGGTCTTTCAGTGTTGTTCACCTGGTTGCGCGCAACTAGTGGATTCAAGTCGGGTGCGCATAAGAGCAGTTACAGAATCTTCTTTGGTATTTGTGTCCCGAGATGCATGTCTATCTGGACGAACTATAGACTCGTCGCTCAGTGCTGACTTCGACGCAAGAAATTATCATGGCACGTCACCGAATTTTGTTTGTATGTGTTAAGGAATATTGAACATCTTTTGTGTGGAATTTAAAAAGATGGTTCATGATTTTAGACCAGGCCATAGTCTTGAAGGGAAAAGATTTTTTAATTTCTAAAAACAAACAATTGGATTTTTTTTGTGTTGGTGCCCTTGAACCACATTTACCGCGGTCATTTCAAAAGACACCTGCTGAAGAACTATTTTCTGGACATCGTGCGTCAAACCATGTAATGTGTGAAGGCGTTAGTTACATATTTCAATAAAATGAGGGAAGGGAGGAAGGGGAGGAGGGGGAAAGAAAGCACATCAACATAAATATAATATATTTATTTATCCATAGATCATTTTGTAATAAAAACAAAAACAAAAAAACTCATCACATGTCACAAAAAGCAACACAGCATTTGCCCGAAACCTTTAAAACATAAGAAGACAAAATGCTGAGGGTTTTTTGTCAAAGTGCAAACATTGATTATACTAAATGGAAATTGAATGAAGGCAATATATTAGAGACATCCATGTCAAATCAAGTTATTTTGTCTGTAAAATGGAGAAGTAAACTTACAAAAATAATCTCAAAATCACTGATTCATATGGATATTTATGTCACTTTACCTAGCTGCCATATTTACATTTCATTCAACAGTTAACACCCTTATGTAAAATTTCATCATCTTGAATGAAATAAACTGCAGAGGACAGAGGAGCAGATCATTTATGTCCAAAGTAGGAATGTAATGCAGTGACTAAACATTATCAAAAATACCTATCAGAAAATGACTACAAAAATACAAGTGTCTGACTAACTTTCCAAATATGCTATGGTAATGCTTATACAAATATTTTATTAGCATTGCTGAACTGTCATTTATCCAAAGGAACATGTTGACATAATACACATAAGATTCAGAGGGTCTCTCAGTACAATACGGAAAGCAACTTGATGAAGACTATAAGAATAAAACATAAAGAATAAAAATAATGTATAAAACTAAAGCTGAGGATGAAAGACAAGTCCGTGTGTGATGTGAATGATTTAAGGATCAGTCCTGGTTTCTGGGTGGTCGTACATCACTATTGCGTTTAATGCAATCCACCAACCATCGTATCCCTTCATCAACTCCTTCCCTGGATAGCAAAACATTGTATTCAATTATTTGACTGTTATCTACATTGTAATAAGCAAAAAGCAAAACAAAAATGTTGTAATACAGACCCTGTCAACGCCGATATGGGCATAACCATACAATCTCTTCTCCCAATGAGATGGGCATTCTGATTAAATATGGGCTTGACCTCTCGAACCCCCATGCAGTCTGTGACATCCTGTTTGTTAGCTAGAACTAAGAGAGGTACTCCTTGAAGACTCTGACTGCTTATCATTTTATCTGGAATTTCAAGAAAGATTGAAAGATATTGTTATAATTGACTCAATGTCTACATCAGGATAGATATACACCAGCACTGTAAGTCACAATACTTGCCAAATGTTTCTTTAGATTCAGCTATTCTCTCCCGGTCTGATGAATCCACAATATATATTACTGCGTGTGATTCAGCATAATACTGTAAGCAAAAGCGAAAACAAATAAAGGGATAGCGAGCGGTACCTTCAAATGTGGAGTAAACATTAGGTTCCCAAAACTCAAAATACATCACAGCTGCTAAGAAGTTTCAAGAAGAAACAAACCTTGTCCCACAGTGACTGAAGTTCTTGCTGTCCACCTAAATCCCAAAAATTAAGTGCAATGCCTCCAACAGAAACTCTGCCAATATTGAGACCAACAGTACTCGTAATTTTATTAGGGTTCATACCCCGATATTGGCGCAAGAGCTGTGTTTTCGCAGACTCAAGATATGTCTGTAAATATAAAGGGAAATCAAATTCGTATTTAAAGAAAAATAAACAAGCGGAATAGATACGCTTTGTCAAAGAGGTAACCTAGTGAAAACGCACCGTTTTCCCTGCATTGTCAAGGCCCAAGATTAACACACAGAAGTCGTCCTTCTGCACCAGGTATTTATAAAGACCGTAGAATAACGTGTACATGTCGACATAGGTGATTCGAGACAAATATCACAAAAGATTACAGCCAGCATTGAGTAAAGACAGCATAACCTCCACGTAGTAAATAAAGGCTGACACCCAGACTGGACTGGCTCAGGATTTCTCATAGTGCGTGTAGGTATTCCACGCCCACAACGCGGGGTAAGGACGAGGAGCAGCCAGTCAGCGCGGAGTATAGAGGCAGAGGGGTAGGGGTAAAATGGGTTGGAGGGGATTAAAGACTTTAAGGTACGGGGTGAAGGGTTAATAAGAACCTTAATGGGTCGCGAAAAGCATCACTAACAAAAAAAGGTGTTCTGGCCCAGCAAGTCGAAGTATCGGGAGTTGAAACAACCAAGTGAGACAGTGGTGGTACTGGCTGGAACCGCGACGACGGGCAACAGCGTGTCACCATAAATTTAGCGCCCCGAAGAAGTTGAGCAATCTCGGGGCCAAGGTGGGGTGGGGGTGGGTACTGCGGGGGCGAATAAATCCTGAAGAGTATTGCACTGGCCTTCACTTGTGGGCCGTGGAGTGATATACATGGGTGTGCGGGCTGAATGGGGGATGCTGTGCGGCGGGGCGGGGCGGGGCGGGGCGGGGCAGGCAGCAGGCAGGGGTCGGGTCACTAGCCGTCTCCATCGCAATTATCAAGTGCGGCGGGGCGGGGCGGGCGGGGAGGGGGAAGGGGGCGGCAGTATACCGATAGCCAAGGCTGCTCAAAATGGGAGGCGGCGACTCCGAGGTTTGTCTGCTGCGGACAAGGGGAGAGAAAGAGAGAGGAGAAGAAAGGGATTGGTCTTACTGGCTGCACCACCACGAGTACAATTTCACGGCACACTTAATGTGGCCAGACAGGGGCGCGGCGGGGAGCGAGGGTTGGGGGAGCGGGTGAGAAATAGAAGACCCTGCAGGTTAAAGACACGCCCTTTCCCGCCTCCTTTTCGGTGGGCAAACGCCGCGTTGAACGCGCGGGTTTCGGGAATCCTTCTATTCCTGTCTCCAACGTCTTTTGAAACAGCACACTGCTCCCTCTCCTTCGTCTCCGTCACCGTCATCGTTGTCACGTGGCATGTTCTTCATGGGATCCAAATTTAGTGGCCCCGCCGCCCCGTTCCCGCCCGGCTCCCCGCGACTGTCTCTCCCGTGTTTGTGCGCTCCTGGAGCTCCTGCTCCGGCAGTGAGGGGAGGGGAGGGGAGGGGATCGCTCGGAGACTGTCCGGATCCGCTGTGGCCGTGTCAAAGTTAAACCCCCCGCAGGGAACTTCCCGCGAGCAGGGGATGCAGCGGATGCAGCGGATGCAACAGATGCAGCGGATGCAGCGGATGCAGCGGATGCAGCGGATGCTGCGCTGCCGTGCGCTGCAGAGTCTGCAGGAGCGCGTGGTTCAAGTGCGGATCCAGGAGCGAGGCTCTCAGGGAGGGAAGTCCTACCTTTTACCCGTTTCTAAACCGAAAAAATTTCGCAGGTTGCCTGCCAGTCTGCAGTGCCCCACCCCCTCTTTTCCCAGGGTGAGAATGTGAGAAGGGTGGGGCGAGTAGCTGGGCACAGGGCGGGGCGGGGTCGGCATGGCGTATGGCCGGAGTTGCCGCGCCGGATCGCGAGGCTGCGGGGGATTGAAACTTATTGCTTGTAATACTCCGGCCCCTCCAGCACGGCTGGTCTGGTACAACAGGGGCCAAACCGAAAAACAGCGTCTCTCTCTCTCTCTCTCTCTCTCTCTCTCTCTCTCTCTCTCTCTCTCTCTCTCTCTCTCTCTCTCTCTCTCTCTCTCTCTCTCTCTCTCTCTCTCTCTCTCTCTCTCTGGCGGCCGTCTGTCGTCGTATCCAGTGGCGTGTGGTGGCGGCGGTGGTCGGGGGCCGAGTCCACTGCAGCTGCAATCCGTGACGCACGGCGACCCCGAGCGCCTGCGAGCGCCGGGGTAGGCTAGCCCGCCTGACACGCGTGCATGCAGAAGCCGAGGTTGCCTACCCGGCAGGTGGCCCACCCCGCCCCGCGGGTTTGTGCTGGTGACGTTTGCGTGTGCAGAACTATCTAGAGAGAGAGAGAGAGAGAGAGAGAGAGAGAGAGAGAGAGAGAGAGAGAGAGAGAGAGAGAGAGAGAGAGAGAGAGAGAGAGAGAGAGAGAGAGAGAGAAAGAGAGAGCGCTGACGGACAGGTGGGTGTACAAAACTTTTCGGTGGTGGGTCTTCAGTGGCCCCAAGACCCGGTTCCCGCTCGCGTCCGCCGGCCTTCCCACGAATACAAAGCGTCGTTCGGCGTAACACCGCGGACCAGGGCAGACCGCGCGGAATTAGCATAAAATTGCTTACATTTTGGGGGGCTATATCGATGCGGTTCTGCGTAATCGCTCGAGTCCTGAGGTGCACCAGCTTCGAACTTGGCAGTGCGACGCTGCAAAGTCTGGAATGGGTCCTTTTTACTCCGAAAATTCCGTTGGCTCCGACTGACGGCACAGTTGTCATAATAAGACTGGGTGGGACGACGGCGCTGAGTGGAGGCCAAAGAACTGGAACCGATGCCCGCGCTGTCGGTATTTGGTGAATGGAGCAAATTTACATCCGCCTGTTTCTGCTTCGGTTCCCCCGAGTCGCCTGACCCGGAGTTGGTAACAGCTGCCGCGGAAAAATTTAATGAGGTACGTAGTTGGTGCACCTGCTTTGTCCGGACCGGAGGCTGCTGTCCAATCGGTGGTGCACACTCAGAAGTTAGGATTACGGCAACGAGGTCTGCACTCGAGGGGGGGTGGGGGAGCCAAGGCTGATTTAAAGCTCAATTCGCCCCGTGCAGTCTGCGGAGGTACGAGTTTTGCTTTGGGGTGCGCGGTATATCAATTAGGACATGGTTAACCTACGCCTCTCGCGAGCAAAATGTTCGCCTTTCTTTTATGAGGGCGGCCAGGCTATGGAGCTGGGCGGCCTCACCGACCATACCCGGGTTCGAATATCGGTGGAGGGCCACTCTGTTGGGAAACCCGTGCGCCGCGGCTGTGCTGCTCTCAGTAGCGCCAAGAAGGGGTGCCCGGGACAACCCGTTTATTGGTTATAGTAAGTATAAAATATGCTTAAGTCGAATATTCTTAAAAACAAGTATTTTTTGTCTTATCAGAAACCAAAATTTTTAAGTTCCAAGTGTGTGAATGTTCTCAAGACAGGTGTACGTGTTTTACAGACAGAATCCTAATGACTTCTGATAGGCATACACTGTTCAACTAGAAAATTCATCACTCTCATAACACTTCGCTTCCTAACCACTCAGTGGGGAACATGTGCGTCGAACATGTCCAACATGCCCAACTGAAGCCCTCAGATCAACATCACTGGATACGTGCGGAGGGGACTCGCCCGGAGACTAGAGTAACTTGCTGTATGTATAGCAGCAGCGCGAGCCAGAAAACGCCGTTGACCACTAGCGCCATCTCTCGGAGCGAACGGTGCTGCTCTCTGCATGCCAACAGTGGCTAAAGTATCAATAGCGTGCTGTTCCCTTCCATCAAATCTCCGTAGCGTAGTGGGCTAGCGGACCGGTCGATGACCGCAAGGTTCGGGGTTCAACTCTTTGCCGGAGTCAAAATTTTTCTGAAGTCTGCCGACCGAGGATGGTGGGTAAAATATACCAAAAGAACGTGTTCAAAGTGTGTTGTCTGAGTGACCGCGGACGTTGGGCCGCGGCCATTCCCCGGAGGTTGAATACACTGTTGAGGAGCAGTGGTTCGACGCCCGAGCAGGGGAATGGTGCTTGCCAAGACTCGGCAGAAGTTAAATGTAGAGGCCTAGGGTTCGGCCTTCTACATTTTTCAAGCGTAAGGCCTCGGAATCTGGAGTATTCGGGCAACACCTACTTGGATACATGGCGTAGAAGAGTAGAGTACAATCGGCTTCGGCCGTGTACGATCTGGGCATCCTACCTCCCTCTCAATCCGCGAGGGAGTGGCCTTATGGCTACAGACCAACTGGCTGGTCGAAGGGGGCTGACTCCTGAAATCTGGTCAGCGGAAGGGGCGATGTTGGCCGTTGCGGAAGCCTGCCTACCAAGGTGGCTGCGTCGTGCCTGTGTCTTAGCGGCGGTCAACTTCCTGGTACACCGGTTCCCATCCGAACACCGAAGTTAAGCAGGAACGGTTCCGGACGGAAGTCTGGGACGAGGTAGGACCCACCCATTTTTGCCGTTTTTTGTTGTTGTTGTATTTTTTATTTGCAGGGTCTGAATCTTGAGGATTCAATATACTTTTGAATTTAAAAAAATTATTGAAATGAAACGCTTTCTACCAATGAATAGAGAAAAGAGGAAAACCGCGAAAAAACAAAGTCGACCAATAGTGCATGAGTGTAACGAGCTCATCACTTTAAAAAAAAATCAAAACTTTTCATCATTTTCGCGCAAATCACGCACAAACGATAGAATTTCATGCATTTTACTCTTTTAATCAGGTGTTGAGTGGAAAAAAATATTTTTGTTTGCTTCGCAGAAAAAACGGGGGTTGGGGGGGGGGGGGGGGGGAGAAGGGAGGTTCGAGGTTAAAAAGGGAGGGAGGTACGACAGCTTGCCCCACCGTCTTCAGATCGTCTTGGCGCCCCTGCTCTTTCTGGCTGTGTCCGCTGCGGTTGTAGCTGTAGCCCTGCGGCCTGCGGGCCCGGTCCGTGCAGAGACAGGCCGATAACGTGGCGCTGCTGCTACGGCGGCGGCTGCTGCTGCTGCTGCGGCAGCGGTGGCGGCGGCCGCACTAGCACCTGTGGAGCGCCGTGTCCGCTCTTGTGGCCCTGGGTTTCCGTCTCATATGCACATGCGGGGCGCACCGCGACCGCGAGCGAGACATGAATTACATCCATGAATTCGAATTGAGAAACTGCGAATGAGCGGCACCACACGGCACGGCACGGCACGGCACGGCACGGCACGGCACGGCACGGCACGGCACGGCACGGCACGGCACGGCACGGCACGGCAGGACTTCCGGCAGCGCGCCACATCCCACCACTTCGGCGGCCCCCACAGCCTCCACATCGGGACGCAAGACGGCATGCCTCACGCCCGCACTGTTCGCTCGTCCGAGAAATAAGACCACGTTCCAGCGGCCCCCGCGGCCCCTGCGGCCTCTGGGATGGAGACTAGGCCGGGCCGGGCCGGGCCGTGATGGGCTCCCCGTCATGACGCCCGGGCCCCAGACCCCCGCCGCGGCCCCCGTGCACACGTGGGGGCTGCCGAGGGCTGCCGAGGGCCTGCCGTGGCGAGGCGTGGAGTGGCGCCGCACCGCAGCCCGCCGGCCGGGCCTAGTGCCTGAGCCATAATGGTAGGGAGTGCAGCGGCGTGTACAATGGCACTGCTGCTGGGGCTGGTCGCCGGCCACACCTCGGGCCAGGCCTCCACGGCGGAGACGGCGTCGTCCGGCCACCAGGGGCACCAGGCCGCCGCTGACGAGGACCCGGCCACCCCGCAGCACCCCCACGCCAGCCCCGCCGCCGGCCACCACCAGGCCGCCGACGAGGATGTGACTCCCAGCCACCCGCACGCCATTCTGCTCAAGACGTCGGGGATGTCCTCCGGCCACCAGGGCGCCGACGAGGAGGCACAGCCGACGCATCAGAGTCATGCTAAAGGGGGTGTGACCGCAGCCGCGCACCACGCCGCGGAGGACGACGGCCCTTCAACGCACTCCGGCAGGGCTCACTCCACGCTCACGGCCTCGCGGGGGTCCGCGGGCAGCGCTCCGGGTGAGTGCCGCCGGCTCACGTCCCGGACTGTCGGGAGGGAACCGGAAGGAACACAGTGATATACACCCAAAACTTTCCGCCGTTCCTCTGACGAGATCGGTCCATTTACTTTACGCTGAGAGTCATTCCGCCCTTAAGGGACGCCAGGGTCCAAGTGACAAGTAGCTTCTGGTGGACATCCATCGCCGGGTGGGGTGGGAGGCCGTGCTGCCAACCCTGTGTCTCTTCCTTTGTGCATTTACGTGCTTCGTCTGTCGTCTCCGCAGAACAGGGGACCCTGGCCAGGAAACTCGTTACAAAGTTTGCTTGTTTTCGCATCAAGTGCCTGCGCGCGCGCGCGCACACACACACACACACACACACACACACACACACACACACATTGTTTTCCCCACCCCCCGCCCGGTACTCGCACACTCCCAGTTTCCCCCGGGTAGTGCACACTGCACACTCACACAACGCTCGCAAAAAAGGAACGAACAAAAAAGAAAACCCCGCGGCAATCCTTAGACGCTCCTCCCTCTTTAGTATTTTGTCGTGTTTTCGAAGTGGCGCATGAGAAATAAGCGGGTAAGCGTTTGTGCGCCCGCTGTGTTGCGACGACGCAAAGGGATGCGAAGCCACCCAAAGTCTTGCCGCACATTTGTTTTTGTACAGCCAGGGGAAGACGTACAAATAAGCGCGCGTTTCTTTTGTGTGAATGCGACACGATTCGTACGTGACGATGTTGTCACCGCCGATGTGCGGAGATTTACTCAATGGTCGATGTTGCGTTGTGCTATTTTCGAGATCACAACAGGGTCCAAGTAGTGGTTGGTCCGGTCACTCCACGCAACGTGCGCGCGTTCACAGGGCCAATCATTGCCGTGAAGAAGTGAGGCAACGGCCGCGCGCCTGTCTTCTGGGACCGGGCCGGACCGTGGCGAGGACAGCTGTGCCGCGCAGCGCCGGACCCTGGCCTGACCACCGTTCAACAACTTTGAATCACGTTGAGATTGCTTTGCTGAAAAAGAAAATACCATTGGGAGAGAGAATGTGTGAGAGAGAGAGAGAGAGAGAGAGAGAGAGAGAGAGAGAGAGAGAGAGAGAGAGAGAGAGAGAGAGAGAGAGAGAGAGAGAGAGAGAGAGAGAGAGAGAGAGAGAGAGAGAGAGAGAGAGAGAGAGAGAGAGAGAGAGAGAGAGAGAGAGAGAGAGAGAGAGAGAGAGAGCATAACGGGAGGAAACAACACAGAAATAAGAGACGCGAAATAAGAATGTCTGGAAGGAAATGGAGTCGAAAATGTCTTTGTTTCGATGCGGTGGTGGTGGCACGACTGCTTGACGACGCCACGCGGCCAATTTATTCGCGTGGTCACAAAAGTGTCCTGGTTGGCTTTGGCTTCCTCAAACACACAGAGTCGCCGCCGCCGTGCCCACGCTGTGCGAACGCTGTGCGAACGCTGGGCGACGGGGTGCCACAAGGTCCGCGTCACTTTTGACTCGTTCGCTACGATTTTTTAAATTCTAAGGGTGGGTTCGCGGTTTGGCTATTCACGGAAGTTCTGCAAAATTCGACATTTTTTTTTCCTGTTCAATTGTAAAACATTTAGAACTTTTAATCAGTGTTGCGTCCGGTTTGACTGTTTGCGCTTGTGCTTGTGGGGCTCCGTGCGCGGGGCTCAGGAGACGAGCGTGCCCAGGAGAGTGGAGAGCAGCCCTGGCCGCGGAGCACCGAGCCCACCAGCCACCCGCCGGCTGCGCCCCTTCCCTTCCCTCCCCTCGTCTGGTCCTGCAGCACCAGCCCAGCTCCCTCTTGGGCCCGTTCTCTACCTCTTGGCCGTACTTCGTACTCGTAATGGCGTCGACACAGCGACTGCGCGCGCGCGCGTGTGTGTGTGTGTGAGCGTGTTGTGTGTGGGCTGCAGCTCAGGTCTTCCCCTCCCCTCCTCCCCTCCCCCGCCCCCTGTACCCCAGCGAACCGTTCCGTTTCAATCTGGCTGCTGTTCCAGACGGCAGGTGTTCCGCCGGCGACGACAAGGACAAGGACTGCTTACCGGACAGTAACAACGCCGCAACCGTCGTGTGAGTGGGAGGAGGAAAGAGATACGTGGGGTCAGGGTGTGCGGGTACCCGGGGGGGGGGGGGTACTGCCTCGCAGAAGTAAGTACATTTTACCTGCGCGCTGTGGGAAAATTTGTAACCAGAGTGTCGGTGCGAGCAGGCTGACGTCGCTGCCGCCCCTGCCACCGCTGCCGCTGCTGCCACCGCAGCCGCCGCTGGCGTCGATGCTGTCGCCGCCGCCGCCGATGGCGACGCTGCCGCCGGGTGTCGAGCACGCCGCCGCCAACGTGACCTCCGTCTTCGCCGACCGCCGCCTCAACACGCTGCTGCACGGCAAGCCCCTCACCCCGGACGAGGAGAACGGTGACTTTGGCTTCCTGTACGCGCGCTCGCTGTCGCTGTCCGTGGACGAGGATGCGACCGTCAGCAACCCCACGGCCAACGTGAAGGGCCGCGCGCTGCGGAACCGTGTCTTCGGGCAGACCTGGTGCTCGGCCAGCGCCTGCCCCGTGTCGGCCGCCCTCACCCTGTCCAACACCACGACCAGGCACACGGCGCGGTACGTAGCCGTAGCCGGGAGCCCCCACAGCAGGGGAGGGACAGGGAGGGGACACCTTGTTGCTGCAACTTCTTAGCTTGAGAGCGACTCGACGACCAAGTACCTCGGACACCTGTTAAGAACCACTTCCAGGAGGGTTCCAGGCGAAAAGCAGAGCAAGAGAGGTCGTTCTCGGAATGCATTTTATCACATAATTTTCATACTTACCCCCCTGCATTTTCCAGGAAAATCGGTCAGGGTGAGGCCGTGGTGGCGTGCCTGGACTGCAGCTTCAGCGCCGCCTCCGTGTCCATCGTGGACGGGGACACCGTCTGCGCCGCGGCCTCCTCCAGCAACATGCCGAAGGGCGTGTGCATCGCCATCTGCCAGTCAGTTTGTGCTTTGTCTTAGCAGCGCCTGCTGGGTAGGCAGCCGTGCCGTGCGGGCTGGCCTACCCTGGCATTGCTGACGGCCCTCCTCCGGTTGCAGCTGGGAGGGGTCGGACTGCGCCTGCGCCTCGGGCTGCTCCAGCAACGAGCTGGGCTCGGACTCGGTGCACTCGTACTCCTACCAGGTGATGGCCAGCACTGCCGCCCGCGACCTGCTCGGCTTCCTGCACCGGCTGATGGTGCGCGTGCACAACACTGCCGAGCACCTCAACATGGCCGCGCTGCTGGACGTGCCGGGCAAGACGCGGCAGGTGCGCGCCAACGTCGAGAAGCGCTTCGGCAAGAAGAAGGCCGAGGCCGTGCCGCTGATTTCGTACAGCGGCCTGATGTAATACACGCGGAGTCTGATGAGACGGAGGCTGGCAGTGCAGTGCGGCGCAGCGCAGCGCGGGGTCCGGGTCCCCGACATAGTGCGCCACATGGGACATAGTTCACAGGGGTGTGTTATGAATGTGGCCCGGTCAGTCGTCAGTCCTAGCCTCCCCTCCCCTCCCCCCCCCCGCACTTGCCATCCCAACGTTATTAGTTCGCACCACCCCCTGCCCCCCCCCCCCCTGCTGCGGCCTGCGGGGAAAAGTGTCGCCGTGTCATTATCGGCAGCGCGCCAGCGGCCATTACGGAATGCGAGCTGCGAATAATGCCACCAGCAGTGGGGGGCAGCGGGTAAGGCTGGGTAGGCAGCGAGTGCAATTCGACAAGTGCATAGAGGGGCTGGAGCGGAGAAGGGGGGGGGGAGGGGTCATTAAAGGCAGAATGTCGCAGTTGTGTCGTGGGGCAAACGCCGGCAACGAATAGGCTGGGAGACGGCCCGGGCTGAGAGAGAGAGAGAGAGAGGGGGGGGGGCGGCGGAAATTAAAACGACGTTTTTGTCGAGGCTGGGCTGGACGGCGTGGCGGCGGCGTTCACCGGGTTTTCAGTTTTCAGCGCAGAACTGCCTTCCACTCGGCCGCTGGAGCCGTGCTGGAGCTGTACTGGAGCCGAAGCTATGCAGCTGCGCCGCTGATGAGGTGCTTTGCATTTCCCTTTGTGTGACGCGCGCCCTGCGCCTGGCTGGGCGGTGAACGCGATGAATCGGCTTCGCCCTGGCTCTGGCCTCTCCAATCTGGTCGCCGCGGGTGGGGAAGGGAGCGCCGGCCAGGGCTAGCAGGGCCGGGGCGGGGCGGCCGGCAGTGGGAGCCGGTCCAACTGCATCACAACCACATCCAGGGTGCGCGGTGCCGCATCCCAGTCCTCCTCTCATACTCGTGCCAAAAGTTTTCAGTGCCCACGCGCGCGCACACACACACGGCCGCCACCGAGGCTAGAGTAACTTCGCCCGTTGCACTAGACGAAGGCTGCTCTCGCGGCCCGGAGATATGGAGGAGGTACACGTAGGAGCGGGGAGTAAGGTGTGCCATGCCGGAGACGTGCGTGTGACGAGGAGGAGTGGTGGCGGGGGCGTCGGCGTAAAGTCTCGAGGAGCTCTAAGGGGCTGCTGCCACACTCTGGGGGCTAATTTGACCCGCAGGGCCTACTATACTCACCCTCCCCATAGTAGGATGAAAAGTTCAGACTAGGGGTCGTCCTGAAAGTTGGACGTGTGGCGCTCCACACCGCCGGCCAATTGCCGCCGGATACTGGTGAAGGCCCAGCCAGGAATAGACTGCCGAAATTGAACCAAATCGATGGTGTCGAAATTTTGTCGAAGCTCGATTTTTTTCATCGGTTATTTGTCAAATCGACGAAGAAAATCGACTTCCGACACCATTTCGATATCGAATCGACGGTGGATTAAATCGATTTCTTTGAATTTCTCGATATCGTTTCAACAGTCTAATCCTGGCTGGGAGACGCGTCCCATCAAATAAATTCATGTCTCTGCCACAGTGAAAATTTAGAATGTGGGCTCGTTGAATATGTTTCATACTGGCTCAAAATTCAGAGAGTATGGCTCTTCAGTAGGACTTCATTTCAAAATACATGCAGCCATGAGATACTCTCATACATAGTTTTGGGGACCCACAGGGTGCTGGAGGGTGGAGGTGTTGGGGCTGTGCCGGGCCGTGCCGGGCCGTGTCGGGCTGTGCCGGGCTGTGCCGGGCCGTGCCAGATCCGCATCCGATATGCACGACATAACCGCACCACACCGCAGCTGGCCCATCGCACCCCTGCGCCAGCAGCTCTCGCTATATGGCGGCGCTACGGCGGCCCGGAAACCTCCGACCATTTAATTCGATTGTACCGCCACACCGGGGACCGCCGGGGGCCAGCGGGGGCCAGCGGGGGCCAGCGGGGGCGCCGGGGGCGGGGAGAGGTGCGGCAGCCATGCCGGGCCGGGCATTTGAGAGGGTGGCCGAAACTTGTGCGATCAACTAGGTCGTCGGGACGGAGGAGGAACGTGACATATTTAGCACGGCGCCACCCCGCCATGCGCCGCCATGCGCCGCCATGCGCCGCCATGCGCCGCCATGCGCCCGCCATGCGCCGCCACGCATCCGCACGCAAATCGGCAAGTCTCGGAGGGAGGGGGGGGGGGGGGGAACTCCCCGTCCTGTTATTCAACGAGTCATGTCGGCTGGGGCCGCGCTCGCACCGGAGCAACAACACAAGAGGCCCGGAGGCCTCTGCGACTCGGGGTGCGTGTGCCTCCGGGCGATTTACCAAGTGCACACACCCACACACACACACACACACGTAACTTCGGTATCAGTTCGCGATCGGGGGCCGGATCACAGTCGTTACCGTACACTATGCTCCTCGACAGCGACTAGTACGTGGGGCACGCGGGGGCACGGCTTCCTGGCCCCAGCTCTGTAGTGTGGGGGCACCGCCATCACCACCCTCAGCTCCGGGCCTCCGGGCCTCCGGACCTCCGGACCTCAGGGCCTCCGGATCGCCGGGGCAGGTACGACCACCTACCCAGCACCGGACGGGGGTCTTCGTGGGACCCGACGCGGCGGCAGCGTTGGAGGCATCCTTTACCACCTGTTGACCCCTGCGAGCCGAGCCGAGCGGCGGGGGGAAAACGGGACGAAGAGGACTTCAAAGAAGAAGATGAGCGGAGAGGAGGAGGGAACCATGACGCCATTGGAAGGTGATTCGTAACCCACTGACACGGAAATGTTGGAAAGAAATCGCCGGCAGTCGTGTGGGGAGGAAGGGGGCGAGGCCCGGACTCACATAAATAGTTGTCAACAAATTTTTGTTTCCCTGCTGTGCCCCCCGTGGGGCCTGTGGGGCCCTGTGCCGCCCCGTGTGGCCCTTCTCCACACGCACCACCCAGAGATTGGTGCGGTCGCGCCGGCCGGAGTGTCATGTCTGATTTATTTGGGAGGAAATGCCATGGCATAATTTCCTATTCTCGATCCCCGCTGCCGGCGGCTGCCGGCCTCGGCTCGTACATCACGTCAGATTTCCGGCCACCTGATGGGGAGAGGGGAGGGGTGGGAGCGGGGAGTGGGGATGGGGGGGGGGGGGAGAAACAACTATAGGAGGCGACGGGGTCACCAGACTGTAAAGGTACGCTAAAAGTGACCGGCGGTTGCGGCAGAGGAGCAGCAGTAGCAGCCGCCGGGTTGGCGGAGAAGTGTTGAAAGACGGAGCAGGGGAGGGGAGAGGAGGGGAGGCCGAAGCAGGCATTTGTCTTGCTTGAAAGCGCGTTTGTATCTCATTGTGAGCCTCCGTGGAGATGCAAGGAGGGGGGAAGGGGGGTAAGGACGAGGGAGTGCGTTCGTTCGCCTTGTTGTGGGGGCGAGGCGAGGCCCGAGGCAGTGGGTGGTGTGGTCTGGTCGGCGGCGTGTTGTCGGGGAGCACACCGCGAACGAAATGTGAGCAGAAAGACCAGAGGGACCGGAGAATTACTCAGAAACCCCGCACACACCGCGGCAAGGGGGTGTGCAGCCGTACGTTTACTTTAGTCCACAAGATACCAGCAATAAAAAAAAAAAAAAAAATTGGGGAGCGGAGCGGCCTTAATTTAGTTTTGCCGAGCGGAATCATGATAATACTATGGCGATTCTGAAACAAGCAGCAGCAAAAAACGGGGAGAGGAAATTGTCCCCCCTCTCTCTTTCTCCCCCACGGGGGCGGAAGGTACTTGACCTGCTTCTGCAGACAGACAGGCCGGTGGCACTTCATTGGCGGCAAGTGGGTATAATTGTGCTTTTATGACGAAGCAGGCCGGCCTGGCCGAGTGTCTGGCCGTCGCCTCCTAGGAGCTGGCCGGGCAGGCAGACTCAGTGAGAACTCTGGTCGCCTGCGGCGAATTGAGGCCCCACGCCACATCACTCCACCACCGCCAAGCGGGGCCTCCTCCCTGTCCGCCTCTTCGACAGAGACTTCCAGATACTAGTCTGCCCAAAGGCCAATCGCGGGCGAATTTGTGTCACGTGTTTCGTAGTGGTACTTTGAGTCCTTTAGGGGGTTCAAAATTCGCGTCGCTCGCTCGCTTACTTGATTGTAATTAATCAATAAATATTCAAGAAATTATTATGCTACAATAGCAATATTTCAGTTATTAGTTTCAGTCATCGCGTATAAGGAACGTCAACGTCACAGCTGATATGCACCCATAAGGCGGTGAGCAGCGGGCACACAGTCCCTAGGGCTGGTGTGCCCCCAATGAGGCGGTCGGCAGGGGGGCACACGGTTCCTGGGGCTGGTGTGCCCCTAGTGAGGCGGTCGGCAGGGGACACACGGTCCCAGGGCGAGGGGTACATCACATGACAAAGTCACTGTACACCCAACGGAATAGTGTCATGTGCAATCACGTCCAGTCCCTTCCCAACCATTCCAATCATCAGACACCGAAATGATTCCGAAAAATTCAGAGCGAGAAAAAAAAAGCCTGATGGCATGTTTGACCGCTGTTGACAAAACCTATGTCGTCCCGGCTTCCGCCAGGACCCTGCCTTCAACTTCGGTGATCTTACGGGAACCGGTGCTTTACGGCTGCTAGTTGGCCCCGGGACACAGCACTAGAACCCGCTACCCGGCTTGCGCCGGACGGATCTCCCGGCAACCCCTAGCCCGCGCCTATGCGCGAGGCCCCCTCCGCTAACCACGGCCTCCGGGACTCCATCATACTGTAGTGCCCTTCAACCGCAGTCTGGTTTGGCCCCACTCATCGTGGGAGTCCGCCCCTGCGAAGATTTGGAGGACATAGGTTCCCTTCGTACACGGCCGAAGCCGCTGTACTCTACTCGCTACGTACCGAGTAGCGGCATGTCCGCACCTGCCAGATTCAGAGAGAGGAAAACAGAAGCTTCGAACCCTAGAAGCTCTGTACATCCCCCGAGTCTCCCCCCTGGATTTCTCCAGAGGCACAGAACGCCCCCCCGGGCGGGACCCTCGAATCTAGGGAATTGAACCCTAGACCCTCGGGACCGGGGGTTTGTGCCGGCGGCGCCTTAGCCCGCACGGTCGCTTGGACAGCCATACCTGTGCCGCGTTCGGAAGTATTCTCTAGCCACTGTCCTCTGAGCTGTGTCACAAGAAAAAGTTGAGCGACCGGCAAGATTTGAACCCCGGACCTGCCGATCGCCGGCCGGTCCGCCTACCCATCCGGCTACCGAGCCACGATGGTGCGCGCAGCGCGCTCCCGCCACTCTAGCTCCGCAGAGCAGAGCGGAACATCGAGGAAAAAAATTGGAGGCCGGGGCCGCATTCGAACCTGGGGTAAAAGGGACCACTTACCCCCCTGAAACTGTACCCCCCGGTACACCATCCCTTGGGGCCATGTACCCCCCCCCCCCCGCCAGCAACCGACTCGGGGGTACACTACCCCCCGGGGGTACATGGCCCCTAGGGATAGTGTACGGTACGGTGTTCGAAACCGAGCCTTCAAATTTCGGCC
The DNA here is from genome assembly GCA_038380765.1 of Odontothrips loti. Classification (NCBI taxonomy): domain Eukaryota; kingdom Metazoa; phylum Arthropoda; class Insecta; order Thysanoptera; family Thripidae; genus Odontothrips; species Odontothrips loti. The sequence continues at coordinate 9,521,507 of CM076250.1, forward strand.
CCTAGGGATGGTGTACCCCCCAGGGGGTACATGGCCCCTAGGGATAGTGTACCCCCGAGTCGGTTGCTGGGGGGGTACACGGCCCCTAGGGATGGTGTACCCCCGGGGGGTACATGGCCCCTTGGGATAGTGTACCCCGAGTCGGTTGGTGGGGGGGGGGGGGGGGTACATGGCCCCAAGGGATGGTGTACCGGGGGGTTCAGTTTCAGGGGGGTAAGTGGTCCCTTTTACCCCAGGTTCGAATGCGGCCCCGGCCTCCAATTTTTTTCCTCGATGTTCCGCTCTGCTCTGCGGAGCTAGAGTGACGGGAGCGCGCTGCGCGCACCATCGTGGCTCGGTAGCCGGATGGGTAGGCGGACCGGCCGGCGATCGGCAGGTCCGGGGTTCAAATCTTGCCGGTCGCTCAACTTTTTCTTGTGACACAGCTCAGAGGACAGTGGCTAGAGAATACTTCCGAACGCGGCACAGGTATGGCTGTCCAAGCGACCGTGCGGGCTAAGGCGCCGCCGGCACAAACCCCCGGTCCCGAGGGTCTAGGGTTCAATTCCCTAGATTCGAGGGTCCCGCCCGGGGGGCGTTCTGTGCCTCTGGAGAAATCCAGGGGGAGACTCGGGGGATGTACAGAGCTTCTAGGGTTCGAAGCTTCTGTTTTCTCTCTCTGAATCTGGCAGGTGCGGACATGCCGCTACTCGGTACGTAGCGAGTAGAGTACAGCGGCTTCGGCCGTGTACGAAGGGAACCTATGTCCTCCAAATCTTCGCAGGGGCGGACTCCCACGATGAGTGGGGCCAAACCAGACTGCGGTTGAAGGGCACTACAGTATGATGGAGTCCCGGAGGCCGTGGTTAGCGGAGGGGGCCTCGCGCATAGGCGCGGGCTAGGGGTTGCCGGGAGATCCGTCCGGCGCAAGCCGGGTAGCGGGTTCTAGTGCTGTGTCCCGGGGCCAACTAGCAGCCGTAAAGCACCGGTTCCCGTAAGATCACCGAAGTTGAAGGCAGGGGTCCTGGCGGAAGCCGGGACGACATAGGTTTTGTCAACAGCGGTCAAACATGCCATCAGGCTTTTTTTTTCTCGCTCTGAATTTTTTTCGGAATCATTTCGGTGTCTGATGATTGGAATGGTTGGGAAGGGACTGGACGTGATTGCACATGACACTATTCCGTTGGGTGTACAGTGACTTTGTCATGTGATGTACCCCTCGCCCTGGGACCGTGTGTCCCCTGCCGACCGCCTCACTAGGGGCACACCAGCCCCAGGAACCGTGTGCCCCCCTGCCGACCGCCTCACTAGGGGCACACCAGCCCCAGGAACCGTGTGCCCCCCTGCCGACCGCCTCATTGGGGGCACACCAGCCCTTGGGACTGTGTGCCCGCTGCTCACCGCCTTATGGGTGCATATCAGCTGTGACGTTGACGTTCCTTATACGCGATGACTGAAACTAATAACTGAAATATTGCTATTGTAGCATAATAATTTCTTGAATATTTATTGATTAATTACAATCAAGTAAGCGAGCGAGCGAAGCGAATTTTGAATCCCCTAAAGGGCTGAAACTACCACTACGAAACACGTGACGCCTAGTGAGGGCACACCAGCCTTGGGGACCGTGTGGGATGCGGTGAGGCGGTCAGCCGGGGGGCACACAGTCCCCGTGGCTCGGACGACATACGTCCCGGTGCCTGCTGGGCTCGGCCCAGCCAACTCAGTTGTAATACTAGTTAGAAATGTTCCAACTAACGTTCGGGAACGTTTTGGAAACTTTCGGGAACGTTCGGACCGCCTTCTTGGGGGCACACCAGGCCTGGGGACTCTGTGCCCCTGCCCCCCCCCCCCCCCCACCCATGAAAGACTGACCATCCAGTCTGATCCTACTGCTGACCACGCAGGCTGACCGCTGGCTGGGCGTCAGCCGGTGACGAACGGACAAAAAAAATTTCGGTCGCTGATAGCGCTCCGCCTCACGGTTCGCTAACCCGCCCGCTCGCTCCGCGAATTAATTAATAAATATTCAAGAACATTCAAGATATTACAAGAACAATATTTAAGTCATCAGTTTCAATCATCGCGTATAAGGAACGTCACAGCTCATATGCACCCATAAGGCGGCCAGCAGAGGGCACACGGTCCCTGGGGCTCGGGCTGGTGTGACCCCATAAGGCGGTCGGCAGGGAGGCACATGGTCGCTAGAGCTTGTGTGCCCCCAATGACCCGTTAGTAAATTCAAATTCTCTGCCTAATGCCAAAAAGGCATGTTTAAAAAAAAAAAATGTTTCGCTCGGAGTGGATTATGCGCCCCTCACGTTGCCGGGCAGTCCCGCCCCGCCGGCCGCCCCCCGTCCGCCGCCCCGCCCCCGCCTGCCCGCCCCCGTCGGCCGCCCCGCAGCGCTGACTGCTGCCATTCGGAGGCGGGCGGTGATCCCCGCGTCCGCAGAGCAACATTCACCGCCGGCCCGGAGGCGGAGGCTGGTGTGAAGGCCCTCTGCGGCAGCGGCGGCGGCAGCGGCAGCGGCAGCGGCAGCGGCAGCGGCAGCGGCAGCGGCAGCGGCAGCGGCAGCGGCAGCGGCAGCGGCAGCGGCAGCGGCAGCGGCAGCGGCAGCGGCAGCGGCAGCGGCAGCGGCAGCGGCAGCGGCAGCGGCGGCGGCAGCGGCAGCGGCAGCGGCAGCGGCAGCGGCAGCGGCAGCGGCAGCGGCAGCGCGTCCACGGCGCCTGCGAACCGAAGGGTAGGCCAGCCCGCCACTCACGCGTGCGGAGCGGGTCCGGCTGGCGCGTCGCGTCGCGTCTGCAGGCGCCTCTGGCTACGAGCCCGAGGGCGAGCCGAGGGTGGAGGGTATCCGTCAACCACACCACCGCCCACACCCACCGCTCCGCAGAGCAGAGGCCTTCGCATTGCGATGAAGAGAGATAAAATATGCGGCGCACTTGGCTGGGATAGGTTTCGCTCGGCTCGGCTCGGCTCGGCTCGGCTCGGCTCGGCTCGGCTCGGCTCGGCTCGGCTCGGCTCGGCTCGGCTCGGCTCAGTTCGACGCACTCCGGCCCCGACCATTCCGCCCGCACTGTTTGTTCTGACAGACGGTCGATGGGCTTCTTCGTTTAAAGGAGATTGAAAAGAACGGGCATAACTCCCCTGAGCTCCTCCTCTCGCAGAGCGTGACAGAAGCGGGACGTGATGTGAAGGGCGGCGGCGGCGGCGGCGGCGGCAGCGGCGGCGGCGGCGGCGGCGGCGGCGGTGGCGGCGGCGGCGGCGGCGGCGGCGGCGGCGGCGGCGGCGGCGGCGGCGGCGGCGGCGGCGGCGGCGGCGGCGGCCAGATGGAATACAAGACAGACTTGTTTTTACTACTTTCCGTGCTCAGTTGCTCAGTAGCCGGCCGGGCGAACAGAAGAGAAGCTCTGAGCGGCCCCGCAAGCCCTGCCAGCCCCGCTGCCCCTGCTAGCCCTGCTCGGTGCGAGGAAAGTCATTCATTAAGTAGTCCAATCTCCTCGCCATACGCCATTCTCAGTCCCCGTCACGATTCCGCTGGGAAGACATTACTTGTACGTTTGCAGGGTTTGCGCATGCACATTGCCCTCATCTCGTCGAAGAAGGACGAAGCGTTTAAGACAGAGAGGGAGAGAGAGAGAGAGAGAGAGAGAGAGAGAGAGAGAGAGAGAGAGAGAGAGAGAGAGAGAGAGAGAGAGAGAGAGAGAGAGAGAGAGAGAGAGAGATCCCCGGTGATGACACCCATCCCTTCGCTGACCATTTGCATTTCGCCTCGTGTCCCTCCGACACTACCACTCTCTCGCACTCACTGACAAGTTAACCCGGTCGGGTTCTCGGAGTGATAAGACATCAGCCGGCCCTCCCTAGCGCCTGAGCCTGTCTCTCTCTGTCTCTCTGTCTCTCTCTTTCTCTCCCGCTCTCCACGCAAAAAAATGATTAGTTGTCAGAACGAATTCGTTCGTTGATTTGGGGACAAGCAACATATTTAGTTGTGAGAACTAAGATTTCGTTGGGACAACTAAAAGTTAGTAGCGGCAGCAAAAAGTCAGTGGCATCAGCGAAAAGTAGATTTTTTAACTTTTCGCTGATGCAACTGACTTTTCGCTGCCGCTACTAACTTTTAGTTAGTTTTAGTTCTCACAACTAAATATGTTGCTTGTCCCCAAATCAACGAACGAATTCGTTCTGACAACTAATCATTTTTTTGCGTGTCTCCCTGTTGCTGACTACTAAAAGTTGTCGGTCTCCGTGACACCAGATGGCTCTGTTTTTTCCCATTTTCTTCCCCGGCCTGTCTGGCGATATCGCGGAGGCGTTGGCCCGGCGGGGTCCGGCCGGATGGGTCAGATGAGATGCGACGAGGCAAAGGCGCTTTAATTTGATGAACGCGGGATTGGATTAGAGAGAGGCGTCTAGTCGGTGATAAGGACTGAGGACCCAGTGCCCCCCTCCCCCCCCCTTCATTTCCGATCTCAGTTTCAGAACCGTTGCGCCCAGCACGGTGCGTGTCAGCCGTCGTTAACTTTCAAATTGGCGATTAAACGCGTTATCTCGCCGGCCGTGCCGATCTGCTCTGCTTCTGGTGAGAAGAAGTACATGGAGAAAATGATAAGAATACTAAATAAAAGGAGAGGAATTGATCAAACAAGAGCGGCAAGGCCAATAATGACAGGGGCCGGATGACAGGCGGCCCTCTGGAGCGCGGCGTAGTTTGCAAGGCAAATTTAATTTGATGAATATCGCGATCAAACTTTGAGGGGGGGGGGGGAAGCTACTTCAAAGTGGGAGACGCGAGGATGCGGTCAAAAAATGTTTTCCACTGCATAGGCATAATTAGTTATTCAAGCGCATCTTTTTTTTTTCCCGCGACGAACCAGTGCGACGAATCAAACTTTTATTTTTGAGAGCGAGAGAGAGAGGGGGAGAGAGAGAGCGAGAGAGAGAGAGAGAGAGAGAGCGTGGGGCGCTGGAATACGTTTCGTATCGGCTGGTCAAGGCTGCTGGAGCGTGAACGGCGTCGCTCTGTCGGCAGCCATCAGCTCGCCATCAGCAGCGGCCCACCCGCATTCATAATTATCGGATTTTACACTCGGCATGCCTCTGGGGAACCCGGCGGGCGGGGGGCAGGGGGAGGGTTAGCGAAAAATGGGGTGAAAAGAGAGTGATTCATAAAACGAAGGGTAGTCGTGAACGCGCGGCCGACTCGTATGGTCCCCGCTGGTCCCCGCAGGACCCGCCGCCACCGCTCGGTGATTGTGTTGCCATGGCCACCGGCCGCTTCACCTGCTACCTGGGGGGCAGCCCACGGCAGACCCCCCCCCCCCCCCCCGAGCCGGCCTACCCATTCAGCGTGTGATTCGTCTCTCGCACGCTTCTCTCCCATGAGAATTTGCCAAATGCCGCCCTCTCACTCGCACGAGCGAAAATTGGCGATTTTCCGCCGAGCTTGGCTCCCTTGCATTTCGTTTTCCCACTCACCTGCTTCCACAAGCAAAAGTAATTTTGAAAAATCCTGCAGCGTCAACAGCGCTTATCAGCAGCCTGTCCTTCAATTCGAGAAGCAAAGCCTCCCGAATTGACGTGACTCGGCCACCGTCACTTAACAAACTACATCCTGGAATGGACGGAGTTTCGCCACGAGAAAACCACGATCGCTGACATGAGTCATGGAACGCCGACGCTAGGGGCATCTTCTATGGGGCCAAGTTCATAAACAAGTCCGGGAAAACTCCACTCCCGCGCCGGCCAGCTGAAGCTCATGGTCACCCCTCACATGGCAGCTCATGGCAAACTCATGGGGACCAGGCCACACCATTAGGGCATAACCGTCAGCCATTAATCTGAGTCAAGTCAAGGTCCGGTACGGGCGGGGCGGGGCGGAGCGGGGCGGGGCGGGGCGGGGCGGGGCGGGGCAGGACCGAAAGCAAGAGAGTCGCGCCGATAAGGGAATGTTCTGGACTGAGCAGCCCTGAGCCGGCGTGGTCTGATCCCCACCGACGTCCATACGAAACTGTCACAATTTGAGTGATGGAGCAGGCGTGGCCATTGCCACGTAAGGCCAAAAAAAGATGTCGGCTGAAACGAGTCGTAGGTACGGACTAGGTATTCGTTTGGGACCTCATACGTCGAACCCCCGAATGTTCAGCCCGTTCCCTCGACTCTTTCGGTCGAAAACAGTTTGACGGAAGGTGTATATACGTAGTTTGGGGTGCCTACCTGCGCGGCGATAGGTTTTCCGGGTTCATGAACATCCGCCATTTTCATGACAAGACGGGGTAAAACACTGCCACCGAAAAAAGCTCAACTTCATTTTTTCCTTACCTGTCTTTTTTTTTGGCTGAAATATTTTGTATTCCAAATTTCGATTTAACTGATATGGACCGATAGGGAGATCTAACAAGCTACTATGGAGCGTCCTAGCTGCAAGTGACGTGTGAGGTGCCTAGATTAATTTTTATTGTGCGATAATTGCACCTTAGGTATCTTCACCGCGCTATGAAGGCACCTAGGGTACAGTTCTCGTACATGTACCGTCCCACACCGGTGACTTGTTTGTGGACCAGCGAGCATATGCGCACAGAGCGCAGCATATGCGTGATTTGATTTGTGCGAATGGCGGCGCTGGCTGCAGTGCAATAAGCAAATGCGGTACGGTAAGGGGAGGGAGCAGCAGAAGCAGCAGCAGCAAAAACAGCAACAGCAACAGCAGCAGCAGCAGCAGCCCGGCGGCACAGCGTCGGCTGGGGAGCACCGCCACTGCCGCCGCCTCGACTCGAGTCTCTTGACTAATGACCGAAGAGCGGCGGAGAGTAATTAAAAGATGAGAAATTCACGGAGCGTGCTGGGCGTTGGCCGGGCGGACGGGTAGTTCACCGGCAGAGAACGGCCCGGCCCGGCCCGGCCCGGCCCGCACGGCACGGATGACGGCATCCCCTGGGCGCCGGGGCCGCCGTGGGGTGCATGAACCTCCAGGACGACGAGCCTGTGGAGCCGTCCGAGCCAGAGCCTGCCGATCCGCAATAATAATTAGGGACACGGCTATACATCGGCCGTTGACGCGTTCTCTTTTCAGCAGGGTAAATAAATACGTAGTGTGTGTGTGTGTGTGTGTGTGTGTGTGCTTGCGCTCTGCTATTTCGACTCGCTATGTTGTCACTCCGCTTGTTACGGCCGCGGTGCCCGCCTCCTCGTCAGCTCCAGTGCCCTTGCAAGGTCAACTCACACCGCCGTGTCTCGTTATCAGGTCCCCCCCCCCCCCCCCCCCCCCCCGGCAACTTCCTCTCTTGTCTGAGGGAAATAACTTAGGCCTAAAAATGCGTGCGCGTCAGATCACGGTTTCACTGGATTACCTCAGATATATAGCCCCGGATCACCCTAAATATTATAATTTTTTTAATTTTTTTTTTAAGTTGGTGGGGCTGCGATAGGGTACGTTAGGTCGACGTCGTGTGCCGGCAGTCGCCACCCCACTGGCTCAGCCCTGCAGAAGGGGGAGAGGTCAGCGCACTTGCAAAACTTCTTTCTAATTACCCCTAATTACCATGAGGGCGAGATGGAAAGGAATGGCGCGGTGATGTAGCCCCATCCTGCAGCCAATCGGTGGTCTCCGGTGCCTCGATCTCACCTAGTGTCTGTGCGTGTGTGTGTGTGTGTGTGTGTGTGGCGACCAACCTGCGACAGAAGCGGGTGGGTTAAGTGGGCGGCAAGCGAAGGGCCCTGTATTTTCCAGGGCGCCGGCTCGCGTCACCTTAGAATCGTCTGTCGCTTGCAAAGGGAGGATTTGGTGCCCGGAGTGCGAGGGCTGTAAACGGCTGTGAGGGCCTCTGTGTCCCACCGCGCCTCACCTGTCTCTCTCGCTCGCTCGCAGGTGTCGTTTATATGCGCGTAGGACGCCTCGGAGAGTGCGCACGACGCACGACTCCTCCGTCGGGTTCTCATTATTTATGAGAACGAGAGAGAAAAATAGAGAGCGAGGTGCTTCGTCGTGCCGCCCTCGCACTTATCATAAAACACTACATTGTTAAATTTTTGCTGAAAAAAATTAATAAAAGGCAAAGCAAAAGGATAGGAAGACTGCAGACCCCCTCTCATAGGCGCCCTCAGCCGGGACCGATTGTACCGGATACCATCCATAGGTAAGGAGTCGCGGGCCTTCGAAGTGCTCTCTTATAAGCTACGAAAAAAAGCCTCAACCCTCACCGGGTATCGAACCCCGACTCCCAAGTTCGAGATGCAGCGCCCTAGACCACACGGCTACCAGGCACTCCTGAGATTCTTAGGGGCGACAGCGTCCCTTGGCTCACGGCGAAGAGAATCGAAGCAAAGACATGTGGACGACGAAATATTCTAACGCTTCCAGCACTGATGGGTCGTCCTTCTTGATCGAGGAGTGTTCGAAAAACACTGGGAAATTTGGAAATTGCCATTTAAAAAATTCGAATAAAAAATTGAAAATTGGTATTATTACGCCACTTCTCTCTGTGATTCTGCTGGTCCCTTGGAGGGTTGCCGGCACCGCAAACCAGTGGGGCACGAAGAATGGCAGATTTATTGTGTCCAAGGCTTTAGCCCTGCTGTCGCCCTGCTGTCGCCCTGCTTTCGCCCTGCTTTCGCCCCCATTCCTACATCGGCCCGACGCGTCGACAAGCGCAGCGGCGCACGCCGCCACGCCGCGGCCCATTGTTTGATTGAGTGATATTTATGGCTATCGTTCTTTGATTGAAAAATATTGAGCCGCAAAATTCGCAAGGAACGCCGCAAACACGAATAACCGTTTCCCGTCCCCTACGCTGCATCTCCATAGGCCGCAGCCGCAAGGCCAAGCCAGTACGCCTCACCGCTGCAGAGGGAGAGAGGGTGGGTCGTGGACCCCGCGGCGGTGTGCGTGTGAGAGAGACGAATGGATGCGACGGCGTCACGACTTTCTGGGTGGTGACGACGGAGAATTGATTCCACGGGATGTTGCTGGCACGGCCGGGGTCACAGCCCTCCAGATATTGTAACATGATTGAGGCCGTCGGGAAGGCATATTGCCAGGGCGGCGCGCGCGCTAGCCAGAGAGAGAGAGAGAGACAGAGAGAGAGAGAGAGAGAGAGAGAGAGAGAGAGAGAGAGAGAGAGAGAGAGAGAGAGAGAGAGAGAGAGAGAGAGAGAGAGAGAGAGAGAGAGAGAGAGAGAGAGAGAGGGGGGGGGGCTACGAGTTCATAGAACCGTTTGGAAGAGCGAGACAGAACGGCATTTTTCGGGAATTAACCGTCGTTCACTCTAGTGCCGAATTAACCGTCGTTCACTCTGGTGCTGAATTAACCGTCGTTCACTCTGGTGCCGAATTAACCGTCATTCTCTGCGACGACGGAGATCACCTTGGGAAAAGTTTTCACCCCGTAAGTACCCTTTCAGCTTAAGTAAAGCGAGACGCGTGCCAGTGACTGCTTGGTGTTGTCGCCCCAGCACCAAGCCACTTTTCCTCGCTCACTCTACGTGCCAGCTTGATCGCGGTGTGTGTGTGTGTGTGTGTGTGTGTGTGTGTGTGTGTGTGTGAGAGAGAGAGAGAGAGAGAGAGAGAGAGAGAGAGACAGAGAGAGAGAGAGACAGAGAGACAGAGAGACAGAGAGAGAGAGAGACATACACAGAGAGAAAGGTGGGGAAGGGGCAGAGAAAGATAAAGGGTGGCAAATAGGGAAAAGCGGGGGCGTACAGGTTTCACATTGTCGCCTCGTCAGTCCCCCCGCTACGAAATTACTTGCTGTTCTGTACACCCGTATTGGCCCGAGGAGAGGAGGCCCCGCTGTGTCACTTTGGCGGGAGCTCTTGCGGCCTATCGTGCTGGGATTGGCGGAGGGCTGCTGGGCTGGCTGTGACGGCCGTGTCAAGCGAGCGGCGCGAGCGGCGCGAGCAACGCTCCCCGCTGCGTCCCGGCGGGGGTCCACATGTGTGTGTGTGTGTGTGTGTGTGTGTGTGTGTGTGTGTGTGTGTGTGTGTGTGTGGCTGCGGGGGCTACACTATGGAAGCAGAGCCGAAGCGCCGCCACGTCATCACGCATTAAGGGAAGATAAGCAGGTCGAGAGAAGTTTGCGGGGCGCCGTTAGTTTGTCTTTCCGATCAGGGTGAAGCGAAGCGAGGCGAGGCGAGGCCATACCTCGCTGACTGACAACAAAAGGCGGACGGCACGGCAGGCTCGTCCGGCCTCCGGGTGCGGGGTGCGCGGCGGCAGCGGCGGCAGCGGCGGCAGCGGCGGCGGCGGCGGCAGCGGCGGCAGCGGCGGCAGAGGCGGCAGAGGCGGCAGCGGCGGCAGCGGCGGCAGAGGCGGCGGCGGCAGCGGCGGCAGCGGCGGCAGCAGCGGCGGCGGCAGCGGCGGCAGCGGCGGCGGCGGCAGCGGCGGCGGAGGCAGCGGCGGCAGCGGCGGCAGTGGCGGCGGCGGCGGCGGCGGCAGCGGCGGCAGAGGCGGCAGAGGCAGCGGCGGCACCCCTGTCAGTTCCGCCCGGCCCGGAGCCCGGCCCGGGGCCCCGCAGACTTTGTCCGCTGACTTCCGCGTCGCCGTGTTTTGTTTTCTGGCGGAAGGCCCCGAGGAGGACGATGCCGTGCTCAGGGTACTACCGCGGCAAGAGACATATACCCCTGTGCCCCCGATGTACCCCTGCTGTGCCCCCGATGTGCCCCCGATGTGCCCCCGCCGCCCTGAGTTATGTCCGCTTTTTGCCCATCCTGCAGGGAACTTTCATCACGACAGTCGCCGCGGTGGCCGGCGGCTGCTTTCACGGTCACGGCCATATGGGATGGCAGCGCGCAGCGCGCGTCATTCATAAATGGAGGAACGACGCGACCTCGGACCCCCTAAAACAAACTTTTTCGCCCGAAAATTCATCTGCGTCAGAGCAAGCGGCCGCTGCGCCGGGCGGCCTGGAGGGCCCGGAGGACAGGTTGGGGGTGCCGTCGTCGGGGACGTGGAGGCCGCCGGAGGCCGTGCCGGGGACAGTCCGCGTGTGATGGATGGGAGGACGCAGCCGGCCCACCGCCGCCGCCAGCCTTGTCGATGTCTGTCCCGTCTCATCACCATCTCGAGGTCCTGGTCATTAGCGGCATCGAATGCTGCGGCGTGACTGCTGGGGTCCGGGCGGGGCGGGGGCAGGGCGGGGGCAGGGCGGGGGCAGGGCGGGGGCAGGGCGGGGGCCGGTGGGGGCCGCCCGGCCCGGACACAGCCGCCCGGGGGCCACCATCACTCAGCTTCGGTCACGTCGTTTGCCAAGATACGGCCCATTGAGGGCAAAAGGCACTCTGCGAAATGTCGGCCGGTCACGCTTTGACTCACAGCCCCGGCCGCCACTGGCCGCGGCGCGTCACTTCCGCACCCTGCCGTGCCGGCCGTGCCGGCCGTGCCTTCTCATCCCCGTCAGACGATGACGACCCCCTCCTCCCCCGGCTTGATGCGGCGCAGCGCGGTGTGGTTCGGGGCGGATCCCCGGGGCGGAAACTCACCCCGACCCGACCTGTCGTTAAAATTAACGAGCCCGGCACGGAAAGGTCGAAGAACCCTGTGTTTGTGTTTGATAGTTTGGGGGGCTGGCGCTGGGCTGGTGCTGGGCTGGCGCTGGGCTGGCGCTGGCAATGCGGGGTCAGGCTGCGTGGGGGTCGGACCGGGCGTGTCCACGTCTGTCTGGGAGTCGGCCAGGGGTGGCTTCCCGAGTCCCCCCTTCTGTATTCCTTCGGAAGGGTTGCGATGCGCGCCGGTCACTAGTTCGGGTGACCGGGACCAGCTGCCAGCACCGCTCTGCGGACGGACCCAGACTGCATCCGTAAACGGCGATTCCCGTGGCAAACCTGCTGACTTTGATTTCACTCCACGCTAGAAAGCTCACACTGTTGAAGTCGCTCGGTGCAGTGCGTCGATGAGTAAGAGTGTGTGGTGCGGCCGTGCGTGGGAGAGAGAAAGAGACAACGAGCGAGCGAGAGAGAGAGAGAGCGAGAGAGAAGGGAAGGGGGGCAGGGGTGAGAGTTTGTGACACCCTCTGAGTGCTGGGCGCCGCACTTATGGTTGACCAGACATTGTTGCAGCTGGCTGGGGTTCAGTACGGAGCGCCCTGGGGGCGTCAAGACGCCGTCGTGGGCGGAGATCAGAGCGTTTCGCAAACGGGGCCTGTGGGTCTGCTCGTGGTCAGGCACGGCAGTGCGAACATGGGACGGGCCCCGTTCGTCATGCGTTCCCCGTTCTGCGGAGCGGACTGTGAAGGGAGGCTAGAGGGCTCGTCTTGGTCGGCCCACGCCAAGGCCTCCCTCCCTCCAGCAGCACCGGCCCACCGGCCCACCGGCCCAGCCCGGCACGGGTCAGTGGTCAGCTGGTTCCCACGGGCCGTCCTCATTGTGATTCCCCTCTGGTCGGCCCGCTGAATCAATCAGAGCCCCCTCTCCGCGCTCTCCTCTCTAAAGCGCTGATGAACTCCAGGTGCTTGTGGCCCCCGGTCGTCCCGCCAATGCGAGGGGCCAATTTTTGAATATTGTCCGTCACCCTCTCGACCGGATCCCAAAGGCCATTTGCATCCCTTAACAAGTCTACGTGGACCCGGGCGGCGGGGTTTCCAACAGAGCAAACGTGCCCCGGGAGGCGTATTTCGAAGTTGTTTTGCTGCCGAGTTGGCCCGGATCCTCCAAGCCTCTCCCGCGAGGAGGTAAATCAAGTTACCAGCGCAGATCAGAGCGGGTGCTGGAGACCGTGTCAGTGACGGATGAAAAAGCCAAGTGGTCCTGGCACACGCTGGCCAGCCGAATCTTCCAATCCTGTGTTGGCATCGATGCACTCGGTCCAGTCGTGTTCCCCGCCTGACCCCCCGTCCCCCTCCCCAGCGCTATGAGTGCCGACCCCTGGAGCGAAGCCATCACCGACACGGGAGGATTCAAGGGTTCAATATTTCTTTGACAACCCCGCGAAATAAGTGTTTTCGTACGTTAAGGTGAAGTATAGAGACCGGGGGCTGATTTAAAGACGAGGACTAAAATGTCTGATCAGACACACTTACTGTTGTTTGGTGTGCATTTGCATCATAACTCTTAACGCTTCTGTTCTACCGACGTGGATGAGAAACGCGTATGAAATAATAAAACACTTCTATTTGAATTCTTCTTTTATTTGAAAGACATAGTAGCATGTTACAACATACAAATATTCACAACAGACTGACAAAGGATATGGCATCTCACATCTTAATAGTTTGGGACATGACAAAGACATGAAGATGTTGGTGCATCACATGTTCGGTTCTTACTCTGAAAACAATTCAAAAGAGATATATGAGGTGGCTTCTTCATATATATATGAGAGATATATGTCATTCGCGTGCAAATGCGGAAGTAGACACATGTGAACAGTTTGCGGAACAGTTGTTGCTGGAGTAACATGAAAAACGTTTAGATGAGGATCATGAAATATGACCTATCTCATTATTCCATCAAGAAAGCTGATTCAAACTAAACAATATCACAACAACCATAAACTTAATCATTAAATAAAAAAAAATTATTAACAACAACAACAACAACACAGAATTTGTAATTCTATGACATTAGTTAGCTGAGAGACTATAGCATTAATTTTGGTTTCTTGCATGTACTTAACACAATAGGACAATTTAATTGATCGCCTTCTGAACTTTAAAGCCACGAAAATAAATCCAATAAGGCTGAAAATCACATCATGGCTTGTAGCTGTTTTTTGAATGAACCTAAGAAATACAATCAATCCTAGAGAACTTAAACATTCTAATCCACTGTTTGTAACCAGACGCCTAATGGTCTCTGTGGCCGGACCTTGAGCCAATTAACTGCTGACACTGCATGTCCTAACTACGGCTTGGCGGCTGATACCAGCACGGGGACTAACATTTCACAGAGGGGTAACGGCCATATCTTCTTACTTGTCACACAGAATTAAAATCAACAGCATGGTGATGAGGATGTTCAACAAGTAGGGTGGTTTGAAAATATGATATGAATAACTAACGATTTTTCACACGGAGTGGTTCTAGAGCAATTGACCTCGTCAAAGAATACGTTGAAAAAAATCTGCATTTTCGTTATGTTAAATTAATTACAAAACTCAAATCTATTACATAAATTTTGATATGGTCATTTTAGTATACTTTCACCTCACCCTAAGGTTGCGGGAAAATGCAGCACTTTCTTTTCAACTCATTATCATTGATAGGACTCAATCATAATGGAATATAATCACTAGATTACACAGACACTTTATTTCACACACATATGCTCAATTTACACATATTAACACGATATACTTACAATTTCGATACACATTAAAATATCTTTGGAGTGAATATAAATTTTTACATTCTAGACTAGCTACCGCACAATAATCACCTCACTCAAATAGAAAATTAGCCGTCCACTTTTTTTCAAATTTTATCACTAATTACCTAGAAACGAAGCCGGAATGTGTTGTTTGTTCTAATGGTAGGTGTCTTTTCAGAAACGTAATTGCAGCAATAGGCTTCTAAGAACGACAGTTTCAGTTCATTTAAAAGCCATAGTAGAAGGATTCGTGCACGAGGACACCGAAACAGAACTGGCACACACTCACATTGGCACGAAGATAGCAGAGAGTCCTCTGTCAGTTCCGGCTCGAGGAGGGGCCAGGCCTCGAGCCGGAAATTGTCCCCCTACAGGGACGCCAACAGACCACTCACAGGTGAGTGACCAGTAGTTGGCGGCCCTGGGCACAGCCCTAAAGCTGCGTCGGCTGCAGTATCGTGCCTCCGCATGTCTTGGTGCCGTTCTTGATGGTGGTGGAGCTGTTCATCTCGCTGCTTACGTTGGAGCGCGACGTCATGGTGATGGCCGTTGTGGACTGGTCTGCTCGGCTTACTAAGGGTCCCACCTCGCCGTCGTCCTCGTCGGCCGCGTGCAGCAGGCCGGAGTTGTGTTTGGCGGCCTTGAGCGCGTTGCCGATGTTCTTGTTGGCGTCTTTCGCCCGGCCGCGAGGGAACACCGAGTTCTCCATGTGCAGAGTGGCGTTGACGTCCTTGCCAGCCGCGCAGGTGCACGCCTTCATGAAGCTCTTCTTGAAGTTATCACTGAGGAAGGCGTACAGGATGGGGTTCATGGCCGAGTTGGAGTAGCTGAGGCAGCCGGCGAACAGGAACACGGCGATGGTGAAGCTGCTCTGGCACTGCTTGGGCGGCGTGAAGATGAGCGCCACCTGCGTGATCCAGTAAGGCAGCCAGCACAGCACGTACACCGTGATGACGATCAGCACCATCTTGGTCACCTTGCGATGCGTCTTCTTCTTCTCCTTGGATTTGTTCTTGGGGCCGACTGTCTTTAGCTTGCGGATGACGAGGATGTAGAAGACGAAGATGAGTGCGAGTGGGATTGCGAAACCCAGAATGAATGAGTAGAGCGTGAAAGCTGTCTGGCCGCTCACGTTCTCCGACTCAGGCCACAGGATGTTGCAGCTGTTGGTGGTGTTCCGCTCCATGGTGCTGGAGTACATGAAGACGGGCACCATGAGCAGCGCTGACGCCGTCCACGCCGTCAGAGACACCACCTTGGAGATGAACGGCGTCCGGATGCGCGGCGAGGAGATGGGGTGGCACACGGCCACGTACCTGTCTGCGCTCATGATGGTCAGGAAGATGGAGCTCGTGATCTGGTTGATGGACGTGGTCGTCATGTACCCTTTGCACATGAGGTTTCCGAAGGGCCACCGCTCCAGCAGCATGGTGGTGAACAGGAAGGGGATCCCGATGAGGAAGCACTCGTCCGCGACGGCCAGGTTCACGATGTACATGTTGGTGACGGTCTGCATCTTGGAGTAGCGCAGCACGACGTAGATGACGAGGGTGTTGCCTAGCAGGCCGACCACGCACACCACCGCGTACAGGGCCTAGAAAAATGAGGGGGAAAAAATCAGTCAGATGTCGTCTGTGTTTTTCGAAAATGCCACAGCTGTTCACACACTACTTACCATGGTGAACCGGACCATGGCGACCCTGTACGCGTTGTGCGGGCCCTGCCCGAAGCACCCAGTCTCGTTGGTGTTGTTGGTGGGCAGGCCGGAGTCGTTGCCGACGTCCATCGGGTAGAATTCGGCCGCCAGCATGCTGGTCATGGTGGTCACCAGCATGGTCGTCATCGTGGTGTTCGGGGCCCCGTCAGGGCCCGGCCCTCCCCGTCGTCAGGGCAGTACCCGGGGCAGCATATGGTCACGGCCTGGGGACACAACAAAGTCACAGCCTGTTAGCAAACGCTGCGTCCGCTCCGCTCGGCTCCGCTGCACCGTGCGTCCGGTGCGCCCAACCGTTGTTTGTAGTGGAACAGGGCCGCCACCACGTTCTGCTAAACGGGACGGCCCTGCAGCGGCGGGGCGGGACTGCGGTTCCAGATCGACGGGCTGCAGCCCGGCCTAGCCTGGCCCCGGCCCCGGCCCGGCCCGGCCCGGACAGCGCGGCGCAAACATGCCTTTGCTCCGTGGCGCCCTGCCGCCCTGCCGCCCTGCGCTGCGGTGGGTGGGATGCGGGCACCATGAATATTGATGGGCGCCCAGTGCCGCCCGGCGCGACCGCCGCTGCAGCCGCTTTTCCGCGGTATCGACAGCCAATGGCGTGAAAAATACGAAAATACGAGGAGGCGAAATGGAGAGAGGCAGGCGGCGGCGACAGCGGTGCGCGCGGGAAATAAACTCGGTAGAATGTATCGAGTAATACCCGCTACACACGCACACACGCACGCACACACACACACACACACACACACACGCGCGCGCGCGCGCGCGCACCCCGGTGGTATCATCGCACCTCCCCACACATACAGCCGGCCGGGTAATATATTTCATGGGGTCCCCCGTGCCGCCCCCGTGCCGGCCGCCGGATGTGTGATGGCCTAACATGCAAGACCTAACCGTTTTGACCGTTTTGGCCGTTCATTCAGAGCACACAGTCCGCCATGAATAATACATTTTCCCGTAAGACTGGTAAGACGGATCACTTTTGAAACCTGTTGGACCCTTACACAGAGAGTTGCAGGGGTTCGGTAGGGAGAGGGGGAGCGGGGAGCGTCTGGTAAAATTGCCAATTGTATGATTTTTCTGACTTGATACGTTGTATAGCAGACCGTGGTGCTGTATGTTTTCCCCTTTTTTCCCCCACCCCTTTGCAGTTAATGTTCCTGGCAGGTCAGTGGTCGGGTGAAAGCGCTCAACGGATGGACGTGGCGCGGCGCAGGGCGGGCCTCCCAGGCTTCAGGCTCACCGGCGCCAGGCCGGGCAACAGCTAGGTAGCTCCGAGCGTAGGTCTCCGGAGGCAGATAAAACACGCCTGGCAGGCAGCAGGGAGGGCTGTGCCGGGCTGTGCCGGGCTGTGCCGGGACATGTGCCGTGGGTAGCCAGCCGGGCGGCGGCGAGGGGCCAGGCCGGGCCGGGCGGTAAAAAGCGCGTGGAAATGAACATGCGTCGTGACGCCCCCCCCCCCACTCCCCCCGCCCCTGCCGCGGCCCATTTCCTGCCACAACAGAGCGGCCAGGTCAGACACCCGCAGGTGCCCGCAGGCCGGAGATGAGGCTTGTGGGTGCGTTACGGTGCGGCGCCATCATGCCGGCACACGACGTACCCGGGTATTAACCATGGTCATATTCGTCGAGGCAGAACTCCAAGTTTTTAATGTACACCGCTGTGAGTTTGAGTTGAAGTCGTTAGTTTATGAAAAAAAATTTAAATCTAGTTCGTGACCTGTATATGTAAACTTTTGACGAATTTTTGTGATTTTGCAAATCGTTTCAGGTTCAATTTTGAACGTATTTTTTTTGTCATTAGTTTGAATTTTAATATTCGGTGTACCCTTTCAATCACGTACTTGTTTCGCCCCAACACCGACATCGCGTGACTTGACTCTCTGTGCGGACGACATGTGTCCGCCGGCCAGGCAGGGGTGGGCAGGGGCAGCGCCTTGGAGATAGGGGATCCGGGTCCTTTGCCCGGCCCGCTGTGCGCCGCTGTGCGCCACTGTGCGCCGCTGTGCGCCGCTGTGCGCCGCTGTGCGCCGCTGTGCGCGGTGCAAGAGATGCGCAATCGCTCTGCTTGCCAGCAGCGGCCGCGCCAGCCAGGGCGGGGCGGGGTCCCCGGGAGAGAAGAAGTATCAGAGACAGCGGAGCGGGCTCCGCTTCCGCTCCCAAGGTCAGCTCAGGGAGGCGGGAGCGGGGGTGGGAGTGGGGGCGGGATCGGGGGCGGGGTAGGGGCGGGGCGGGGGCGGGGCGGGGGCGGGCCGCAGCCGCAGAAGGTGCCCCTGCTCGTTTGCATTGCAAGGGCCCTGCCCGGCCCGGCTGGCCCCGTCGTGCGGCTCATTCGGCCCGACCCCAACTTTGGCTCGTAAGGCACGAGGGGGGAGGGGGGGGGGGGAGGGTTACAGCATCGGCACGGCGCAGCGCAGCGGTCCGATACAGCCATGACTGGCACCCACAAGGCGGTGGACCCGGGTGGACCCAGGGTACGTAACCGCGGCTGCTGCCGTCAGTGCTGCAGGCCAACGCCGAGGACAAAGAGCGGACCATTTTAGAATTGGGAGACGAGAGAAGAAAAATAAAATGAAACTACTGCACAGTTCCGCTCGACACGAACAGAAATAAATTCCATACCGGATGATCTAATTTTTGTTTTCATTCCGAACCGATATTCACTGTCGCAGCGGCGAGACGAATCTCGGGGAGAGAAGAGGTAAAATTGGCGACATCGCGGAAGGAAATCGATAGAAATGAATATGACGAGAGAGAGACGAGAGAGAGAGAGAGAGAGAGAGAGAGAGAGAGAAGGGGCAGAGGGATAGATAGATAGATAGAGAGAGAGAGAGAGACCACAAATTTGACAATTTGACAAGGTCAATGCGTCAGGGAGTGCACCGCACTGAAATTGCGCATTCGCGCGATGCAAGTTCTCCGGAAACGGCGGGAAAGGGCAGTCGGGAGCGGCCCTAAGGGTTCCGAGTGTGTGTGTGTGTGTGTGTGTGTGTGTGTGATGGGAACACAAAAATCCGACAATGTATGTTTACTGTGCCCACCGCGCATAACACTCACTTTAACTTCCTAACTAACGAGCATGTCAGTGCGGTGTGTGTAGGAGAGAGAGAGAGACAGAGAAAGAGAGACAGAGAGAGAGAGAGAGAGAGAGAGAGAGAAAGAGAGACAGAGAGAGACAGAGGGGACAAGCGAGGGGGGGGGGGAGGACAAGTGAGAGCGGCAGGAAGAGGAGGGGGCCACAGGAGAGAGACAGCAGGGAAAGGGCTAAAACGCATCCCTCACGTCATCCGGCGGTGAGCGGGGGGGGGGGGGGGGAACGGTTATGGCTGGCGTTTGCCCAGCTGTCGGCGCTACCACCCCTACCCCTTCCACCCCTGCGTGTGCACATTAGATAAATAATGCCGATAGCCGGCAGACGGAGCCCGGCAGAACCCGGTAGAGTCCGGTCGGCAGAACCCTTCTCTCTCTCTCTCTCTCTCTCTCTCTCTCTCTCTCTCTCTCTCTCTCTCTCTCTCTCTCTCTCTCTCTCTCTCTCTCTCTCTCTCTCTCTCTCTCTCTCCTGCCTGCACCGACCATAACACACACGTGTGCCGGGAAGACAACAGAGTTTAATCGTTTCCCGGATTTTCTCGTCTCCGCCCGCCCTCACGGATGCCGAACACAAGTCCCGCGCTAAGAGCCGCCATACCGAATTAATTAAGACTCCTCGAGGCGCGCGGCGGTGGGCGGCGCTCGCGTGAGAGTTTTGTTTGCTCGCAAGTCGATCTCGTGGCAGTGAAGCGTAGCCTAGCGGAGCGGGGCGGGGCGGGGCGGGGCGGGGCGGGGCGGGGCGGGGCGGGGCGGGGCGGGTGCCGAGTTACCGAACGCTTGGCTTCTCCCGCCCGATGGCGGCGCCGCGAGCGGCAGCACACGCAGCCCGCATAGCCCGCACAGCACAGTATTGCCGTGAGGAGCGCGTCGCGCCTTGTTCCTAATCTGTTACAGGGGCGCTCGGGAGGCTCCGCCCTGCCGCCCCTGGCCGCCCCGCCCCAGGTGATAAAGTGGGTACCGCCCGCCGCACTGTTTCAACAGCGATTTGTATCGCTTTGCCCGCCTCTGTTATTGCTGAGGGGCGGGCGAACGGGTGAGAGGGAACACAAAAACGACGTGTTATTGTAGCGGCCACATGACGACCCCTGGCGCGGTGGGGTGCGAGGGCCGAAGTGGGGAGGGGGCTGGGCGTGGCGGGGCGGGGCTTCGTCCGACAGCCTCAGAGGACCACGGCTCAGCCCGGAGCCCGGCTCAGCGCGGCGCGGCACGGAGGCTGCATGAGCCCCGGTGCGGTGCGGTGCGGCCGGTACGCTGCGCCACCTGACACTTCCTTGACGATATTGGATGCCAAGCGCAGGCACTCGCCCCATCCCATCCCCCGGCGCGGTCTGACAAATACAGCCATTTATCAAACACTCCTCCGGCCGCAAGGCGCGCTTCCCGTCCCCATCCCATATCCCAGGGGCTCCCAGGGAGGTCGACGGGGACCTGCTGACGCCGGCAGCCCGTCCTGGGCGGAGTCCTCGGGCACCGCCCGATCCACCGCACTGTCCACGACCATCACCCGCGGTCCCGCCGGGGCCGGGGCTGTTTCGACATAAAATGAAAGGACTGTCCCGAGGGTGCTCAACAGGGAAGAAATTCTTGTGGAAAAAAGTTGCAAGTGGTGGAAGGGCAAAGGGCGATCGTCATCCGCAATCCCGGCGCCGCCAGCACTCTCGCTTGGCTGGTGCAATCTCTGCCGGAAGCGGCCCACAGCGAACGGTCCTCAACTCTGCCCGAAACTCCACACCGATTGCATTGCGACTGTTCCGCGGCGGCTGCAACCAATTGTCAGACTTATTTTTTTTTTGTTTCGTTCGCGTGTTGGAGCCGCCTTCAGCTCTGGAACACATTACCGACTTTTTTCGGCAGTTTTGAAGGATTTTTCATCCCTCTCGGTAACCAAATGAGCGCCCGTCCGTCTTGAGCTGAAAGCCCCGATACGCCCCCGTGCCGCGTCCTCCGTCCTAACACACTTCTGCTTCCACGGAGTGAATAATGTCGCCGCTTAATTGAGCCGCTGCATGTTTCTGGGCGGCCGGGCGGCTCTACTCCCGGCTCGGCCCCGGAGGACTCCGGACCGGACCGGACCCGGCCCGCTGACGGGGACGAGATAGGGCTGTCTCCGGTCTCAAGGCCGCTGCCGCTGCCGCGGTTCGCCAAGGAAATGGCCGGGTCGGACAAGAAGACGGAGCTCCGCTGTCACCGGAGTTGTCCTTGCGCATTTGTCGCCGGGGTTGCTCCTTGCAATTCGGAAAAGTCATCTCGGGGGAACGAAACACGGCGAGGAGGTGTGGGCGTCGCGGGCCTCGCGTCCCGGTCGGACTGTCTGTCATGTCCGACGACGCCTCCCCTCCCGAGCCGCAAGGACAAAGGCGCGGATCTGCAAGTTTGACGTTTGAAGGAAAGTCGCCGTCCAGTTGTACCGCGGGGGAGGGGAGGGGGGGGGGAGGGGAGGCGCCGGAGGGAGGAGGGCGGGGGGCGTGGAGACGAGCCAAGTCCCCGAAAGGGAAAAGGACCAGCTTTCGGTCCGCGCGCGATGACGCGTGAAAAGGGCCCGCGGGTCACCTCCCGTACTCCCGTTCACAAACATCCCCCTCCCAACGACTTAGTGCCCCACAAAGAGAACTTCTGTACAGATTTGGGCAAGAAATAAGAAGATCAGTACTTTCGAAAGCGATGCGTGCGCAATAACCGACTCCTATTTACTCCTATTACCCAATCAGAGACATGGTATGACCGTAGTATGACTCTCGGAACTCGCCTCTGCGGTTTCCCCTCGCCGCATAGGACTCATGATTGCGTGTTTCGCAGAATCCGCTTGCTGTTGCGGCTGCATCCGAACCGGTGCTTCGTATCCTCGCTCTCCGTCCAACGGTCCTGCGGCTAAACGAGGGGGACAAAGGAACAAAGACAGGGGGAGGGGGCTGTTCCAAGCGCAGTGCCGCCGGGCCGCTTCCGCTTGCACCCCGGGCAGCGCACTAAAATATTACTAGGCGGCCGGCGGGCCAGCGGTATATTGGATGCGGCGGAGCGGGGGGCTGCGCCTGCCTGTGTGCCGCCTCTCTCTCTCTCTCTCTCTCTCTCTCTCTCTCTCTCTCTCTCTCTCTCTCTCTCTCTCTCTCTCGCCAATGAGGCTGTCTGTCCTGTTGACAGCAGCGCAGTGCCCCGTCCATCTGTTGGGAAGCCCTGCAGGCGCGGGCCGGCGGTCAACGGAAGGAGAAAGAAATAGTAGACGGCAGAGCAAGGGTGCGCGGCCGCACGGGCGGCGAGGGGTTAAATGGAATGAAAAGATAACAGAACGGCGTTGCGGGGCCCCCGCCGCCCCCCGCCGCCCCCAGCCGCCCCCCGCCGGCCCCCGCACAACCGGAAGGAACGGCGATGCTCGTCCTCTTCGCCGCCACTAACGGTGCTCCGAGCCGCCGCAGACTGTCTATCGAGCGAAGCAGCAGCAGCAGCAGCGATCAGAAGGTTCCGAACCGTGCGCACGCCCACCAGATGACGGGCCCGCGGAGGGAGAGGGAGGGAGACAAACACGCTGCGGAGGCACCTCCCGCCTCTCACGCACTCTCACACGTTATTGATGGGGGCCAGACCCACTCGGTGTTGTTGCTTTTGTTCGTCCTTTGCGCCTTCCCGCGGGGTGGCGGCGTCCAGCCCCGTGGTTCCCAGCCCATCCTGAGGGCCCCGCCAGGACCCCGTCGCGGCCCTGAGGAAGAAGCGGCCTCTTGCCGAACAAGCCGTCCATACATCACGTGACGGGCGCCGCGCCATCCGTCTGCGGCGTCACGGCGCGCACTGAGGACTGCCGCGGCGGCTTTGTAAATGGCGGGGCTTTACATTTACGGCCGGTCCCCTCTCGTCCCCCCTCCCCCTCCCCTCCTCCTTCTGACCTGATGTCCCTGACCGTCCTTCGTAGCCTCGCGCGGCCGAAACGGAAAGAAGAGAGCCGCGCTAGTGGGGATGGACGCAGTCTGACGCAGGGCGAGACCCGAGGGCCCGAGGGGGTAACAACCTCGGTAATACGGCGGACACGGTCGGAGTAATCCGGGGTAATTCAAAGGTAATCCGGGGCAATACAGGCCGGTTTACCGCCAGGTAATCCGAGATTCTTGGAGAAAATCCCGGGTAATCCGGGGTAATCCAGGGGTAATTCGAGGTAGTCCGGGATGATCCGGGGGTAGTGTCCGAAGGTAATTCAGAGTAATCCAGCGAAAAAACAGGGTAATCTGGCGTACACAAGGCCTCTCCAAAAATGAATGTTCCTTGTATCGCGTTTGTCGTTGGTGTAAACTATGGCGGTAAGTGAGGAAAGCCGGGTTAGTGATCATGTGTGTAGCACCGAGTGGTCTGCCTCCCCTTTGGGAGGGGCCGTGCGGGGGCGTGCGGGGGCGTCCGCTGAGTAGGCTGGCGGCCTCTGCGGACCAGCTAATGGCCCCGGCGATGTTGCTGCCAAAGTACAAGGGAATGGCCGAGCGCCAGGGCCGCCGGGGCAGCCGGGGCCGCGGGGGCCGCCGGGCCTGTAACTCTCTCACCCCGGCCGGACCACTTCACACGTTTCCCAGGCGACACCTTGGTCGTTGGGGCCCGGCCCAGCCCAACACTCCGGGAGCCCGGAGCAGCCCGGAGCCCGGCCCGGAGCCTCCCTTCCCTCCGCCCTCTCATGTGGTCCGACACCGCGTCGTCGAATCACGGCCTCCGGATGACGTCATTTCCGTCCAGGAAACGGGTCCCCGCGGGTCCACCGCCCCCCGTCGAGAACGCGAGGGGCGACTAATAGGCCCGGCGGCGACATGAGATGCTAACTACTTGTGGGCCTTGACGTGCCGCCGCTGCCTCGCAGAGCCGTCTGAGTTTTTCATCCCGCCGGGGACGGTGCGGCGGCTCGGCCGCTGCCGGTTCCGGGAGAAGATAAAACATCAGAGAAGGCGGTGCCGGAGGTGCGTCCCCGCCTGTCTCCGGGCTCGGGGCCCCGGGCCCCGCCCATCCCCCGGTACACGGTTTTACGGCGCCGTCCTTCGGATCTGGGCCGGGCGGTGCGGGCGGTGGCGGCCCGGGGACGTATCCAAACGGAAAACAAATCAATCTCGCGCACGCTGCAGGTGCTGCAGGGACGCCGGCCTCATAAAGGTCCCAAGTGGGTGGCAGCAGAGACATCCCGGCCCGCCCGGCCTGCCCAGCCTTACCCCGCCCCGCCTTACCCCGCCCCGCCCCGCCCCGCCTGCCTCGGCACCGCCTCTCTCTTTACACGGGCGACAGTCTCGGGAGGGTGTCCGGCATTTCCTCTTCGGGGACGCAATATCCTGCAGATTGGGTGGGAGATGAGGAAAGGGCCCCGGCGACGCAGAGGCAGAGGCACTGGCTGGGCATGGCCACGTCAGGGCGGGCAAGGAGCCGGCAGGGCCAGCAGGCCGAGACGGCAGCAGCAGGCGAGGGGCGGAGGTCCAACGCCATCCCAGAGAAAAGAGAACAACGCGTTTTAGTCCCTGGAATCGGCACCGCCCGAATCGCAGAGCGGGGCGAAATCAAGACGAGGGAAATACCATGTAATTAGCCGCCCGGACCCCGGCCGCAGAGTCGGGGCACTTGGGGGCGACGGGAGGGAAAGTCGTCGGCGCCAGGCGGGGCGTCGCCAGCGCTGCCGCCGCCCACGCACGCACGCACACACGCACACTGAGCACACTGTGTGTGTCCGGCCTTCGCACTCGCCCTGCCGAGTAATTTATCATGGAGCCGAATGAATAATGATGCCATGCGGTGACCCGGCCCGGCCCCGGCCCCGGCCCGGGACAGGTGTGTTACACACACAGTGACACGAGCCCCAGCCATAATATTTAATTCTTGCCCCGCAGTAGCACCAGCTCCTCGTCGCATCGGCGTACTCCTCCCGACTTGACTCCTCCGAGGAGAGCGCCTGCGAACGAGAGGATAGGCAGTCCCGCTCAGCACGGGTGCGCCGCGGGCGTCGGGATTGCCTACCTCCCGGGCGTTCCCGCGCTGACACGGTTTGGGTCCCCGCCTCCCGGACGCTCCCCGGACGCCGGCCTGTCTACGTAGTCCTCTTGGTGTTGTTCTTCCGCGATTGTTCTGCTTGTTCTGGGCGCCCGTCTTGAGCCCACACCCGCCTGCTCGAGACTTTGCGGCGCGCGAGGCGGTAAATGGCTTTCCGTGAGGTAGACTTGCCACTTCTTGCTCTCTCAAAGGGGCCCTCTTTGGAAATGAGTGTGGCGCTTGAGGATGTGGTGGGTGCGGCGGCTGGAGGCGGGGACCGGCGGGGACCGGCAGGGACACAAAGAGTGCCTAAGCCGCTTGGCAGGCGCTGCCGCAAAGTGCCGCAAAGCACCCAATGGCTCTCCATGTGTTTTTCTTTTCGTGTCTCCCACCTTTGTCGTCGTGTGCGACAGGTTTCTCTTTGTGCCTCGACACGAAATGTGAGGAAGTGCAAAGCCTGAGTTTGGCAACAAAGTTGCCACACCCAGCGGTAGCGGGTTCAAATACCATAAGGGCGTATTAGGTTTTATTTTAAATGTTACCCACAAGGCGTTGGGAGTTGCACGGCTGGAAGATGAAGGACCGGCGCCGGTGACGAGGCCTGCAGGACGGCCGGAAACAACTTGCGGTAGCGGCACAGATTTACGGCAACCAGCGGCCTGTGTGGCCGCGGGGGCAGCGGGGGCAGCGGGGGCAGCGGGGGCAGCGGGGGCAGCGGGGGCAGCGGGGGCCGCCCGATAGGGCCGCAGGCTTGTTATCTTGAGTGCTCACCGATTAAAGCGTATTGCAGGGGGCCGCGATTCGTGTCTGGCGCCAGTTCATTCCCCGGCGCAATCAATTAGCAAAACTACAGACAAACTACAGCAGGCGCACTACTCTCCGCGGTCTGCCCGCGGCCGTAACAGGGCCGCCGTCGCCGACTGGCACTCTGCTTCTGGATGCAGCTGCAACGCCCTCTCATCCACGTGTTTTTCCCAGTCCTGCGCCGGAACTATAGTTAGATACCACGACCTTTATGCGGAGAGTACAGAGAAAGACCCCCCCCCCCTTTACAAACACACACACACACACACACACACATAGAGGGAGAGGGAGAGAGAGGGAGAGAGAGAGAGAGAGAGAGAGAGAGAGAGAGAGAGAGAGAGAGAGAGAGAGAGAGAGAGAGAGAGAGAGAGAGAGAGAGAGAGCGTGGACCGTGATTTACGCGTTCGTTACCAGCAACAACCCTATTTGAGTTCCGAGTGCCTCGCAGCGACAAAAGCCGAGCGTGTACACGCGCGGGGAAGGGGCAAAAACCCCTGCGTCTGTCGGGTCACCGAAACAGAACAATCGGAGTCCGGGACCCCGCTCCGGCGCTGCGGGCTGCGGCCACAGCCCGGCCAGCTAATCGCCCTGCTCTAACCGGGATTGAGGCTCAATAGTTCAAGGCCCGGGGCATTCAAAAGCCAAACCGAGCCAAACCGCGCCGGCACAGCAGCGGGGGAGTGGGGGGCACGCGGCCAGAAAGAATGGGCTTCGCTGAATCCGGCTAGCACTTTAAAAACAGGTGACATTTTTTTTTTCAAGAAAAAAAAAGCTTGCGCTATTTTGTAGTAAACTTAGATATTGCTTGTTTATTCCTCTTCTTCTTTCAGCCGCGAGTCCTTGAGACTGAGCTGCGGAAGTAAGTAAATGCTTTGAGCGAACACTTTCTCCGTCCCTCGTAAACCTGAGACGGTTCGTAAAGTGCTTTCCGGAATGAGAGAGGGGTTGGCCAGGTCTGGGAGCCCTCCTGGGAGCTCCTGCGACTCATCGGTAATACTTTGCCATCGCGGCGGCTGAGGGCCTCGCCGGGCCGTTGACCTCGAGAAGAAGGAGAGGAAAGAGAGAGGGAGAAAGAGAGAGAGAGTGAGTTCGCAGGGTGGGCGGCAGGGGGCGGTGCGAGTTGAAATTATCACAGTCGTTACCGAAAACTTGCGCTGTTTTCTTGGACGCGCGTCGCGCTGTTGTCAGCGAGTCCACCGCCAGAGGGCCTCGGGGCGCAGGAGCAGGCACAGCCGAGGCACAGCACACCAAGCCTAGCAGCGTGTAAGACGAGCCAGGTCGTGAGGGTAATCGCTCCGTCTCTGTCGTCGACCCCGTGTCATTGTCGCGCCGTCTCCGACTAGCAGCTCTCTCAGTAATTACTTGGGTGGGATTCCCGATGCCGGGATGCCAGCGAAGGAGGTCCGGCGGTGCCAGCGGAGCTTAGTCAGGGCCACGACGGCAGCCCCCAAACGTTCCGCACTGGCCAGGATAAGCAACCCGTTCTACGGGGCACTGCGACGTCGGAAAAAATTCCGTCGGGAGGGAAAAATATATATATTTTTTTCATCGAGGAACGCGATTTTGAGCGCATTTTATTCAACGCAAAATATTGACAGTGCGCACGAAGAAAACACAGGTTACCGTGGTACCGAGTACGAGCAGACGTGGACGTATAGTTCCTCGAGGACCATAATAACAAGACGAAAAGAAGTCCGCAAAGCAGAGAAACAAGGCCAGAAACTTGCGACGGATTTCTCTTATTTCGGCCAGGGAACACACATACACACACTCCCACCGCGAGGGGAGGAAGGAGGACGCAGGACAGCAGCTGGACGAGGGGAACACCACTTACTCTCCGGAGGGCGGACGAACGAGAACCCGAAGTAGAGCAGCCACAAGATTGACCCAACTCTGACAGAAGTCGCGGCCGGAGGGGTTGGTTTGGGGTATTCTGTAAATCATCCATCTCCGGAGGGAGGGGGGGGCAGCCTGGACCCGGACTTGCTGGGAGCACTTCCTGGAGGAGCAGAGGCGGGTGAGGACGAGACGAGGCCTTAGTGGCAGGGCTAGGATCGGATTATCGGGGCACCTTTCGGCGGCGTGCCGTGCCGTGCCGTGCCGTGCCGTGCCGTGACGTGCCCTGCGTGCCTCCACAGAGTGCTCACTGCTCGCACGCCGCCGGAGATATAGTTCATTAAACTCGGTGGTGATCACGTGGCCACAGCTGAGCCGGCGGCGGAGGCTGCTGAGCCAGAGGACGCAGAAAAAAGAGGAGCTCCACCGCAGCCTCCGGCAGACTCCTCCAGCTCCCGTCCGGTCAGGTTCGGTCGGCCGGTCCTATTTCCCGTCGTCGCCCTATTGACTGGGGCCCAGACATGGCATGACAGCAGCCCGGGCCCGGGGGCCACTATGAGGAGTTTGACACAAAGCGACGGCGGCAAGACGGCGGCGGCTGCGGCGGTAGAGGCGGCGGCGGCGGAGGCGGCGGAGGCGGCGGAGGTGGCGGAGGCGGCGGCGGCGAAGGCGGCGGCCACCGAGGCGTGCCATGGCTAGCCGGAGCGGAAGGATGAGTCCGAGCCCGAGCCGAGGCGCCCCGCTTCGGGAGAGTGGCTTGTGGTTCTGTTTGTCCCCGTGATGCCGCACCGTTGTCCGGCGGCAGATCGGCCAGGAACTCGACCATGGCACCAGGATGACAATGCGGCCGCAGCGGCTTCGTCATAGCGACGACCCGCCGGAACTCAAGGGCATTATCCACCGCGCTGTTCGACCCACAGCGATCCTGGCGCCGCAGCCCCGCTTCAGAGGCCTCTGCTGGGAGTCCTCGGTCTCAGACAAACGATGACGCCCACATACGGCCCTGTGTCGTCTGGCCGCGCGCCGCTCCGCACCTGAAGAGACGGCAGCCAGTGGTAGGGGGCCATTCACATATTACGTCATCATGATTTTGGCCACAGAGGACCCCTCCCCCTCCCTCACGTAATGCCTAGAACCCCCCGCCCCCAAGTGATGACGTGATATGTGAATGGCTCCTAGCGACACCTGAATCCGGAGCGAATCGAGTCGGGGTGGGGGCGGGTCGAGGCGCGAAGCGGCATGAAAAACGCGCGGTCTCCTTGAACTGCGCCCCGCCGTACCGGGCTGTGCCCACGCGTGGCCCGGGAGCTAACGAGGCCAGCCAGGCCTGAGTAAGTGGGCGGCAGAGTGACAACGACGAACCAGCTGTGGGAGAACTCCGGCCGGGAAACGGCGCAAGCGAGTAACTATGAGTGGCAGCCACGAGCCACGTGTCCAGGGGGTAGGGGGCGTCACGAAGGTCACTATTTTCGTACCTCTTAAGCAACTATAACTTTTCTCTGGTGCGTCTTACAAATGGTTCCCGAAACTAAATTTTAGCTCCCAGGACCAATTTTACTGTTTCTCTGGAAATCAACTGAAAACTTGGTTGTGAATCATGTTTTTCCGTGCTCTCCTTCATCCGGTGCTTGTCTTATTCCCGTGCGCCTTAGCTCTGGCTGCTCGCTGTACCTGGAAGGCCTGAGTACCAAACCCCAGCAGCGAAGCAGCAGAGCAGCGGTGCTGTCGCACGGCGTCGTGCCCCGAATACTTATTGCAGGAAAGCCGCTTGTTGAACTGCGCCTTTCTCGGGGTCCTGGGGGTCCTGGGAGTCCTGAGGATCCTCGGGGTCCTGGGGGTCCTCGGGGTCCTGGGGGTCCTTGGGGTCCTGGGGGTCCTGGGGGTCCTGGGGGTCCTGGGGGTCCTGGGGGCTTGGAGGCCGGACTCCATTCAGAGACATTCTCGTCAAGCTCCGCGGGGAACGACGAGTACCGTGTCCAGCGACGAGGCTGCCTCCGAAGGCCCATCGCTCTCTCTGTCACACCTGTGCACGCGGCGCGAACGCAGCCCGCCGACACCCACCGGAACCAGTGCGGCCCTGATACTGAGAGCAGCGGTGACCTACATCGACACAGCGGCGCCTGCAACACTGTCCCGGATCAACTTTATTAGGGGGGTAAAAGTTGCAGGGCGCGGTGCAACGGCAGTAGCGTTTTGGTGCGGGGCCCCGTGCCAGCTGGGCGAGGTGCGGGATGATGGTCAGGGTTATGGTGGTGGGATGCAGGCGCGATGGTAGCGGGTACCCAGTAAACTGTGCTCGGGCCGCGCCCTGACCCCCTCAGAGTGTGGCCGGTGTAGCAACCAGCCACTGTTACTTGCGCTGCCATCGTCATGTTGTTGTTTTGTCGTCTCGTACCCAATCAAGAGCAAGCCGAGCAGCTATACATCCTCCGGGCGACACGAAGTCGAAAAGCAGCTTGGGAGGGGGTAAAATAAGCGGAGTAAGAGAAGGGAAAACGAGGGCTCAACCGGAATAACACAAACAAATCCGCCCCGGGGACTCAGGACCGCTGCGATCAAAACATCAACTCCCTCTCCCTGCAGCACTTTTACGGCGGTGCGGCGAGGCGAGGCGCGCTTGGAGTGTAATAATTTAAACTGGGAAATGTCCTGCGTGAGCAGTTATTTGCCTTTCATTTGCTCACTTCATTAATATTCGCACGTACTCAGCTCTCGCAATCCCGCTCGTAAAAACAGCTTCTCGACGCTCGGACGAGGCTCACCTGCAAACAAACGAGGAAAACAAACCATAAACGTCAGACCTATAAAACATGATGGCAGAAGAGTTACATCACGATTATATCTGCAATTGTACACATTTCTTTATAATTCATTGTGACAGCGTCGTGGCAGCCGATTGCCGATACAGTTGTATTCTTTTGCCGAGATAAACATCGCAGTGAGGGATTCGGGGCGGTGCACATCAGCGATCAAAGCAGCGCTGGAATGCAACCATTACGCAGAACGACGATTGTAGACATTGACGCAGCGCCGCCACCTAGAATGCGTTTCCGTTGGTCGGGGGGGGGGGGGACTGCTCGGACGACGCGCAGCTCAGGCAGGCCGGACCGAGTCAGGCCACATTCCCAGCAACTCGAGCGAAGAAGCTATTCGCGTTACTACTGTCCCTTTTCCTTTTCTCTGAAGTTGGCTATGGCCTCCTTATGACATTACTTTCACCCGCCTCCCTTCCCATTCCAGCAATCCCTGCCAATGTACGGGCCGGTGTAACACACATACAATCTCACACACACACACATACATGCAATCACACACACACACACACACACACAACAATCTCACACACACGACACACACACACACACACTGCAGACTCGGGATTCGATCGAACCCGAATGCGGGAGCGCTATCCCCGCCGGTTCTGACGCATCCAGACTCGTATTTTTCGATCCTAAGCAAGCAATGCGATCGCAACGACATCTTTTTTCCCTCGCAAATACGACCACGCGTAAAAACATGGTTATCCTCGCTGCTCCGAATTTCGTCACTGCTACTCTGTTCTGCTATCCAAACCCACACGACGCACACACACCCTCCGGCGCTAGCATAACTCGCCAAAGTTTAGACCGGCCTTGCTTTACAAACAAAGAAAAAGAAAAAAGACCAATGCGCTATACAAAATATTCAAACAGATGGATCGCTGATGCATTTCCATGCAGAGGCCCCCTCCCCCCTCCAGCAGCACCGACACCACCGATTGGACTGTTATTGATAAAATCGTTTATCGCGAATAGAAGGAGAGAGCCTCGGGAAATCGAAAGGAATGGATCGGGCTGCGCGGCGCGCCGAACAAACAATTGAGGCGAGTTCCACCGTGAGCCTGGTAAGGGAGGGAGAGGGAGAGAGAGGAGGGGTGATCTGGTGAGACATGAGTGTGAACGCCCGCCTGGTAGAAGGTACGTAGAAGGGGAGGGCGAGGATGTGGTGGTAGAAATACGACGAAATTCGCGTGGCGTGCAGCTAGGGGTGCGGGGTGCAGGAAAGGGGTCGGCGTCGAAACCAATGCCGCGTCGCGGGGGAGAAGAGGGGTGCGACAGGAAAGAAGGGTGGAAGGGAAAACAAGTGCAGTGATAAAGGAAACGGATGAAGAAGACGGTGAAGCAGGCCGTGTGGTGGGCGAATCCAAGGTGAGAAGCAATCGCTTAATTGGAAAACACTTCGCCGATATTTTCTGATTTCTTTTTCCTTCTTCGCTCTGCTAATGATTCGGAGAGGGCACTACTGTGGGTGCTCCGTTCCATCGCTGCAGCTGCTTCCCTTTTTTCTTGCGACCGTAGCAAATGCAAGAACGGGCACTATCGCCTCGCCAGCGAGACGGCGACAGCGGCGACCCCTCAGCGCCTGCAGTGGGGAGGGTAGGCAACACGGCCGCACCGGGGTCCGGTGGCGGCCTACCTGCCGGGCGCCTTGGCTGGGAGCAACAGAGGCGAGCGCGCCACCGACCGAACCAGACAAGGGGCTTCATTTCACGCCACCTGATTCTATTCTCAAGGCGGTGGACCGCTCCCCCCGTAGTGTGCTACGGGCTCTATGGGCTGTTGGGGACGCCAATCGGAGCCCGAGCGGCGCAAATCGTCCACACTTGCGACCCTCTCGCATATTCCAAGGCTGCAAATTTCTCGTTTTTGGTCGCGTTTTGATGGCGGCCCTAATAATCAGTGGCTTGCGTGTGTGCAGCACGGAGCAAACGGCTTCTATCACCGTCCTGTCTTATTTTGGCCGAGCCGAACCAGCCGCTGCCTGCTCCTCTGGGCGGCCAATTAGGCTCGACAGAGACAGGAAAGTAATTACAATCCGCAACGCCGACCGCCCCAGCGGCGCCGAGTTTTGAAACACGATTCATTTCGGTGTGACAGAGGCTTGAAACTCGAGTGCCTCTATTTATTTATCTCCGTGACGCGTTCGCAGGGATGTGAGTCCTGCTCATTAACTCCCATGCGGAGTATACCGAGCTGACTTTGTTTTATATTATTTTTTGTTACCAGACAGCCGTGCGCGACGGCCCAGGGCGTCAAAATAGACACAAGAGTGACGGGGGAAAATAAAGCCGAACCCGCGGCAAATCCAGCTAACGAGGAAACAAAATGAGGAGACTTCGGTGGCCACCAGCCCCGCGCCGCGGCTGACTCTGTTTCGGAGGGTACGCCGACGAGCTACATTGTTTCCCTCTGGTCTCCGATGAGAACGGTGTACAACATTTTACATTTTACGGCAGGCCCAGAGGGTACGGCGCCGCACATGTCACCAGATCCCCCCAACCCCAATGAAGCGTATTATTGTTTTCCAATCGCAATATGAAAACGACGATAGAGGAACCCTGCTTGGAGATGCAAGGCGCGGTAGCCAGCCAATCAGGAGCGTCGCAGCAGCAATCGAATCAGGGCAGCCGGACAGGGGCGTAGCCAGGGGCAGAGGGGGGGGGGGCAAAAAGCCTGAATGAGGCGCGGAGAAGTGTGAACAGGCATGACGGCTGCTGCACGGGGGTAGCCGGCGCTGCCGAGGCCCAGCCCAGCCCGGCCCGGCCGCTCCCTCCCGCATCAGAAACAAGATTCCCTTTCCTGCTGATGCGCGTCGTTCCCGTGACGACCCTGGCGATGATGGCGGCCCTGGCGGCCCGTCATGGCGAGGAACGGATTCACTCTCCGGAGATAACGGGCGGCGCGGCACCGTTCCAGTCGGAGTCTGTATCAGCGCCGCGGCGGCCGGCTGGAAGCTGGAGGCTGGAGGCTGGAGGCTGGAGGCTGGAGGCTGGAGGCTGGAGGCTGGAGGCTGGAGGCTGGAGGCTGGAGGCTGGAAGCTGGAGGCTGGAGGCTGGAGGCTGGAGGCTGGAGGCTGGAGGCTGGAGGCTGGAGGCTGGAGGCTGGAGGCTGGAGGCTGGAGGCTGGAGGCTGGAGGCTGGAGGCTGGAGGCTGGAGGCTGGAGGCTGGAGGCTGGAGGCTGGAGGCTGGAGGCTGGAGGCTGGAGGCCTCGAGTGCGGCCGCCCACCTCCTTGGTGCTGATCATCGCCCACGCAGCCTTCAGCCCCAGTGAGTGCGTGAGAGGGAGAGAGAGGGAGAGCTGGGTGAGAGAGAAAGGGAGAGATAGAGAGAGATGGCAACATATAGTCAACGACCACCGTAAAAGCCAAAGTCCGATCCTGAGCGGCGTAAACGCGGCGTGACAAGCGATACTGAGCGCGGAGCCTGGCGGAGCCTGGCGGAGCCTGGCGGAGCCGCTAGAGCTCGGCTCGGGAGAGAGAACAGACTCGCATCCGAATAAGCGGGCAAGCGACCGTGTGGAGCTGAGAGCGGAGAGCGGAGAGCGGGAGCGGGAGCCGAGGAGTGGATCATCGTGGTGAAAAGGAGCGGCACAAGAGGCCACAAAGGCGGGAGCTAACGCTATAAATTGTTTTCTTTTTCGTTTTCTGGTTTTCTTTAAAGTAAGAAAAACGGCGCGGCACGCTGCTATGCGACCGCGGGGCGCGAACACACGTATGCTTGCAGAGCAGCACCGTGTTCCCACAGTCGTCGAGGGTTAAACAACAAACACCAAGCGAAAGACAAGAAAAAGAAAAAAAAAGGGGGCAGTGGTCGGGAACACACACACACGCTAGGCCCCGTCGCCAGAAGGGTGGCGGTGTGCCCTGGAGAACATGAGTAGCGCAGCGCAAGGCGTTTGTCACCCAATGAAGAGAGAAGAGAGGTGGTAGTGAGAGGCCATACGTATGCTGTTGGCCCATGTGTGGGGCGCGTGTGTGTGTGTGTGTGTGTGTGTGTGTGTGTGTGAAGAGGCATCGGAAAGGGTGGAAGAGACAGGGGCGGCCAGGGGCTGCGCCTTGGGCTACGTAGATTAAGAGGCCCGCTCCGGCCTGTGCGGCCTTCGGCCTCCGCCAGCAAAAGGCGAGGCGAGGCGAGGCGAGGCAGGCCCGCGGTATGCCGCTGTATAAATAATAAGACAGTCTTTACGGTGAGCCGCATGCCAGCGCCGCCAACGAGGCCGGCGGCGGCAACAGCCGCGGGGGTCAGACGCGGTCGTCGTCTCGGCGGCTCGCCCGTCCGCTCGCCCGTCCGCTCGCCCGTCCGTCTGCCGTTCTTCATCCCTATACTTACTTCACTGCGACGCACGCGCGGACTCGTTCCTCACACATCAGAAAGTTTTATCGTAGAAAATGGGTGACATTGGACTTTTGTTGCTTTTGTTACAGCATGTGGGGCGTCGTAAAATATTAACGCTGCGTCAACTCACGCAGCCAGAGAGTCCGCGTGGCCGAGCCAGGCGGCGGCGGCGGCGGCAGCGGCGGCAGCGGCGGCGGTTCGGGGTCCGGCCCCCGCCTGTCGGTCAAGCCGGCGTCGACCCAGCGCCGCGCGCCGGACACAACCTTCTAATCTCAATCTGCACGGGCAAAAGCACAAGGCGCTCGTGCGTGCGTGCGTGTGCGTGTGTGCGCGCGCGCGCGCGTGTGTGTGTGTGTGTGTGTGTGAAACATGTTACGAAGGGCTTTAAGCCTGACGACAACGTGGTGCGGCGGGCGTATGGGAGGTTGACGACCTTGAGGGGTAAAGCACACACACACACACACACACACACACACACACACACAGACACACACAGACACACACAGTCGTCGTCAAGAGCTGCGCCAAGGCGTTGGCGGACGGGGCAGAACAGAGAGTGCGCAGAACCGTAAGGAAGCAGTAGGAGGGAGAGAGAGCGTGAGAGACGGGGTAAGGAAGGGGATGTAGGCGGGGGTACGACCATCAAACCCCACACCGGTCAACACACCCTCCCCTCCATCCCCCGCGTGCCATTCCAGTCGGGTTGTCACGAGACACACATACGACCCGGTCTGTAATGGGTAATAGCGAGGGGGATATGCGCCGCCCGGCTCCGGCCCAGACACACTCGAAAGGTTTGCCGCGCTCCTCCCCGGTCCCCGCCGACTGCTGCCGAAGCGACACGGCACTCGGCCTTTCCTCACGCCCCGCTCCGCCCCGTCCTGTCGTGCCCACGTGACGTGCCTGCCCCCCCCCCCCTCTCTCTCTCTCTCTCTCTCTCTCTCTCTCTCTCTCTCTCTCTCTCTCTCTCTCTCTCTCTCTCGCTCCCTCTGACCACTCACCTAACACGTATGCGCCAAGAGGTAACATGAAACAAAGGTCTGAGGGTAATTAAGTCTCTGCCTCTGGCCTGCCTGTGGTGTGTTTGCCTTTGTGCTTTGTGCGCCAAACAACAGAGAGAGAGAGAGAGAGAGAGAGAGAGAGAGAGAGAGAGAGAGAGAGAGAGAGAGAGAGAGAGAGAGAGAGAGAGAGAGAGAGAGAGAGAGAGAGAGAGAGAGAGAGAGAGAGAGAGAGAGAGGGGGGGGGGGATTTTGGAGAATGAAAGTAGCACGCCTCCTCTAAAAGAAGGAATACTAATTTAAAAACGGAAATTTTCAAAGATGGCCACGTTTGGTGTGGCGTGTGGACTTTGCTTCTCAGACTTTATGGCCCAAGACTAATAAGCGTCCACTCCATAAGTACTGCTCTCATGGTCTCCGCCCCTCGCTTGGGCCAATTGTGCTCCGGTCCGAGCCGATAGCCGAGGCTGGGCGATACTGCAGTGATGACACGTTTCATGGGCCGGTTTATGGAGCACTGAGTGGGACCGGGCTGGGCACGCATCCGCGAGGACTGACGGGGACCTGCTCGTCTGTCCAGGATCGTCCGGGACCGTCCGAGCTCGATCTTGTTGGTGACGAATTACTCTGCGGTTGCCCGCCGTCATTCCCGGCAGAAAATGCAGCAGCGGAGGTCTGAGCCTTCCAGAAACAGAGCGTGTCATGTCTTCCTCACAGGGGGCGCCCCTCTGGCAGGGGATAAGTGTATCTCGGAAATAGCGCTATGCGGCAGAGATGTCGTTCGGGGTGGAGTAGGCGGGGGGGGGGTGGGGGGGGGGGGGCGGGGCCGGGCCGGGCCCGATGAAGATGAGGAAAAGGCGGCGCCCCGTCCCATTAGGGTCAGCCCTGAATGCGGGCAATCAGTTGGGCACGCCTCGTAAAGCAGCGCCGCTGTTGCCGCCTCGCCAAACGAGTTATGAATAAACACAATCGACCTCAAATCAGTCCGCGCAGTGGCGTAGCTGCGCCCTCCGCAGTGACCCACGGACCCTGCGGCTAGGACGGCTCAGCGCAGCCACAGCCCCTCCGGAAGCCTCCTCGGCCTCCTCTCATTCATCACCGCCCGCTATCGCGACACCATCAGCCGACGCGGCACACGGGCATCAGCACCTTGCGCCTTCCTCCTCCTCCCCACGGCTGTCCTGTCCCCCGGCGTCAGCCCCGGGCGTCGGCCCCTCCGCGTCACGGCTGTCATCCCGGCTGTCGGCGAGGCCGAGGCCCCCGATGCGCCGCACCGCGTCCGCCGGGGACGGACCTACACCACCGTGACGCCTCGCCGTCACTCTCTCTCTCCCCCACTCTCTCGCTCCCACGGGGCGGCTGAATGCGCCATCCTTGTCACGCGTCGTGGCCGCGCGCCCCCGCGACAGATACGCACCCCCAGCAGCAGCAGCAGCAGCAGCAGCAGCAGCAGCAGCAGCAGCAGCAGCAGCAGCAGCAGCAGCAGCAGCAGCAGCAGCAGCAGCGACACAGAGGGAAAGGAAAGGAGGGCGATGGTGGCGGCACCGCAAGCAGAAAGTGGGTTGGCTGGTATTTCCGTCACATCGCCCGA
Organism: Odontothrips loti; assembly: GCA_038380765.1. Lineage (NCBI taxonomy): Eukaryota > Metazoa > Arthropoda > Insecta > Thysanoptera > Thripidae > Odontothrips > Odontothrips loti. The sequence continues at coordinate 9,558,940 of CM076250.1, forward strand.
AATCACACGGCCGCGCGCACACAACACAAGGCGCATCGCATCATACGAGCGGCATCGCCAGTCTCGCCAGTAGCGCCCGCCGGCACCGCGCTCCTGGAGGGGAGGGGGAGGGAGGGGAGGGAGGGGGGAGAGAGGGGGGGGGGGGCGAACGGCGTGGGCATCGCGCATCGCCGCGAGGCAATCGCGCCGGCCGCACAGCGGTTGCAAGCGAGATAGGTGTGCAAATGGCGTTGTGACTTTTCGAGCGTGCAAATTGAAAATTTCGCTGGATTCCAGAGGGCAGAAATCTGACACAACTGCAGAAGAATTTCAGAAGAATCATCGGTTCAATTTTGATACGTTGATGTCGACGGGTTTTAGTCAAAGCGCGTTCAAATTTGGATGGGATTTCAAACGAAATTTTGAGGGGATTGTAAGAATATTGAATTAACCTTCCTTGAATTTTGCTCGCATTGCTGACTTTCGGTGCACACTATGCGCTGGTGTTCTGTTTCGCCAGCTGGATTTCCGCCTGCCGGTCTTGTTGCTGCCAATGTGTGCGTGAGTGTGTAATTGTGATGTTGCGGCCACCCGTGCATGTGCCCATTGGAGGAGTGTGTGTGTGTGTGTGTGTGTGTGTGTGTGTGTGTGTGTGTGTACAGCCAGCATGCCACTGGTGGTTACATAGGCGGGTGCATATATGCGCAATGTCGGTGCAATTGGGGGCGGACGCGTCAAGAGTTCTATTTTTTACACACAAACCCCGAATCCAAAAACCGGAAATCTGTGCTTGAATATTTAGGGGTTGTGGAAAATTCAAAAAACAAAAAAGTAAGGTCGGTCTGGCCATAGCAAGGCCCTACAGAGTTTAAGTATCAAAATGAACACTTCCCTGCCCCCCTTTCCCTCCGTCCTTCTCTCCCTCTGCCCCCCCCCTCCCCTCTCCCCTCCGGTCTCTCTTCCTCCTTGACGCCCCACGTTTTGGCACGAGTACCATCCAAAACACACGGCCGTTGCGCATGCGTGTTTGAGGCGGGGGGGGGGGGAGGCAAGGAAACGGATATTATCCACTTATTTTTATTATTATTTCATGCGCACGTGGCGCACTCGGGCGCCTTTATTTGGCACGGTGCCCTTGAAAAATAACCCAATGATATTCGCCTTTGTGACTCTCCAGCTGCTGCTATCCTTTTCGATCCGGCTTTTGGATGGTGCCGGCCGGGAGAGGGGCGGATTACCCTTTTCACGTCGTTGACCCAGAAACCTTGCTGTCCCCGTGGCGCTCCAGGCGATCTACAATACCCGCATTATGGTTGTGAAAAATACGACCAAAAATATTCGTGATTTGACTTTTTCGGAAAACTACTACACTTTACGATGATTATTTTTTTTTTTTCAGACTTTTCGATGGAAAGGTCCGTCCTTTTCCGTCTCTGATCATTATGGAAGAGCGAATCCTCTGTGGGGATGGAGGTTCCGCGCGCGGCAGTAGTTCCAGTGCGCGCTGCACAGCGGAGCAAAGCGGAGCACAGCGGAGCAGTGGGGGTGGAGTGCTGCCGGCCACTTCCCCATCGCTCACTGATTGCCCCGGATCGTCATGATTGTTTTTCGAGTAACGTGACATCAAAGGGTGTATTTTCTAGCTGTGTGTGTGTGGGTGCTTGTGTGTGTGGGTTCGTGTACAAGGGACCAATTACCACTTTGGCATGTTGTTTGGCGGCACACGCGACGACACCAGTGCACGTCCGTGGTGCGGCATCGGCAAGGGCGACCCCCCCCCCCCCCCGCACTAAATTCATTGTGACGCCAAGTAGTTGGGGCAGTCTCTGCCAGCGGCGGGGCGCGCGGGCGTCAAGTTAGTCTAATAATTATAGCAAAAGCAGCGAAGCAGCGCGCGCCGGCAGAAGGCAGAAGTTTGCGACTTGGCGCCTCGGGATCCGCTCCGCAGTGTGGTGGGTGTGTGCACTGCAGCGGCACACACTCCGTGCATCCGTGGACGGCTCGCGGCTCTTCTTCTTCTTCTTCTTCTTCTTCTTCTGCTGCTGCTTCTTCTCGGGTGCACATCGCCGGCCTCCTCGCACCGCCAGCAGCAGCAGCCCGTTGGCGGGCGCCGCCGTCCCAAACAAGCAGCACCCCTCTCCGTTAAAAGGACGAAGAAAAGGGCCGCCATCTTTTTATTCAGCGCATAAACAATAAACCGCAACCCGCGACACACAACAATAACTCTGGCGGCCATTTTCGCCCCCCCGGCGGTCTCTAGAGCCGACCCCTCCCCCCGCCATTGTTAGCGACACTTCCTCATTGTCGTGGCGCACCCCGGCGGAAACAACGGCGACTCACTTAGCGGCGGCCTATATATATAGATATACGCTGCGCTATACATTTAAATTTTAGATAAACGCGCGCGGGAAAATTGGGGTACCGGGGCGGTAGGAGAGGGTGGGGGGCTGCCAATGAGGCGACAGTCGGGCAGAGCAGCACAGAGTCGGCCGCAGCTGTGCCAGGCCAGGCCGGGGCCGCGGGGGTAACCGATCGACGCCTGCTTATTCCGGCAGAGGAGGAGAGAGGCGAGCGAAGGCAGCAGAGGCGAGGCGGGGCGGGGCGGGGCGGGGCGGGGCGAGCCCAGTTGGGGCACGGCGGCGGCACGGCACTTCGGGCCCGGGAGGCGTAGCGGGCCGAGGGCGGAAACGTACTCGGGTGCCATTTTGGAAATCGGTTCTAGCCGGCCTCGAGCAGCAGGGCCAGCAGGGCCAGCAGGTCCAGCAGGGCCGTGCTGCAGAGCAGATGGAGGCTCTGCGCGCCCCGCCAAGGCCGCCGTCTTGGTGAGGCCGAAGTCGTTCGCCGGCCCGGCCCTGCCCGGGCACCCTCGGGATTTGGAAGGACACGCTTCCGCACTCCCGCCGGCACGGGACGCACACGCACACGCACACAGGCTCCTGTACGTGATTCTCCTTTTCCAGCGGGCGGGTGGCAGCGGCTCGTCGTCCTTTTCGTGCTTTTCCAAAGTCGACGTATGCAAATTTCCGCTTTTGATTCTCAAAGCAAGCTTGCAAGGCCCCACGTTTGTCAAAGGGCGGCATGAGGGGCGATTTCTCCGTCATAATCCCAGTCGCCGTGCTTGTGCTCCAGCAGCGCAGCAGCGGGCGCCGCACCGCGGCAGCTCGGAGGGCGCAGGGCGCAGCAGGGCGCAGGGCCCGCTGCCAAGACGTCGTCTGCTGAGTGAGACGGAGAAAAAACGCTGGAGAGCACTCAAATATGACCCGCTGCCTCCCTGAAGGGCAGATGCGCGCGCTTTTGCCCAGAAATGTATTAGGGCAGCGTCCAGCAGCTGCAGAGGGGACCGGGGAGGGGAGGGGGAGTGGGGAGGGGTATAGATGCAAATTGGCCGTAAACCTCAAATGTCAGCCGCAGGATGGGTTAAGTATCTCGTAAAAGGGAAGGTGCCTGACCGGATTTTTTTTTCTTCCTTCGGGGCGCTTATTCTGATCGGAGGGGCGTTCACTCCGCTCTGTTCGCATATCCAAGACGACATGAGCGGTCTTGGCCGCCGGAGCAGACGACAAACACCGCGCCTCCCAGCAGCGCCGGCGGCGGGCTGCGCGGGCTGCGCGGGCTGCGCGGAGCACCGGAATACGTATGACCTCTTTTTCTTTTAACGCAACTCGCCCGGGCAAAAAAAGCAAATGCTCTGATAAGGACGGAGCAGAGGGCACGGCGCCGGGGAAACAAACCCATAAATTTTTGGAGCCACCGCTTGAATTCAAGGAGTGGAAAAGGCCACTGAATTCATGAGTGACTTTTTTTTTTTTTTTTCAAAACTGGTACGTTTTAATTTTTGCATTTTCCCGCACTGTCACCATTTTTCGAGAGGGGTCGGACTCGCGGGTGAACTTGCGCCATTGCATGATCAGAGACGTGTTCACCCCGGCACGCGAGGAACGCCATGCCCTGATGGCGAGCGTTGATAAGGGCAAGACGGATGTCTCAGGCACAGCATCCCTTCCCCGGACCGGACGCAGGTGGACCAAAACAAACCGGCCATCGGGTTTAGTGCCCAGGCCGGGGCTCCGGGGCTCCGGGCATCGGCTTCCGGGTCACTCCGCCTCCGGCTCGGGCCGCAGCTGGGCGCTCGGGTCGGGACGAGAGACGGGAGCGCTGCTGCTGCCCGCTGCTGCCCGCTGCTGCCCGCTGCTGCCCGCTGCTGCCCGCTGCCACAACGACAATCTGAGACGCGGCTCTGAGACGAGCTGCCCGGCCAAGCGGCGCGGCGTCTCTCGCAATAACTGAGGAATCCCGGCCTGGAATTCATTCATCCGTAATTGGTCCTCAGAGGGGACACCGGGGACACAGCCATAGTAGATGAGTGCGGCATGTCAAAAGATGGGGCTAATAAGAGGTCCCGCAGACGAGATGGTGCGGGGGGACAGCGTGTCTTCGTCGCCTCGGGCAGCCAATCAGCAGCAGGCCAGCTGCCCGCCCGTGGCGCTGATTGGTTCTGCGCGTGACGAGCCCGGAGTCCCGGAGCCCCGGAGTCCCTAGGGCCCGGCGGAGACTGCCATGGATGCCCGGAACACTGGCGGCCGGAGGGCACCGGAGGGCACCGGAGGGCCTCCGTGATGTAAGAGCCGTGCCGCCGCGCCCTCTCTCCCCCATCACCATCGCGAGGAGTCTTCTCCGTCCCCATTCATGAGGAGTATTCTCCGTGTCCTCATTCATGAGGAGCGTCGCGGCCCGCTGGATAACAAGTGCTGACCCCTCCGGCCGGCGCTCCGGGCGCCCGCGGGGAGGCTGGAGGCCGCTGGAGGCCGCTGGAGGCTGTCCATGTCCAGCGGGTCCGGACCGTGGCATGCATATGCAGGGCCCCGCCCCGACACCGCTATCCGTAATGCGCACTTTGTTTGCATGTAAATTCGCCGGAGATGGAGGGCCTCGGCTGCTGGATTTACTACTTCGCACCTCCCGACTAATCCACTCGTAATTGCCGCATCGGTGGGACGCGCAATTTATGCACCCCGGTTTGGTGCGCGAGTTAACGTTTTATTTATTTTCCCTGCTGCTCACTTTTTTTTTAACTTTTTTATATTTAACGGCCGATTCAGCCCTCGACGACGTTCCTCATTGGAACGTGTTCGAGCGACCAGAGTTTACGGCCGTTGCGAGTCCGCGGATCAGCGAGTAACGGGCGAGCGGGAATAAAAAAAGAAGAAGTTTGCAAACTATACTGTTTATGGCGCCGCTATCTATTCTTCACCAGGCCATCCGCGGGCGGGGCGGCCATCAAAGCACACACACTCACACACACACACACTCACACACACACACACACACACACACACACACACACACACACACACACACACACACACACACACACACACACACTGCTCACATGCAGAGAGCGGAGCACGGGACTGCCCGCCCGCCCTCTCGCCCGCCAACCCGAGCGCGAATAAAATGAGAATGTCCAATTCAGCCACTTGGAAGTGGTACTACAAGCATTTAGCAAGAGGTCAGGGTAATAGTGCCGGGCCGAGCGGAGCGGCGGGCAACGCGGGCGCTGGCCGGACGGGGGCCATAGCGGGAACGACTCCCCGACCCCCCGCAGCGAAATACCCTCGCAGAGGCCATCGGCGATACTCTCCCGCAAAGGTCGTCCGTGTGCTACCGCCCCCGCGCTTCCGTCCCCGCCCCCAACTGCCCCCAACTGTTAATAGTATTATTCAACTATTTCGGAGAGAGTTCCACACGGCGCTGCTGTAGTTGGTTGCGATCTTCGCTACATGGCGCTAGTCACCATCGCGTACGGCGCCCGCTGGGTAGGCAACCGCGACATCTTCACGCACGCGTGTCGTGTGGGCTGGCCTACCCTCGCATTCGCAGGCGCTCCTGGCGACGAGGTATGGGAGGGAATCTGGTCTAATTTACGACATTGACGACGACGGCGATATATTCAGCGCGGTCAGCCAGCAGGGAGGCACAGGCACCTGCGCGCCTGTAGCCGCCCGGCCTAATTCGAGTTGAGCGGCGACGCAAACAAAAATGTGTGCCGCGAAAAATCGGTGCGCGCGGAGGGATGAGCGCGTGGTTAATGGTCTGCCGGAGCCCGCGCCGCCGCACCATTCGGTAGTTTTTATAGCGGTGCTCCTACGTGTTAGCCGCCGAGGCTGATGAGGCCCTCACCGCGGTGCGGTGCGGTGCGGTGCGGTGCGGTGCGGTGCGGTGCGGTGCGGTGCGGTGCGGTGCGGTGCGGTGCGGTGCGGTGCGGTGCGGTGCGCCGGGCGGCGCGGGTGCGCCCCACACGCGGCCGAGGCGTGTCCGCGGCCCCGCGCCGCCCGCCCCGGCCCGCCCCGCCGCCACGCCACCACCTCGCGGGAACGACGCTGTTAAGAAAGACATTTGGACCGCCACACAGTGGCCAGGCCGAGGGCCAGGCCTCCCATCCCGGCCGGCCGGATCGATCGGGGAGCAGGGGGGCTGGCTACCGCTGGCTACCGCTGGCTACCGCTGGCTACCGCTGGCTACCGCTGGCTACCGCTGGCTACCGCTGGCTACCGCTGGCTACCGCTGGCTACCGCTGGCTACCGCTGGCTACCGCTGGCTACCGCTGGCTACCGCTGGCTACGCTGGCTACCGCTAGCTACCACCACGGGATGCTCCGCGGCCTATGCCAACGCCCATCGTTGCGCGTCTCTTCCGGGTTCCGCTCCGCTCTGGTGCCGGGTTGGTCCCAGCGGAGTGCTGCTGTACACGAAGGTATGTAGCACGGACGTCCCGACGCCGCCGCCGGCGGGGGCGGGGGCTGGGCAGGGGACGGGGGCGCTGGGGGAGGACGTGGAGGCCGTGGCCCTGTATTTCAAGGCCGCCGCCCTATCAGCTAGCCATCTCGCACTGCGCCCCGTCCGTAAGTCATCCGATGTGTCACGCCACAGCAGTGGAGCGCCACACCCGGCTGTGCCTTGGCTGTGCCTTGGCTGTGCCTTGGCTGTGCCGCCCTGGGCCCCAGATCGGGTTGCTGGCGCGGGTGGCTGCGCTGCTGCTGGCTGCTGCTGCTGCTGCTGCTGCTGCTGCTGCTGCTGCTGCTGCTGCTGCCGGGGTCAAGGAACAGGCGGCAGACGAGGCGGTGCACCGCCCACCAACTACTGGCTACCCGAGGGGTGGGCTACGACACTCGCTATACAGGCTCTGGCCAAAACCACCCGTGACTTCACAAAATTCCATTTCAAGATAAAAATTCGTTGTTTGGTCTTGTAGTAGATTTTGCGAGCAGTGTACCTGTGCCATTCGGCTATACCCGCGCCAGATCCCACTTAATTTATTTCTTTTGAATGGCTTTATGTTTTTTTTTTTGTGAAATAATGACCGAGACACGCAGCAGTGATTAGCCGCGCCGTGACAGGCGCAGGAAACCATTCCTTCCCACTCAATCAATGTAGGCGGGGAGAAACAATGCGGGACACAATGCGACACGCTGCCGGCTCTGTCTGCCCCGGCGCCTAAGGCTGCGCGCCGCGCTCTGCCCCTCATCATTCATCCCGCCGAGAGAAAGAGGGGCGCGGACGTTTCATATCCTGAAATGGAAGATACCATCGGCGCCGCGCATTGTTCCCCGCCTGAGTTCCGCCCACCTGCCAATATCGGGAGCGATCGGGCCGCGTATGGAGTGGCGAAGATGTTAAGTGGGCCGAGCTGCCGCGGGCCGCCCCCGCAGCGCGTCGGCAACTTTGTATCCGCGGAGAAAAAAGATTAATGCTGGCAACTAATTTTTAACTTGACTTAGACAAGCAGTACATTTTTGTTTGGCGAACTAAATTTTCGTTGGGGGGAACTAAATTTTAGTTGCGCCAACGAAACGTTAGATGCTCCAACAAAGAGGTTCGTTGCGGGCACTAAACAATTCCTTTCTGCTTTTTGCTCCTTCAGCGAACCACAACTAACGTTGCGTTGGTGCAGCTAAAATTTAGTTCCCCCAACAAAATTTTAGTTCTCCGAACCAAAATTTAATGTTGATCTGAAAACCAACTTAAAAATTATTTGCGGCCACTAATCTTTTTTCTCTGTGTCCAGATATGAATATGGGTATCGAAAAAAATAAAATAATAACACGTCATTGCAGTCCACTCAATTCGAGGAAACAAAGGTAAACTAAAATTTTTAATCTCAACTCACTGAGAAGGTTCGCGCAACTGACCGCATTGATATTTTTTTTAATTTTTTTTTAATTTTTTTAAAGCCCTTCGTGAACTGCAATCTGAATTTCTGGCCGGGTGGCAGCTCTCTCCGAGGCACTCTCCGGGCCGGGCGGACTCGTTAGTGTGACCCTGGCCGCTGAGCGCCGCAGAGGGTTGTGACGGCGGGCGGCAAGATGAAAGCGGCCGCAAGAGGCTGTGGCCGGCTGTGGCCTATGCGCCTGGCCCCACGGCCCCACTAGCTCGACGCCTCGTCTGGACCACACCGGCTGCCGTTCAGCCGCCGCCACCGTATGACGCCTTTAGCCGGTGTTTAACACACACACACACACACACACACACACACACACACACACACACACACAGTGCTCTTGAGAGCGCATAGAGGAACCACCCGGAGGGCAAACCGAGGCCGAGGCCGAGGGGACATCGCTGTGGCTGTGGCGTCGCCAAGAGAAAGGCCGCGAACGCCCGCACGAGGAGGTTGGCGTCCTCGAGGAACAAGGCTGCTTTCTATGGCAGAAAGCCCACCACGCTGGCGGCAACATTCATCATTTCAAAGAAATGAATACTATACGGGGTGGTTCGGGTTGTCAAAGTCAGGGGACGAGCACCTCGCAGGGAGGTGCGGCGGACGGCACCGGAAACCTGCTCGGTGGGGAGGAACTTTGAGAGAAGCGGCAGCAGCCCGCAGGGCCGCGGCCCGCCGTGCTCATGCTGGCGTGCCAGGAGGTGGATGGGGAGGGGGGGGGGGCGGAAGCGACGCTCACAGTAATGCAATCAAGACCAAAAGGGGTGGGGGAGGGGGGGGCACAAATGCATTTCTGGGCAAAGTCGGGGCGAGAACGAGACTACTTTCTTCTTGCCAGACTTCGGCTTGAGCTTCTCCGGACCCGGGCTGAGTCTGACGCCGGGCCGGGCCGGCGCGCTGCCCAGCGCTGCCGCCGATGCCAAGGCCCTCCGCTATTCGCTGCGCAGCGGAATCCCTCTGACGTTATTCAGCACTTCGGAGACGAGAATGGAACTCTAATTGCGAGCATGTGAGTGCACCAGCCAGCCTGGCCGGACATTGTACCCGAGGGAAGGGGCGGGGGCCGCGATGGGCGGGGCTGTGAGGATGACCCGACGGATAATAACATTAAGGACTGGCGCCAAGCTCAGACCGACGGGACGGGGCGGCCTAAATGCGGACTAACGACGCGCCCAATGCGGTACACAAAAAGCTCCGCCCGTTTCCAAACAATTACGATAATTGCGGAGGCCGTCTATGATGTGGCACACGGGAGGCGAGGCCCGCACACTCTCGGAAAAGTAAATTGTTGTTTTCTTCTCGATTGAAATGTTTCCGCGATCTCTGGCGGTTCGCACACTCTCGCTTGATACAAACGTACTTCTTAATCTTGCGAACATTTTCCTGAGTCAAACATTCTTAATTAGTTAATCAAGAGTAGAATAAGAAATATATGAAACCTACGAAATGCTTGATACGCTTGTGCTTCATCCGGGCAATTCGCTTGATCCTCAAAGTGTCGCCGGGGAGCCGCACCGATGTACTTCCCGTCTCGGACTCGTCAGCGCGTATTAGCGGCCGCACCCTGAATAGCACCGGCTATCAAAGTTGGTGGCTCATCAAAACCGCACTTCGAGTCGGCTAGACCGGCTAGACTTGGAACACGGGCAGGGAGCTTGCCGCCAGTTTGAATGGCTCTAATGAGCTGCATCTTTTGGTACGGCAAAGGCTCTGGTCAAAGGCAGGCCGCGCAAAGGATGGGGAGACGGATTCCAGAGGAGAGCACGGTGAGAGGGACTAACAGAAATTTAACTTAATCTTCTTATGGGAGGGATTGAGAGGAGCGAGACAGAGAGAGAGAGCGAGGAGCGAGATATATGAAAGGAAACGGGTTGTTCCTGGCGCAAAGACGGGCTTTCGTTGCCGCCCTGTCCAAATAAGATACTCTGTACGAACTTTGCTCCCCACCGGCTGCCCCGCACTGCCCCGCACTCCCGCGCTGGCTGTCCGTGGCACATTCGATTCCGCGCCCAGCGGTTTCCTACTTCCATTTCGAGAGAGGGTCCGGATCCCATAGGGATGTCAGAGCCACGCCCGGTCACACCCGGCGGCGGGGGCGGCGGGGGCGGCGGGGGCAGGCGAGGCCGTGAGGCTTGGCCAGAGGCACCCTGCCTGGTTAAAATATATTAGCATCGAGTTGGCGGGCGCCGTGGATTCGACCGGCGAATTGCAAAAGTTTGGTGCGCCCCCGCACGGCACTTATTCGGGGGGGGACGGTGTAAGATCTCACAAGGCACGAGGCGAGCACCGCCACGCCGCCGGAGTCTGGACAGGGAGGCCTGCGTCATCGCGCAGCGAGCGGGGCGGGGCGGGGCGGGGCGGGGCGGGGCGGGGCGGGGCAGGGCGGGGCGGGGCGGGGCACCAGTGATGGGGATTGCGTGTGCGAAACGGCATGAAATTCACTCGGCGTTGTAATGCAGCGGGCCGGGGGGTGGGGGGGGGGGCGGAAGATGCGCGCACGAGTTCATTCCCATGCGGCGCGCGGCGGCGAGGCCGCGAAACATGACCTCCGCTTATGTGTGATGAAATTACACGCGTCCGTGCCCGGCGCGAGGAGGGAGCGGGGGGCGGCAGGGGGCCGCGGAGGGGGCGGCAGGGGGGCGGGGGGCGGACCTGTTGAAAATGGCGCTATGCGGCCATCACTGTAATAAAATAACACGGCGCCGCCTCCGGTGTGCCACGGCCCTGTGTCCCCCGGTGTTGTACCGCAGCGTGTACCGCCATCGGCCGACATGGCCCCGGCACGGCCCCGCCCCCTACCCCGCCCCCTACCCCGCCCCCTACCCCGCCCCGGCCCCAGTCACCCCAATCCATTCGCTGCGACTGGGAGCAGTCATACCAGTCGATCATGTCTCCCCTCCCTCTCGGCTCGGGGGCGCAGGGGTCGGAGCCGGGGGCCCCGGGGGCCCTAGGGGCCGTGGGGGCGTGGGGGTGTGGGGGCTGTGGGGGTGTGGGGGGCTGTGACTGTGGGGGCCGTTGCCACGCCAGCGGATGTTGTTTGTCTGTCACGGCGGCGCTCCCGTCGATCGCCGGTCCACCCGCTCCCCTCCAGCCATTCATCACGCGCTCATTTCGAATTTTCGCCAAATTTATGCCTCGTTTGGTAAAGGGAATGGCGGCGGCGGCGGCGTTGCCGGGACGAGCTGCCACGTCGTTGTAGGGGTACTTGACCTCCTCTGCGCCAAGGCCTACCTCGCGCTCCAGCGGCGGCCAGAGAAAACGGGTTCTTTTACGGCGCTGCCCACCCGTCCCGCCCCCGGCCCGGTCGCCCACATACACCCCGGCACGGCACCATTCAGCTCGACGAAATCGCAGCCCATTGGAGTGCCGACGATGCGAACCGTATTATTGGAGTGCGGACCCGAAATTAAACGTGTTTCAAAAGAAGCTGGGTGTGACGCCACATCGTCGGGGCCGGGAGCAGGGCCACAGGGCTGGGCGGGGCGGCCTGGTCATTACACTGATGAAAAGGGGTAAAATGCAAAAGGAAAGGGAGGGGCCGCGAGACGAAGAAAAATGATCGAGCGAGAGGGAGAGAGGTTGGGGGCGGGGGAAGTTTGGACGGTCACAACAAAGCGAATTATGCGTGCATGACGGGCGCGAGGCAAAACCCGGGACGAGGTCGAGAGGGGGACTGCTGCCGGAGGTCCCGGAGGTGCCGGAGGACTCTGGGGACCCGGAGGACCCGGAGGTCCCGGAGGACCCAGAGGACCCGGAGGACCGCCGAGACCACGCGGCGAGGGTAGATCGCTCTGTATAATACATATCATTTTCTCGGAGGAATGTTGCGCCCAGGCCGTAGCGCGCCAGGTCAGTCAACGCGGAGGATTTGAACACACACTCTCTTTCTCTCTCTCTCTCTCTCTCTCTCTCTCTCTCTCTCTCTCTCTCTCTCTCTCTCTCTCTCTCTCTCTTTGTCTCTCTCTCTCCACGGCAGATTTATCTTCCTCTGCCAGCAGGCTCTCCCTCATATTATCGTGTCTTGTGTGTCGCGCAATCGCGGGAAACAAAGTTGCGATTGAAATATGATAACGGCCCTGTGCTGCAGTGAGGGAGAGTGGGGGGAGGGGGGGAAGCATCCGGCCCGCTTTGTGTTCGCCCGCGGTCGGACCCGTCCCGAAAGGTCTATGTCCTCGGCGGCCTTGGCCTTGGCTCCGGGTGAGGCGGTTCGGTTGTGGGGGGAGGGGGGGGGGGGGGGCTGCACCCATCTGTGACCCCCGGCCCCGGCCCCCACCCCACAGCGAGCCTCCGGGACGTCGCGTCACCAAGGGAAGCCGCGCGGAGCAGGAAGGGCAAAAAAGAAAGAGAGAAAGAAAAGGGAAGAAGGAGAGGATGGCGGTCGCGCACGCGGCGTCGCGGAGTGTCCTTCCTCGAGGCAGCGGGGGGAAAGTGGCGCCGTTCTTTACCCTGATTACGCAAAGTGACAGCGCCGTCGTGTGAAATATGAATTTGTCAGAGGGATGAAATAGGACAAGGCGGCGGTGGGCAACGGGCGGGATAGAAGGTTTTGGGAGGGCAGTTTAAATTTCGCGGCGTCGACCCGCTCGCATTCTACAGCCAAGTCCAGTCCCACGCTTGCTGCCAGGAAGTAAGTGCCCCCTTACTTATCCTGTTAGGCGCATTCCCACACTCCCCCCCCCCCTCTCTCTCTCTCTCTCTCTCTCTCTCTCTCTCTCTCTCTCTCTCTCTCTCTCTCTCTCTCTCTCTCTCTCTCTCTCTCTCTCTCTCTCTCTCTCTCTCTCTCTCTGATGGCAGCAAGGAGCACAGATTAAATTTCTGAGCCTTCGCTTGTAACTTTCGGCCGCTGACTGTGTGTGAAAACGAGCGTCGCGGAATATTTTAAGAAGGGCGTTGGGAATACTTGAGAGGAGATTATAAGAGTAATGACGACGGCTCAAATCACACCGCCGTTCGTTTGCATGACCCTTTGTGGGTATAATGGATGCTGCTCACAGCAGGACGGGCGCATCGCTCATCGCTCTCACCAAGAGAGAAACAGGCCCCCGTGAAACTTTGCACGTTTGCTCAGGAGCCCAATCTATTTTTTTCCCCCTCGCCGACGAAGACTGAGGGTCGCACGCATTTATTTATTTCTTCTTTTCACTCCAAGCGTCAGCGTCAACGTCATCGGTTGTTGGCCGAAAGGATTAAAGTGCCTCATCCATAATACAGGGCGCAGGCTCGCGGAGCAGATCCACCTCCACGGAAAGACCGAAGTGAGGCGAGCCGTAGCGAATAATTTATTTAGCAAGGATACCTTTCGGAGTGATGCGGAGCTGCACCGCCCTGGAGCAGGAGGCGTTGGCTGAAGGATGCCTTACCGAGTTATAAATTAGGTCAAGCTCCCGCGAATACGGCAGGAGCGGGGCGTTCGGGGTGGCCGGATGGAAAGGACCGCAATCAAAGGAGGAAAAGGGAGGCAGCCGAGTTTAAACACCGTGCACGGACTAAAGATTAGTGGTCACAATTTTGGTTCTGAGAACTAAAATTCCAGCAACGAATAGGTACTTTGCTGGCACTAAACTAACTTTTTTCTGCTTTTCGCTGACTAAAATTTACTGCTTTTCTGAAAATGATCTAAAAATAAACTTTCAGTCACCAATCTTTTTACCGTGCGCCGCGGCTGCTCCGACTGGGAATACTACTGGCAACATGCCTTGTCGGCGTGCTGCGGTGTCGTGTCGTCCGGGTTGCATCGCGGCCCCCGCCAGCCCCCGCCAGCCCCCCGCCAGCCCCCCGCCAGCCCCCCGCCAGCCCCCCGCTAACTCCCCGCCAACCCCCCGCCGACCCGACATCATTCCGCGAATTCATCACGCGCAGCAGGCCCGCCGGGGCAGAGGCAGCACTGGCCAGGGCCCCGGCCACGGCCAGGATGCTGAGGGAAGGCGGGGAGTCGCCAAAGAGATAGGCCGGGCCGAGCCTGCCGGAGCCGAGGCGGAAATCAGTGGGAGCCAAGGGGCAAACACGGAGCCCGAAAGGCAGCAACATTCCGCCGCGAGACGGAGATAAGTATACTCTTGGCGCGCGCAGAGGGAAATATTATTTCTCGGCAACTGTGTGTGCTCCCTTGTACTTTCTTTTCCTTCCGGCCGTGCGACCTCTCGGCACGATGAGCAGGCTGAGGAGCGAGGCCGGGCCGGGCCGGGCGCAGAGCGCAGAGAGCCGGAGAGCCGGGGGGCAGCCGGGCCGCGGAAAGCGCTCTCAAAGTCCTTCTGCTCACCGACTCATAGCCACACGGGCCGGGAGAGGAGGCGGAGGTGGAGAAGGCACTCTCCGGGAGCAGACGGGTGTTCAAGGTCCACCTGTTGGTTCAGCCGTACCTGGAAAAAGCGAGAGGAAGGAAAGGGGTTAGAGAGGTATGTGTATAAAAGAGAGAGAAAGAGAAGAGAGAGAGAGAGAGAGAGAGAGAGAGAGAGAGAGAGAGAGAGAGAGAGAGAGAGAGAGAGAGAGAGAGCAGGGATTTAAAGGCCCGTAATATTGCCGGTAAGATTCGCTAAGTTACCGTAACTTACGGTAATATTACCCGACCTTGAAAAATGTGGTATTTTTCGGTAATATTCAGATTTTCAAACTCTGAAAATTAGCTGCATTTGGTGTAAAAAAAAAATAAAAAAAAAATGGGTGGGTCCTACCTCGTCCCAGACTTCCGTCCGGAACCGTTCCTGCTTAACTTCGGTGTTCGGATGGGAACCGGTGTACCAGGAAGTTGACCGCCGCTAAGACACAGGCACGACGCAGCCACCTTGGTAGGCAGGCTTCCGCAACGGCCAACATCGCCCCTTCCGCTGACTAGATTTCAGGAGTCAGCCCCCTTCGACCAGCCAGTTGGTCTGTGGCCGTGAGGCCACTCCCTCGCGGATTGAGAGGGAGGTAGGATGCCCAGATCGTACACGGCCGAAGCCGATTGTACTCTACTCTTCTACGCCATGTATCCAAGTAGGTGTTGCCCGAATACTCCAGATTCCGAGGCCTTACGCTTGAAAAATGTAGAAGGCCGAACCCTAGGCCTCTACATTTAACTTCTGCCGAGTCTTGGCAAGCACCATTCCCCTGCTCGGGCGTCGAACCACTGTTCCTCAGCAGTGAATTCAACTCCGGGGAATGGCCGCGGCCCAACGTCCGCGGTCACTCAGACAACACACTTTGAACACGTTCTTTTGGTATATTTTACCCACCATCCTCGGTCGGCAGACTTCAGAAAAATTTTTACTCCGGCAAAGAGTTGAACCCCGGACCTTGCGGTCACCGACCGGCCCGCTAGCCCACTACGCTACGGTAATGCGATGGAGGCTACCAGCACGCTGCCGGTACTGTAGCCACTGTTGTCCCGCAGAGAGCAGCACCTTTGGCTCCGAGAGATGGCGCTAGTGGTCAACGGCGTTTTCTGGCTCGCGCTGCTGCTATACATACAGCAAGGTACTGTAGTCTCCGGGCGAGTCCCCTCCGTACGTACCCAGTGGTTTTGAACTGTCGGCACGAGTTGGGCGTATTTGGCGCTTACTGTGATCCCGCAGAGAGCAGAACCGATAGGATGATTTGGCTACTGTTATGTGGAAAAACATACTAAAGCGTACTATTTTTAACAAATACCTGCTGTAAATAAATCTTTCTCATTTTTACCAAAAATACCCGTAACTTACCTATCTTTCCGTAACTTACCGTAAGGTTGAATCTTACTGGTATTTTTAAATCCCTAAGAGAGAGAGAGAGAGAGAGAGAGAGAGAGAGAGAGAGAGAGAGAGAGAGAGAGAGAGAGAGAGAGAGAGAGAGAGAGAGAGAGAAAACTTGGGGTGGCAGAATGGCGCGAGGAGAAGCGGTGGTGTTTGCGCCGTTCTCAATGCAAATTAGGTGCGGCCGGGACTGTAATTTCCATTAGTACCCTCCACAAAGGGGAACACCTCGTCAGCGACGACGTTCTCGTTCACAGACGATCGCTATTTCTCTCGCATAAAGAATTATTAATTCTCGAAGATGCTTTGGGCCGCCACTTTAATTGCAAAGTGGAGGGATAATTTACCGCGCGGGCGGAGCGCGTCAACAACAATTCTCCGTCCTGGTCACGGATTTCGGTTTTTGCGGGGCCGGGCCGGGCCCGACAGGGGGCTGCAGCACTCCCCTTCCGGTTTCGCTGTTTCACCTCGACCGCCCCTCGACAAGTACTAGTGCAGACCGCACAGCCCGGCCACCCCGCCGCCGGATTGCGCGGACCGCAGCCCCGTTTTGGGGCCACGACCGAGGCAGCCCCTCCCCTCCCCCCTCCTCTCCCCCGCCAGGCCGGCGAGCACTATCCCCCCAGAGCCGGCGCTGACCTGCAAAAACGGGCTGGACGTTTCGCCGCGACTTACGATGACATTTTCCGGCGGACAGATCTGGGTCGTGAATTGGGGGGACCGGGGCCGGGGCCACCCCGCCGCCCCCAGCCGGCCAGCGGGCTGAGCCGATGCCCCGGTGCATCCAAACTCAGCGGCGGCCGATACATTTGCCGTAGTTCGGCCCTCACTTCAAAGGAGCGTGAGCACCGAGGGATCATATGAGAGAGAGAGAGAGAGAGAGAGAGAGAGAGAGAGAGAGAGAGAGAGAGAGAGAGAGAGAGAGAGAGAGAGAGAGAGAGAGAGAGAGAGAGAGAGAGAGAGAGAGAGAGAGAGCTTAGTCCGGCATGCCTAGGAAGCCGCGCAGGGTCCGCAAGGCCGGGGGGGCTAAGGGCCCGCCGGTCTCGGATTGCAGAATCCTGGGGTCGGATGGTGGTCGGGCGGGCCGGGCTGGGCCGTGCCGAGAGCGGCTTGCGCGCTGCGTTTTGCTCCGGGCCCAGCAGGCGCCGGGCGGGGCGGCGGCGCTGTTGGTGGGGCCGAGGGGGAGGGAGAGGTCGGGGTCGGAGGGGTCCCCTTTTCACTAACTTGCTGAGAGACGGATCAGCCCGTAAACACTGTTGCGGAGGCGGGGAGGGGGAGGAGTTGGAGAAGGAGGGTCGGAGGGGTTTCTGTCCAGGCCGGCGGCCCCCCCGAGGTGTGCCGCGACTTGTGTAGGACACTCGGGCACGGGGAGGGCGAAAGTCACGGCCAGACACGGCGCGGACAGCGGTATTATGTGCCAGGCCGCCGCCTCCTCCTTCTCGGCCTTCGACAAGAGAACGGCGAACAAACAGCTTGAGTCCCGCCGCGCCGGCCGACTTTTTTCATGTCCGAAGACGACCGGTTCGAGAGGCATATAGAGGCGGGGGAGGAGAGGGGAGGGAGGGAGGGAGAGGAAGAGGAGGGCGGAGGTCCCGCCGGCGTTTTGATTGCACATGATTCCCATCTGTTTACCCGTTCAAGTGTCCCTCCCGATGGGGCCATTTCTCTCTGTCGCAGTCAATGCGTCAAGTTTTAGTGAGTCCTCCTGGGAGACATGTCGTTCTGTTCCGGTTGCTCCCCCACCTCCGGCTCCCGCCTCCGGCCCCCGCCGTGGCGCCGATCCCCTTTTCTGTCTCCCCCCCCCCCCCGGAGGCGGCCCAGCTCAGCTCCTCAGCCATGAAAACTTTTGCTGCCTGTGACGGCCGAAAGTGGGTGAGAAGTGGTCACGATCCCAGCACACGATGATGACTCGGGACCGGTGTCAACGGGGCTTAGAGTGAGAGAGAGAGAGAGAGAGAGAGAGAGAGAGAGAGAGAGAGAGAGAGAGAGAGAGAGAGAGAGAGAGAGAGAGAGAGAGAGAGAGAGAGAGAGAGAGAGAGAGAGAGAGAGAGAGAGAGAGAGAGAGTGAGTGAGAGAGAGAGAGAGAGAGAGAAAACTTCGGTCGGGAGCCGGGAACAGCGAATGTTTCAAGAATCACAGAGAGAGAGAGAGAGAGAGAAAATCTCGTGCCACTGCTATAGCGCCTGGCCGACCGCGCCCTGCATCGCAGCCCACGGGCGCCTGCGAATGGCAGGGTAGGCCAGCCCGCAGAACAGCCGTGCACGGAGGAGACCCACCAGGCGCCCTGGACGTGTCTCCCACAGTGCCGGGCCGGGCCGGGCCGGGCGCCCCACATCACATCGTGATTGCTCTTGCGATTGCCATGTCGCGTTCGGCCCGCAGGCGCCGCAGGCTCGGCAGCAGCCGCCGGATAAGGAAGCAGCTCGAAGCGATCTGGCCACAGCAGTATAGCAGCAGCAGCAGCAGCAGCAGCAGCAGCAGCCTGGCGTGTTTGCGATGGAATTACCGCCGCGTTCGGCGGACGTGCCGGGCCTGTGAGTGGTGGGCGGCGGCGGCGGCAGCAGCAGCAGCAGCAGCAGCAGCAGCAGCAGCGTTGCCCGACGCATATCACTTTCCACGGGCCCAACCGACACCGCCGGCCGCCGTAAAGGTGGTTATGTGTGCGTGTGAGTGTGTGTGCGTGTTTGTTTTGGGGCGTGTTTCCAGAGGCGTAAATTAATATCCTCTTATTTATCGGCGGCATTGCGCAAGCAGGATTTCCCGCGGCGCTCTCCGGCCGCCGCTTCCTTTTCTCTCTGCTTCTCTCTCTCTCTCTCTCTCTCTCTCTCTCTCTCTCTCTCTCTCTCTCTCTCTCTCTCTCTCTCTCTCTCTCTCTCTCTCTCTCTCTCTCTCTCTCTCTCTCTGGCGTCCCGGCCATGCCTCTCAAGTCTCCCTGCAACTTCTATCACTTACTTGATTTCCGTTCCGCCCGAAAGAGAGCGAGCCGAAACGCACTGAGGACGCTCGGCTGTCCGCTCACAGGCCTCACAGGCCGCCCACCGTGCGGGCGACAACCTACGCCTCCCCCTCTCTCCACTCCAACCGCAGCGTACACATTCATATTGGAGTGGAGCACGAATGACCGCCAGGGGGACCATATGTGCGTGAACCCCCCGCGCCGCCAGCCGCGCCGCCGAACGAAAAGCCGCGAAAGGGGACGAGAATGATAGGCGGAGATTCCCTGCTGATATGAAAATTTCATTAGTGGCGCGCTGACGAGCGAGTATGTGTGTGCGGGCGGGCGGGCTACCGCACGGCACCTCCTGTGTGGCAACATAATTCCGGGCCGACCGCAGGCTGGCTGTGGCTGCACCCCCTTCCCCCTCCCCCGCCTGCCGCTGGATGGGTGTGAGCTCTCCACTGTTTCACTTGATACGGATCCATTATCCTCCGTCCGGACGCCCGAGGCCCGAGCCCGAGGCCACCGCCGGCCACCCGGACCATCCGCACCGCTCCACCGTCCCCGGGCCGGCGAAAACGCCACCTCATTTCGACACCACCCAGCCTGTTCCCTCCACGTTGCTATCCTCCGGGGCCGCTCTCTCTCTCTCTCTCTCTCTCTCTCTCTCTCTCTCTCTCTCTCTCTCTCTCTCTCTCTCTCTCTATTTTTTCCTAATTTTTTTTTCGGAGTGAGGTTTCTTCTTTGCCCTCCTCTCTCCCCATCACGCGGACGTGCCGACGGACGCAACACACGATGAGAAGGAGGAAAGGAGACCCGGGCATTAGCAGCGCAAGGATTAAGACATCCAATAACGAAAGACGTAGAACGTGGCACAGCAATGTTTCCCCCCGCAGGAATGGGTGGGGGGTGGCGAAGGGCACTATTTCTTGTGCCATGCCTGCGATCACGGGATCAGGGTCCCGCGTGCGCACGCACCTCACAGCCCTCTCATCTGGTGGGAATCGGCCAATTGAACAGGGTAAAGTGGGCGGTGATGGACGAGGCCGAACCCGAAGAGGCAGGCGCAGATACATGAGAGGGGCGATGGGGGCGTCGCGTCCCCCTGAGCCTCAGAAGGGCGCCGGAAATGTAGGCAACCGGCGTAACTTTTCCGCCTGTAAGTAGGCAAAAAGCGTGACATTGCCTCCCCCTGAAGCCGCTCCTGGATCCGCTACTGCGAAGAAGGGTACGCCGAAGACGGTTCCCGCCGACAGAGCACCCCCTCCGCCCCCAGCCGCCCTCACCCCCGCGGGGGGCCGGCAGCTCCTCATAAGTCAGCCCTTGTTATTCCCAGAGTGACGAAAGCCCCGACAGTCCTCCTTCCTGACGCGAGTCCCGGATAAGGTTTCTAATTGGCAAGCGCGGAGAGCGCCAAGGTGAACAACTGGGAAAATCTGCGCGGACGAGAAAGCCAATGCGCACCCAACAAGTATGAGTCCCCCCCCCCCCCCCCCCCCCCCCCCCCCCCCCCCACCCCGTGCACGTGATCGCAAGCCACGTTCCGTTTGCCATTCCTTCTCCAGTCGTGGACGCCGGCAGAGCGGCTTGGCGGTATGGTTTCACCGGCCAAGGCCAGGCCTAGGCAGGCCTCCGGAAAGCCGCTGTGCGCCACTCGTTGCGTCGTCACCACACTATTCCCAAATGAGGGCGAAGCGCCACAAACAGAACGGTCATATAATTGTGGACAATTGTTGTATGATCCATACTCAGCGCTCATTCCATCCGCGTGGGTGGAGGGGTGGGTAAGGGGGGTCAAAGCTGGACCTCACGGAGAAAAAATATTTGTGGTCGCAACTTATTTTTAAGTTTGGTTTTCAGACAAGCAGTAAATTTGTGTTCGGAGAACTTGAATTTTGTTGGTGGAAATCAATTTTAGTTGCACCAACGCAACGTCAGTTGCGACCACTAATCTTATCCCTCCGCGCTGTCCGGGGCCGACCCGCTTGCTCGGATCTTGTTTCCTTTCCGTTCCGTCCCCACGAATTCCATCACAACGAGCTCGCCGCCGCCACCGCCGCTGCTACCACCGCCACCCCGCCGGCGCGACGTAGTAAAAGTTTTCGCTGTTCCCCGCCCCGCGTCTGTCGCTGGCGCTCCGCCCTGGCTGCCGCACTGCCGGCTCCTGGCTGCCCGGACTGTGTAACACGCCACTTCTCTCCGCTGCACTTCCGGAGGCACTACTTGGCGTTCTACTTTTCGAAAGGCAAGTGAGCGCGCGCAGGCGGCGTGTGTGGATGCGTCTGGCGCGGCAAACCGCCGGTGGGGATGGCAATCCCCAGCTCCACGGCGCGGCGCGGCGCGGGCACAATTACGACGAGGACCATTAACTTTTCACGACGCATTCTTCGTGACTTGCCAAAAATAAAAATCTTACGTTGTTGACTACAGTCTCCAAACGAGAGGACTTTAGTTTCGAAACGAAGTTTCGAAACCAAGACTTCACTGGTTTGAGTAAAAAGTGGTACATCTGGTGGTCTGCAAGTGCATTGGTTTTATTGTAACGACGACTTCAGTCTCGTGAATAAATTTCATTTTAGTGTGATACACATCTGTGAATGTTTGCGCACACTTCAAAGGCTTTGCCAGAGCCACCGGACAGAACAAAACGTAATAACCTCAGAGGGTTTTTTTTTTACGGCCTTCTAATAAAAACGTTTTTGTACGGAATGTTAATATCCTGTGCCCCGCCAGTGTCATATCTGTCTCCGTCATTCCCGTCATCCCCGCTGGCTCACAGACAAAAATATTTTACTCACTCTCTCTTTTACCCTGCTTCTTAAAATGTAAAATTCCAAGCTTCCTTGCCTTAGCTCCATGTGGCACAGCTGCTCGCATGAAAGGCACGCACACATGGATATGATGCTTATTTCACAAGACCACTGCACACCGAGCTAGAGAGAGAGAGAGAGAGAGAGAGAGAGAGAGAGAGAGAGAGAGAGAGAGAGAAAGAGAGAGAATATCCAACCAATCCCAGCCAAGCCAGGCAATGCATTTGCTTATGAAAGCTTGTACGAGGTGCGCGCGTCCAATCCCGTGCAGGGCCCCGACCAGATGCTGCCACCAGGCACTCAGAGCGAGGAAAAGAGGCAGCAGAGAGGGAGAGAGAAACATCACAGGCGAACGTGCCATGTACATCACGTCTGGGATGAGTGTGTTAACACGGAGAAAGAAAACTCATGTGTATTTGAACCTTCACAGAAGTATCCGAAAGAGACGCCGAAATCTATGACTTCCGGCCGTCTTAAGCATGGCACCATTCCATTGGGGCCGCCGTGTGAGGTCAATAAGGCTGAATCACCCCCCGGGGGTAGGGGGGAGGGGGGAGGGGGGGGGGGGGGGGGGGGGGGGGCACTGCCGTACGGGTCGTGCGGAGGCGCCGGGCCTCGTAAATTAAAGTCCGTCGTCTCGGAAGAAAAATACAGCGGCGGCGGCGCGGCTCGGAACGCGGCTTGGCGTGGCGGCCTCAACAGAGGCAGCAAGTAGGCCGGGGCCGGGGCCGGGGCCGGGGCCGGGGGTAGGGAGGGGATCTGTCTTATCATTACGGTCCGCTCCACCGGGTGGGGTGGGGTGGGGTGGGGGAGGGGTTGCTGCGCTCCGCTCTGCGTGGCGTCCCCCACACGACGGCAGCCAAGTACCGTTCTGACGCCTGTGAGGCGGGCGGTAGGCAGCCGATGGCACGGGCGTGCCGGCCGGGCTGGCCTATCTTGCGGTTCGCAGGGGCTCCGCGCCGAGCCGCGCTGAGACGGACGCTGGGGGCTTACGAGCACCACAGACAGCCCTCAACGGACAGCGATCGCTTTCAGCGTGCTGACAGCCTTTACGGGACTGCCAAATTTCTGTTTTCTTCACGCACGGAAAAAAAAATTTGTCTATTTTATTGAAACGGAAGCGCGCGAGGTTTCACACTGGGGCCTACCTTTGATAGGCACCGTGATAAGCGTTGCGCGTTTCCAATGAAAATAGGTAGGAGACGTTGGAAGGCAAGAAAAATTTGTACAACCGAAATATACATTATAATTTTAATCGCCGTATCGGTCTACCGTGGGGAGGCGCGACAAAAGCAGTTTTTAAGGCACGAAAGAAAGGGGCGCCCAGCCGCCGCCGCCGTCATCGCCCTGAGAAATGAGGCGTGAAAATGTTTTCATTTCCAGGAATGCCCCCTCCCCCGGCCCCCCTCATAAATTAGAACACACGCATTACTCTTTCTTTAACATTTTGAGGACCTGACCATTCCTCCTCAGTGGGCCGAGAGCGTTCCTTCCGACCCTTTCCATGCGACGCGTCGGCTGGGCTGGCCACTTTTTGTGCCGTGCCGGCCGTGCCCCATCCCTTTGGAGAGCGCGCTGGCACCTCTCCGCGGCCACTCCTCGCGCCCCGCAGAGATAAGCTGCCAATGCTGTTGACAAATCCTTTGCTCTTGGGAAAGGAAAGGAAATCCATTTCAAGGGCACGCTAATGGATGCCGAGCATACTCCATCCCTCTCGGAGACGCTTTCTCTCCGAGTGGTATTCTCTCTGACTGGCGGCTTGTTTGCACAAGTGAGAGAGAGAGAGGGAGAGAGAGGGAGAGAGAGAGAGAGAGTGGGGAGGTTTGCATGGTATAAATCCGGGCGTAGGCCATGCAGACAATGTGCGGCCTATTAATGTGGTAACAGTGTAAGCAGCTACGCCGACGCCCGTGACGGTGAGTTTGAGTGTGTGTGTGTGTGTGTGTGTGTGTGTGTGCGCGTGCGTGCGTGCGTGCGTGGGTGCGTGCGTGCGTGTCTCCCCTCCAATCGCAGGCGACATGCTTGATGCCGGCAATAACATGGACTTTTTACTGCGGGGGAGTTGGTCGCAGTGCTGACGCGTCACGTCGCCTGGCGTCGGTCCCCGTCAGTTCAGCCGTTTCGGTCGTTTCCCTGCGGCAAAGGGGCGTAAGTCTTTGGCGTCCGCCGGACTCGAACTCGTCCCAGCGACACGCAGCAGCGACAGGGTGAGGCGGGCGCCACGCGAGCGCCACGGGTGCGCCACGCGCCCAGCACGCGCCGCCCACAAAACACACGGCGCGCCTTATCTGCTCATTCCGAAATGAGCGTGACGGACCGAACGGCACGAACGAGGGGGGGAATAAAAGGCGGAAAAAAACGAAGTCATCCCATTCCGGTGATGGGCTATATGAAGGTTCACAGCCATGACGCGCGGGCGCTGGGAGTGACTCAAGGGGGTCATTGACGTCTATATGACGTCACAAGACTAGCGGCGAGTGCAGTAAAATCATGCCCTACTGGCGTGTCCCCGAGTTCAAATGCTGGAATTTCGAAAACTTTCAGTCAAACGATATGATTTTTATATGAATTTACGTCTCTCTGATTCGATCCAAATTAGCTCGATGGCTACTAATGCACCTACCAACGTCATGATGCTGTGAAAAATTTGACAACACTCCAAACGCCATTAGTAGTCGGAAGTGGGGAGGGGCTGCTAGATGTGAGGAGGCCGGAGGGCTCAGCACAACAACACCATGTGTTTAACAACACGTTGCGCTTTTTCTCACCGAACACTGCAGGCGCGCGATCGGCACGCAAAACTCGCATTATTAGCGCCGGGGTAGGGGCTTCCCCCCCACGGCCCGCGTCGTTCAAAAGGCTCGTGGGACTATCGAGAACGACGACAAAAAAAAAAGACAAAAACATTTACACAACAACAGTGTCCGGGAGGGATAATGAGAGAACGAAGAAAAAATTGCGACGGGAAAAAAAGAGGAAAAGAGAAGGGAGAAACGGAAGAAGAGGAATGCGAGGAAGAAACACACTGCACGGGGCAAGGACCGCCCTGCGCAGCGCACTGCCCTGGTGGCTGAATCCATCTCAAACTGGGTTAACAATCGCGGTGCCGCGCCACGCCACTCGTACCCTAGACACAGAGGGGATGTCGGTCTGCGGGGGGTGTGGGCGTTCTCACCGAGGGGCCGGGGAGGGGAGGGGAGGGCAGGCGGGCACCAGTGAAAGGCAGAGAGACCCGCTGGAGACACTCGGCAGAAACACGGTAGAAGAAAACCCTTCTTTTAGAAGGGTCTTTATGAGAGTTCGGCATGCATGATCCTTCGGGAAAAAAAGGTTTTCCTTTGCCGTGAAAGTGTGTTTCAAAAAAAAAAAAAAAAAACATTTTGAAGGAAGGACAAGTCGCACTACCGAACACCCGGCCTCCCCTCATTTCTCCGTTTCTCTTGTGCGTCGTGCAAACCGCCAGTTTGGCGTACATTCCTCGTAGGGGATGCTGCCGCGCGCTGCGCCCTGGCCGTCGCTACACCCCCGGAATGTGACATGAGCTCTGCGGACTTGCAGACCGCCAGGACGGGTGAGGGTGGCGGACAGGGCCGGTCCGGGGCGGGAGGGGGAGGGGGCCGGACCTTGACGGGCAGCGGCCGAGCCCCCGCGACTGCCGCAGGTCCAGTGTGCCCACCGCCCACCGCGCGACCGTGAGAGGGTCAACAGCAGGGGAAAAGAATCATCACTGGGAGCTCCCACTCCCGCAGTGTGGCATGTTTTACACCTCATCTTGTGCCGCAGGGGGCGCCGGCGGCGGTGGGCGGACGTTTTGTCCGAGAGGTTACAACCCACACATGTGTCACATAGCAGTTTTCCCCCGTCTTTAAAATTAAGTTGACTTTCTCTCAACCGCAGGGAGCTTAATGCCGTGACAGCTCAAAAATTCGCTTTCGGCGACAAAAGTGTCCGCTCTCCGGCCTCACAATGACAGGAACGATGATTTTGTAGTGATGTGGGGGCCGTGTTTTTGACGTCGTGATGTTGGCACGGTCCGCTGGAGGCTACAAGCCTACAGCAGTCACGCACATCGCACCTCTCCGAAGCGGGCTTCTGAGGCAAACTACACGCTCCCATCAGGGGAGGATCCATCGAAGCGATTTGACGGGTTCGGCACGTTAACTCGGCCACTATCCGTGACCCCGGACCTACTACACTGATTTAAGCCGAGGCGAAACTTCAAAGAGGAGACCCCTTTGGTGGGGCCAGGGCCGTGCCGTGCCCCGACCGTGCCCACTCACGTGGTGGCCGGTGGCCGCTAGGCCCGCTAGGCCCCCGGTAAGGCCTGCGAGGCGCTCACACCCGACCCACACACTTTACTTCCGGGTGAGAGTTCAAAGCTCGGCCTCGGCGTTTGCATGCACTTGAGTGGGAAAGTGTGTGAGCAACGGGACGGGCCGGGAGCTCTGTCCTAGAGGCCCACGTACCTTCCCACGGGCCCTGCTGCGCACCCCGCCGCCGCCGCAAACCAATGTGAGCCCCGAAAACAGAACAGAGAAAATCTATTATTCGCCATCATTCAAGAGACGAAACGGGACGTTTCCCGCACGACATTTCTTGCCAGTCGACAAAAAATATATGAAAATGTACCGCCCATTTATTAGTATAGCGACTAAAAATGTTAACGGTATGTCCTGTATCGCTCTCTTTCTCTCTTTTGCTTCCTCTCTATCTATCTATCTCTCTCGCTCTCTCCCTCTGAGGCTCTTGGGAGCAGCCCGTTTCATCCGGCGGAAAGAGTGAGATGGGCGAACAAGGCTCCTGGGCTCGTAGGCTCGGCGCGGTGAGGTCGGCGGATGCGTGGCCGTCTCTCTTGTTTGCGGGCCCGGAGCCGGGTCCCACCGGAGGTCGGCAGGGTGCTGAGCACGAGCACGGCGCCGGAGACCTCGACACATGACTAACAATTGGACCCCGGCAGCTCCGGCAGCTCCGGCAACTCCGGTGTTAGTCCGGCCCGGCTCCGGGTCCGGGGAGGTCCCCCAGGTCCGAGGTCCGGGAGCCGGCAGAGTCATAGGGGTCGCAATCCCCGAAAGGGGCGAAAGGGCCCCGGGGCGGGCGGGGCCCCGCTGAGCCCCCGAATACAGTGCGCGCTTGTGTGGCGCGCTGGGATTACACTGGCCGGCTGCGCGTGTGTGACCGTGTCACGGGGGCTGCGGGGGTGGCGGGGGCGGCCAACGTGTACACCACCAGTGCGCAAATGGCTGACTTGCCAAGTTTAACCAACAATATCGCCAAAAAATAAAATTAAATGCAAGACAGACATGGAGCACTGCTAATGCGATCCAGGACAGACCCGTTTTTTGAGTGTGGCATTTGTTTTTCGAGGGCTGGTCAAAACATGCTGCGAGCGATTTTTGTTTTTAATCCAAAAGTTAGAAAATAACCTAACTTGTGTTTTGACCGAAAAAGTTACTTTTTAACCCCTAGCAGGGAGTAAGTTATCACGGTTTCAATAACGCGTATTTCAACGCGTAAGTGCTCTCTTTTCCGGGAAAGAACACACACACACACACACACACACACACACACACACACACACACACACACACCGCACCAGGACGACCACCACCCCCTTCCCTTCGTGATCCGGGGCAGTGTGTCCCGCACAACATGCTAGCAGCCATCGCAGCAGAGAAACCAGGCCAGCCACGCGGGTAACCCGACGACGAACAGTTAGTGAGATTCGCGCTGACGGGGGGGGGGGGGGGGGGGGGGGGCCGTGGCCGTGCGCGGAAAGGAATGCGGCGGCAGCGCAGCCACACCCGCCGCCGCCCCCACTGCCGCCCCCGGCCTGCCGTCCTACGGGAGCGGAGAAAAGAGTAAGGAGGCGCCCGCACTGCTGCTGCTGCTGCTGCTGCTGCTGCTGCTACCACTGCCGCACTCCTTTCAATTTGCGGGGAAAGCTCTCGCCCTATTGTCTCGGCCTACTCCACCACCTCCCAGATGATGTAAAGCAAGGGCTCGTGCTGTGCGCCCGAAAAGAGGCCATGTCTGGAGAATGAAGCGGCGCCTTGTGCTTGACAGACAGACATGACGGAGTGAGGGGCGGCGGGCGGCACACGGAGAGATCCACGGGATCCACGCCGCCGCTGCCGCCGCCGCTGCCGCGCACAAAGGCCGACGAACGAGGCCCAGCCCCAGCTGGCACCGCGGCGGCGGTGGCCTCGACTGAGAGCGACTTCTTACGGACGCAGACAGAGGTGACGTCAGACCGGTTTGATCGTTCGGCGGGGGGTGCGAAGAAGGAGGAGGAGGAGGAGGAGGAGGAGGAGGAGGAGGAAGAAGAAGAGGAGGGAAGGAGGAGGAGGAGGAGGAGGAGAGGGCGCTAGTGCCACGGCGAGTGATGGATACCGCTCCCCCCACCCGCGCGCAGTATCGGCAGGTGTCGCGTTACACTGATTACGACGGCACTTTTCATCACTCCGCGCCCTGTTTCTTTGCATCCTTGCTTGTGCCGATTTTTCTTTTTCAACCCCCGATCCGGTTTTGCTCGGTCCGGCTAATGACATCAGCGTGACAGCGGCGGCTGGTGGCTGTAGGCGGCTGTAGGCGGCGCGCCGGAGAAATACAACCCCCAGCGTCCGGCAGCTAGTGAGGGCGATAAATTAGTTTTGCATGCCAGCTGGCGGTCCCGTGGGCCGGGTCACCGGGCAGCTGAGGACTTTTCGATATTTTGATCAAGCAAAGTTCGGCGTTTTGGAGAATTACCATGAAAAAAAAAAAAGTGTTTTTCGGCCGCTGGAAAGACTCTGTCACCGGTTGTTCGCGAAGTCTGTAGCAAGGTACCCGATGGCGCTGTTTTGTGCTCGGGTGTCCCCCGGCGGCCCTCGGCCCCAAACGCCAGGGCCATGCGCTCGCAGCGCGTACGCCGCCAGAAACTTTTGAGAGGGCGCGTGACCTGACCGGACGTGGGGACCATGCGGGTGGGGGCAGGGGGTGGGGGAAGGGGGCGTGCAGCCCCCATAGCCCCCGGTCTTAAAGACTTGAGAGTGGCTGCAGAGGCGGGGTGGACACCGTGTTGGACCGGACTTTGGGATCGCCAGGCCTACACAATCACAATCTTGGTCACTTGAAACTTGTGGCCACGGCGCTGCGCCGGACACGGCTGGTGGACTTCTCATCCCCTCTGGCCGGAATGTCGGCGGGGCGGTGTGCGCGGGGGGCGGCCGGGACCACTGCAATGGAGATAAACTACGGCGTCGAAGTCGCGCCGGCATCCCCGCTCGCCCCGCCCGCCCCGCTCGCCCAGCTCGCCCCGCCTGCCGATGCGTCCGGCGGAGACCGTTCCATTTCCACTTCAGAACAAACTGGGCCGTTGAACGGGTGACTTGACGACGCCAGGCCCAGGTCCGGAGGGACGGACCGGACCGAAACCCCTTTGTGCAGTGCTGGTCAAAGTGGAGGCGGAGAATATCGATATCGTGTTATGACGAAGATGGACCGCCGTGACGGCATGCAGGGGGGGGGGAATTGATGCTGCCGACCGGTGCGTGGAAGGCGAGCGGGGGCGGCGGAGGGAGGCGGCGAGGGATTGGCGGCTGGACTTTCGTCCCTGCCCCATGATATCCGCGAGAGATGCCTGGCAATTTATCAGGAAACGTCCGGGGACTGTCCCGGCCCGGCTGGCCTGGTCCCGGCGCGTCGCTGTACCGGCCGGGTAGCCTGAGGCCTGAGGGCCGGGCCTGGCCGGGCGGCTATGCCCCCGCCCCCGCCCCCCGTAGCCCCGGCCCTGGGCGGGTGGGCTTTGCCAGGAGGATCATCGGAAAGGGGGAGGAAACAGTGCGTTTGGAAGCCAAAGAAAATTATGTATTTCCCATGACGGACCGCAAAAAGCGAACCGGAAAGTTTCCTCATTTGTTTCTTCTCCCCTGCGGTGGTAACCAGAAGCAGGGCCTGGTTGATGGGCAGAGATGGGGAACTCTGCGGGCGGAGGCGGGCAGAGGTCATGCGATTGTGAAACCGAGAAGGCAGGTGAGTGACGAAGCGGGCGGCACGGAACAGGGTGACACCCTCGGCGGCACATCCGATGACACCCCGCTGCCCAATGGCCGGGGGACGCCGTGGGCCCATTCAGCTCGGCGCCCGTAGCATTATTGGCGTCGGAATACGCGGCCGGCTTTGGCGGGGAGCTCCCGGTCGGCGCCGGGCCGGCGAGGCGGTGTGAGAGGAGGCCTCTAGGGATGCCGCCGAGGCCACCGAGGCCGCCCACCCTGCGCTCCGGAGGGCCGGGAGGCGGGGGTCAGGGGCGAGATGGAGGGGGAGCGGGTGAAGGAGTTGGAGCCGAGCGGTGTACCGGGGACCGGGGGACCGCCCTGCCGCGGCGGGCCGCCGGGGCAATAAAGCAGAGGACTCACAAATATTTATCAATTCCAGTGGCCGAACTCGAGCAAGGGCCTCGGGGAGGGCGTGGAGCAGCCGACCCTTATTTAAAGTCAGCGACCGCGAGGCCGAAGGGGCGGTGCCCCGGGCCGGCAGGCAGGAGGCCAATGGGCCCGGCCAACAGGGAGTGGGATAGGGAGGGCCCGGCCAGCGCCCAGCCAGTGCCCGGCCGGAGCCCTACGCCAACGCACTGAAAATTCTAGCTGCTTACAAAGCCGTGTGGGTGGACCTTGAGTGAGTGGGCCAGTCCTCCGGTGCTCCGGTGCTCTGGTCCTCTGGTGCTCTGGTCCTCCGGTGCTCCGGTGCTCCGATCCGGTGCTCCAGTGCTCTGGTCTTTTGGAGCTCTGGTGCTCTGGTGCTCCGGTGCTCTGGTCCGGTGCTCCAGTGCTCTGGTCTTCTGGAGCTCTGGTGCTCCGGTGCTCCGGTGCTCCGGTACTCCGATCCTCCGGCTCAGGAGGAACCGGAGGGGCGGTGCGCTGCGCCATCAGCATGCAGAGCCACGCAAATCAATCGCAGTCGTGGACTCCGAGATGGCCGGGAGCCGGCGGATAATCTTTTTCAGTGCTGCCTCCGGCCTCCGCGCGGCGGTGAGCGGCGGTGAGCGGCGGTGAGCACGCGACCCGAGGCGAAGACCAGACCAGAGCAGGCCTCCGGAGGCATAATGGGATTCAGTGCAGACACCGGCGCGGGATAGGAGAGCCCGACACAAAAGCGACTGTTCCGGGGGAATATTGACTCGATCCCCGGCAGCAGTGGCAGCAGTGGCAGCAGTGGCAGCAGTGGCAGCATTGGCAGCAGCAGCAGCAGCAGCAGCGTGTGTGCTCGCCGTACACGTGTCGTGGCTGTACAGTACACCGTTTTGCATACGCGCGCGTGCGGGGCTGGGGATCTGCGGAGAGCAAAGCTGGGCTTTGACCTGCGTGGGCGCGCAGGGGCCGGGTTCGGCGGGACCCACGTCGGGGAGGGGAGCCTGGCCCACATGTCGAACCTGCCTCGCCTCCCTATCTTCCCGCGGCAAACACGGACGTAAAATAGTTGACAATGATTGCGTCACATCCTCGGAAAGGGGAACACATTCCTGTTAGGCTGCAGGATTTTGGGCACACCAGCTGAAGCCGGACTCCGCTTTCTCTCTCTCTCTCCCTATCTCTCTCTCTCTCTCTCTCTCTCTCTCTCTCTCTCTCTCTCGACTATGGATGAGTGACGGGACGGAGGAGAGGTTGTCAGTTTTTTAATGATTTCCTAAGTAAATCGAGAAGGAATATGGACAGCTAGTGTGTTTATGAAGAGTGCGAACCATTGTGGTGCTTTGCTGCTGTTCGTGAGACTCCCAGAACTGTGACAGTTGTGACAGTTGTTCCAATACTGGGCGCACCTACCCAGAAGTGAGGTTAGGTGCAGGCTTTTTGCGACTTGTGACACTTGCGGTGCAAGTCCTCAGCAAAATGCCTCCAAAGCAGCAGAAGCAGAAGCTCACAGAACTATCTGTGGATGACCTTCAGGCATTGATTGCACAGTCGATTGGTGATGCCTTGAAACCCCTCCAAAGCACTGTGAATACCATCAAAAAGGAAGTTTCTAGTCTCAGACAGCAGGTTGAAAGTCTGAAGGAAGAATTAGCTGCCAAGGATGCTGAGATTGTCAGACTGGAATCAGTGGTAAAAGACGGTTTAGATGAGAGGGAACAATACAGCCGAAGGAATAACCTAAGAATCTTTGGCATCAAAGAGACTAGCGACGAGGACACTGATCAGCTGGTGATGGACTTGGCAGGAAAAATAGGTGTCTCTATTGAGAATTGCCACATTGACAGATCACACCGTGTGGGTAAAGGTGGTGAAAATCCTAGACCCATCATAGTGAGATTTGTGAGTTATGCTGAACGACGTGAAGTGTTTTCATCCAAGAAAAAGTTGCGGGGAACTGGTGTTATTGTCCGAGAGGACCTAACAAAAATAAGACTGGACCTATTGAAGAAAGCAGTGAACAGTTACTCTCCAAAGGCAGTGTGGTCTAGTGATGGTACTATCCTTGTGAACGTTGGAAAAACAAGGCCTTTCCGAGTCAAAACGGAAAGTGATCTTAACAAATTACTGCAGAAGTATCCACCTAGCACTTAATTATTGGACATGGCACTATGTTTGTTTATTTTTGTGTTGCTTTGCTACAGTGATTCTAAAGTCTGTTATTTGTCTTTATGCTGTTCATGGTTATGTTGGTAAAATTAATTATTATTGATTTTGTATCTTTTTGTTATTCTTGTTATTTATTTATTTATTTATTTTGTTTTTTTTGTTCCTTTCTCAAACATGTATTGGTTACGTGTTTTGTTAAGACTGGCAGCCCTCGTCAGTAACTTCCTTGCCCATGGATAATGGGGATTCTTTCTCATTAAGTGATTATGTTATGAGTATTAATACTGAGCACCAGAACAAATTGAAGATTATTCATTTAAACACTCAATCTTTGAGAGATACATCACACCAATCTGAATTTATTGATACTTTCTCCAACTGTGGTATTGACATTATTGTATCTTCTGAAACATGGTTCAAAGATGATCAGCATGTTTTTCTGCTTCCAGGCTACAAAGTGTATTATGCAAATAGAATTGGCAGACAAGGTGGCGGAGTGGCAGTGTTTGTTAAAAATGAGTATACTGTTAAAGTACTAAGTACATCCTGTGGTGATTTTGCAAAGCCAGATTACATCCTGCTAGATATTCTAATTGGAACCAACAAAATTTTAATGGCTGGTATGTATAGGAAACCTAAAGGAGGTTATGTTAGTGCTTTCATTGATGATTTTTACAGGTTTTCACCAGACTATAAATACTCATTTCTTGTTGGTGATGTTAATGCTGGTTTTGGACGGGGTGGAGACGATGCTTTTGTAGTACCTGATTTGTTAAGTACCTGTAATTTAAAATGTATTCCTTTTGATGCAACATTCCATACAAAGACTTGTGACTCTGTTCTTGATGTGATTTGTAGTAATTGCCCTGACAAGCTTCTAACATTTGGACAGACTCCTGCATCAGGTTTTTCGGAACATGATCTTATTTTTGCCTGCTTTGATCTTTCAACTCCCTGTTTTATTAAGCAAACAATTACTTACAGGAATTTTACAAGGATTAATATTGAGAACTTATTGGCTGATGTAGAACAGGCAGATTGGAGTAAAGTGTACAATGAGAAGGAGATTGATGGTAAGGTGGAGAAATTTGATTTAATACTAAATGCACTGATGGATGAACATGCTCCCAATAAGACCAAGAAATTTAAACAAACTTCTGCTCCATGGATGAACTGTGATATACGTAAGCTTTGCAAGAAAAGAAATAGGTTAAGGAAAAAATATAATCGTAAAAAATGTCCTGAAGATCTAGTCAAATTTAGAAATGTAAGAAATAGGGTTAAACAAATGATACGCAGTGCCAAAATGAGATACTTTTATGCTAAATTTGAGGAAGCTAAAGATTCCAAGACACTTTGGAATACAATCCGCTCTTTAAATATTGGTAAATCTTCTAACAAGTCCATTGACCCCATTGTAAATGTTGAAGAGCTGAATACACATTATGCATCTGTATCTACTGTCAGAAATGAAAGACTGATTAATGAGACCATTTTGAAGTATGAGGATAAAACAAAAATTGAGTGTAAGACTGAGGGCCCAGAGAAGTTTTACTTCAAGTATGTGCTACCTGATGTGATAACAAAAGCTATTTATTCTGTTAAGTCTAAGGCAGTGGGTGTTGATGGTGTTTATATTGTATTTGTTAAAATGTGTCTACCTGCTTTGATACCTGTACTTGATCATTTATTTAACTTTAGTTTACAGAATGGATGTTTTCCTTCAATATGGAAACAGGCAAATATACTTCCAATACCCAAAGTGAAAGATCCAAAAGAATGTAAAGACTACAGGCCAGTCAGTATTTTATGCCTTCTTGGAAAAGTATTAGAAAAAATTGTACATATGCAGGTATCTGAATATTTAAATGAGCATGAGTTATTTGCTTCTAATCAGTCAGGTTATAGAAAAGGTCACAGTACTGTTACAGCATTACTGAAAGTTACAGATGACATTCGAGAGGCGATAGATAAGAGACTGCTCTCATTTTTAGTGCTCTTAGATCTGAGCAAAGCCTTTGACTGTGTTCACCATAACCTACTGTGTTCAAAGCTGAGATACTTAGGTTTTTCTGACTCTGCTGTAAAATGGTTTAAATCTTATCTAAGTTTACGTTGTCATAGAGTTTATGTATCACCTGACAAAATGTCTGATTGGGTTGAAATAGCTACTGGAGTACCTCAAGGTAGTGTACTAGGTCCACTACTTTTTTTGATATACCTTTTTGATCTACCTGCAGTCTTGAAGTCCTGCTCTTATGTTATGTATGCTGATGACATTCAGCTTTATCTTCATTTTCCTTTAAATGATTATACTGCCTATTTGCATAAATTAATAAGAGACATAGAAAGTATCATTTATTTTTGTGAACAGCACAATCTGGTGCTCAATGTGTCAAAGACTCAGGCCATTGTTTTGGGTACTCAAAGGTTTCTCACTATGCTTTCTGAAAAGACTTTACCACCACTTTCTGTCAATAATTGTGTTATTCCCTTTAAGACCTCTGTTAACAATTTAGGTGTTATTTTTGACGGGACCCTGAGCTGGTCAGAGCAATGCACCGTGACGGCACAGAAAGTTTTGGGCATTTTGGCACAACTGAGGCGTTCCTTTTCATTCATCCCGCCAAACATCAGAAAAATTTTGATTATGTGTCTGGCTATGCCACATCTTGATTATGCCTCCGTTTTATTTACTGATATAACTGACTGCAATAACTTGAAGCTTCAAAGATTACAGAATGCTTGTGTAAGATTTATTACAGGTGCCTCACGTTATGAACATATTACCCCTCATTATAATAACTTGGGTTTAATGAAGCTGGATCAGAGAAGGGTTGTTTCAATAGCTGTCTTGGTTTACAAAATCATTACTTCTCACACCCCATCCTACTTGTTTGAAAAATATAATTTTATTTCCTCTGTTAATATGTGTGCCACCAGATCCAGTAAACTAAGGATTCAGATTCCTGTACATAGAACGGAGAAATTTCATCTGTCATTTTATATACAATCAAGTACAATCTGGAATGAGTTACGGCTCTTTGAGCATTTAGGTAAATCTGTCAATTGTATTAAAGGTATTGTTGAAAGAATATTATTAACTAAATAATGTCAACTATTTGCTAATGCTATAAATTATAAGTCTTGTTTGTGTGTTTATATGTTATCTCTAAAAGATGTTCAGTATTTTTTACAATTGTTTGTATATATATGATTACAAACTTGTTATAAATAATTAAGAGGGCGGGTTCACATGGCAGTGGTGCTTCTTAGCGCTTTTTGTGAACCCTTAAAAATCAATAAATCAAATCAAATCTCTCTATCTCTCTCTTTCTCACCCTGCGCGTCGCGTTTAACCCACCACCCTTACAAACTCACTCTCTGCCCCGATGGTTGTTGACACGCGCTGTCGCTCTGTCCCCTGTCAAGCTCCACGTGTGTGTGTGTGTGTGTGTGACAGAGAGAGAGAGAGACAGAGACAGAGAGAGAGAGAGACAGAGAGACAGAGACAGAGAGAGAGAGAGAGAGAGAGAGAGAGAGAGAGAGAGGGAGATGGGAAGATGGTACTCGTGTGCCATGTTGTCCCGCGGCCCCGTGTACACAAGACTCTGTCTGAGCGGCTCTGAGCAGGTGAGGGCAGCACTGATGGTGAAGTGCAAGTGCCCCGGAACACCCTGGCCCCGTCCGAGGGCAGGACTGGCCACGGCCGCCGTCTCCATGTCAAAATAAGGTCTTGCGGGCTACGAGCGCCGCGCACCACGCCAAGTCCGCCGCACGGGTAACTTGCGAGGTTTTCTTGCTCGCGCGTGTCTCAATATAATGTGTCGTCAGACACACACACACACACACACACACACACACACACACACAACCACACACACACACGAACACACACACACACAACTACACGAGTAGTATTTCGGCGCAAAAACTCAGCAGGGCGGGTGCCCGGAGGCACGTTTTTGTACTTTTTAGTCCAGCGTGTGTGTGTGTGTATGTATGTTATAGTTTTGGTCTGATCCGGGTCAACTGACGGGAACACAACGGGATCCCAGCGTGTGTGTGCGTGCGTGCGTGTGTGTGTGTGCAGACCACTGCGATGGCACTCCAACGCCACGGAGACGCGTCTCGTTGGACTGTCCGGATGGGAATGGCATCAAGCTGGATCATGGCGCGCACGGATCAGCTTTTGAAACGAGCGCGGAGTGTATAAGCCATGTCACGTGACTTTAGTATTCATCCACCTGTCAAGCGGGCAGCAGCATCCCTTCCGCCCGCCGGTACCCCGCGCTCCATGGCGCGGTGCAGGCGTCGGAAGATGACTCCTTGACGGCGCGGAAAGTGGTCGGGCGTCTGAGCCAACCA
The DNA here is from genome assembly GCA_038380765.1 of Odontothrips loti. Classification (NCBI taxonomy): domain Eukaryota; kingdom Metazoa; phylum Arthropoda; class Insecta; order Thysanoptera; family Thripidae; genus Odontothrips; species Odontothrips loti. The sequence goes on from CM076250.1 coordinate 9,595,514, forward strand.
AGCCGCCCGAAGCCACCCGGAGCCACCCGGAGCCAACCCAGCTGCCCGGAGCCACCCGGAGCCGCTCGGACGAGTCGGATGCGGTGGTCCGCACCCTTACTCCAACCTTGGGAGGGACGGGAGGCGACCGTCAGGAGGGCGGCCAGCCCCGGTCCGCCGGTCCGCCGGTCCCGTCCCGCGAGTGCAGCAGCCGAGAGAATCCGCTTAGGCGGCGCGCGGTGCGGCCAGCGGCCAGCGGTTTGGAATGTGTGAAGATTCCGCAAGAGTTTTGGTCGCCATTCCACAGGAAGAGGGTGAAAAATCAGTTCCTCTTCGGCTGTTGCTCTTCAAAACTGAAGTTTTATAGAAGTCTAAATGCTGTTGTAGCCAAGTCAAAACGAGCGAAATCCACCCAAATTCATTTGATCAACTTTCTCAGCCCCTTACAGACCACTCACTCTTCACGCCTCTTCCTGGTCCGGAGGCGGTCCCAACTCACGCTGCGTGGTGCGCAGAGCCGCTCGCTATCCCCTCCGGTAGCCTAACCTGCAAACAGAGAAACAATCACACACGGTCAGCAAGCCGCTTCCAGCAGAGTGTCAGCGCCGCCCGGCTGCGCCCGCGTAGCGCCACCCGCGGGCTCTCGGTACACAATGGCGCGACAAACAAGAGCGACGAGACTGCTGCAATGGCGGGCGAAGCGGGCGAAGCTCCCGGACCGAGTATCTGTACCGATAGCACTCGTTCATTATCTGCGCGCGCTGCTCGTGTACATGCAGGAAGCGATGCGGCCACCGTCACTGTGGCGCACTGCATAGAGTCCCCATTACCAGACCTCCGCTTGCCTCCGCTGCACTGTTTGCAAACCAAGTTTATTCCGCGAACTAAAAATAATAGTCCGGTCCACACGCTCAAGTTTTCAAAAGTCACATAATTTTTTTTCGAATGTTTTATGTTTCCGAACAGAAAATTATATTTTTCCAAAAACTTTCTTCTTTTATTTTTGTAGTTTATATTTCACACAGTTTCCGAACAAAATTCAAAATTTACGAAAACAAATGGTCCAACTGGAACCCAAATCGTCTATATGTGACGTGGCATAAATGATTGATTAGATTGGCGGATGCACGCAGAGGTTTTCGGCGCGCTGTTTACCATGATGGCGGTGGGGCCGCAGGGGCCGGGGCCGGATAGCCCTGATGGGGCCGGATAACCCGGCACGGGGCGGTGCACCGCCGTGGCCCGGATAAGGAAGAGAGAGTGATGAAGTTCAACCGGAAGCCCGCTGCCTGGCTGCCTGGCGCTGCCGAGGCTTCCCAAAAGAGGCCGGCTTTCTAAAGGGGTCACAAGCCAAACAACGGGGGGGACTGCCGTGGGAAACTTGCGCGAATTTCCCGTCTGAATAAGGAAGACTTCAAGTTGCGGCTCTCGCAGCCGAGGCATAAAGAGCGGAGACGAGAAGGGGATAAGAGAAAAAAGGGGATCCTCTGCGTCATCAGAGAGCCCTGAACTTGACGAACAATGTCATAACAATTACTGGCATATCGCCCCACTTTGTAGCTCGGCGCTGCCTCAGTCATGCATAATTGGAATTCCCTGCGGTCGGAGCAAAAAAAAGGGGGAGGGGTTCTTCTTCTCCATTCTTCCACAAGTTGGTGGTGGGTTAAGCGGCAGGAATTTCTAGAAGCGGGTAAATAATGCAACAAGCCCGGTATTCCCGCCCAGCCGACACCGCCGTCTTTCTGCAGCCGCGAAAGTTTCTGATGGCCAACTAACTTTCTCATACCTCTGCCAGCCACCGTCGAGGACTGCCTTAAACTGGCAGCTTTTCTCTCGACGTCCTGATGGAAGTGGAGTCAGCATGCGGTGAGTCGCGGCAGCAGCAAACGCGGTTGATGGCCATGCATGTTTTTTCCCTCCTTTTCTTCTTCATTTCCGTAAGCGAAGCGGAGAGGGCAGTCGTCAAAGGGGGAGTTCCACTACTTGAAGCGCATCATTATCCCCTACTCCTACCCGCCCGGCACCGCTCGGCACCGCCTGCGGCACTTGCTGTCATGAAGGTGCTCGGCTGTGAAAAGGGCTGTGGGGCGAGAGATCCCGGTGTTGTGTAACTCGTGTGAGTCGTTTCCTATCACAACATATTTACCGAATTGCTACCAATTCGAATAATAGTGGGTTCATCCCCGCATTTAGAGATAGACAACTCAATTCACTTTTCTACATTATTTATTCATGGTAAGACAGCACAATTACTACAGTCACTTTCCACAATCACAACACAACAAAGCTTAGGTCCTTAGCTGATTTTACATACCCAGGCCTACTATGGCCTCCTCCATAGTGACTGACTGGTTCAAGACTTGGTGATGCGAGAGCTGACTGGCACGTAGCGATGTGGTTCCTTCGACTGCTGGTCCTAGACTGACTCTCTGTGCTCCAGGGCTCAGTATTTAAGGAAAAGAGGGTCCAGGGAGTGACAGAGGGCTCCGTGGGCTGAACTAACTCTGATTCCCTGAATTGATGTTTATGACTTCCCTATTTCCCAGAAAGCCGAGAGCCCCGCACAGAGAATCACCCATAAAACACATCCAGAGCCGACACCAGGAAACAAGAACCTGTGGGCGCACTAATTAATGTTTCCGCTGACCTCATGACTTTGCCCGCATAGTCATGGATTCCTCGGTATAGTTCCAGGGATCCCTAGTCAAGCCACGGCCGAACGCCCACTCTTTCCGCCGTAGTCTCGCTTTGAGGATCCCCCTTTTTTCATGACTATGCGTTGGCGTAGCTCGTAAACTAAGGTCAGCCGTCAGCCTCAGGGTCCCTGCGACACCACTCCAACCCGCATGAATAAACTACTACTTCCCACGATTCTAGGAACCGTTGGTACAATCACATCATACGGATCAGACAGCGTCACAGGAACAATTACTTAAGTCCTGGTGTTGTGGACAGCTCTGGACACAACAGTCATCCTACCTTACAGGAAAAAAAAAAAAATATATAGATATACATAGATATATATATTTTTTTTATAATAACAAATTGATTATAATTTAAAGGTGAGAAAACATCAGATTATATAATATGACCCAATTAATATATTGGTACAACATTAGTAATCGCTTAGCCATTATTTAATTACTGTGATACAAAGACAGTTCGTAAAATAAATCTATGATTACAATTATTAGTTTCATTAATTAGCGATTTAGAGCACGAACAATTAATAACAATAATTGAATCGGTCGGCTTACATTCCTTTATCCTCATCTCGATTGAATTATCTCTATTTTCACATTTACCCATTCCTTCCACCCTCATATTATTCTAAGCGCTCCCTCCCCTTTTTTTTTTTTTTTTTTTTTTTTTTTTTTTTACAATTTTACACATAGCACTCACTATATTCACTCAGGATTTTGTTTGGTGATCACACTTATCTTACTTGATGTTCGGGTGCCGAAAAGTCCATTGATCAAGAAGAAGTGTTTTCACATATCCGATGGTGGTTGTTGGTAGTGGTGTCATAAAAGGCGCGAACAGGTCACCCGGGGTAGGGTGAGGCTCGTCCTGGCGGTTGCGTTCCATAATAGGGGAGGGGCGAGGGTGCGGGCTGCCGGTGACGGTTTCGGCTCCATTCACAGCATGTGTATCGATAGATGATAAAGGAACTGCGTCCGACGCAAATTACTGTAAGCAAAAAGACCATGGTCTGCAGTATTCATGTTCTGAATCGCTCCTAAATATAGATTTTTTTAGTTTTTAGTTTCTTTTTTTTTTTTTTTTTATTAGTAGATTCATTAATAAAAACACACTTGCTACTTCTAAGCTTTGTACTACATTTAGCTCTAGTTAACACATTTTTCTTTATGAGTAATTATCTATCAGCTGCAAAAATAATATATGTGGTTATAAAAATTTTGGTTATCATATTTGGTTATCAAGGTAATATTTAGTTATAAAAATATCAAAAGTAATATTTAGTTATAAAATTAACATTTATCAATTATCGTCAGTTCTAAATTAAGTTCTTAATTTAAGAACTGACTCACCCCATCTTTGGAGGAAAAAAAGAAAAAAGAAATTAACTTAACTTGAAGAAGAGGAAGGGGGCGGCGGAAACTTGGCGGGTCCGGAGAGTCCAAGGCGGTGAAGGTGGCGACGTCTGGCAGAAAGGGGCATTGGCCGATACTTGCCCGGCCGAGATGTATTTCTTCGGAAGTTGTAGTGCTCCGACGAGGCAGAGTCCTCATCTACAGCCGCAGGTGACAACGTTGGAGTGGTAGAACAAAGGGATGACGGAGATCGCGCCCGCATACTGGTAGTTAGGGGAGCAGGTGATGCTGGCTGCGCTTGGGCAGGTATCTGTGGCTGGTCCAGCGGGACGGTTGAATGTGAAGGGGAAATAGCGCGCGTCGCCACGCGTCCCCGCTGGACGTCAAGTATGGCAGAGAGTAGGGATGTCAGTCTATCCAGCGGCACGAGTCCAGGGTGATCAGGTGAGTTTGTAGAGGGGGAGACAGCTGGAGCGGCATGTGGGGTGTGAGACTGCAGGGGCAAGGGCTCTTCCGTACCCTCTACATCCACTGGCGAATAGCATGGTGAGGTGGCCCGGTCTGACGACGGGGGCCCCAAAGATATAGTTGAAGATGGTGGTCTGGGCTCATAAGCAGCGTAAGCGCCTGATAGTGGGTATCCATCAAGACTGTCAGCATAGATCTGAGGCACAGGAGATGTTGAAGGGGCCAGCGGGGGTTGTTGCACTTGATTGGATGATGTAACTGGTTGTTGTTGGTAATCACAGGGAATTTCAAGTTCGGTAGGGCGATGCACTGGGGAGGGTTGGCGGTACACTAGGTTAGGGGGAACTGGTTCATGAACAAAATTGTCTCGAGGTAAAATGGAACTAGATTGACTAATCACAAGAGGCCGATGCTCGGGGGCATTTTGAAGGGGAACCGGAACGGTGGGGTGTGGCACAGGGGGCACAGACGAGTAGGGTGGCAGGAAATCCAGATGAGGTGGGGGAAAGTCCATCGGCGCTGCTAGGTTGGAGCCCAGCGTAGACATGACGAAAGGTTCGGCGGCAGTGTTCAGTCGCTGTGTGTCGAAATGTGCCACCATGGCACCCACCGATGATCGCAGATGGTACGGCAGATCCAAGATGCACACGGGACGAGTAACCACAGAGCACAGGCAGTCAGTCTTGAAACAGTAGAGTGGCTCGGAACACTTGGTACACAGGCGGAGTAGGCAGGGAGGAAATTCAGTCATGGTGCCTCGGATGTGGCCAGCGACACTTTCATGGGCGTAAAAGAGAGTCATTACGTCCGGTCCAGGTAAACATCTTGCGTGTAATTGCTGGTCCGCCAACAATGGCGACTTGGCTCGCAAGTAATCGAAGCTGTATTGAAGGCACAACACAGAGCAAGCCATGGTGACTCGAGAGATAGGGAAACGCGTGGAGCGGGAAGCGCGGAGCTGCGTCTGATCACGGCAGAGAGTGACACAGAACTGACAGACAGGAGGGGTAGTTGGTGCGAATGAAAACTAGGACGAAAAAAAGGAAAAAAAGAGAGTGGGGAGGGTATTGGGAAGAAGAGTCCTCAGGATTGGTGGTTGGGTCGTAAAATCTGGGACGCAAGAATTAGGCAGAATGTGAGGAGGGCAAGTCCGTTTATGATAGGGGTGCAAATATGTGGGTCATTTGAACCAAGACATGCACATCGACATCAGGATTTAATCATGCTGAAGAGTACAATACTCATGGACCTCGCCATCACGGCGGGCAGTTGTAGGGGATCCAGGAATAATTGGGAGAGGCTCGGAGAGAATCCGGGCGACCGCTGCATTTGGGGGTTGCAAAATAGGAAAGTTGATTGGTTCCTCATAACCGGAATTACTGACAGCACGAGTCGGGGCTCGTGACGCGGCCCGGGAAGCATCATCGGCCGAAGGGCGTGTGAAAGAGCGGAAAAAACGTATGCGAGGGGTGGGAGAGACAGGAGGGGAAGTTACGGGGGTAGGCATGCGGGATCGTGTACGCGGAGGGCGTCTTGGGCAGCAACAACAGCCACGCTGCCAGCAACAATAGCACAGATTGAGAGAAAAAGAATCGCAAAAGTAATGGAAAGGGTATGGGATAAGGACCAAGAGGAAATAATATATTGGCTATTGTCTTCTAAGAGACTGACATATTGATCTTCAAGGGATTGTAAATTAATTTTAGTAGTGTCGTCATGCCCATGCATAGCTAAGTCAAGCGAGGGGAAGGCATCTGGATAATTAGTAAGATGCACAAGTGCATTTTGCTGAGAGTCAGAGAGCGTAAGGTGCATATCTGGTGCACGGATATCGTCAAGAGCAAAGGTCTCATATGATGTTCCGATTTCAGAATGAGGGTAAAGATCAAAAGAAGGTGAAACAATGCGACAACCAAGTGGAATTTGGTAAGATCCAGTCCCATTAATGATCACATATTGAGTTTGAGCATGTGGGCAAAGTATAGACAAGGTAACTGGGTTGGGTATAGAATAAATCCAAGTATCAGAGTGGCGCGGCCGGTAAACAAAAGGCCGTGGTTCACCGAGTCCAATGACAGAGCAGAGTTTACTAGAGGCAACATAATCGCCTCGGTATAAGGACATAAGGCAAGAAGATTGTGTATGGTGATATATAGGCCAGCGAGAGGGGCATGCGAAGAATGTGTGCAAATCAGAACACTGTAAAAGGTCGTCAGTGCTTAGAATTGTGTAGTATTGAAGATCGTCTGACAGAACTAGATAAGAAGGAAGATTAGTGTACTGAGCATAGAAATTGGTGTTATTGACATGAACAGGAAAAGACAATGCACGGTAGAGTGTAAAATACGTTTGACTAGCCCGTAAAGGTATATCGATGAATAGGGTAATACCGTTAGCCGTAGCTGCAGCATGCGTCGGAACAAACTGATAATAAAGGTAAAGCTGGTCAGGTTCCATTGAAAATAACAGTGATTTACCAGTAGGTAGCCGGGCCTGGATTCCATACAGGGTTTCGCGAAGTTTAGCAGGAGGAAGAAAGAATGGAGCCAACCGGGAAGAGGAAGTTACATCTAAAGCTTCATTATATGCATTGATATCTTCCTTCAGAGACAACAAATGATGTAATAATAGATTACGGAGCTGAATATGTGCGTAAACTTCGTTTACTTGAAATTGAAGCACATTGATTTCATTAGTCAAAACAAGAGAGGTATTAACAAGATAATCTTTCAAGACATAATGAGCAGTAATAACATCTTTAAGCAGTGCACTATGGCGGTCCAATTTGGTAGTTACATTTTTCAATACCGATATTTGGGTTTGCTCAAAATGAACGATCTTATCCATCCGACCATGGGCTGCTTTGATTTGATTCTGAATACTGTCATAATCGGATTCATCTAATGTTCCAAAAAGAAATTTTAATCCGGAGCCTATGCCGTTTACGAGGCCACGTTTTCCCCTGCGGGTCATAGTGGAACGGAACAAAACACCCCGGATATTAGCTAGTGAACGACGAAGGGATTGGAGAGTTTCAGTGATAACATAAGCTGTTTGCTCCGTGAGTGTTTCATAATTATAATGAAAAACTGTAGAATTCACGGTAATTACAGTATGGTTCAGTATTGGCAATTGCAAAGGTTGGATTTCATTATAAGCTTCCTGGATGGCTTCCAAACGGGATTCAAATTGATCTAGGCTGATATTAAGGGTAATAATCCAGCGGTCACTATTAAGTAAGAGGCTCCTTTCTCTTACGAAGAAAATACCAGATCCAAAGTTAAGAGAATAATTTTCAGGGGCTTTTACGAGTGCATCTTCAGCGATCCATGCCGATGTGGGTGCTGAGTGGAGCAGCACTAATATTACTGTAACAGGCCAAGGAAATATTACAGTCTGCTATAGATACAGGAAGGTGACAAATCAGTCATCTTGAAACGAAAACGTGATATCACGAAATGGCGAGTCACGCAAATCTTCTACAGGAATGTAGGAGAGTGCTGTATCAGAACGCCGAATTAGTTTACGTAATCCAGAGAACTGGAAGAGGAAAATAATAAATAACAGGGTGAGAAAAATTGATGAAAAGTTACCCGCCATATTGAGGTAATGATTCCATGGGAAATTTTCTAGGGAAAGAATGGTACAGTTGAAATTTTGATTAAACGGAATAATGGCATAAAATCGGATGGTTTTAGTGGACGGAACTACCGTGTGGTAACCTAGAGGTTTGACTGAAAGTCCAGGAGAGGAAGGAGACAGAAGGACAGTGTTTACAAGGCGCAAGTCAGAGATTTGCGAGAGTGAAAAAGAGTCTGAGTTTAGTCCTGGAAACATAAGAGTAATGGTATCAAATATTTGTTCTAATATTTGTAGTCTGGTGCTAACTGCATTGATAGCATTCATTACCTTAATGAAATTAGCTTGAGCTGCTGATTGCCGATAATGTCCTAACGCAACATTAAGCGGTGGGCTGTTTTTAGAGTATGGAATTGGAATCTGACTTAAACGAGGGGCTATATTCTGATATATAACAGGTCCAGAAAGATTAAACTTGATATGAAACAGATTTGGCAGTGTTGCTTGAATGATATTATCAATATTAGGATTTGAATAGTTTGATGGAATATTTTGGTGAATTGTGAGTTCCAAAGATGACTCCAAAATATTATCAAGTCGATCACATCTAGTTTGAAATTCAATAATAGAGGTCATAAATGCTGTCCATGCATGGTTGACTTTGGTAGTAGTGTGCATCACGTCGTTTGAAAGCTGTAGCAGTATCTTCATATTATCTAAAGAAGCTTTAAGAGAATATAATGGAATATCTAAAACCACATATGTGTTGGGTTGAGCTTCAGTTGGGGCGGTACTGGAAAGTAGCAGGAAGACTGCAACAGAGGAATGAAAGTGCAGTAAAATGTTACATCTTGAGTTCACACTCAGTTGACCGTTTGCGCCTATGTTTGCGTCTTGGATTATTTAATGGGGATCGTACAGACACAGCCTCCATGGATTGGGTTACTTCCCTTTCCATTTGTCTAGAAGTGGATGGTGTAGGTGTTGTTGCAAAGGTGGAGAACGAAGCAGTGTATATAGGTCGTGTTGTTGTTGCACTTGAAGTCCTTTGAGCCTGGCCTTTGGAAAATAGCATGGAAGGTCCTGCCTCAGTAGTTGTCGCTGCTGAGGTGGTCGGGAAGGTCTTTGAGCCGGTCGTAGTACGAGGAGGTAATGGAGGCGGGGCAGGAGAAGTAGTGGTGGGAGGAAGGAATGATGTCTCATCAATGAAGTCAAAGACGTCAAAGTCCTGCATCTCTGTAGGAGAGAATGTCTCAATGTGCTCTGAGGTTGAAAGAAACGTTGGGGAAATGTCAGGTACGTTCCTTAACTGTGAGTCAGGTGAAGGTGAGGGTGGGCTGAAATTCCCGTACTGTCGCATCCACATATTCCAGTCCGATACGCACTTTACTCCTGGGGTTACATTTGGTGGATATAACGGTCCATTATCTAAGCATTTTAAAAGTAGTTCATCGGTGGTGAGAGATGCTACGTATTCTTTTGCCAGAACGGCAAGAAGAATTTCCCTCAGACGTTGCTTATGGCATAGAGAAATGCAGGGCCCAGGAGCATGATGCGGACATGGGAAGGATGCACTGAGTTGGTATTTCGAATTGAAAGTGGCAGATATCATTGTGAATACGTAGGATACAGGTGACATAAGTTGTGCCACTCCGTCTGTTGTTTTTCTTTTCCTTCCGTGGATTTTGACTGCAGAATACAGCAGTGCTCTAATACAATGTTTAGCTTTCTCAATATTAGCTGGAGTGGACACGTCCAACACAATTAGTTCAGTTACTGGTATGTCAAAGAATGTAGTCAGCATATGAAAAATGCTATTGAGAATGTGTGAAATTCGTAACGCTGCACGCATTCCTTGGGCCGCGTGCGTCAAGAATTCCTCCCACACCGGCAGGTCCAAGGGACCGAAATGTCCTATAAGGAAGGAGAGACATGAAAATTAATAGTTAGTGCCCAAACACCGGTTAGTTGTCCTTAGTGGACGAAGGAGGTCCAGGGAGGGGATGAATAATATCGTGACACATGGTAACCAGTATACCAGAACCATCGAAAACCCGCGTTATGATTTGCTTGACACATCTGTGACAAAGTCCCTCAAATGTACTCCCAATTTTCGGGATAGCTACGAACTTTTCGTTTTGGCGCAGCATGGACTTGCGCAGCTTAGTAAGACAGCTCTGAAGGGTGCAGAACTGAAGAACTGCTCCCTGATGTTCTTTAACTACCAATATGTAAAGTACCCTCTGTGGGTGCACAACTCGATATATGCCACCGACAGTCATTTCAGTTTTAACTCGGTCTATAATTGTCTTTTTCCAATGTGCCGACTCAATTAAATTGAAAATTTCATTAATTTCATAAGATTTATGATCAGTAAAGGTTCTGTCTGCATTCATACAAAATGCGATGACATAGCTGGCTGGGGCCATGAGAATATCGGCCCGAAGATGGATCAAGCCTGAATTTGGTTTTCGTTCACCATCCGACTGCTCTCCACGCTTCCTGTGAAAGAAGGAGAAGCAGTCAATAGAAAACAGAGTAATCTACATCTGCTTGTCTACGTAGGTTGTATCGCGGCTCTGGTACATTGGCGTTTGCGGGAGGGGGAGGAGGAGGAGGTGGGGGATCAACTACATGCGGATCTTCTGGTGGAGTCTGCGGTCGTTCTTCTTCTGCTGGTACAGCTGGAATAATGATAATTTCATCGTTGCATGCAGTTATTGCGGGATCGTCTGCTTTTTGGATGGATGTTGTCTTCTTTGGTTCTGCCGGTTCGTCATCGGATTCATTGTCAGAACACTGGCCATCTAAAAGAGAAACATCCATGTAACACGGTTTCATTCGATTACAATGGACAAGCTGCAATTTTCGTTTACCAAACAAAGGACGGACAAAGAAGGACACTTCAGTAGCTCGTTTTTCTATTCTCATTGGTCCGCTGTATTTCATTAAAAATTTTGACATTGTTTCTTTACGGTTTCCTTTATTCCTGACCAACACCAGATCTCCTATGGCAAAGGAGACTGGAGCACTCCTCCGATTGTAGTATTCAATTGATCTATCTTTTTCAGCCCTTATGTGTGCTGAAATTTGCTGATAGGCAGTTCGCATGGTATTCAACATATGGACTTTGTAATTAGGCTTATTTGGAGTAGGTTCGTGAGAAGAGCGAAGGAAATTGTTGTTAGGAGTGCAAAAGTCCCTTCCAAATAATGCAAAATAAGGTGTCTCTCTAATAGTTTTACAAACTGAGGATCTATAAGCCATTAAGGCTGGATCGAGAAAGTCATCCCAATGTTCTCCGTTGTGAGTGTCCATATAGTGAGAAATTGCATCACCTAGGTAACGCATAAAACGTTCTACTCCGCCATTAGAGATAGGACTATACGCTGCACAAAACACGAGGGGAATTCCTAGAGTTTCATTTAGCTGAGTAAATATTTTGGACCTATGGGATGTAAAGTTGTCCAAAATAATTCTTTTGGGACACCCAAATATACTAATAAAGTTCATCAAGCATCTAGCAAGCGTAGTTGCTTGCAAATCAGGTATAGAATATGCAACAGGGAAGTGAGTAAATAAGCATAAAAATACACAAATATATCTATTTCCATTATAACTAAGTTGCAAAGGTCCTGCACAGTCCATCTGGACTTGTGCCATTGGTTCAAAGTATTCAGAATATCTTTGAAGTGGTGCCGGTTGCCTAGGTGCACCGGGCTTTCGTTGTTGACAAGAGAGACATTTCCTGACAAATTCTCTAATATCTTTGTACATACTTGGCCAATAATAATCCTTGCTAATAGTGGCCAACATTCTTTGATATCCCGGGTGACAGGCAAAAACTGAAGAATGATAGGATTCAAGCAGAAACCTCCTCATTTGTTTCGGAGCAAAAACCCTATCATCTCTATAATTGTGATCCCTTAATTTATACAAAACTCCGGAAGAGTCTAAGGCAAATTCATCTGAGGCAGTTGGAAGTTGGATGAGTTTATCTATTATTTTCTTGAGTTCTGGATCAGCCTCCTGTTCTGCCTTAATCTTTTCTTTGCAGAATATTGGTGTGAGATGGTTTTCCTCGGCAGATACAGCTGCAATATGTTCATTTACATCTGTGGATCGCCATTTATCCAGAGGCTGGCAAGCAAGCATGTTTGCTGAATCACTATTATTCAAATTTAGTTTTAGATCTTCACTGTCATGAAATTTCGACAATCCACCCTCCTCAGATTCATCAGCAATGTCAAGTCTGACAATTGGCAACCTTGATAACCAATCCGGCAATTTATTGTCTTTGCCTTTGACATGAACCAAATCAAATGAAAAGTTTGCCAAATACAAACTGTAGCGATGTACTCTCGGAGAGGCATGCTCAGTCACTTTAAGAATTGCCGAAAGAGGCTTGTGATCAGAAAAGACCACAAATCGATTAAGGTAAAGGAAATAATTCCATTCCTTAACACAGGTAACCAATGCCAGCAATTCCTTCTCCGTTGTACTGAATCGGGTCTGGCTATCAGATAACCTTCTACTCATATAGCATATTGGATGGAAGATCTCTTTCCTGAACTGACCTAGGCAGCCACCCAAACATAGATCACTACAATCAACAGCTAAGACAAAGGTAGATGTAAAGTCAGGGTGAATCATAATTGGTTCACTAGCGAGAGCATCTAACAATGTCTGCCAGGCTTGCATTTGCTCAGAACCCCAATGGAATTTTACTGATTTTCTAGTTAGTCTTGTGAGAGGTTCAATTACTTCTGAATATCGCGGAATAAACATTTTATAATACCCAACTACACCGATCATTGATCGAATATCCTTAACCTTTCTTGGTATAGGAATCTTTTTAATACATTCTACCTTAGCTTTGTGGGCATTATACCTGATAATGAGATATCATAACCTAAAAATGCAACTCTTGTCTGCATAAACTTAACTTTCTCGGGGTTAATCGTTACATTAGCTTCATAAAAGCGTTTAAAAATAGTACTTATCTGTTCCAAATGTTCCTCTAAAGTATTTCCTCCGTAGGCTAGACAGTCATCGTAGAAGCAAATTAGATCAGGTATTCCTGCGAGTACAGAGGCAATAGTCTGTGCCCATTTGAATGGGGAATTTTTATATCCCTGGGGCAGGCGAGCAAAACGGAGGTTACCAAAGGAGCAAGAGAAAGAGAAGTATTTTCTAGATGAGGGGGCTACTTCTATAGAAAAGAAAGCATTAGATACATCAATAACTGTGAGATATTTACAATTAGGCCCGATTTGCCTGATTATGATATTCAAGTCAGGAATGGGGAAGAACATAGTCTGAACTACCTTATTGAGGGCTCGTAAATCAATTAGAGGCCTCACTCTTGGTTCTCCTGTGGTTTTCTTAACAACACAAAATATAGGAGAGAAAAACGCTGTCGGGTCATCATCGGCTATTTCTAAAATTCCTGAACGAAGCATGGCAGATAATTCTTTCTGTAATAATGGTTCTAAGTTCTTTGGAATTCGGTATGGCGCAGCTCTAACTGGTTCAACCCCTGGTTTTAGGACTACCTCGTACACAACACCCTTTACCTTTCCGACCTTCACCCGTTGCACTGGAAGATTGAAGGATATTCATTGGCTAGTTTAATCACGCTTGCTCTTTCCTCAGCGGAGAGGTGATCAAGGTGAAAGTACTCTTCAAGAGGTTTAATTACCTCTTCTTTGTTTTCTTCCAATTCAACGAATGAAGGAGGCAAGGGAAGACCTAATTCATCATCAGAATTGTTATATATCATTAAGCTAAAAATCCCAAGCTTACTTTGCATTTGAAAATTGTCAAATTCTTCTTCTAGTTCCTCTTTATAGTCAGCAATTACTTCCTTATAATCAACGTATTCATTTTCATTAGATTCTTCTTCAATTGTCTCCAGTTTCATCTGTGGCTTAATCAAATTCTCATTTTCCTTTGGCCTATGGCATACATTTCTAGTCACTGTACAAAAATTATCAACATTATTCGTATTCTTAATCTCATTGTTAGCATTAACTTCAACATTTATCACATTAGTTACATTTTTATCATCATCAACATTTAATGCGTGAATTCCTAGGCCTATTTCTTCTTTTACAATATCCTGGCTGGATTGTTCTCCTATAGTGATATCATCCTTTTCGAAGGGCGTCCCCTGCAAAGATAGGAATGAAGAGGAAATCATCCCAGGCAGGGTATCCTGCGCAGATTCTACTTCCCCGGGGTCTAGGCCTACATTGTTTCCCTGATTCTGGTCTTCAATTTCTTCAATCTTCTGTTTGTCCTCAATAGTGTCTACTTTAAAAATCTCAAAATTCTCATTTCCTTGCCTTTGGTGCAGTCTTATAACTTTATCCTGTATCTGTATACATGTATCCTTTAAATCAATGCTTACTCCATGATTAAACAAAATATCCATTCCCATTATAGCTTCAAAACCTTTCATCATATCAGAAGGACAAATAACACATTCATGATTCAATACAACAGTTCCAGTTTCACATATTAACTCAATGGTTATCAAAGCAATTCCCATCGTGGGAAAAATATGCCCAGTAGCTGAATGTAATTTCAGCTCCTTCGGGGCATCCCGGCGAATGCATTGGCTTTGCATCGCTAATCTCTCAGTAATAACAGACACTGCACATCCTGAGTCAAGTAACATATCGACTTCTATATTATTTATTCGTGCCCTAACAAAATATCCTGGGCAAACCTGTAACATAAATACTGGTCCTAGTTGTTCCAGTGCTGGCCATACTTCATTATTCTTAGAACCGCAGACCGGGAGTGCCGTATGGCCTAGTTCCTCCGGCCTGCTCCCCCAAAAGGCTGACGACCAGGGCCTTGATTAGGGGAATTGAAATTGTGACATTCTCTTCTCATATGCCCGAGTTTGTTACACCCATAACAACGTATCTGATCCCTTCCCCTTGGGCCACTCATGTTAGAAATCTGATTCCTATTATTCTGATTAGGGGACCTCTCGTTACGCTGCGGGTACTGCATGTCGCGTTGGCGATCCTGACCCCTATGCTCGTAACCACGGTAATAATTTTGATTCCCATTATTCCAATTACGATTTCCCTGGTTTCTATTAGTGTTATCACGGTAGTTGTCACGCCTCCATCCTTGTTGATTCCCACGGTATGATTGTGGTTCCTCCCTTCTATCCAGTGAATTGCGGCGTTGTTGTGACTGCTCGGGAGAGGGAGGGAATGAAGGGTACTGCACGTAATTCTGAGTCTCTATGCCATGCACACCAAACGATGCTAACTTGTCAGATTTGTCAATGTCTTCTAGAGACATAGCCAGAGTAAGTGCTGATTGATAGTCAGGTGGTTTGTAACCATTACGGTCTTCCTGATTCCTCCCTTAAGCCCATACAAGAATCTAGTCAAAAGTAAGTTGTTATAAAACTCCTGGCGCTGAGGATCGGTCGGAGTGTTTTCTGCATGATACGCCTTTTGGCAGAGGGAGGCCAAGCGTTGCCCAAATTCCCTTACATTTTCATTTGGACGCTGTACTGTACTGTAGAATTTTTGCATAAGTGCCACATGTGGTTCGTCAATTTGGAATCGACTGAGGAATGTCTTTTTGAATGCCTTCCATGTTTTCAGTTCCTCCGAATCTCCAAGGGACTTAATATATTCCCTAGCAGTTCCTCGCAACCGTGTGATAGCAATTTGAATACTTTGAGTCTCGCTCCAATTTCCCAAAGTTTTCAAATTCTCTAGATTCTCTATATATTCTCTGGCTGATAATTCATCACTTCCATTGCCAAAGTATTTCTCTACCGAATTAAACAATGATCCCAGAGTCACTGAAGCAGCAAATGGGTTTCCCGAGCCCGAGCCTGAGCCAGAGCCAGAGCCCGAACCAGACCCAGAGCCCGAAGCCAGAGCCAGAGCCGAGCCAGAGCCAGAGCCGAGCCCGAAGCCAGAACCAGACCCAGAACCCGAGCCTGAACCACCGCCTTCAGCTGGCATTTTGATTTAAGAATGAGGATCGGCACCAAGAAATCCAATATTAACACACGTCTGATAACGATGAGAAAAGGGCACAGCAGTAACACACAAGTAAAGTAAGAAAGCACAGACAAGTCCAGTAGTAACAAAACACAACACAAGAGCTGCAACAAGGAAGATAATACCTGGTATTTTAGGAAGTCGATTCTGCTCAACTTCAATTTCCACTACGTTTTCAATAGCGTGACCATTCATTGCACTCACCATGAATCACTAATACAGGAATCTAACCTCTAAATTTAAAGGAAAATCCCACTTCTGACACCATTTTATGTTGTGTAACTCGTGTGAGTCGTTTCCTATCACAACATATTTACCGAATTGCTACCAATTCGAATAATAGTGGGTTCATCCCCGCATTTAGAGATAGACAACTCAATTCACTTTTCTACACTATTTATTCATGGTAAGACAGCACAATTACTACAGTCACTTTCCACAATCACAACACAACAAAGCTTAGGTCCTTAGCTGATTTTACATACCCAGGCCTACTATGGCCTCCTCCATAGTGACTGACTGGTTCAAGACTTGGTGATGCGAGAGCTGACTGGCACGTAGCGATGTGGTTCCTTCGACTGCTGGTCCTAGACTGACTCTCTGTGCTCCAGGGCTCAGTATTTAAGGAAAAGAGGGTCCAGGGAGTGACAGAGGGCTCCGTGGGCTGAACTAACTCTGATTCCCTGAATTGATGTTTATGACTTCCCTATTTCCCAGAAAGCCGAGAGCCCCGCACAGAGAATCACCCATAAAACACATCCAGAGCCGACACCAGGAAACAAGAACCTGTGGGCGCACTAATTAATGTTTCCGCTGACCTCATGACTTTGCCCGCATAGTCATGGATTCCTCGGTATAGTTCCAGGGATCCCTAGTCAAGCCACGGCCGAACGCCCACTCTTTCCGCCGTAGTCTCGCTTTGAGGATCCCCCTTTTTTCATGACTATGCGTTGGCGTAGCTCGTAAACTAAGGTCAGCCGTCAGCCTCAGGGTCCCTGCGACACCACTCCAACCCGCATGAATAAACTACTACTTCCCACGATTCTAGGAACCGTTGGTACAATCACATCATACGGATCAGACAGCGTCACAGGAACAATTACTTAAGTCCTGGTGTTGTGGACAGCTCTGGACACAACACCGGGGTAGATGCAGGGAGAAAGCGCTCAACAGGTGTATGAAGGCTGATTCTCTCTCATTGCCTGGCGGTGCCTGGCGGTGCCTGGCGGTGCCTGGCGGTGCCGCTGGCGCTCAATTGCCCTCACGAGAGCCGTCCGGAGCCCGGAGCCCTGGTCCCGGAGCCGCCCTGGGCGCGCCGCAGGGATATGATGTCACACCTCGCTGCACGGCCCGGCCGGGGGCGGCCGGGGGCGGCCGGGGGAGCGTGGGGGGTGCGTTAAGGCAGATGATGGTCGTCATATGCGGAGGGGGACATAAGCCCTCGTAGCCGACAAGTGCAGCCCGCGCGCACACGAACGGCGCCTGCAAGTGAGGGGGGCAATCTTATCATGGAAACGATCGTTCCAATGGCTGCACTCTGCTGGGCAGACGCGAACGAAGCGGTATGAAATGTGTGGAAACTGTCACGAACGGAAACCTAGTGCTAGGGTCCAGCGTTTATCGAATTTATTTTTCAGGTAAATTTTAAAAAAATCAATTTTAAAATGAAAATTTGAGTAACGGTTGCATGCAGTCTCTTTCAGTTCCGGCCGGCGAAACGCCCATAATAAAAGCCGGAATGTTTTTCGTCTGCACTGGCTGTGGCTCCCGCCGCGTCCTTCGCCGAGTGGTCCGGGAGCGGAGATCGTGTCGGACGGCGCGCAGCACGAGAGAGCCAGAAGCCAAGACGCCACGGCACAAGGAAAGTACTCGCAACACATAAAATTGACAAACGACGTCAACGGCGACTCCATTCCATTCACGGTCCTGGGCCGGCCAGGAGGCCTCGGGCAGGGCCTGGCCTCGGCGTGGGCTGGGATGGGGCCTGGACCCGAACAAGTCAATGACCAGCGACCATCCCACAGCATGCACCCCTCTGCCTGCAAGTTGCGCGCGGGACGCGATCGGAAAGAGAATCAATTTGTCGCTTCGAAGCAGAGCGTGGCTGAACTACGATATTGTCCTGTATTCAAAACAACGGATCAAAAATTACAAGGACCGTCCTGGAGCAGGGCGCGCGGCACCGTTTCGGTCCTGAGAGTTCCAGGACCAACTTTTACCGTGCAGAAGCCCCGAATGCAGAACACACAAACATCGCGGTGCCACCACTTCCGCGAAAACGTTGTGTATTGTTTTACTAACGGCAGTCGTGCGGGATGACGTCAGCGGCGTCAAGCAGCCAACACATCGTGCAGGCGGTGTGGGTGTGTTTGTGTGTGTGTGTGTGTGTGTGTGTGTGTGTGTGTGTGTGTGTGTGTGTGTGTGTGTGTGCGCACCGCCGCATGTGTGCGAGTGTGGGGCGGAGGGGAGCGGGTGTTTACGTGTGTTCGGTGGAAGCTCTGCAACAAAACGCGAAAGTTAGATCCCATTCCAACCCCGAAATCCACAAGGAATTCCCTGACATACCTGGAGACTCCCAGATTTTCTCCGAAAATATTGAGAATGTAAACATACCCTTCCCTTTTCCTCCCGAAAAGAAAGCAAACAAAAAAAATTAGCCGGTGACAGTGCGGGGAAGGGGCTCTGGGGGTGGGGCCAGTGGGGCCAGCGGGGCCAGCGGGGCCAGCGGGGCCAGCGGGGCGCAGGGGATGTCGAAACTCCCTGCGGCGCCTGTGGCGTGACGGAGAACAGAGCCGGGCAGCGGCGGCAGCGGCGGCAGCGGCGGCAGCGGCAGCAGCGGCAGCAGCGGCAGCGGCGGCAGCGGCGCCGTGCGCTCCGATAAACTCCACTTCTGCATGGCCTGGCCCGGGCTGACGCTGACGGGCAGTCGACAGTCGACGGCAGCCTGCCGCGGCGGGCAGCCGACGGCTCAGCTCGGCGTGTTTGGCTGCCGCTTGGTAGCCGATGGGCGCTCGTCGCTGCCGACCAGTCCTGCCACAACACGCATTTCGCATTTCTTTACGCGTGCTGCTCGGGCCGATGGGGTGTTTACAGGGGCGGCGGGCAGAGCAGAGAGTTAGCTCCAAAGCTGGGCAGAGGCAGAGCAGGCCGCCACCACAGCGGCCGTCTGAAAATAACGCCCACCCGCAGCCGCAGCTGCCGCAGCTGCCGCAGCCGGCGCGGCGGTCACACGATGGAATCGAGCCGCCGCTGCCGCCGCTGCCGCCACCGCTCTCTTTCATGAAGCACTTTTTGACTCGCTTCCTTGACGGCGCTCGTGCCATGGCGGCTGTGCGCGGCCCGGGCCAAAGGTGCCGCTGCTGTTACCATCCGCGTCATACCGCAACGCGCGGCGCCCAGCACAAAGGCTCGCTGTGTTGAGGGAGGGGAGGAGGAGGTGGGCCGCGGGACCCGGCAGCGGCGGCGGCAGCGGCGGCGGCGGCGGCGGCGGCGGCGGCAGCGGCGGCAGCGGCGACAGCGGCGGCAGCGGCGGCAGCGGCGGCAGCGGCGGCGGCAGCGGCAGCGGCGGCGGCGGCGGCGACGGGCAGCGCGCCAAGAGCCGTACGCCGCTTCACAATGGGCGAGCCTGCCGGCCGGGCCGACATACGCCCGCTGTCCCTCGGCACCGCCTCGGCACCGCCATGGCACGTCACACACCCCGACGTTGTTATCAAAAACAGTGTCATCGTCGAGCATAAAAAAAATAGGAGATCCAGAACGAAAGCCGCAGGACCGCCGACGACACGCGCCTGCGAATGCTAGGGTAGGCCAGCCCGCGAGACACGCGTGCGTGCAAGACTCGTGACTGCCTACCCAGCAGGCGGTCCACTTGCCGTGCCGTCGTCTCGACAGTGCCCGGCAGCACGGCGGCGTGGCGCTCCCCCAGCAGGCCGCCTGCCCGGCCCTCTGCCCGGCCCACTCACTCAGCGCGCCGTCGTGGACTCGCGACTCCATCGCCGCCATTTGTCAGGCCGGCTTGACTCGCCGCTGACGCTCCCCTGAGGTCGTTGCCTTGTCACGGGTAGCGAGTGGCAGCGCTTGGCGGCCGTCGGCGCGGTGGCCCTCGAACAACAGCCTCAGCCAGCACGGCGGGCTCGGCGCGGCCCGGTCCGACGCGGACGGTGATTGAGTTTCGATACCATTCCGGAAGCGAGGTAGACGGCGCGGGTAGCAGTGCCCCGGCTGCGCTCGCTTACAGCAACAGAGGCACCGGAGAAGAGAGATTTAATTTTCGAAACGGCCCCGGATGTGAGGAGGGGAAATTTTAACCTGCTTACCGGCGATGCTTTCGGTAGCCAGCACGGCGTGAAGGTAAAACCCGTCGGAACACCGGCCGTCCTACCCCCCCCCCCCCCTCCCAACCCGCCCCGAGGCCTCGAGGACCCCCTGGCATGGGCTCTAAGGACCCCATGGAAGTAGCCCAAAGAAGTCACCTCTCGAACAACGCTTTACGGCGGCCCCTTTCATTTTCCTGACCCTCCGTGTGGACCAGCCAGCCGCCAGCGGTGCCAACTACACGAAGGGAGGCCGGGGGCCGGGGCCGGGGGCCGGGGCCGGGGGCCGGGGCCGGGGCCGGGGCCGGGGCCGGGGGCTGCGGAGGCCACTAGGCGCGCTGCTGGCAGGGCTAGGGGACAGTAGCTACTGTCCCCTCTCTGGCCGTTCGTGTGGTCAGTGTGGACAAGCCTGCTGCCTGTTAGAGAGAGAGAGAGAAACAGGGACATGTCGTGCGAAAGCCACACGGGCCGGAAGTCCTGTCCTGTACCGGACGAGGGGAGGCGGGAGGCGGTGGGGGCGAGGAGTGTCTTTGCCGGAAGGCAGGCGGCAGCGGTGGTGAAGGCAGAGTGCGTTGGCTCCAGCTGCAGCACCAGGGCACCACGGCCAGCACAGCCACGGGGGTGGCCGTACAACATGTTACACTATCTCCGGAACGGACCGACGCTGCTTTCGAGAGGGTGGGCTGGACTGGTGGTGAAAGGGTCGGACAGTTTGCCCTGCACCGTTCTCCCTCCTTTTCGCCCTCCTTTTCTTACTTATCTCTCTGCGCTATCTCTCCCTCTCTCTCTCTACCTGTCCATCTTCACCTCCCACCCCCTTCTCCTTCCCCATCGCGACCCGCAGTTGGAACCTTCCAATGATGCCAGTCAGAGAGAGAGAGAGAGAGAGAGAGAGAGAGAGAGAGAGAGAGAGAGAGAGAGAGAGAGAGAGAGAGAGAGAGAGAGAGAGAGAGAGAGAGAAAAGCAGTGCTACCGCGAAGGTTTTAGCGTGACGTCCTTCCATAGTGCCGAGAGCTCCGTTGCTGAGCTGCTCTGAGCTCCTCCGACCGGCTCCGACAGTGCAGCAGCGCCCTAGGCTTGCTCGGTCTTGTGGGCTTCCCGCGGCGGGGCTGAGGCGAGGCGTCCTGGGGACGGGAAGGACATTGTGCAGCATCCCTGTGGTGTTGAGGGCCGCCGTCCCCGAATAAGGATTTGAGGCTGCAGGGAGTTCGCTGCTCGCGGCGACAGTCGCGCTACTACTCGCAAGCTGCTGGCAATGGGCGAAGGGCAGACCGTTTGCCCCACAAAAGAAGCCATTTCCATACCGCTCTCGCCTCCCGAGCACACGTCTTTGCGAAAGAGGGCCATCTCCCGGGCCCAAGCGGTATGGGCTCCTGGCTGCAGCCGCGCACAGAAATGATTGTTTTCCTCTGTGCAAAGTAAGTGTGCGCCCGGCGCGGCCAGAGGGGTCCCGGGGGTCACGGGGTAGAGTTTCATTAAGAGTTTCTCCTTCTGAAGGGCATTCTTCTGGAAATGGATGAGGGAGGACGGGGCCCGGGCGGGGCCCCGGGCGGGGCCTCTGGGCGGGACCGCTGGCCTGTGGAGAGGCGAGGGGCGCACGGCGGCGGCGACCCTCTGCATTAAATACAACTTCGTTATTATCTACGGCAGGAACACAAGTCAGTCGCCATTTCAATTACTGTGAAACAAAGTTGAAGCCCCTTCCGCCGCTGCCTGTCCTGAGGTGAGCACAGTGGGCTGGGCCGGTGCGGGGGGAGGGGAGGGGGGGGGGGGCTCGAGTGTATCCGGACGCATCAGCGCAAGAAAATTAGAGGAACGACCGGGAGGAGGGGGAGGGACACAGCGCTGAGATAAGTGCAATAGAAAGGTTGTGTTGGGGCCCTGCTGCGCACGGAGAAAAAATATTAGCTGTAACTCATTTTTAAGTTGATTTTCAGAAAAGCAGTAAATTTTTGTTCGGAAAACTAAAATTTTGTTGGGGGAACTAAGTTTTAGATGCTATGTGAAGCACCGAGACTTGCACAGCAGAGATTTGCTGAAGAGGCAAGAAGCAGGAAAAAAAAATTGTGCAGTGCCCGCAACGAACCTCCTTGTTGGAGCAACTAACGTTTCGTTGGTGCAGCTAAAAATTTAGCTCCCAGAACAAAAGTTTACTGCTTGTCTGAAAACCAAAAAAAAATTAGTTGCGATCACTAATCTGTGTTCTCCGTGCGGCAGTGTGACGGTGCGACGTACCGGCCGAGTTCCCGGGGAGAGTTTCGGGGGTCATCGTGGCGACGCTGCCGGCTGCTGTCCACCGACGGCAGCGTCCTCTGGGCCGTGCGGTCAGCGACAGCAAACGGGTACCCGGGGGAAGCGGCCGGGGAAGGAGGGGCCGCGGTGTCTGGACAGTTCTGGGCAGCACATGCCACTCCAGCAGGGGCCGGCGGAGCGGCTCAAATATCCCCCGGCTGCGTCGTGCAGAGGGCCCCCTACCACCCTCTCCCCCGTCACCGCCATGGGTATCGCGTTATTATCTATCAGTCAGGCTGCTGCTGCTGCTGCTGCTGCTGCTGCTACTGCTGCTGCTCCGTCCACCCGAGAGATGAAACATCGGGGCCCCAAGAAGGGTCCCACCCCGTCCCGAGGGAGCCCGCCAAGGTCGGGACGGAGGCGGAAGTGTGCAAGAAGTGTGAGCCGAGCGGCCGCCTTCCGGGCCAACACCATCCGGCCACCCGCTGCTATCCGCGCACTCGCCGGAAGTATCGCTGCCAACCCGGCGCTCCACCAAAACGCCAGAGATCGGGGGAAACGAGGCTGGATCATCAGTCACGGCGGTGCGGGGATATCGCTCCGTCCTCTTCGCACTCGCCGACACCCGCACATTCGTCTGACTCTGCCTGCTCATTCGGCTCCGCTCATCTGCGCGCGAGCCCGCGCTCTTTGACAAGTTTATCTCGCGTCTCGCGGGGGTCTCCGAGCGGAAGCTTCCGCTGCCAGATTCAGATTCGCACATTCACGCGTCCGGAAACTCGAGTGGAAATCAATCCGAAAGGCGGAGAGGCGCCGCGTGGCGCAAGAGCACTGCTGCGCACGGCCCGGCCGGGCAGAGAGGCCGAGTGTCACCAACGGCTTCCGGGCTCCGGGCTCCGGGCTCCAGGCTCCGGGCTCCAGGCTCCGGGCTCCGGGCTCCGGCATTTCATTCTTGCCTCTTCACTTTGCGCCGCGCTGAGAGCACTCCAGTGAATGATCCGCATCACCCGACGCGGCGGTTTGCAGCGTGTGGTACGCCCCGTGTGGTAACGCCCCATCCGATGTTTTTTTTTTTCCTCGATCTAACCTTTTTACTTTTTATTAAATCAGTTTCCTGGATTCCAATTTTTTATTCACATATTTCGATTCGAGTAGGGTTCTCCCCTTCGAAGGAGCGGGGATAGCGCTGTTGGCGGGCACACGACCGGGTCGCCGTCCAAGTCTGGCGGGCACGAGATACGGCCCGACACGCACGCCTGCCCACACGGAATTGGACTCGCTGCTGCTGGAGTATGATTCATCCCGCCCGCCCCATCCCATCCCATGCACGTGAGCTTCGGGTAGTACGTGGTCCACTCCACTCCGCACTGTCGGTGCGGCGCGATGGAGCGCGATGGACCGCCGCGGCCGCCACGAAGGACGTCCGACCCGACCAACCGAGGACGATGCGATCGTGTCCGGTCCACCCGCCAGCGGCACTGCGGCCCAGCGGCACAGCGGCACAGCGGCACAGCGGCACAGCGGCACAGCGGCACAGCGGCACAGCGGCACAGCGGCACAGCGGCACAGCGGCACAGCGGCACAGCGGCACAGCGGCACAGCGGCACAGCGGCACAGCGGCACAGCTGCACAGCGGCACAGCTGCCCCGCGCACCACGTCCGATCCAGCGGATCCAGCCCACTGGACGTAGCGGCGCACAACACCCCCAGCCGGCTGCCCACCCGGACCGTACCCATCGGAGTCGATGGGGACTTCTTCGCACCAGAGCCCACATGGTGTGTGTGTGTGTGTGTGTGTGTGTAAGTGAGTGTGAGTGTGTGTGCGTGTGCGTGCGAGTGTGATGGCCTGGCTGGCAGTGCTTTGGCAAGCGGCCAGTCGCAGCCCGGCTTTGGCCGAGTCAGTCGCCACCTCACAGTTCGGTCGCCTGTCACCGTGGCAGAGGGGGGGGAGAGAGAGAGAGAGAGAGAGAGAGAAGAAATCGGGCGGGTGACCTGCACAGGTGAGGCCCATGCACCTCTCTCTCTCTCTCTCTCTCTCTCTCTCTCTCTCTCTCTCTCTCTCTCTCTCTCTCTCTCTCTCTCTCTCTCTCTCTCTCTCTCTCTCTCTCTCTCTCTCTCTCTCTCTCTCTCTCTCTCTCTCTCTCTCTCCCGCCCCGATCTCTATCGCCCTCATCTCCAACGCGTCGTCCTCTCCCCGAGACTCGAGTCTCGCGGGCGTCACGGGGCGTCGGCTTTATATTTCTGCCTTCGTCTCGCAATGTATGACACGAGACGCCCAATCGAGCAGCGGCGGCGAACACATTCACATTCACATTCATACGTATATTCTGGGTGCCGAACACACATCACTTCCCAAACACGCACACTCACACGAGAAGTGCAGCCCTTTGGCATAAAGGTGGCAAAGAAGCCGCTGGCAACGAAATAATTGGAGCACCTGGAGTCCCAGAAACCTCACGTTGCCGGAGATTTTGCTACCCTCAGACGCGGCAACGCAGCAGCGCCCCGCCAGGGTCTGGGTGCTTTTTACGACGGCGACGCCATGGCTTGTGTGTGTGTGTGTGGGGGGGGGGGCAGAAGTGAGGATTATGTCGAGGGTGGGGAGCGTTTGTCCCACCTGCCACAGGGATCCTTCATCTCCGTCCAGCCGAGACGAGACTGGGTAGCTTTTCAAGGCGAGGCGACGCTGCTGCGACGCTATCTGCTCTCTCTGTCACACAACAGGTATGCTTGCTCTCACTCTAGCTTTCACACTCCCCGACCCCTCCACACACACGCCCACCCACCCTCACACACACACACACGGCTTTTCTGCTTTCCTATTCTGGCACCATCAAGATTTACACCCCACTGCGGCTCCGGGTGAGACAAAGCGAGCCTTACCACCTGAAGCTGTTGCGGCTGCCACCGAAGCGCAGTCCCTGCATGGGTGTGACGAAGTGCGGTGATCGAGCCCGTAACTCACGGCCGATTGAGAGGGAGACGCGGTAAGAGAGAGGCTGACAGAAACCGACGACCACAAAAAAAAGAGCCTCCTACGCTCGTACGCACCCCCAGGGCAATCCCACACCCCCAGAGCCTGCAAACGACACCTAAAGAAGAAAAATCATCAAGTCTAAAACGATTCCTATTGCCAAATCACGAGCCTTCGACACATACCCCCATTCATTTTTTTTTTTTGGAAATTTCCAAAGAGTCTGTGCTGCAAATTCTCCTCTCAATTTGTCGGAAATTTCCAAAACAATTGCTTACAGTGCACCCTCCGCAAATAAGGCGCGCGGAGTAAGAAGGGCGTGGCGTACATACAAGGCACCGATCGACGGAAAAAAAAATAATATAGAAAGAAATGCGTGCGTAGGGTTGTTCTCTTCCGCCGCGCCCAAACGGCACACGCTCACCCCAACGCGGCTTTGCTGTGTTCCCACGGTCCAACCGGACCGGCGCTATGGATCAGGCCTCGCAGGCCGTTAGTGGCTGGGCCGGACATCTGAGCACCGCGAGAGAGAGAGAGAGAGAGAGAGAGAGAGAGAGAGAGAGAGAGAGAGAGAGAGAGAGAGAGAGAGAGAGAGAGAGAGAGAGAGAGAGAGAGAGAGAGAGAGAGAGAGAGAGAGAGAGAGAGAGAGAGAGAGAGAGAGAGAGAGAGAGAGAGAGCGTGCTCGGAATCCAAATGGTGATACACGGACGTACTAGTAACCAGAGCGGCAGTCAGGAACGAGGACGAGGGTAGATTGAGTGACCGAACCTGCCACTCCCCTCGCTTAGTTTTCCTCTGTCTGTCTTTCTCTCGCTCTCTCTCTCTCTCCCTCTCTCTCTCTCTCTCCCACCTCTCACACTCTTCACAAACGGCGGCTCTCCCTCCGGAATCCCTCGGCTGCGGATTCGTGTCACATCATGCCAAACATTTCAACGGCCCTGGAGTGGGCTGGTCGTTGCGGCAGCGTGGGGTCGATCCCTCTCTGCCGTGTGTTCGCGTGCGTGTGTGCGTGTGCGCGTGCGTGGTCGCCCTTTGTCGCCAGTCACTTTGGTCCAGGAGCTAGGCGTGCGCCGCGCTGCCCTTCCCGTAGTGGACTCTTTCCAATCAAAAACAAAAAAAAATTACAAAGTAACATAAAAGAACCGCGGACACACGGTGATGGATTCAGGAGAGGCCATTCACAGAGAATTCGATGAGAGTGGAGGCGTAAAACGTAAACCAGCAGCCCAGCGAGGTTTCCATTATTCATTCAATCGAAAACATGAAACAAAAATATGTGCTGTTGTTGATATGTGTTGATTTTTTCCAGCCGCCGGCTCGGTGACTCCTGTTGTGCACTCGCGGTGTACTGCTACTGTAGCGCGGTGCCGGCGCTGCCTCTGAGCCCGCTGCCGGCGCCACATCAAAGGCGCCCTAACACGAGTTGGCCGCGTCGCCACGCGCCGGCACGTGCCGGCACGTGCTTGCTGCGGCAGCTGGCACGCGGCATGGCGTGTGCGGTGGGCTGATCGGCTCTCCGCAGGCAGTAACTACAGGGCAGGTGCGGCTGGAGAGGTGAGTTATTCCGGCTCAATTCATCAGAGGGTGCCGAGGACGGATCGCCCGTTTCACTTCACGACCTCCAACTCCAGCCTGCTCTGTCTGGGGCCCGTCGGGGGTGGAGAGCCGCAGTGACGCAGCGATAGGCGCGCTGCACGGGGTGCTATCTGGGACTGCGTTCGGCAGCAGTATACATCCGTCCTCGTTTGCCGCCGTCAGCGCCTGGGAGCGAGAGAGACGCGGCGAGGCGTCTTGGAAGACTGGTCGGCGATGAGCCCGTCACCCATTAGCCGTCAGCGAGCGGCCCCGCCCCGCCCCGCAGTGCAGATACCTGCTCGCGCGGAAGCAGTGACATCACTCTAATACTGAGCACCAAGTCGCATTTCGCTGGCAGTGATCGACACCGAGATTGAACCCTTAGTAAGTTAGCCCCCCCATAAAAACGAGACTCCACAGTTTTCTAAACCTTTAAACCTTAAACCAGGCCCGGAACGCGGCCGGGCTGGAAATGATTGGCCGACAAATTTCGTCCGACTAACAAACGATCCGCTCTCAGGTTAATGCGATCCTTTTATTTTATTTTTTTCAGTTTGCCCGCTCGCTGCGCAGTATTAACAGCGCCTGCATAATACGCCCCCCCCCCCCACCACCTCTCGCCCGCTTCGGTCTGCTTTTCACTCTTTTCGCCTCGGAGTTACAAACGAGTTTGGGGGGGGGGGGGGGGGGGAGTGCACAAGGTAAGTTGCACTATTTTCATCTTAACGCACACGGTGGAGCGCCACGCTCGGCCGCACACTGATTGCGTGCGCAAGACATTTCTCTGCGGATCCCCTCC
Source organism: Odontothrips loti (assembly GCA_038380765.1). NCBI lineage: Eukaryota > Metazoa > Arthropoda > Insecta > Thysanoptera > Thripidae > Odontothrips > Odontothrips loti. Next base: position 9,623,533 of record CM076250.1, read on the forward strand.
GGCCCCTCCGGCCCGGCCGGGCGGGGGATGTAAACGCTGATTCAGTGCCAAGGGGCAGCAGCAGCATGAGGCCCTTATTCCCCCACGACTGTAAGCCATGTGGTACTTAACTTTGCATGAGGGCAGAACCCGCCTGGATTTATTAGCAAATATTTCAGTCCGGGTAGCTCGGCCGGAGCCGGCCGGAGCCGACCGGAGCCGCCGCGGCAGACTTTTTCCCCCTCCGGCGCCCCCCGACCCCACCCGGCTGGTACTTGCTTGCCTTTGTAAATCAACCCCCTTCCCGCCCCCGCCCCGCCCCCGCCCCGCCCCCGCCCCGCCGCCGCCCCCGACGTTCGCTCGCTTTAACCCGCGCGCGCGTCGCCGCCAAGGAAAGTACTCGCTTGGAAGAGACCAGCGGTGAGACCGCGGCGGGAGCGAGCAGGGGCCCGGGCAGCAGGAGCCGCGGGGCACGATGACGGCGGCCCCCAACTGCAGCAGCGCGGCGGGCCGCCGACAACACGAAGCAGGCCGAGTGCGTGCAGAGAGGCCTCGTCGTGCGCAAGGCAAGTTCTCAGAGGCAATGCATAAAATAATCCCTGCCGTGGTCCGAGAGACTCCCGCGGGTTTGCACAGATGATGAGAGGAGCGAGAGAGAGAGAGAGAGAGAGAGAGAGAGAGAGAGAGAGAGAGAGAGACCTACGCGGTGCTGGCTGATTGGTGGCCAGTAGTGGCGTGACGACCCCGCAGAATAGCATAGCAACTCTAGTATGAAGCAGTGTTTCAAATATGCGCTTCCCAGTCATCTCCTCCAGGACGCATGAGCTTGTCTTTTTTCGGTCCGCACTCTGGTTTCGTTGTGGCCACATTCCACGCAAGGTTGCTGAGCTCGCCTTCATCCCCACAGAACCTGAGGGGGCTTAATCACAGCCAGACCCAGCAGGGGGGGGGGGAGAGGGGGAGGGGGCATGGGCCGCGGGCCGAGACGGGCCAACTTCGCCACCGGTTGACAGGAGTGGCTTTGACAAGGTGATGGGAGGGCAAACTCTGACCTTGTCACATGCAGACCCTCCGCCGCCTGCCCCAAGCTGGCTATAATCCGACCTCCTCCACTCGCTGCTCCATGCTGATCTGCTTCGCCCCTCGGCCCCTCGGAGATCATCGGGAGACGTTTTCACAGCAAAAATAAAAGGTACAGAAAATATAGGAATAACCATATTCATATTGACACAGGGGTTTCTGTGCACTCTTAGTTTACATATATTTTTGCCCCTGGACGTCCCCGGCCCGGAGAGGTGACGAGAGAGAGAGAGAGAGAGAGAGAGAGAGAGAGAGAGAGAGAGAGAGAGAGAGAGAGAGAGAGAGAGAGAGAGAGAGAGAGAGAGAGAGAGAGAGAGAGAGAGAGAGAGAGAGAGAGAGAGAGAGAGAGAGAAAGAGAGAGAGAGAGAGAGAGAGAGAGATGGCGGTAGGGCTTTGCGTAGTCCCATAGCCCCCATGCGCCCACGGTCGTCGAGGCGGCTGCCAAGTTGTCCACTTCACCCCGACGGACGCCACGAGGGGCCCGACGGACGGAACGGCGACATCATCAGGAAGGCACAGCGCCCCAGCGTGAAAGTGCTTACGAGGACGTCGTCAAGTCTCGACGTAATCCGAATGACGGCCGAGTTTCTCATACTCGTGCTCGCGGATACGGTCCTCGCCGAAGACGATGCCGCAGGATGGCCCGTGCTGCGCACCTGAGCACGGCAGCCGCAGCGTCCCCGCCGCGGACCCGAGTACGTAGACAGCCGGCCCTTCCCTTGCTGCGTCCGCGCCACGCTCCACCACGCTGAAAATCGGGAATCGATTCGGCCGGCACAGACGGCACGTTGCCAACATCCTTGAGCGAGTGCGGCCGGCAGTCTGTCCACGCCCGGCACGGCTCGGCTCGGCTCAGCCCGCCCCCCCTCTCACATCCCCGACAACTCTGAAATCTCTCTCCACTCTCCCCGGGCCAGGCCGAGGCAGCCTGCGGCCCCATGCCTCCGCAGGCCCTGCAGCCCTTCCGCCCCTCTGCCCCGAGCGTATGCCGGACAGCGGCAGTTGTTCACACCGGGTGGGCCGTGGGCGGCCGTGGGCGGCCGTGGGCCATGCTGGAGACCCCCTCCAGTGACACGCCGGGATAATTGGCTGCCACCTTCGCTCACATCGAAGAACAATGCTTCCAGCGCGCGCAGGCGCCGCCGCCTCCGGAATCCATTCCGAAACGAAGGGGAAACTACTGTGTCGGGGCCTTTGTGCTGGAACCGATTCAATTAGGTTTCCAATCCAAGTTTGGAGCCGTTAGTGCGTGAGCAAGGAGCGCACGTGTCGGCTGCGGCGTGTGCGTGTGTGTGTGCGTGTCCCGTCGGCGTCCTGGGCCGCGCGTGCGTCTCGGGTCCTGGCCTTGGGAACCAGGAAATCGGTTGACTCGCAAAGGCCATTTTGGAACGAGCGCCTGCCGCCAAGCCAGTGCGCCAACGCCCAGGGCGAAGCCTGCGGCCTGCGGCGCACAGCGGATGGGTGCCGGGCTGACCTTTACTCCCTGGAACCAGTTGTTTCCCGTGTCCCCAGGGAGGGGGGTAGGTCCTCGGGGGGCCCTCGTGGGGTCACTGCCTCCCAGCCGAGCCGCCGCGCCCGCCGTGCGCGTAGCCAGCGGTGCTGGGCCTAGGCCACCGCAGTTGCGCAGCAGTTGCCCTTGACTTCCGCTCGCCCACCAGGAAGCCGATGGGACGGAAGATTCTACACCGCTCCCCCGCCGCCCCCGCCGCCCCCGCCGCCCCCGCCCGCCTCAGACGGGCGTATACGACGCCCCCGACGGCCCGCCCGGCGGTCCCCGACGACAGGTGGGCGGGCATTACCATGGCAACGGCCTGGTTATCTTGCCGAGCAATCCAATAATGGGGAGGAGAGGCGGGATTCCAGCCGGCGCGCCGAGCTGACATGGTGAAAACCGGTGAAACCTCAGGGTTCGGCCGGCGCGCCGAGCTGACATGGTGAAAACCGGTGAAACCTCAGGGTTCGGCCGGCGCGCCGAGCTGACATGGTGAAAACCGGTGAAACCTCAGGGTTCGGCTCGGCCGCGGCCACCAGCGGCCTCCGACGGGGACCGATGAAACAACACCAACACACATCGACCATTTAGATGTGAGTTTAGGTTCGAAATTTTGAAACTTAAGGTGAGGTTAGTAATGCAAATAATGTAAACGGGTCGTGTGTCGAATTTTTCGAATTTTTAAATAAACCAGGCCTTGTGTTTGTGTTTCATCCAGTGTATTATTTTAATTATTTTTATTTTTTTGGTGTACGTGTCTCGGGAACAACGGCAGAAGCGATGGAACGGGCGCTCGCGCGCTGCAGTGGGCTCGCCTCGCGGTGTCCGCTCGGGAGTCCGCGCTGGCATCACCAGGGGCCGCCATAGTACTCCGGCCGGTGCGGGGGGCTTTTAATTAAAACGACGCGAGAGAATGAGCAGGACGGGACCGGGCGACGAACCTGTTGTTGTTGTGCTGGGCGCGCCGGTGTGGAGTGGTGGTCCGTTCGCACCATTTCACTTTCTACCGTCCGTATCGGTACGGCACTGCGTGCACTGCAGCCGCCGCCGCGGGGCCCAGAGTCTCCCTCCTCCCTGCGTTGTGTACCCTCCTACACCCCCCACCCCCCACCCCAAAAAAAGAGTGGGCGCCATCTTTTTGCGAAAAAATATATGGTCGTCCAATTTTATGAGTTGTATTTCGCGTCCAGCAGTGTCGTGGTCTGTGATTGTACCTTCCTCCACCCCCAGCTCCCGCCGCTGGCACCATGTTGGTCCGCGCCCGCCGCCACCCAAACAAACACAGCGCGGCCTGCACCGAGGCGGACGAGGAATCGGCGGGAAACCGTGTCAATCTGGAATGGGATCAAGTATGCCGCAGCCTCGGGCCTCGGCTGTCTGTCTGTAAGCACTTGGCGCGAATAAATAGGAAGCTGTCGGCTTGATGCCACGCACCCCTCGGCGTCAGCGCGTGTTGTGGCGCAGCGCGGCGGCGTAGCGACTGTTGTTGTTGTTGTTGTTGGTCGGGTGGGAAAGTTGAGTTGACAGTGCGGCACCCTATCACGGGGTGGGGGGGGGGGCGGGGGCGGCGGGTAGGCAGCTCGCGGGTGGGGCTGTGGCATCTCCTGCAGAGTTGACAGCACAGTCCCCCGCCGTGCTCGTCTCCACCATGTCTCCGACCGTGTCTCCGGCGGCCTGCAGTGCACGACTGGTGCCGGCAGGGGCCGGGGTTGGCGTTGAGGGCCCTGCAACGACTCTAAGCAGCAGACTATTGTCTCCCTCCGATCAAGTCTGACAGTCTCAGAAAGTTTTTCCTGGCTGTAATGGTGATGTAAATGGGAGGATTCGTAGACCAAAAGTTGTGTGCCCCCGTTTTGCATAGTTTAACCACCCTGCTGTCCTCTGCATGGCACTGAGCATGGCCATCACGCTACATTGTACAGCATTCGTCTGTGGCGTGACGGGGGGTATATGGCATGCGAACCGGGCCGAGCCGAGTCGGGCCGGGTCGTAAGCAAGGGGGCGTGACAACTATTTAGGCTAATTTTTGCCCCGGCCCAGCGCCCCCAGCGCCCTCCCCTCCCGTTGCGGCCGCCCGCACTGCGCACACTGGCGCGCGCCCACGTGTGGAGGGATGTGTGTCACAGACCGCGGGGAGGGGAGGGGAGGGGCACCACTATACTGTGTCTGCTCAACGGGAAATACTGACACGCTCTGCGAGTCTCTATGTAAATCCAGTGCTACGTCACGTAACACCACGCAATACTATGTGCACATATACATATACATATACATATACATATACATATACATATACATATACATATACATATACATATACATATACATATACATATACATGAAAAAATGTGTTTCATTCCAAAAATAATAAAATCCGTATTCGAGCGTTATGATACGCATTTGACGCGAGTGGACACGCAGCGTTAATGGGACGGTCGTCCTTCTAGAACCCACTGGAAATAATGATGTCGCACTCGGGCCTCTCTCCTCCCTCCACGAGCAGCCTGGCGGCCTAGCGACAGGTAGTGTATGAATGGAATAAGGCCGCATCCGCTCTCCGCCTGCGGCCCCCTGCGGCCCCCTGCGGCCCCCTGCGGCCCCCTGCGGCCCCCTGCGGCCCCCTGCGGCCCCCTGCGGCCCCCTGCGGCCCCCTGCGGCCCCCTGCCGCTCGGCACGGCCTGCCGCACGGCCTGGACACGACGTATCAACACATTCCCGGGGATGTGATGGGGTTCGAGACGCTGTCGGCCGCCCCTGTCTCCTTCCAGACCGGGACGGCCCGGCTCGGGAAGAGGCGGAGGGGAATGGGGGGGGGGGGAGAAAGGGAGAGGAGGTCGGCAGAGACGCGAACGAGCGGCGGAATAGAGAGGGGAACAGGGATAAAATGCGGCCCGGCCGAGCGGCGGGGGTTTAAGGCGAAAGGGATGAGGGGAGGGTGCGCGTGTGCAAGGCGCCGGACCGGGAGGGGCGGGGCGGGGCGGGGCGGGGCGCCGTGGGCCGGGGCTACGTGCAGCGCTGCCGCTGCGGCGAATAATGCTGTTGCTGCTGCAGGCCGGGGGAGGGTTTCTGAGGCCGTGTCTGGAGCCGTGGCTGGAGCCGTGGCTGGAGCCGTGGCTGGAGCCGTGGCTGGAGCCGTGGCTGGAGCCGCCGCTGCCTGAGATAAGGCAGGATCTATGTGAGTGTGCTGACCGTGGGGCTGGGGACTGGCCCAGACGGCGCAACCCCCCGCCCCTGCTGCTCTCTCTCTCTCTCTCTCTCTCTCTCTCTCTCTTTCTCTATCGCACTCAAGAGTCCAGCCGATGCCCATGGCCGCAGCCACACAGATTTTACTTTGGGTTTGCAAACAGGGATTCCGCGTCCCACCGCGGCGCCGCCCGAATAAAATGCTGCGTTTACCGGTCCTGGGCGGCATTCTTGCTGTCATCACGTTAGCGTTTCAATACGGGCCATTTTTCTTAACGAAAAATTACTGCCACTCCGTATCTGCTTGAATTCTACTGGTGCCCGTGTTTTTCATGTGTGGACCCGTGGCGTCGTAGTGCTTGTGTCGGTCGTGTGCTCACATGCGCGCGCGCGGGGAACGGCTATGGGCGTCGCACACGCAACGCACGTCTGCTGTCACATGACACACGATACAGTCACTCCGCCTCTGGCCAGGGTGAAGGCCAGAGCGGCCCCGGTGAGGCCAGCGGCTGCCAGCGGCTGCCAGCGCCAGCCAGCCGGCATCCCCCTCCGAGATGACGAACACCCTCCGCTCCGACACAGTTACCTGGCTGGTGTCGCGCTGGGGGTCTCTGGCATTCCGGACACGTACCTGCAACACACACACACACACGGTGAGCTGAGTACTGCGTACCCATCGCCCTGACGAAGCCGCATTCTTCCCTCTGTGGTTCCCGGTGACGTGGCAGCGTGCGGGGCGGGGCGGGGCGGGGCGGGCCGCGGCGGGGAGCGCCGGCTCTCCTCGGGCCATGGAGTGGCGTTCCCAAGCCAGGAATGCAAGCAATGAGGCGGTCCGGTCCGCCCGGGTCCGGCTCCCCACGGAGGAGGCGATACACGCCGGGAATATTTAATATTCCCCGCCGCGCCCCTCTCTTTTTATTTAACCAATGCCGAGGTCAGTTCGAGGGTGAGGTCGATCGCCAGGCAGCGCGAGTGCCCGAAAAAATAGAAAAATGGGATGGATTTAGGGCGGTGAAACAGGGGTAGGAATGTGGGTGGGGATAAAAAACGACATGCCCCCTCCCGGGACTCGAACCACCGCGGACGAGGATGATACTACGCGTCAGCCTGTCCGCAAGGACAGCGCACCGAACTACACCCGCGCATGCCCCACCTTTCCAGCCGGTGGAATTTTACGGGCAGCGGGTCAATGGCACTAAAGGCATGACGGAAGGGCCCCGCCCCGCCAGGACCCCGCCAGGACCCCGCCAGGACCCCGACAGAGCCGTGGGAAGGCGTCGGGGGCCACGCGCCTATGTGGACGGAGCAGCGGAGCAGGGGCGGTGTCCCGGGGCGATTTCGTTTAAGGGGGTGTCATTTGGAGCTCTTTTACGAGCCGGCGTCACCTGACCCCCCCCCCCCCTCCCTCCCCTTCAATGCGCTGCCGCCCGCGACGCCCTTCACTCAAATTATGTCCCTCCCTTGAGGACGACACCCCTCCACTCCCCCGCCCGCCACGCCCAAACGCGGCGCGGCGAGGCGAGCCGGGCCGGGCGGACTGCACTCCGGAAAGGTGAGGCCTCCCCCCGAAAAGGGCAATCATATCCTCAAGAAACCCTCAGCCAGGCGAGTAGTAGCCCTCCCGCGCTGCCGTGCGTAGGGGCTCCACACCGGCTGTGCACTTACACTTCAGCTAGCGGCCTGCCGCGTTAGTGCCGTTACATCACCCCCACGCTTTGCCTCAAAGGTGAGCAATCTCTCTTGCCGGCCTATTTTGATCCTCACGGATAAAATCGTCGGCACAGCCTGAGTGCCAAGTTCGTCCCAGCAGTGTGTGCCGCACTGTCACCGCGCTGACAGGCCGCGGCTCCAAGTGCGCTGTGGGTGACACGGCAGCTGCGGCAGCTGAGGCAGCTGAGGCAGCTGCGGCAGCTATGAGGTAGTTCCGTTTCCGATGCTCATTATGTTAGGCGTCTGACAGCGGAGCGATGGGGACGGGCACAACACAGCCGCGGAGGGGGGGGGGGGGGAGAGAGAGAGAGAGAGAGAGAGAGAGAGAGAGAGAGAGAGAGAGAGAGAGAGAGAGAGAGAGAGAGAGAGAGAGAGAGGGAGAGAGAAGAGAGAGAGAGAGAGAGAGAGAGAGAGAGAGAGAGAGAGAGAGAGAGAGAGAGAGAGAGAGAGAGAGAGCGCGAAGAGGGAATGGGGGTGTCAGCTACAACGCGGCGGGGAGGGATTTCGACGTGCGAGTTTGTTTGTCGTCGTGGCGCGCCACGGGTCGGAATTGAAGGGGGCGCCGGATAGGGGATTTTGCATGAAAATAAGGCGCCAGCCGGAACAGGCTGCCGCTGCTGCCGCTGCTGCCGCTGCGTGCGTCTGTCGTTCCCGATAAGGCCGGGGCCTCAGTTTCGATTCGCTGAAATTTAGTTAGCGAGGAGGGGAAGGGGCTCGCGCCGCCCCGCCTCCGTTGCCGGGAGTGGAGCGGAGCGGAGCGCCCGGGAGGTAGGCCGCGGCGGGACAGCCGTGCGTGGAGCGGCCGCCGGCTGCCTACCCTGCGGGCGCTTCCAGACGTTCGGCCTTGGCGGTGGCCAACGACGTCTTCAATCACGGAGGAGGCGCGCGCACACGATAAATAATGCAGACAGCGCAGAGCGCTCTCCGATATGGATGGACGCTCACGGCCGCGCCACAACACCTCGGCCGCCCTGTGGCGCCGCCCCTGCCGTCAGTACAAGAATGAATACATAATGCTCCGCGTCCATCCGTTATTTGCCAAACTTTCCATCTTTGGATCCGACAGCTGCTGCTGCTGCTGCTGCTGCTGCCGTGAATACGTAGTGGTACTCTGCGATAAATCGCGTGACTGGCGCTAAAACATTGAGACAGTGAAATAGTCCGTCGCATATCTCACTCAAACGCATTTAATTTTGATGCTTTTTCTGAACTCGTGGCCTTGGACACGTCACCCCGCAGGGGTGCGGAGGGGTGGGGGCAGAAATTCAATCTGTTACCTCCCGCGTCCTGCCAGTGACACCGCAGCCAGGAAGCCGGGAAACCTAAGGACAATAACAATGTGTCGAATTACATTAGATCCCCATTTATCACGATTTCATGAGGAGAGAGTGCCGTGGGACACGCAGGCCGCTGGCGTTCGCGTCCGATAGGGATAGAGAGCGCCAGCCCTGGGACCACGACCGGGCAGAGCTGACCACCAGATTTCGCTCCCATTTATTTCTCGTGTGGGGCTGGCCTCACCGTGTCTCTGGCGTGACAGGTGTGCGATTATTCCCCCCCCCCCTCTCTCTCTCTCTCTCTCTCTCTCTCTCTCTCTCTCTCTCGCTCTCTCTCTTTCTTTCTCTCTCCCTCTCTCTTCCTATTCTCTTCTCTCCCCCTGTTATCTCCCACATGCTCAAACTCGACGTCTTCCTTCTCTCTCCCGCACGGACGAAAGAGAAAGGAGCGGAGAATGAGGCGATGCGATCCGCACACGCAAAGCGCCCCCGCCGTCCGCCGTCAGTCCCTCCGGGGCTCCGGGCTCCGGGCTGCGGGCTCCGGGATCCGGCCGGCCGCAGATGTGACTGACCAGGAAGTAGCCGGAGCAGGACAGCCTGCGGGGAGATAAATGTGAGCACCGGATCAGGCCGATGCGGCGACCAGGAGACCGATACGGACACCGATACGGAAACCGATCGGCTAGAGAACGGAAATCAACCATTTTTAGTTCGCTCTCCTTTTTTTTCTGTCCCTCAACAAATGTGTTTTACGTCAGACATCCGTCCCGCAACGCCCGGAACCGAACCAATTCTTTCCTAGTAGATTAAAGCGTTCGGCCACCAGCGCTGGTCATCATGATCGCTTCGCAGTGTGGGCCCCGGCCGAGGCGAGCCCTATCGTGATCAGGATCTGGCCATTCGTCAGCGGCTCCAGCGGCTCCAGCGGCTCCAGCGGGGTCCAGCGTCCTGTCCAGCCCTCTGTCCCACGCCGGCGGGACTCAGTCGCCGGCGGCAAGGCAGACGACCCAGACGACGGCGCCCCAATACCTCGTCTTGCTCGAGTGCTGCTATTTTTACCCGTCTTTTATCCCGAGTAAAAACACGGGTCAGTCGATGCGATTGAGGGGAGAAAAGCAGGATAATAATATTGACGAGGGAGAGAATCCGGTATGCGAATTCCAATATCAAAGTTTTCCGTACACTTTCGCAGCGGCTGGACCGAATTTGTTCGGCCGAGGTGTCCTCTTGACCCCCTGTGGGAGTGTCGGAGTCAGGCGGCCATAGCAATAAGGCGACGAAGAGCTGCTCGTTCGGCTTCCTATAGCAACAGCCCAGACCAGCGTCAAGCAGGAGACTGAGTGAAAGGAATGAGGGGAAGCCGGCGCAGCCGGGCCCTCCGGCTCCGGGCCCTCCGGCTCCGGGCCCTCCGGCTCCGGGCCCTCCGGCTCCAGGCCATCCGGCTCCGGGCCCTCCGGCTCCGGGCCCTCCGGCTCCAGGCCCTCCGGCTCCGGGCCCTCCGGCTCCGGGCCCTCCGGCTCCGGGCCCCCCGGCTCCAGGCCCTCCGGCTCCGAGCCCTCCGGCTCCGGGCCCTCCGGCTCCGGGACCCCGGCCCTGCGCGCGCTGGAAACGGATACTCCATCATGGGGGCTTTTAAAGACCCGTCCCGGCGGGCCGACCCCGGGCCGGGCCGGGCGCAGCGCAGCGGGCGCGGACAGCTTCCCGACACGTCATGACAACATTTTCCTTCTCTCCTATTTTAGCTTCTCCCCTGTTTTAGCTGATCGTGCTGCCGCTCTCAACGACTTTCTTGTCACTTTGGTCTGTGTGAAGTGCCGGTTCATAGTTTTACAGCGTTGTCACTCAGCGTGTCGTGGGTGGCGTGCAGAGGATTTGACATGCACGAGAGAGGTTCACTTTTTTTGCTGTAAAATTGACCTAAGAAACATAGTTTAAAGGGCCGGTTAGGACGGGGTCGGGTTTCCAGTCCAGCCGTGGGGCCGTGGACCCCATGGACCTCCTCCCTGCTACTGCTGCTCACTGCTGCCAACTCATAAAGGCAACATTATGCAAAAATAGGATGGCGCCGGTAGGTGGCGTAATGCAGTAAAGTTTGGTTTGACTATGTAAAACACGAAAACACGTCGGGTTGGCCGGCGGCCGGCTCCCGGCGGCTCTGAGCCCCAGAAAGTCGGTTCGCCGTTCAATGAGGCCGCTGTGATAACGGCGCGAGGACGGAGGAGTTAATTGGGTTCACTGATCCCCGACCGGCGCCAGCAAACTGCCATACAGTTTAATTGGAATTACCAGACTTTGTTTCGGCCAGGTCCAGAAAAAACGTTCCCGGCATCTTCCGCCAGGGCCTTCCTTACTCCTTTTTTTTTTTTCGCTATATACACGGCTGACTTTCCTCCTTTTCTGCGTCTTCATTTTCATTTTTTATCGTGGCCCATTTTTATTCCAGCAGTTGGCGCTGAGGTCTTCCCAGTTCTTTTCCTCTCTTTTTTTTTCGACCGCCGCGGACTGCAAGGAGGAGAATAATTGGGTGACATCTCCTATGAAGCCCCTCCCCCTCCCAGCCGGCCTCGTCGCCCTCCCACGCCAAATCGACGCCACGGCGGCTTACGGCCCTCCAGAAACCACAACGAAGTATAGAGGAATCCAGTCCTTCAGAGGTATGTTAGTTGACAAGTTTTGGTTTCCGGTAAACAGTTGTAGTCAGGAACTGGGCATATTTGTGGGGATCTTATCGTGAGCCCGCGGGCACCGAGGCACCGCACTGCCACGGGCTGGTGCCTCTATGCCTGTGCCGTGCACTGTGTCAACGGTGTGCCACTGGAGCACCGAGGGGGGAGGGGGGGGCGCCCCGACGGCGCCAGACCAAGTGGTTTGTGCGGTGTTGATGTGAAGGGGAAGGGCGGTTTCTGTGCGAGAGAGAAGGAGAGGAGGGGGGGGGGGGTGCGCGCACGCAACCAGGAAGAGGGGGGGGAGAAAGAGAGCGAGATACGACAGAATGGTTACCCATTGCTTCCTTCTGCAACGGGTTCGAGTAGAAGGGGTGCGCGGAGGAGTGGGAGAGGAGAGAGAGAGAGAGAGAGAGAGAGAGAGAGAGAGAGAGAGAGAGAGAGAGAGAGAGAGAGAGAGAGAGAGAGAGAGAGAGAGAGAGAGAGCGCTGGATGACACCGCCGTGGTAACGAGAGCTCTTACGACGTCGGTGTCGCGTTTTCGAAACGGGTTTGTGGCCAGCAGCCGGGGGAAGGGGGGGGGGCACTTTATGAGTAAGTAAAAGCACGCAGGAAGGGGGGGGGGGGGTAGTCTATATAGTGGTCATAGTAATACGATATCCAGGAAGGGCGCACTGGTAGGGTGCAGCCAAGACGGCGGTGGTGGTGGTGGTGGTGGTAGTGGTGGTGGTGGCAGCGGTCGTGCTGCGGGCACGGGGGCAGCCCTTGGGGCAGCCGAGGGCGGCGGGCCGAGCCTGATGACGATGACGGTAGAAAATAGAAGAAGAGCAAGTGTTGCATTCAAAGCAGCAGCAGGGAATCCAGAGCCAAGAGTCGTCCCGTCCCCCTCTCTTTTCACGTCGGTGAATCGAGGTTGCGATTCTCCGCTGGCTGCTGGCTCCCCCCGGCCCGGCGCACCCTGCCGTGCGGCTCCGGGGCAAAACTGGAGCATGCACAAAGTTGGCGTCAATTTTGTATCGCGCGTGCGCGCTCCTTAATGCATGGCGAACCACGTGACTCGGACCGCGACGTTACAAGAGAGAGATGGGAACTGAAATGGGAACGAAAGGAAGAGAGAGCGGGAGTAGAAAAATGAATCAAAGTTGCAAGACGTGAGACCGGGACGGCGCGTGTTCACACAGAAGTGTGCCGCGCGCTCCACTTTGCCCTGGCTGCTCTACCGCGGCGTGTGGACCCCACGCCGCTCCCCGTGGGCTTTCCTGTAATGTACAGCGGTAATTGCCATCATCCCGTGGATACTTCCTCACCGCTGTCTCTCCCCTCCGGACGACCTTCCACCCCCACCCCCCGCCTCACCACATCACCTCGTCTCTCCGCTTCCGTAATCTGTGCTATCCGAGGGCGGGAGAGCCTGCTTCTGTCTCTCTCTCTGTCTCTCTCTCTCTCTCTCTCTCTCTCTCTCTCTCTCTCTCTCTCTCTCTCTCTCTCTCTCTCTCTCTCTCTCTCTCTCTCTCTCTCTCTCTCTCTCCCTCTCTTTCTCTCTCTATCTATCTCTCTCTCACTCTCTCTCTCTCTCCCTCTCTTTCTCTCTCTATCTATCTCTGTCTCACGCACTCTCTCTCTCTCTCTCTCTCTGTCTTTACCACCCTCTGTCCCCCAAAACTCTCATGTCACACACGCCCACGCGTCGTGCAGATCTGTTTCTACGTAAGCGAATGCAGCGTCATGGAGAGCGCCGCCGGAGACAGCTCGCCGACAGCGGCCCCCGCCCGCCCCCACCCGCCCCCCGCCTGCCCCAGCCTGCCCCCGCACACCACGCGCTGCCAGTGGGCCAAAGGGTGGGGTGGGGGTGTGCGGATGCGGACGGAATGTCCCTTGGAAATTGGAATGCGATTAACACGCGAGACTGGGGGATGATTGGGAGCCGGGCAGGGCGGGGCCCTCCGGGGGTGCGCCTGGGGGCGCCTGGGGGCCATCGTCCCGTCCGCGCCGCTGGTGCCGCCGCCAGTGCCGCCGCCAGTGCCGCCGCCAGTGCCGCCGCCAGTGCCGCCGCCAGTGCCGCTGCCAGTGCCGCCGCCAGTGCCGCTGCGCCGCGTAGGCAGCTGCTGCGCTGGGCGGGGCGGGGCCCGACCACCGGCTGTGGGCGGTGGCTGTTCGGGCGGTGGCGCAGCCGCAAGGTTAATCAAACTTAAAGGCGCACAATAGTGTCGACAGCCCCGCCCCCGGCACCGCCCCCGGCTCCACCCCCGGCTCCGTCCCCGGCTCCGCCCCCGGCCCCGCCCCCGGCAGGGTACCCGCAGAGAGTGTCCAGAACCCTCCTCCAGACCGCAGCCTTGCGGCAGCTTAACCCGATCAGCACCTCCCCTGTACCTATTCCGTAATTACAACGACCGCACTGCCATCGGTATGATCCCGGCCCAGGCTGTAGGAAGGGAGTGGCCTCGGTGCCCGCTTCGCCGCCCCTCCTCATGCATGCCGGTTAAAATTCAAAAACTGTTGGCAAAGGCGCATAATGCGCGCCGTGCGCACCATGCAAAGTGCGCAAAGGCAGGGGCGGCTGCTCCGGGGGCCGGGCCGGGCCTCTGTGCGCGCGTTGGGGTCGGGGGAATGAGTGCCACGCGCCGCCACGCGCCGCCACGCGCCCAGGTGTGTTGAGGCTGCGCAGAACATCCAGGTGCTCCCCATTAACGTGCTCCTCTCATTAGCGGCGAAGGCAGCCGTGCGGGAGCCGTATCACCTGCGATCACAGAGGAGCGTCGCTGAGGCCCTGCTGCCGCTGCTGCCGCTGCTGCCGCTGCTGCCGCTGCTGCCGCTGCTGCCGCTGCTGCCGCTGCTGCTGCCACTGCCGCCGCTACCGGCTTAGGGCCCCAAAGGTGCGGCGAGCAGACGCCAGAAGCCTCGAGTGAAATTAACCGCGGCGATGGGGGACTGGGAACCGGGACCAGGACCAGGACCTGGTCTGACTCGGGACACACCATGATGGTGATGGTGATTATGAGGGTGAACTGCGTGGCGCACACGCACACACATCACGTCGACGACCTCCACTGCGGCTCGCTGAGGTGTCATCGCCCTGTGGGTGAGGTGCGACGAAATACCGCAAAAACAAAGCGTACACCATGACTGACAGCGGTTATATTAAAAATAATGAGAATTAGTGCGGGGCGGGACGTGTTTATTGCACTGCGGTCTGGCGGCGGCCCTGCGGTGCCCTGCGGTGCCCTGCGGTGCCCTGCGGTGCCCTGCGGTGCCCTGCGGCAGGGTGGTGGCGCCCCTGCGGCGAGCCGGCCGTGATGGGGCGCGGCCCGGCCAGGCCCGGCGCGGCGGTACGGATCAGACTGGCTTTGCCAGACAGCTCCAGGGGAAAGGATATTAAACTCCCACCTCGGTCGGCTGATCTCCCGACCTCCCCGGCCCGGCCAATAGTCGTCCGCTGGCCAGAGGCCTGAGGCCGCCGACGCATAACTAACCCGGACTCCGCCGCTGTCCGGGACCGTCATCGGTTGTGGCCGAGGCTAAGTCATGGAGGCGGCCAGGGAAGGATGGGGAGGGGAGGAGAAGGGGGTGCCGCACTGCGTCCAGTAGATTGGCAAAAATTTATTAGACAGTTTACTCCGCGGCCAGTTGTTTTAATTTTCCAGATTTCCTTTTTGTCTTTTGCTTTTTTATTCGGACTTTTTTTTTTTTTTTTTTTTGTTTTTTGGTCTCGTCCCGGACCGGAGCGTTGGGGTGGGGCAGCTCGGCGGCCGCCTGCAGACGGGGGCGGGGGAGGCAAACCGACCAATTTTTCAAACAGTCGTTCCGTGTCGTCGCGAGGTCCCCGACGACGCCGTCGCAGCCCGCGCCCTCTGCGCAGCAACAACGGCAGGGATTACAAAGTTTACCATAGAAATGAGCTCCTCTCCTCTGCTGTCCGCCTCTGTCCCCGCTTCCCTCCCCTCCCTCCCCCGTCGGCTCATCCCACTTCTTAACCGAAAACTTCGGCCGCAGTGACGGGACACGACGTACCACCTGTTTTCTTTTATAATCCTTCTTTATTCTTTTGGGCCCAAAGTTGCCCCGCCATCGCCCGCCGTGTCTGGACGTGCGCGCCCCCACTCGCCCCCACTCGCCCCTACTCGCCCCCACGCACTCCCACGCGCATCCCACGCGCTCCCATGCGCGCCCTTGTAGCTGCCGTCCCGCGGGACCAACAAGAGGGGGGGGGGGGGAGGTTGGGAAATTAGTGCGGGGAAATGACCTTCTGCTGTATTCCGCGTGGTGTCCGCCGGCCGGCCGCTGGCCTTGCTCCCCAATGCTCTGCGTGCTCTCCACCGACCTTCATTAGCGCCCGGAGACCGACGGGGGCCGACGGGGACGAGGGGCGGCCGCAGCAGTGAGGCAGGTCGGGGACGAGGCCGCCGACGACGGCGCTACCGGGGCCCACGACGACTGCGCACCGACGCAACAGAGCACCTCGTGCACCCCACACGGGGACGCCGCCGCCGCCCCCGCAGCCTCTGGCGCGGCGCACTTCCGCCGCCGCAGCAGCAGTGATGAGGTTGCTGCCCTGGCTGGCTGATTGCCGATCTGGACCAAACAGAAAGAGGGAGGGAGGAGGGGAGAGAGAGAGAGAGAGAGAGAGAGAGAGAGAGAGAGAGAGAGAGAGAGAGAGAGAGAGAGAGAGAGAGAGAGAGAGAGAGAGAGAGAGAGAGAGAAGAGAGCGGCAGACGACGGCCAGATCGTCCCCAACGGCCCCGGGGCGGGCGGGACCCCGGCGGTGGCCCCCCGCCCTGCTGCCTGCTGCTGCCGCTGCTGCTGCTGCCGCTGGCTGCCGCTGCTCTCTGATTTGATTGGGCGGGGCTGCGGGGCTTGTGCAGGCGTGGTGGCCTGGCCCGGGCTGCCGGCCAGCAGCGGGGTCATAAGTGAACGCTTGGCTGGGGGCGCAAGCCGGGCGCAGCCGGGCGCAGCCGGGCGCAGCGCGACGGGCATCGTCGATCACGGCCGGTCATCGAGGCCCGGAGACGGCCGGAGGCGCCCGGAGGATAAGCAGAGAGGAAAAGGAAAGCCAGCGCTCCGCTGACTCGTGGGTGTCTGGGCAGCGCAGCCCTCGCCTCCGGCCGCCCCGCTCCGCTCACCCGGCACAGACCCTTTGAAGAGTACACATGACGACGAAAAACAGAAAGTCGAGCAGAATTGAATTTCCGAGGCCCCGTGTGTCCGACGTCTGCGGCTCCAAACGGGGAGTCTGTCCGACCTCCAATTGTCCGACCTGCTTCGAAAGGGGGGGGGAACGTTTAATTTGAGAGTTGAGCGGTGGGCAGGCTTTTTGTTTCGTTCTGGGACGAGGGACGAGGCGGGCGGGCCGCTACAAAGTGGTGACGGAGCGGAGCAGACCTGTTGCCCGGGGGGCTAATACAAAGCGGTCCGGTGAGGCCCGGTGTCGCCTGCGGGGCGGACGGGGCGGGGCGGGACGGGGGGGCGGGACGGGGCGGGACGGGGCGGGACGGGGCGGGACGGCACGGGACAGCGAGGTCGCAGTACTTTTGAGTTTGCCGGCCCTCTACCCGCCGTTCCACCGCGCACTCGCCGGGCTCAACGACCAGCCCCGGCAAGTCCGCCAAAGCCACCCCCGACCCCAGGCCGAGCAGGGCCCATTCCCGGAGCCTCAATATCTACTCGCTCCGCTCAGCCGCGCTCAGCCGCGCTCAGCCGCCGGACTTGACCCCTAACGCAGCGCGGCGTGCGGCCTATACCCACCTTGGGGTCTCGGCTCGGCCCCTGCACAATATAACGCTCCTCCCCTCTCCGAAAGCGGACGGAGGCACCTACGGCCTGCTTCGACCATTTTCAGAGGGCCAACGTGGCCCGTGTTGCTGCCATATGGCCTTGTCTGGGTAAATACGCAACAACGACCACCGGTAGGGGAGGGTGCAGGGCACGGCTTTGGCACGGCACGGCACGGCACGGCACGGCACGGCACGGCACGGCACGGCACGGCACGGCACGGCACGGCACGGCACGGCACGGCACGGTCCCCCGTGTTGTCCAGCGTCCTGCTGCTACCCCCCTGAGGGTGACCGTGGCTTGGGAATTCACTGTTGCTGACTGTTGTTTCTGCCAAAAAATTTCGAAAAAATATCTAATAAAGAGATGCTGGCCTTATTTTTGGTAGTACACGACAATATGCCACCCGGGGTGCTTTATGCCTCCGAGATACCGGCGTGACGCACTTTATTAGTGGAGACTTCTTCCTTTTTAAGAAAAAAGAAAGGAAAGAAAGTGCTTAAGGAAGGAGTATGAGGTATATATAGCTCCCCCGCTGGCCCCACAGAGAGAGCGAGAGAGACAAGGAGAAACGAGAAGGGAAGAAGAAAGCAGCGGGGTGACGTCCCTGGCAGGACAATGGGATGACTGATATGAGGCCATTTCCTAGCTGTCTCTAGACCCTTACCGATATCCTCTGGTGCTGCTGGGATGGGCGGGAAGTGACCGTGCCAGCAAGACACCACGGGGACCGGCGAAGACCGGCGAGGACCAGCGGGGACCCCTGGCCCTCTGTCACTGGCCGGCCTTTCTCGATACCGCCACCAGATATTTCATCGCCGCCCGAACGTATCCTCTCTGAGCGCGAGTTGGGTGTGTTCTATCTCGGATGCGGACCCTCTGCGCCGCAGGAGCTAGAGCAGCGCGCTATGGAGGAGGCGTCACCGTCCTACCCGAGCTATTTCACGAGTTTTCTCTCCATCATTCGACCACAATATATCGCGAAACACCGCTCGATCGGTCGGGCAAGGTCGAGCCTGTGATCCCACGTCGAAAGTTGAGGAGGCATGTTGTGGGGAAACGGTCGCCCTGAAGGCCTCTCGTTGCGCCTCTCCTCCACAGCGCGCACTACTCTCACGGTCGGCAGCACAGAACAGCCTCATTCCAGAATTTCATGTGAGTTTTTGCCCGGGGCGAACACGTGTGAAAAGGTTACTAAACTGGGGCCATTTCGCCAGAAAATTGGTAAGTATAACACATCGCCGTCAAGAAGGCGTGACAGCTTAAGTATAAAATTTATTTCGCGCAGCAGCCATATACTGCAGGCACAGAAAGAGCCGGCCTGGCCTGGCCTGGCCTGGCCTGGCAGTCTCGTGGAAAACATTCGAGCACCGACGCGGCTCGATCAGAGGGCGTTCGGGGGGCGTTCGGGAGGCGTTCGGGGGGCCTACCCGCAAGGGCGTGCGTCGGAGCGAATCAGAATCAGAGCGACGGCTACGGCCGCTTTGCCTCGGCCCCCGGCCACCCCCGGCCGACCCCGGCCCGCCACGGCTGCCCAGCCAACGAAACCAGATGAGCGGCCAGCCGCAAAATATGAGACTTGGTCTCCACTTTTCTCTTTCGCCCCCCCCCCCCCTCTCCTCCTACCGCGTCAGCCCGGAGAGCACGACGCTACGGATAACACCAGCGCAACTCAGGCAAGGGTGAATGGGGTCAACGGGCCGAGAAGCCAATTTCAGCCGGGGACCATTGGTCAACAAACGGTGCGGGAGAAGAGGGCGCGGGTGATGAGAGGGAGGGGGAGCGGGGGGGGGGAGCACACGTGGCCTGACTGGTCAAGGCGGCGCTGGTCACCGCCCTTCTCTCTCCTCCCTACTCATTGTCCGTCTCTCTCTCTCTCTCTCTCTCTCTCTCTCTCTCTCTCTCTCTCTCTCTCTCTCTCTCTGCTTCTGCATGAGGTCCTCCAGTAAAGTAAAAACCCGGGCGCCCTGCTCCGCCCTGCTCGCTCGCTCCGCACGTCGCCCTGCCACGTCAGCATATCGCCGCGGGCATGCAGTGCATGGCCTGGCATAGCCAGACACGCTGCCGGCCCGGGTTCGCACCCCCACAAACACGCCCGCACACACACACACACACACACACACACGGCCGAGCGGAGACCAAAAGGAGGTCGGTGCAGTGATCGGAAGCACGCCATGAGCACCGCTTCCCTTCCCCTCCCCTCCCGCCCCGCCCCATCCCGGGGGTACCCGAGGAGAAAACCCTCCACCCCCGTCCGTCCGCGCTTCTCTGCTTCCGTCCTCAAATTCTGACCGGGCCTCTCTCTGTCCGCTGCCGCAGTAAAAGGCGAGTCGACACACTGTCGCTGGCGCTGGCGGCCCCCGTATATATTCATGCTCTGCGTCGCCGTGTCGGCCCCGTCCTCATCGTAAAGTCTGGCAACGGGGGCAGCGGAGCCAGCGTAGTATCAGTTACTGTCAGAGACGGAGCGGACCGCGGCAGGTGGAATAGAGCGACTCGTATATAAAAGAAGAGGGCTGAGGGGGTGGTAGTAATTGATCGTATCCGGTGCGGATGTCATATCAAGGCGCACAGCGGCAGTGACAGGGGAAGGGGGCGCACGCCGCAGCTAGCCGCAGCGCAGCACGGTATAGTTGTGTGCGCAATCCGAGTTGGGGCCCGGGGGCCGAGAGGCGAAGCGGCAAGCGGCGCGGGGCGTCCAATCGTCTGCATGTTCCGCCAACTCCATTTCCAGGCCGTGCGTCAATCGACAAGGAACCCACGCGCCCCGCACGCGCCCCGCACGCGCCTCGTTCGCGCCCTGCACGCGCCTCGGACCGCCTCGGGGCAAATTCTCCGATGGTAGAGGCCGCCACTGCTGATGGGCGAGCTGCAAGTACACGTACCCTGCTACTTGTCTTGTTAGTACGCGGTAGCTCTTTGGTCAGATTGCAAGTAGTGCCAATCCGCAAAGACAAAAAAAAAAAAAGTTCCTTTCTCGACCCGTCTTATTTTTTATTCGATTTTTGCGTATGCGTCTGGTGGTGACGCAGGTGGTGCTGGTGGTGATGGTGGTACTGGTAGGCTGCCGGTGATGGTGTGTTCGGCGATCCCCCCCCCCCCTCCCTCGCACAGGCCAGGCCGGCGCCGGGCTGATGCTCTTTAGGACCGCAGGCCCCGCAGGCTCCCCCCTTGCTTTAATGCGAGTGCGCTATAGTTTGCAGCCTGTGTGGTGATGACGACGAGTAAAAGCTAAGTGCGAAATGAAAATGAGACCTCCTCCTCCCTCCGCAGCGGAAGGGACAGAGGACAGGGGCGCCCGCCGGCCCGCCCTGTGCAAACGGAAATAATAGATTGCGCACGCACCAGGGCCCGCGGCTGCGGCGGCAGGGCCCGGTGCCGGTGGTGCCGGGCCGGGCCGCGGTCCCACACAGTTGCTGTGTTTGTTGTTTCAAAGAAAGCTCACAGTTTGTACCGCCGCTGCCGCCGCTGCCACCGCTGCCGCCGCCGCTGCTGTTGCTCGGTGGCTGTGCCGCGGTCACCAACACGCAACGAACCTAGAACAAAGTAAAAAGGACCAGGGCGGGGTCAGTGAAATCGCACACTCTCTAAACAGGCCGCGAGCACAATAGGGGGGCACGGGGCGCCGTGCCCTGGCCGTGCCCCGTCCCCATGAGTCTCCGGCACAAAGAAGTGCTGTAAAGCCGTCACATAAAAGTTGCGATCTAACCGGGCCTGGTGGCGTGCTGCTCTGTGCATTTCGATTGTCCGCCGCCAATAGCCGAGCGTTTTGTTTTTGTTTTGTTTTTTTTGATGTGGGAAGCAAACGAAACAGCACACTTGTTACTAATGGCGCGCGGCATACGCTAGCAGCACATGATTTACAGAGCCGGTCGGGGGGCGTGTTTGCAAAGTGTGGGCTGGGCGCGGCTGGGCGCGGCTGGGCGCGGCTGGGCGCGAGAGGTGTGAATTGTGTCACTACACAGAGCTTCCGCTTTACAAAGTGGTGGAGACCGGTGGCCGGGGGCGGGGCCGGGGGCGGGGCCGGGGGCGGGGCCGGGGGCCGGGCCGGACGGGCCTTGGGTCCACCGCAAGTCCGGAAGGGGTCCGCTGCTAGCATAGCGCTGCTAGCACTGCTAGCCGGCACAGGCCGCAGCAAGGCCGTGGCGGCCCTGCCCATTGCTTAGCCCTTTCTTCTCACTTTAGGCCCACGCAGAACTTGGCCGGCGGCCGGAGAGCGCGGGGCGGCGCGGCGGGGTGTGATGCTCCGCTGCCCCCGCCGCCCCCGCCGCCCCCGCTGCCCCCGCCGCTCCCACCCCAGTCCTTTCACACCCCCGAATAGTAGTTAGCTCAACTTAGCACAGGAGCGGAAGCAGAGCGGCCAAGGCGACGCGAGCTCCTCTGCAAGGTCCCGTGAAGGTCCCGGCCCGGGTCCGGGGACCGGAGGGGAGGATGTGGGAGGGCGGAGCGGGCTGTGACGGTGCCCGATGTGGTGTACCAGACGATCACACTATGCTGATGCGCGACGGCCCCGCGAGGATTCGAACCCCGGACCTCCGGGCACCCCGTCCCTCGGCATGGACTCTGCACGGAGCATCACCGGGCGTAGGCGCGGGGAGAGGGGGGGGGGACAATTCAGCGGCCGGCGGGCGCCGCAACTGTGTTGGTGGGGGGACGGAGAGGGGGAGCGGGCGGAGCGGAGCGGGAGATTAATAGGAGTGAGCTGCGAACAACGGCCACCGCTGCAGCCGCGCCGCCTGAGATACGAACGGGCTAGGCCGGGGTGACGGCGGGGCGGCGGGGCGTGAGCGGCCGAGGGCGGCCGGGGGCGGCTGGGGGCGGCTGGGGGCGGCTGGGGCGGCTGGGGTGGCTGGGGGCGGCGGGGGCAGCTGGGGGCGGCTGGGGGCGGCCGGGTGCCCGCCGAGGGCGCTGTAACGGGCATTACATCTACGGCCGCAGTCGGCACAGCACAGCCCCACAGTCCGCAGGCCGCCGCGGGCCCCAATGGCATCGCTTCGCTGCTGTTTTGGTTGCTGCTTCCTTTGATGCGCGGCCGGGGTGGCGTGTGTCCGAGAGAGATGAAAGGCGTGCTGCCGTGCCGGGGGCGTGCCGGGGGCAGGCCGGGGGCCGTACTCTGACCGTGAGCCCCAGAGTCCTACGTAAAAACGTACGAGTTCTCTCCGAGCAGATTAAACCGGGTCACCGACGGCGACGGCCCCCCATTCAGCGCACAAGTCCCAGGCTCGGCCACCGCGCCCTCAGGCCCTCTCTCTCCCTCTCTCTCTCTCTCTCTCTCTCTCTCTCTCTCTCTCTCTCTCTCTCTCTCTCTCTCTCTCTCTCTCTCTCTCTCTCTCTCTCTCTCTCTCTCTCTCTCTCTCCCTCCCTCCTACCACCCCTCTCTCCTTTCCTCCCTCTCAATCAAAAGCGAGCCATAATATTAGACTTGCGGCGGCACGGGTCACTGGTCATAGCGGGCCCAGATTTCGCGTCATGAAGTGGTCGTGCGCGGCGCTCCGTCCATGGCCGCCTATGGCCGCCCCTGACGGCCATATTTGCTTTCCCACTCGGCCCTGCGGGGGGTCTTTCAGACCCTAAGAAAGTGCGTCAAGCGAAGATGGGGGCCAATTTTAACTTGGACCGCACAGAGGCGCGCGGAGCCAGGCGGAGCCAGGCGAAGCCAGGCCCCATAATTCTTTCCTGATGTAGCGCTCGGCCGTCCGGTCCGGTCTCGGGGCCGCAGCGGCAGCGGCAGTGCGGCCGTCGAAGGGTGAGGGCTGAAGGCTGAGGGCCAGCGGGATCTGCCCAAGGATCTGCTTTTTCCCCCCCCCCCCCCCCCCGCAGCGGCGCGCCGGCACCCCTCCCTCGGCCTCCCCTAGGCCTCGGCCCCCGGCGGACAGCGGCCGCTATAGGCTGTGTTACGGCGGCCCGCGGCCCCTAAACACCTGCAGCCGCCACACGCACCGCCCGTCCCGCCCCGTCCCGCTCCACTCGGCAGCAGCGCTCCACGGAATCACCCTCACCAAAGTGTTGGCGCTTAAAAGCCCCGACAGGGCGGTACGCGAAAACTTTGCGCGCGCGGCGGCCCAACTCTTGGCACGCAGCGCAGCGCGAATCTCCGCCTCTCCTCCTCATCCCCGTCCCGGGTGCTGCAGCAAAGTGCAGCAGGCCGAACATAATGCGATCACGGTCACCGCCGGGGGGTCAGTGCGAGTATTGTTTGTGCACCTCTCTCTCTCTCTCTCTCTCTCTCTCTCTCTCTCTCTCTCTCTCTCTCTCTCTCTCTCTCTCTCTCTCTCTCTCTCTCTCTCTCTCTCTCTCTCTCTCTTTCCACAGCGAGTTTCGTAAGCCAGATTGACCGTCGAAAGCAAGGTTCTGCGTGCACACCCTCACGCACACACACACACACACACACACACACACACACACGCACACACCAGGATCAGGCCGCTGGCTGCATTCAAGGGACTCCACCTGTTTATCCCGCCCCGCCCCACCCCGCGCTGGTGCATTGCGTGGTTTCCATCTTGGCCACAACCGCCAGTAGGCTAAAACGGGCGGTAGAGAGAGTGAGAGAGAGAGGCGCAGAGAAAGTTGGAGTGTCGGTGTTGAGGGTACTGTCTACGGGCTGGCCGGCCGGCGCCCGGTAGGCAGACAGGGCCGCCAAGACAAACGACGCCGACGACGCCCGACACCCTCGTCTCACGGTCCGGGCCAGGCAGGGGAGATGGGAGTGGCCGCGCAGGGCAGGGCACCTCTACAGACACACCGCAGCGCGGCCCGGCCAGCCTCAGGGGGCGGCGTCCACCACGCACGGCCCCGCCACCGCCACCACCGCCTCCGCACCGCAGCTCCGGACCCCCAGACAGACCGGCGCTGCCTCTGACATGCGAGAGAGGCGGGGCCACATTTATAACGCACGTATAACGCGGCCGGGACGGGCCATTTCTCGCCGGCTGTCACACGCGGCGAGGAGGTGACGGGCCGTCACACGCTTATACCGCCCGTACCGCACAACGCTGCGGGCCGGGCACCCTGCCGAGGGGGCGATCACTCCACTTTTTTTTGTACACATGATTTCATGTAATCGGATTTCACATGATTTCATCGGATTTCGTGGATTTCGTGGATTTTGACAGATTTCGCCGGATTTCGACGGATTTCGCCCCGGATTTCGACGGATTTCACAGAATTTCGCCGGATTTCACTGGATTTCGCCGGATTTCACCGGATTTCGTCAGATTTTGCTGGATTTCGCTCAGGATAAGTTGGATTCTACCGGATAACATCGGATTTCAATCCGCAGCACGTACCACCAGGCAAGAGCGCCGCCTGGGCTCGGACTCCTGCACTGCACCCTGCACGGGGGGACGCGGGGGAGGGGAGGGGGGTGTCTCGTGCCGTGACGAAGTCAGCCGAAGTGAATCCGAAACGCAATCTGTTATCCGTGATTTTGTTGTAGTGGTTGCTGTGGAGGGTTTGGCAACGGCGCTGACTTCGTGTTAAAATGGTACGTTGAAACTTTAATATTCTCATGGCTCTCATTGAATGTCAGAAACTTTAACGTTTATGGCTTTAACTGCCAGTCGGCGATCTAGCCACAATTCGAAACCGAAACCGAAAGTTAGCGTCAATTACTACTCACTCGAACAGGAAACTATTATTTGTTTACTTTCCCTCTCGAGAAAGTCGTGGCCTTCGAACGCTTCGTTTGACCTGCTTGTGCACTGTATGAGAAATAGCGCAACACATACTGCCAAAGTTTGACAATCACCACGGTCAGCAGATTCTGGTCAGGATTTCGACGGATTTCGCTGAATGGTGTTGGATTTCAGGTGGATTTCTGCACAATTCCGCGGATTTCGGTAGATTTCGTATGATTTTGGCGGATTTCGGGTGATTCAACGGATGTCGGGTGATTTGGCGAATTTCGCGTGATTACAGCAGATTTCGGTCGGATTTCAAACGGATTTCACAAAATTTGTACACATGATTTCGCGAGTAATCACCCCCTCGCACCCTGCTGGGCGCGTGCACGAGGCTCACTCGTAGTGCTAGTGTAACATGATCGAAAATCATTTGTTTCTCTTTGATTATTTTTGTGATTTTGATTTATCATTATGAGTTAACCTTTTCTCGCTTTTTGCTTTTTATTCTAAGCGTTTTTACTCGTTCTTTGCTTACTACTTCTACTGCTACGACGTAGAAGCAAAAAAGAACGAGTATTGCACTCGCCCTATCCGTTAAGACCCCATTTCAATTCGAAAACCGCATAACGCAAGTGTTGCGTTAACGCGACATTTTGATCAGATGTTGATTTAGTTTTTAGCGAACGCATCACTGGTGAATATTGGCACTCTCCCTTCCCAAACGCACCGGAACCAAGGGGCTGACCAGACCCTGAGCGCAGACGGAGAACACCGCGCGCAATTCCGGCGCTGTCCAAGAGACAGCGGCGAATGGAGAATGGGACAAGGTGGCTGGCCAGACTCAGCGCGCGGACAGAGCACATTGCGCGGGCCAACGGTTTCGCTCTCTGCGGGACAACAGTGGCTAAAGTGTCAATAGCGCGCTACTCCCCCCCACCACAGCTCCGTAGCGTAGTGGGCTAGCGGACCGGTCGACGACCGCAAGGTCCAGGGTTCAACTCTTTGCCGGAGTCAAAATTTTTCTGAAGTCTGCCGACCGAGGATGGTGGGTAAAATATACCAAAAGAACGTGTTCAAAGTGTGTTGTCTGAGTGACCGCGGACGTTGGACCGCGGCCATTCCCCGGAGTTGAATTCACTGCTGAGGAACAGTGGTTCGACGCCCGAGCAGGGGAATGGTGCTTGCCAAGACTCGGCAGAAGTTAAATGTAGAGGCCTAGGGTTCGGCCTTCTACATTTTTCAAGCGTAAGGCCTCGGAATCTGGAGTATTCGGGCAACACCTACTTGGATACATGGCGTAGAAGAGTAGAGTACAATCGGCTTCGGCCGTGTACGATCTGGGCATCCTACCTCCCTCTCAATCCGCGAGGGAGTGGCCTTATGGCCACAGACCAACTGGCTGGTCGAAGGGGGCTGACTCCTGAAATCTGGTCAGCGGAAGGGGCGATGTTGGCCGTTGCGGAAGCCTGCCTACCAAGGCGGCTGCGTCGTGCCTGTGTCTTAGCGGCGGTCAACTTCCTGGTACACCGGTTCCCATCCGAACACCGAAGTTAAGCAGGAACGGTTCCGGACGGAAGTCTGGGACGAGGTAGGACCCACCCATTTTTGCCGTTTTTTGTTGTTGTTGTATTTTTTATTTGCAGGGTCTGAATCTTTTGAATTTAAAAAAATTATTGAAATGAAACGCTTTCTACCTATTAGAGAAAAGAGGAAAACCGCGAAAAAACAAATTCGGCCAATAGTGCATGAGTGTAACGAGCTAATGACTTAAAAAAAAAAATCATCATTTTAATTTACCGGGACAGTTGTGGACCTTTCATGAACCCCCCTTTCCCCTCTAAGTGTCCACGTGGTATCTGAACAGCCCCAAAGAACGAGCCTGTCCTAGAACGGTAAAGCGTTCTCTATGCCTGTCTTGTTTGTGATTGTTAACGGGTGTTTAGTGAGGTATTCCTCCCTCGCCGTAAACAGATCGACGTTGTCATTTTATATCAAAGTTCCTAAACTGTGGAAATCAGTTGTTTTTTTTTCGTTGGGTGTAGTGCGGAGAGTGACGCTCTCCCCTCGGTACCAGACCAGCTTGCAGGGCTCCCCGCTTTCCTCTCTGGTGTCACCAGGAGCACGCCGCCCAGATTTGGCAAGGCAGGCGGGGGCAAGGCGAAGGAAGGCGCGGCCAAGCACACACTAACATTAGGCGTCCAGCCCGGCGGGCACCAGGCTCTGCCGGCGGGGGTGGGGGCCGCCAGCTGGCCGACTTCACACGGTGATGACCAGGGCCAGAGGACCAGCGAGCAGCGAGGCCGAGTGGAACGCGGACTGGCCAGTCCGGGCCGGCACCAGGAGCAGCGCTTGTTTTTCCAAGGGGCGGGATGGTGGAGCGCTGGGCGGGGGAGGCGGCCGGAGGCGGCTGCTTGTCTAGACCGAGAAATGAAAACCTCTCCGGTCGACGTCATGGGACTCACCCCCCGGCCCGGCCGAGCAGCGCAAATACCCTTTGAGAAGGGTGAGATCTCACGTTTCGCCCGCGTCAGCTCTGCGTGATGACACACGTGAGGGCGAGGCAATGCCGGCGCCGGCCTCTGCAGGGTATCACCCGCGCGGGGTCACTGACCTTCCGGGGAATCCTCTCCAAGTGCACGCAGCGGGGGGCTCTAAAGCGGAACGGCGCCCGCCGGGATTCGAACCGAAGTCCGAACCTCCCCCTCGATACGTCGGCCTTCTGCGGTGACCCGGCGGCGTAAAAAGTCCTAAACCGCACCGCAGGGAGCGCGCCGTGAGGGGGGGGGGGCGGCCACCGTCCAGCTCATCCCGGCCTTTTTGATATCGATTTACCTCCTCCACGTATATATATGTATCATACAAAGAAAAAAACTTTTTCCTGGAAGGGCCTGCCTCCAGCTCACAGGGCTCGCGGGGTTTGCGGGGCCAGTGCGTTGGCCAGCCCTTATCAGCCGCCACGCCTGCCCACGCCGCCCTGCGCGCACCCTACACCTGCTTCCGGCGATCCTGCTATGTTGCCAACCGCACAACGCCAAATCACGATGATTGGGGTTGGGCCTGGTCCTGTCACAAGGGAGAAGTCCGACGGCCCCCCTCTTCTCTCTCTCTCTCTCTCTCTCTCTCTCTCTCTCTCTCTCTCTCTCTCTCTCTCTCTCTCTCTCTCTCTCTCTCTCTCTCTCTCATATTTTTCTTCCTCTGCTTTCGGCCGGGGAACACACGGCGGGAGCCCGTGTCGCTGCCTCCGTCTCTCAGCCGCTTCCCCTGGCTGGTTCGCGCGCCAACGCACAGCAGATAGATAACGACACTGTTTCCCCTGGCGTTGGCGCAGCCTGCCTAAGCCGAGGGCTCTGAGCCCTGGCTCGGCCCTGGCAGACACAGGCGTCAACAAATTCATTTCTTGTTGAATGTTGAATATTTTGGCTAAGAGACTCCCCCTAAAAAAAAAGACAAAAAAACATTACGTGAGTTCTTTTCCTTCTCGGACTAAAGCCAGTATAAGAGTATCAGTACGGGTAGCCGGAGGCCAGGGTGGAGGTATAATGTCCCGTGGGGGAGGTAATCGGAGACCCAGCGGGGGCAGCGCTGGCGGGGAGCTACGACGGTCCGAGGACCTAGCAGTTCTCGGCTGACTGAGCTGTCCGGAGCCGAGCGGCGGCGTTAACCACGCGTCACGGCCTCGCTCACGGCCCCACGGGCCCAGAGCCCCACGGGCCCCAGCACTTGTGTCTCAGTTCCCAGGCCTCTTCTCCTCCTGCCCCGTTGATGCCGCCTTCCACGCTGTCGTTGCCTGCGAAACGCCAGCCATTAAATCTAGCTCTCGCGGGCCCTCGGCGCCTCCCCCCTCCCCCTCCCCCTTTTCCTTCCTCCCCGGGGGGTCCACGGGGGGCAGCGCTGAATGGGGCTATTCTGCAACATTCGCGGCATCACGCGGCGCAGCGGGGCGTGGCGGCCTCGTCATCTTCGGGATGTGCGTTGTTGATGTGTTTTTCATTTTCGTTTTTCCTTCTCCTTCTTCCTCTACGGCTGTCTTCACGTCTTTTTGTTGTTGTTTTTTATTGTAGTGGAGCGACCTGCCTCTGGGGCTGCCGCATGCCACCTGACGGGGCACACGACGGCGGGCTGTGGTCTCTCCGGACAAAGAGGGGAGGGAGGGGGAGGGGGCCGAAGGACGGCCAGGGGACGAGGCCCGGCAGGCAGGCTGTCGCCGTCCTCTGTGTTGTGGCCGAACTGAACACGATACCGAGAACGGGCACAAAGGTCTGGAAACAGATACAGCCACACGCACCCGCCGGCCCCGGCGCCATAGAGATGCTGACACACCCCCGGCGGGCTAGACCAGGTCTACGCAGCACAGCATCTGCAGGGGCGCGCCGGGGGCTGCCGGGGGCATGACCCGTCCCGTCCCGTCCGGGGCACCGCACCTGCGTACAGCCCGAGGGCCGGGGGCGGCCGGGGGCGGCCGGGGGCGGCCGGGGGCGGCTGGAGGCGGCAGGAGGGCCCCGCGGCCAGTGCCCTCGGTGCCCTTCCGGACTACCGGAACCTGCGCCCTTTGTACCCCAAACTCTCGGAAAGACATAATAATAAACCGCCCTCGCGGCACTCCCCGTCGGAGTAAAGGAAAATTAAAAGAGTTTTAGGTTGCGGCCCACACTGCAAAAAATTATTACGGCCGTTCCGTACCTACTTTTCACCACAGTACGGAAAACTGTCGGGTACGAAGGAGAAATACACAGAGAAGCCTATGCGGTACGAAAGCTATGGTACGGTATCTTCCGGTTTAAATTAGACGGACAGTCCGTACCCCTTTCCGTAGCGTATAGGAATTTCCCATATAATCGGTTTCCGTACCTTCTAATGTTCCGTACCTGCTTCCGTACCTTACCCGCGTTTTTGCAGTGCAAAGATCTTGCTCGCCACCTTTTTCCTTTTTTTTTGGCGTGTTACACTGCCACTTTTGGATTTCAAATGAGAGATAGTGTGGGGGTGAGAATCACTTAAAATAAAAAGCGACTTATCTGTCCGCTGCACGCCGTCTTTGTATT
This sequence comes from Odontothrips loti, assembly GCA_038380765.1. Classification (NCBI taxonomy): domain Eukaryota; kingdom Metazoa; phylum Arthropoda; class Insecta; order Thysanoptera; family Thripidae; genus Odontothrips; species Odontothrips loti. The sequence continues at coordinate 9,653,350 of CM076250.1, forward strand.
CAAAATAAAGCCTTCCTCCCCTCCTTACGCTGTCATGATGAAGGTCTAACTAACGCCCTCGCTCGGGTCCGGCAGGGAAAATGCTAATAACATTGCCCATTTAAAATGTTGAGCGCATTACAGTACACGTTAGGGCTCTTTATTATCAGGGGAGGGGAGATAAATTGTTTTTCCGCCGGAGATCCACCGCCGTCACTCACCCCTCAACCTCCCCCCCCCCCCCCCCCCCCCCCCCCCAAAAAAAAATACCGGTAGGAGGCAGAGGTCACTCACATTTCAAGTTAATTCAACAAAATTAAGTTCAAAAAAACGAGTCCACATCGATTCTGCTAGTCGATTGTTCGTATTTTATTTTTCTGATGCGGTAGTCGCCGCTGGCTGGGTGAAAATCGCCGCCACCGCGGCCAGGAGGGGTGAGATGGGCTGAGTAAGGAGAACGCGGCTGATAACGCCAGCCCACGATAGACGTGTGTTTATGACTCGGCTTGCGCCCCCCCCCCGTGCCCTCCCCCCCCCCGTGCCCTGCCCCCCCCCCCCCGTGCCCTCCCCCCCTTCCGTGCCCTCCCCTCCCCCCCCCCCCCCCCCCCCCCCCACCGCCCCAGCTCAGGGGGTCCACGTCCGCGTCCGTCCGGCTCGGAGCTAATGTCCCCGCCAAAACGACATTTCAGCGACGCGGCCAGGCGGCCCCCAGCGGCTGCGTCCACCGCAGTGAGCTAAACTGCGCTTCTCGCTGCTCTCTCTCTCTCTCTCTCTCTCTCTCTCTCTCACACACACACACACATACACACACACACACACTCCCTTATATACGCACATATACATAGCCAGACAAAAAAGTGCAACAGAGGCAGGACAGTGATTCCAATACACGGCCGCACACTCGCACACGCTCTCATCGTCTGTCAACCCTTCCCCAATAAGGCAGAGATCGTTACAGACAGAACACTCTTTTTTTGCCGTGTACTTCTTTCAGCCTTCCGCGCCGCTCTCCGCACGACGTAACTTTTCTCACAGCGAAGCGGGGCTGCCGTGCGGCCCCAAACTACACTACTAACGTGTTTGCAAGCCATGTGATCTATTTCTGAAGGCGCGCCAGGTGGAGCAGCAGGATACGCAGCGTAAAGAGAGAGAGAGAGAGAGAGAGAGAGAGAGAGAGAGAGAGAGAGAGAGAGAGAGCAGGAAGAGAAACATGGCGAGGTGGGGTCAGGAGTGCATGTGCGTGCGTGTGTGCGGGTGTGTATGTGTCTGTGTGTGTGCATGCGTGTGTAGGTGTGTGTGTGCGTGTGTGTGAGTGAGTAGGAGGCGCACAGGGGGCGTCCCCAGGTCCAACACATGTGCGTTCGTTATGCATAATTGAAGAGGCTGCGTCCGCGAGTCTCTCTCTCTCTCTCTCTCTCTCTCTCTCTCTCTCTCGCTCTCTCTCTCTCTCTCTCTCTCTCTCTCTCTCTCTCTCTCTCTCTCTCTCTCTCTCTCTCTCTCTCTCTCTCTCTCTCTCTCTCTCTCTCTCTCTGAAGGTCTGCCTGCAGAGCGCATCTCCTCGTCCACCCTTTGTGCACAAGAGATTACTTCGATAAAGCACGTCAAGTGGCCATGCACTACCGGAAGGGGACCAAATGACGTCAAGGAAATCCAGCAATCGTCCTTCATTGGCAGGCACTTCGGTCGACGCTATCGCAGAAGCACGTAGGAAAAGGTGCACGACGGTTTTAGAGAGTGCTCTCTCAGCTGTGAGGCGGGGCCGCAGGGTACTGGAGAGGCCTACTTCATTAATGCCGTTTCATCAAGTGCAAGTCTCATTGAAAGCCCAGCCCGGTGCAGCGCTACCCCCTCTCCGCACGGCGCCACTCTGTCTCTGTGAGTGAAAAGCGACCCCCCTCCCCTCGTCACCGCCCCCAGTTCCGAGCGAGAGGAAGGGGGACGGACAGAGCGACAGACAGCTAGTGTGCGACAGAGGCAGCGACACTGCACGGGCCCCCTGATTTATGCGCTCAGCCATCTGCGAAGTCAAAGAGACAAACCCTGGGCGTTTTATCATTCGCAGAAGTGGCGCTACCTGTCGGGCCACAGCGAAGCTAGACCGGGGAGGGGGAACGAGGTTAGACCAATCCAGATCGAGGCTAGGCCAAGATCCACCGAGAGCCGACATTTTAAAAAAGCGTTTTTTAGAAAAAGTGAAAATGTCCTCCTTAAAGAGCAGCGCCGAAGTAACACGTTCTGGCTGAGTTGACGTCTCTGAAATGGAACAAACTGTAAGAATTCTCTGGTTAGTTTCCGCGGTGCGCCGCTGGGTGGAGTGGATACGTATACTCGGTTAACTCGGTTCGCTGCCGCGTGCCGCTGCTCCCAGGACGAAACATGTTTACCGTCTCCATATTTTTCGGTAGCGCCCGCGGTCGTCTCCCTCTCGCTCTCCCGCGCGGCCCACATGTAATACAGCCGCACCTGCTGTAGGCCGCGACACCCGCTCCCACCCCAGCAGCCACAGCCCTGCTTATTTATTTGTGTATCCATTTCCCGTTCTTCCTCCCCCCCCCCCCTCTCTCCTCCGGGAGAGCGGGGTGCATTCGGGTGGCTGTGGAAATGGACCAAGGCAACACTCGCGGTTCCGCATGTAAACTAGAACGAATCCAATAGGCTGGGCTCCACAGCGTATCCGTCCCGGTGTCACGACGGGAGAGATGAGATGATAAACGAATTTTTAAGCGTGTAATTCATATCAAATTCCGGAGGGAAAGCATACCGTTCTCCTGAGTGAAGCAAAGCCTTGACATACGCAGGCACTGCAGAGACTCCCATAGCCGGGTTAATTTGTCAACGACGCGTGACCGTGCCCCTCCCCACTTCCTTTAAAAAAAAAAAACCTACTCACTTTCTGCCGTCAGCTAGGAACACTACTTGCCAGCCAACTGCTGTGCCACCTCATGCAGTGTCCATCTCGCTCACACGACCGTTTTATGCCTCACCCCTCTGTCTCACTCCCGCAAAGGGAAGCACAGGAGTACGCGTGTGAGAGGGAGAGAGAGAGAGAGAGAGAGAGAGAGAGAGAGAGAGAGAGAGAGAGAGAGAGAGAGAGAGAGAGAGAGAGAGAGAGAGAGAGAGAGAGAGAGAGAGAGAGAGAGAGAGAGAGAGAGGGAGAGAGCAGGACTGCTAGCGGGTACCACGAGCACGACCCGGAAGCAGGTGCCAAGCGGGGGAGAGGGGGGAGGGGGCAGACGTGACACGTCCACCTCAAAAACGACGTGCGTTGCATACATTTATGTGTCCCGCGGCCGCCCCGGGTGCCGGCGCTATACACAACACGCCTGGCAGGGCGAGATGGAATCACCGCACCAGCCAGAGTACGCCGAACCGTACGGAAAGGGGCGGAGTGGAGGCAGGGGGCGTGCGGGCGGGCGCGTGGCGTGAGAATTAGTGCGAGAGAGAGAGGGAGAGAGAAAGAGAGAGAGAGAGAGAGAGAGAGAGAGAGAGAGAGAGAGAGAGAGAGAGAGAGAGAGAGAGAGAGAGAGAGAGAGAGAGATAGAGAGAGAGAGGGACAGACAGACAGACAGACAGACGACTGCATGCCGCAATCAGAGGCCGTACTGCGTGCGCCACTTGATATTCCGATCGCCGCCAAAAGGGAAAGAAATTATTTTCGCACCCCTATTCACGAGTTGTAATTAGAAATATAAAGCAAAGGGGAATGAAAAAGAAAAATAGGGCGCGAAACAAATTACTCTCGCGTAAAAGTGATTGGTTTGCTGTACGCGTGCGGGCTTCCGCGTGAACAGTGACTGCGACGTGTCCGGGAAACGACACGCCACGGGCGGCCACGGGTCACCGCCAAGGTCACTGGCGAAATAAAACGAAAAACAGGGGGGGGGAGGAGTGGGAAATTTTCTGTCCGTGTGACGCACAGTACACGCGACAAGGGCAGCGCAAGTTTTGGGTCTATGTGGCGGCGCCTGTGACGGCCGAGGTGAGGTGCGCGTGTGCGTCACAGGGGAGTCTGCCCTCAAAGTTTGTTCACCAAAAACCAAGCAGGGGTCGACCGAAACTGAATTATAACTCGCAAAATTGACTCGGAATTAATAAAATTCAATCGCAACTTTTATTCATGATCTGCGTCCTAAATACTCCCCAGGAATTCATATCTGAAAATTCCTCCGATATTCTATCGGAAGTTTCCGATTTCGTACAACAAACCTTGCAGCCAGGGAGCGCGGCGGCGTGGCAAGGCCGGCGCTTTATTACCTTTAACTTGGGCTGGAAATTCCGTATTCCAGTCAGACGCGAGAGGAAGAAACAAGTGCGCTTCAAAGGTGCGGGACTGAGCTGGGCTGGCGCTCCGCTGTGAGAGAGCGGCCGGCTAAGGGCTGCCGAGGGCTGCCGAGGACAGCCGAGGGCTGCCGAGGGCTGCCGAGGGCTGCCGAGGGCTGCCAAGGGCCTGCCGCTCGTGAGCTGCGGCGCCCTTCACACATCCTGCCCGAGTCCGGCCCGGCCCGGCTTCGCGCGGCGGTGGAGCAGTCGAGCGAACAATTCGGCAAAAATTACTCGCCACCAACAACTGCCAACTATCCACCCCTCTCCGCTGCACGGCGTCCCGGAAGGTTGCTCCGCTGCTCTCCGCTGCGCTCTCGAACTTTCCGCCCCACTTCCGCGCGGACGGCGAGGGAATCGAAACACACTCGGAAATAATATGTTCTCTGCCCAACAAGCCTCGCGGCCTCGCGATGCTCGCGGCCCCGGCAGCCGGGCACGTCCACCCTGATAAGCTGGGAGCGGGGCCGGGCCCCTGTCTGCGATATCCAATCCCGGCGCGGGGCCATGGTGCCTGGAGGGTAGGCCTGCCCGCGGCGCGCGGCTGCTTAACGGGACTGCCTACCCAGCCGGGCGTCCTCAGCGGAGAGGTCCAAGGGCGCGCGGGCGGGGGTGGGCGGGGGCCGGACGCGAGAAGACAGATGGATGCGGAGATCACGGAGGGGGGGGGGAGGGGGCACAGGGAAAAAGGGAGGGGGCCGGGAGTCAAGCGGCACGTGGCCTCCCCCGTGAGCACGTGCCTCGAGGTGTGAGAGGCCGGGCCCCGGGCGGTGGCCGGGATCAACATGAAAATTGAGACGAAGCGGATGCGAGAGGATGAGGCGAGGCGTGTGGAGCAGCCCGCAGGCGCAGCGCACTCTGCGGGAAACGAATGGCTGGAGAGGGATTGGAGGGGCAGGTGGGGTGTGCGGAGGCCGGGGGGATCATGCTCCGGACCCAAAACTACGCCGCAGCCTCGTATCCCAACTTGGTGGGCCGTGGCCGTGTCGGGTACCCCCAGCGGACCCCCCGCGGACCGGTGCGGATTAGGCAGGCCGGCTCTACGCAGGCCGAGGCCCCAACACACACCATATTAACCTATGCATGAAGTGTCCACAAAATCTGCATAATTACCGATGCTCTGTTGTCTGCCGTCCGTCTGACTCGCCGCATCCAGCCGGCTGCACTCTCAAAAAAATATGCCTGAATCACGCATAATATGCCTGTTTCATAGCAGATTTCATGCCTGAACTTCAAAATCTTCCCCGAGCATAATATGCTCGAAACAAGAATTTCGTAGTGGCTATGCAGCTATGCCTGAATCAAGGCATGCCAGTAAATATGGATGCCCGATTCAGGCATCAGTCTACATGCCTAACTCAGGCATCAGATTGTGCCGAATCGTATGCCTGTATCTACATGCACGACGCCTGGACGTGAGAATTTTCAAACCAAACGATCGCGGCCCCTTTCGTACAAGTTTTAGCAAAGGGATGCGTTCATTCTCTCTCTTTCTCTCTCTCTCTCTCCCTCTCTCCCACCCGATGCCTGGCGTTATAATAAGTTTCATCGCCCCAAGGTCTCCGCACACTCCCTCAGGAGGCGGGGCGGGCGGTGGGTCCGGGTCGTGGGCTATTGAGAGAGACGTAGTCACGAGCAATATGGGCGCCGCAGCCCGCACGCTTGGCGGAGGCCAACGGCTTAAGCGGAGCGCCTCTTCGAGCTCATGAGCCCATTTTCGACTTCCTTATGAAGTTTCGGGCAACAACACCTCGCCTGGCCGCGCGCGCGGGGCTCGGGGGAGGGCGGCGGCGAGCTGCTCAGGGCATAGCAGGCAGCGCTGTGCTGCGGTCCCTACCGGCACCGCCCGGCACCGCGCTGCCTGCCCTGCGGTCAGCGTCCTCTGTTCCCGGCGGCGGTCACTAGGCAAAGGAAGTCACCGCTTTGGTGTTTTTTTTTTTTTTTTTTTAATAACTCAAGTCGAACCAGGCTGGCGAAGGCGGGGCGCGCACTGCTGCGCCACTGCGCCACCGTCCGCCGAGAGACGGCGGCGAAAAGTGGAGAAGGAGCGCGGGTGGCAGACAAAAGGCGTAGGAGAGACGAGGAAGGGCATCAGTAATAGATGGGATATCAGGCCGGGAACAGAGTGTGCGGTCGGATACAGGGCTCCGCCCGGCCGTCCGAGCTGGACCAGACCGCGCACAAAGGGACCCGCTCTGTCGGGCCCGGCCCGGCCCAGCTGTGTGGGGGTGTGTTAGAGAGAGAGAGAGAGGGGGGCGGCTGCTTTTCTTTGCTCCCCGCTGATGAAGGCTGCGTGCCGCCTTCTATCCGGAGCAGCAGCCGGGCCTTAAAAATAAACATGGTGGAACTGCAAGTCCGACCTCCGCACAGTGGCGTTTCTGTGGCGGAGGCGACGGCGAAGGCGGCTGTAGCAGCGGCGGCGGTGGCAGCGGCGGTGGCAGCGGCGGTGGCAGCGGCGGTGGCGGCGGCTGCTGCAGCAGCGGCGGCGGCGGGCAGCCATTGGCAGCAGCGGACTGATGCGATGCGATAGATTGTCGATACAGTTTTGCCAGCAACGGGGGATCGCGTGCGGGAGGCCGTGTACTACATAGGGAATATGGTGTATTGGAGAGTGTGTGTGTATGTGTGTGAGTGAGTGAGAGGGAGAGAAAGATAAAGAGATAGAAAGATAAAGAGAGAGAGATGGGGTAAAGGGAGAGAGGTGGACGGTTTTCGAATAAAACGCCTGTCCTGACAATCGACAGATTCTGCCCGCCCGGTCCACAGGTCCGCAACAGCCACGCGCACGGCCCACGACTACAACAAACACAATTATTGGACGCGGTATGGATGTTGGCAGGTGGCGAAGCGGATCGTGTGTGCAAATTTTCACACGGCGTCTTTGTCGCGCGCAGAACCGAGCTGGTGGGGTGGGGGCGCCTGGTGGGTAGGCAACACGGACATGTGCGTGCACACGTGTCATGCGGGCTGGCCTACCCTAGTATCTGCAGGCGCTCGCCGTCCGCAGCGCACTTGGCCTCCGGTCCGGAGTCCATCGGCTGCGGTACAGCGCCGGGGCCGGCGCCGTCTTTTGCGGCCATTTCGCCGGTTCCTCTCCTGCGCCAGGACCGCAGCCGCCTCCGCTCTACTTTGTCGGACGGAGCACGGCGATGAAGCACCTCGCCGCCGTCCGCGGAGCGCCCGGCTGGATGTTTTCGTCCGGCAACACGACGACTTGCGGATGCTGTTATATCAGAATCTTTTTCTCCGTGAGCCCTCCTCTGTCTCTCTCCCTCTCCCTGGCATCCCCCAGGACGCCCCTTTGTCTGATGTCGTAAACGGGGCCTGCCCGCCCAATGTGCACTATTCTTACGGTGCCCAGAGTCCACGGCGGTCGTAAACTCTGCCTGCCTCTCTCGGCGTCCCTACGACTCTCTCTCTCTCTCTCTCTCTCTCTCTCTCTCTCTCTCTCTCTCTCTCTCTCTCTCTCTCTCTCTCTCTCTTCTCTCTCTCTCTCTCCCCCTCTCTCTCTCTCGCTCGCTCTCTCTCTCTCTCTTTCCCTCTCCCTATCCGTCCGTCACCCGAGCCTGGGAGGGATATTGAGAGAAATATTACGCAAACAACAATCATGACGAGCGCAGAGAAGAGTCCCGTGAATGTGACCTCCAAGCCCTTGGCACACGCAAATAATATAAATAAAGGACGTGGTCAGGACGCTTGGCGCTCGGCTCCAGTACTTCGGCCGCGCAGTCTCCACGCCCACACCCCGAGGATACGCGGGTTCGAACACCGTGATCCGGATAGTTTTCCCCCTCTTTTTATTTTTCATCTCCCTCCAGCAGAGCGAATAACGCAGTGTGAGTCCGGGCCGAGAGGGACGGGGCGAAGGGATGAGATGGCGCTGCTCCTTATTATTTGATAAGCGCTGGGGGTGAAATACAGCATGTTGCGTTCGGCTCACATGGTGAGTTATGGGGATTCGGGGATCCGTTATCAGCGATCTCAGCGCGGACCGGCACCGGCGGGGCGGGCGCCGGCAGGTGGGAGGACTATGCAAATCACGGCGGCGAGGGCTCCGGCCGACGGGAGGGCCGTAGGCTGCCCGGGACGAGCGCGGACAGCCCGGGGGGGGGGGGGGGGGGGGGGGGGCGACGACCACCTGCCGGCCCGGAAGCGCGTGCGAAAAGTAACACGCTCACCAACTTTCTGAAATGCGAACGCCGCCCCCACCCCCTACCCTCTTTCCGCGAGAGAAACAGAGAAACAATAGAGGGGGAGGGGAGGAGGAGTTTGATAGAAGGAGCGCACAACACAAATGCGGAGAGAGAAAAAGAGAGACGTGTTCGTTGGTGTGCGAGAGAGCGAGAGCACCCGGCCCGCCCGCGGCGGCGACCGGCGGCAGGAGGCTCCGCACAGTCACAAAGCCAAACCAAAGGTGTGTTTTGAGAAGTGCGACGGCGTGGAGATAGCGCCGGATAGCGGCCTCTGTGTGCGTCCAGCCCGATGAGAAGAGAGGAGAGAGAGGGAGAGAGAGCGAGAGAGAGAGAGAGAGAGAGAGAGAGAGAGAGAGAGAGAGAGAGAGAGAGAGAGAGAGAGAGAGAGAAGGCGCGCTGAGGCGCTGGGCTCGTCGGGGACACACACGAGCTTCAAATTCACGTACAAAGTACCGTTCGATTGCCCCCCCCCCCCCTGGTCACGGCGGTTGGGTCGCCCCTCCCGAAAGAAACTCCTGAATTTGGGGGGCCGAGCCACCGTCGTCGTCAGGCTGGAAAGGGCCGGGTGGGGTCGGGCGGGGTTGTCGGTGCTGCTGTTGGTGCGGCGGTATCGCCGGGTGATAGCAGCGTAGCGGCGTGTGGGCTGGGATGTCGCTCCCCCGGTGCTCCCCGCGGTGTCGGAAGCTGAGCGCTGCCCCCGGCCCGGCCCGGCCCGGCCCCGCGATAAGGCAAGGAAGCGGCACGGCAGCTCGCCGAGGTGTCGGGGCGGGACACTGCACTGCACCCCGGCCCGGGTACCGCGCACCACCGGCACCACCGGTCTGCAAGGGTTGTGCTCGCCGCCCACAGCACCTTCGGGGACACTCTTGAGTCGCCCGGCCAGGGGCGTAGCCAGACCTGGGTTTCGGAGGGGGAGACGCCGCGCTAATTGCTTACATTCAGACCCTGCTATGCGGGTTGCCTACACCGGTCGCAGGTCTCGGGGGCTACGCCCCTGCGCCCGTCCTCGAGTCCCGGATCCTCGGCCAGGAGCAGCGGACGCATGCTTATCGTAACCATGGCTTTTGTGAAAACATCAATCGATGTACGATGTACGATCATGCATAACCGTGCACAGGTCAGTGTGCCGAGTCTTGTCTTGTTGGAAGCGCGGTGAAGAGGTGGGGTGACACCGAATATCCCGGCGTCAGCAGCACACACGGGTGTGACGTGGGGAGGAGGGGGCGGCGGGGGCGGCGGGGGCGGCGGGGGCGGCAGTGGCCGTGGCCGAGCCTCACTGCGAACATTCATAACGCGACGCACGGAGGGCCTCGTTAAAACCACAACAGCAGTAACGAACGGGACAGAACGGGACAGCAAAAAAGAAAGGAGGGGTCGTTGGTGGTGCGAGAGGGAGGAGCAGAGAACAGAGAACACGGCGCACTCGAGCTTTAATTTAATTCGCAGCAGGGTTGGCTACCGCGGCCGGCTGGCCTGGCCTAGTACTCTTCGTGTTGGGTAGCTCAGCTGGCTAACAACCCTCTGCAGGCTCAGCCTAGCCAAGCCGAGAGCGTTTGCTGAACCAACTCGGCAGCATTCCGCTAACGCACGCGGTGTAGTGCGTGTTGTAGCACGGCAGCCCCGACACTATGGACAGGCCCGAACCGGGCGGACGTCATACAAGCAGAACTCACACGGGAACTCAGAGGGTCTGACCTCGGACTGGCGCCTGGCCCATCAGTGATATGCATGACAGAATTAGTTTCGCAGGTGGTGCAGCCCAGCCCTGCCCAGCCCTGCCCTGCCCTGCCCTGCCCTGCCCTGCCCTGCCCTGCCCTGCCCTGCCCTGCCCTGCCCTGCCCTGCCCTGCCCTGCCCTGCCCTGCCCTGCCCTGCGCAGAGGCCTACCCTTGGAAATAGTTAGGCTGGCAACAAGGTTGTGAACGGGGCGGAGCGGTGCGGCGCGGGGCGGGGCGGACACACATCAGCCTGCGAGGCTCGTGGCCCCAGCCCCAGCGGCCCTGCGGATAAAGAAGAGGAGAATCTGAAAGACTAAATTGACCCAACGTAAGCACTCCATCCGGGAAAAAAAGAAAGTACTGTACAAGAGAAAGTGCGAAATTTGCACGTGACAATTTAAAAAAAAAATTCAGACCAAATTTACTGCTTGTCTGGAAATCAACCGAAACATTAGTTGCGAACACTAATCTTTTTTCTCCGTTGGGGAAAAAGAAGAAGTCGTTCCCGCAGAGAGTGTGCTATCAAAGAGCGGGGATACGAGTGACGCGCGCCGCGCTACCCGGGCCGAGAGGGAATCGCTGCTTTTTCCCTCCCCGCCGCTCTCCTCACTTTTTTCCAGGAACCAATATATCTAGGTTTCCTTTCTGTCGTCTCCAGCGCGTCGAATGCGTTCTAGTAGTGCGCGCAACGAGGGGAACCCCGGGAGCCCTGTCGGAGAGACAAAGAGGGCCCCGTCCTGACAGAGACAGCCAGCAGCAGCAGAGCGTCTCTGGACAAGAAAAGGAAGGGAAAGGAGGCTGGGCCGAGTAAGGGGTGGGGAGGGTGTTCCCGGCGTGCCGGCGGTGTGTCGCGTGGTGTGCGCGGCGTGCTGTGATCGCACGCCTGCCATTGGTTTGCCGTTTCAATAATTTATCTGTCCCGAGGCGGCGTGCGGTGCGTTCCGCCTTAGTGTGTGTATGTGTGTGTGTGTGGGTGTTTGCGAAGGGGGAGGAGATGGAGGGGGTGCACGCGCGGTGTACGCTGTACACCTTGTCACATTCAAAGTACGCCACCAGTCCAACAACCCCCTCCCCCCACCCTGGGTGCAAAAAAAGAAGCAAAGACTTGAAAAAAATAATTAAAATTGGCAAAATAAATAGTCCGGAGAGGTAAGTTCACTGTTCACAAAGCTGGTACTCGTCGGACTCACTTGCCCAGGGGACAGAGTGACCGAGGAAGGGGATTACGGGCGGCGCGTGGGCGGACAGCATTAATTACCGGGAGCCAATCAGCAGGGTCCCCGGAGCAGGCGGGATTGATTAATGAATGAATTAATTGGCTCTCTACGGGGGGGGGGGGGCGCACACGTGTCGCACACGTGCTGTCACCCCCGTACCGCCCTCCTCCTTCCCCGTTTCCAGCACACGCTGCGCCCCGTGGCACAGACGCAGGGACACGACGCGGCCGGTATAAAGTGGAGATCGGATTCCATGCGAGCATGAATAACAAAAGCGGGGACGGTCCATTTCCGGGTCCGACCCGCTGCGACTTCCTCCCCTCCGGGGGTTCGCGGTCCTTGGGGACAGGAGTAGGAAGCCGTACCCTCTGGCGTAGCCCGTAGTCCACGTCCCAGGCGGCGCGACACGGCGCGACACGGCACGACACGGCACGACACGGCACGACACGGCATCGGCCCCTCCGGGCCCCACCGAACAGTGTCTTCCTGGGCCGCGAAACACCCGCGCAAGTCCGGCCCGTCCGCTCGGCAGTTGCGTTTGTATTGCGGTATTCAGGTGAGCGCGAGGCGTGCGGCGAAGGGAGGGGCGCGGGTCGATTCGCTATAACAGCCGCTTATTGGAAAAGGGATAAAAACGGCAGCTGGCAGATTGCGCCTACAGCCTACAGGCTGCGGCGGGGGCCGGGGGCTGCGCCTACAGGCTGCGGCGGAGGCCGGGGGCTGCGCCTACAGGCTGCGGCGGAGGCCGGGGGCTGCGCCTACAGGCTGCGGCGGGGGCCGGGGGCTGCGCCTACAGGCTGCGGCGGGGGCGGGGGGCGCCTACAGGCTGCGGCGGAGGCCGGGGGCTGCGCCTACAGGCTGCGGCGGATGCCGGGGGCTGCGCCTACAGGCTGCGGCGGGGGCCGGGGGCTGCGCCTACAGGCTGCGCCCGCACTACTATAGGCTCCGACCGGCCCACCTGCAGAACTGCTCCCGCCCACACAATCATCGTCGAGCCGGCAATTCCGTTCCAGACACCGCCGCTGCGCCGCTGTGTGTTGCCGGGAGAGCTCCTACCCTAAAAGCGCCTGGGCCCCGCCCCGGGCCCTGCGGGGGGAACCTCCACAGACAGGCACGGTGCGTGGCCAGCCCGAGTCTGAATACACAATAAACAGACCCACCCCACAACCCGCACGGCCCCGGACATCGCGCTGCCGCCAAATCAGACCAAATCGAGGACGATCGGTTCGTCTATCAATTCAATCGACATCGATCCGACACTACAAGGGGGCCGTCGTCTTCTCCCGAAAATCGTGACCCCGATCCCGAGCCCGAATTCTCCTGCAAGTACCACATGACCACGGAGAGTAGAGAGTAACAAGACAGGCATGGAGAACGCTTTACCGTTCTAGGACAGGCTCGTTCTTTGGGGCTGTTCAGATACCACGTGGGCACTTAGAGGGGAAGGGGGGTTCACGAAATGTCCACAACTGTCCAGGTGAATTAAAATGATGAAAAGTTTTGATTTTTTTTTTAAAGTGATGAGCTCGTTACACTCATGCACTATTGGTCGACATTGTTTTTTCGCGGTTTTCCTCTTTTCTCTATTCATTGGTAGAAAGCGTTTCATTTCAATATTTTTTTTTAAATTCAAAAGTATATTGAATCCTAAAGATTCAGACCCTGCAAATAATAAATACAACAACAACAAAAAACGGCAAAAATGGGTGGGTCCTACCTCGTCCCAGACTTCCGTCCGGAACCGTTCCTGCTTAACTTCGGTGTTCGGATGGGAACCGGTGTACCAGGAAGTTGACCGCCGCTAAGACACAGGCACGACGCAGCCACCTTGGTAGGCAGGCTTCCGCAACGGCCAACATCGCCCCTTCCGCTGACCAGATTTCAGGAGTCAGCCCCCTTCGACCAGCCAGTTGGTCTGTGGCCGTGAGGCCACTCCCTCGCGGATTGAGAGGGAGGTAGGATGCCCAGATCGTACACGGCCGAAGCCGATTGTACTCTACTCTTCTACGCCATGTATCCAAGTAGGTGTTGCCCGAATACTCCAGATTCCGAGGCCTTACGCTTGAAAAATGTAGAAGGCCGAACCCTAGGCCTCTACATTTAACTTCTGCCGAGTCTTGGCAAGCACCATTCCCCTGCTCGGGCGTCGAACCACTGAGTCAACGAGTGTATTCAACCTCCGGGGAATGTCCGCGGCCCAACGTCCGCGGTCACTCAGACAACACACTTTGAACACGTTCTTTTGGTATATTTTACCCACCATCCTCGGTCGGCAGACTTCAGAAAAATTTTTACTCCGGCAAAGAGTTGAACCCCGAACCTTGCGGTCGCCGACCGGTCCGCTAGCCTACTACGCCACGGAACTATAGTGGAGGGGAGCAGCTTGCTATTGATACTTTAGCCACTGTTGTCCCGCAGAGAGCAGCACCGTTACCGTGGCTCCGAGAGGTGGCGCTAGTGGTCAACGGCGTTTTCTGGCTCGCGCTGCTGCTATACATACAGCAAGTTGATCTAGTCTCCGGGCGAGTCCCCTCCGCACGTATCCAGTGAAGTTGATCTGAGGACTTCAGTTGGGCATGATGGCCGTGTCCGACGCACATGTTTCCCACTGAGTGGTCAGGAAACGAAGTGTTATGAGAATGATGAATTTTCTAGGTAAACAGTGTATGCTTACCAGAAGTTATTAGGATTCTGTCTGTCAAACACGTACTCCTGTCTTGAGAACATTCACACACTTGGAACTTAAAAATTTTGGTTTCTGATAAGACAAAAAATACTTGTATTTTTGCGGTTTGCGAATTGAAAGGGGGTCTTAAAGGACAGGGCGAGTGCAATACTCGTTCTTTTTTGCTTCTATGTCGCAGCAGTAGTAGTAGTAAGCAAAGAACGAGTAAAAACACGTAACCTCCGACACTAATTTCGCGGAGGCGATATATAGTTTCGGCGGACTGAGAAACCGCCATCCGAAACAATGTAATTATTACCAGTTTTCCGCGCGGTCGCACATCAAACAAATCCCTGCGAGAACTTATAGGATAGGCCGCCGGCCTGGGCGGGGCAGGGAGGCTGCTCTTTGCTCATCTCAAACCGCGGGCCGCGGGCCGCGCCACAGCGCTGGGACCGCTCGGGCTCGGGGGACGGGCGGGGCCGGCGCCCCCCCCCCCACCTAGCGCGGCTCTGCCGGGCTCTGCGCTCTGCGGCTCCCCCTCCATCTCCAGGGTAATCCTCCCCCATCCTTGGCTGCCCTTCTCTTTTTACGGGCTTCAGCGCCGAGCTGTGCGCATTATGAATCCCCTCTCAATAGAGCGGAAGGTTTTGGCATCTTCTAAGCGGTCTAAGCGGCCCCCTCCCCGCCACTCCCTCCCGCCCGCGCGCGCCGCATGTGTGGCGCGGGGGCTGTGGCGGTGCCGAGGGCTGCCTCCGGAACCACCGGAGCCGCTCCGGGCCCCCGGACGTGGCCCTCCCCGATGATGAAACGTCGTGGGCGGTCTCATTCACCCCGCTGCCGGCCCCGCGCCGGCAGCCGGAGCCAGCCGGAGCCAGCCGGAGCCAGCCGGAGCCAGCCGGAGCCAGCCCGAGCCAGCCGGAGCGACGTGCCTCGAGTGGATTCCTAATTGCCCCGCAAATGAGACACTCGACACTCGCGTGGTTCCGAATGACTGAGCCCGCGCTGCCGCCGCAATACCGCCGCTGTCTTCATGACTCTTCGTGGCCGAGGTGGGCGGGCGTCGAGGCGCAGCGGACCGGAGGACCGGAGGACCGGAGGACCGGAGACCCGGAGGACCGACGACGACCTTGGGTGGGGTGAAGGGAGCTTGGCGCGCGAAACTTGACGCCCAACTCCTCCGGCTGGTGATTGACTCGCGCGGGAAATATCAATCTGAGCGTTGATACCATCGGTAAACAAGTGCCCCCTTTCCCCGCCCGCCCCTTGACTGCTCGCCAGATAAAACTTTCGGCCGAGGCGGCCATCCGCCGCGCCAGCAACAGCCCGCAAATATTGAGATATCGTTGAAATTCAATTTTCGGAGGGATTTGGTCTGCGCGGGCACACGCACGCACACAGGCACACACGCGGAGCCGGGCCAGGCTCTCTTGCCACCGCGACCCGGCATGTAAAAACACGCGCGCATTCATACATATAGTTTTCTGACTCTACTTGCTCCCATCAGGTGTGTGTGTGTGTGTGTGTGTGTGTGTGTGTGTCGTCTCTGAGTGTGTGTGCGCGTGCATATGTGCGTGCGTGCGCGCGCGTGTGTGTGTGTGTGTGTGTGTGTGTGTGTGTCTAAACGGAGAGCCACGTATCTGCCAGGCTGACTGCGGATGGCTGCCGCTACGCGCTGCAAGGCCCTCGCACGCGCCGCGCCGCGTCCAACTTCTGTGGGAATACATCGCCATTCATTCTGCTCTGCCGTGTTTACCAACAAACAGGAGCAGCAGCAGCAGCAGCAGCAGCAGCAGCGGCAGGACGCATGGCGCAGTCCGGCCCGGCCGCGCCATGGGACTCTCAGCTGCTGCTGCTGCTGCTCTGCTGCCGCTGCTGCTGCTGCTGCTGCTGCCGCTGCCGCTGCCGCTGCCGCTGCCGCTGCCGCTGCCGCTGCCGCTGCCGCTGCCGCTGCCGCTGCCGCTGCCGCTGCCGCTGCCGCTGCCGCTGCCGCTGCCGCTGCCGCTGCCGCTGCCGCTGCCGCTGCCGCTGCCGCTGCCGCTGCCGCTGCTGCTGCTGCTGACGCCGCTGCTGCCGCTGCACCTCCCCGCACGTCCTTCTCGCAGTTATTTCGGTGCTCGGATAGCGGCTCCCACCTGACAATGCTCATTTGGAAGGGAAAAAAATAGTGAATTGACGCGGTGGCCTCCAAAAGCGCAGTAGTGGTGGGCGTCGACAGCAAACAGGACTCAGCACTCCCGGCCGGCACGTGCACGGGGCGGGAGGGGAGGGGCGGGAGGGGAGGGGAGGGGCGGGAGGGGAGGGGAGGGGCTCCGGGAGGGTAAGAGCCCCGGACAAACTCACTCCGCGCAGCGTGCCGGCACCCACTTCACGACGCGCCAGACCGTTTCAGAGTCGTCGAAGGCCGTCCGCCCGGGGGGGGACCATGGGACCGTCCGAGGGGCCGCTGTCCGCTACCTTCTGGGGACGGCGCTCGCTAGACAGGCGACAGTCTGTCACTCCCAGCAGGGAGGCGCATGGCGGTAGGAGAACAGGTAAGGAAAGGTATGCACTTTCCTATCCCAGCCTCGATCCTAGCAGCGCCCCGGGGGGATAAGGGAGCAGAGAAGGGACCCCCATGCCAGGAAGCACAGCGCAGAGTTGTGTGTGTGTGTGTGTGTGTGTGTGTGTGTGTGTGTGTGTGTGTGTGTGGTCCCACTACCCTCGATACGGCGACACCCGGCGCAGAGGATGGCGACGCTTTGGACCAAGGACGGTGGTGTGGCGCGGGGGCGGCAGGGTGTGACAGGGGGCGTATAGCAGTGCGTTGTTAAGCCACGTGGCGGGCTCCGGCCGACATGCCCCGTCAGACGGCGGCGGCATGGTGTTTGTCGACGACGCCCCCGTCTTCTCTCCCCCCCCCTCTCTCTCTCTCTCTCTCTCTGTCTCTCTCTCTCTCTCTCTCTCCAGGCCATGGCCTTCGCTCTTCCGTATCCTACGTAACTACTCCTACGAAATCCCCGATCTCAAGCGAGGAGAAGGGGGAGAAGGGAGGGGAAAGGGGAGGGGGAGAGGGGAGGGGGCGAGAGAAAAATTGAGCAGAGAGAATAGCGGCGCATATGGTATACGTCGCACTTCAAACTCCGGGTCCGCGGCGGCGTGGCCAAACAACGACACGAGAAGTATCGAGCAATGGGGGCGGTAAGACGGCGGGTAGGTGCGCAAGGTGCAGCGGCGAGAGGGGATGCCGCTCTGCCACTCTGGATGCAGGGCGGGCGGCGCCGGAATATACATGAGCTCACTGCTGCCGGCTGATAACAGCTCAGGGGTCATGCAGTATGCATGCAGGTTGTGCACCGCGGGCCAATGAATGCAGGCCGGCCAATGAAGCGCACGCGCACACTCTTCTGCACATTTTAAGAAAAAAATATTCCCTTTTCTGTAGGGCGTGTAACAAACGCAGAAAAATGTGAGAGTTTGTTATCAGTTCGGTACGGACGAGTCGCGTCATATCGATGACCCCTTTAAACGTCTCTCTCTCTCTCTCTCTCTCTCTCTCTCTCTCTCTCTCTCTCTCTCTCTCTCTCTCTCTCTCTCTCTCTCTCTCTCTCTCTCTCTCTCTCTCTCTCTCTCTCTCTCTCTCTCTCTCTCTCTCTCTCTCTCTCTCTCTCTCTCTCCCATAGCCTCGCTGAGTCTGCCAGCTCGCTCTCTCTCATTCTCCCCGGCGCCCGCATAACAGCATGCATCATCGGCGGCGGCAAACGTGACGGGAGGTGTGGTTGGGCCCGGGGCCCGAGGCCTACGCACGCTGCCGTGCTGTGTTCTCGCTTGGCGCCACCTGCCGCTCAAAAAGCGTTTCCCGGCTCGCTGTTTATCTCTCCATCCTCGGCGGCACCCCCCCCCCCCCCCCACCTCCTCCCTATCGCTCTCTGCATAGCAATTTTCTCAAACATGGCTAGACCTAAAGAACGACGCCATCTCGAAGCGCCTGCGAATGCTAGGGTAGGCCAGCCCGCACGACAGGAGTGCATGCAGTGATCGTGGGTTGCCTATCCACCAGGCGCCATGTACAGTGAAACCTCACATGGGTAGCGAGAAGACTTTCATTGCAGACCGCGACGAGGCCTCCGATTTCAAATTGCTGTGAAGAGCCCGACAAACGAGGGTCTGAGTGCGTTACTGGTGCGACTCTGACCCTGAGACATGCTAAGACGCCGGGGGACAGCCTGGGGGGCGCGCGCTCCTCTGAAATGCCAACGCAATGGCGGACATTCCGGGGCACTGCCGGGCTCTGCAGACGTGTGGGGTGAGCAAAGTGCGCCATGAACGGCGCGGCGTGGACCTCGCCGACGACATGAGCTGAACTGTGCGGCCGGACGCGCGCCGCTCTGCATGAGGCCGGCCGGGTTTATGGGCGGCATCCGCCGGTACCGACGGCGGGCGGCGGCGTGTCCTTAACGATCGACCTACCGCAACAAACGCTGCTGCGGCGGCGCCGGCTGCACAGTCCGGCCCCGTCCGGTCCGGTGGGTGTCGGGACCGGCGGCAGGCGGCGGCCAACCGGCCAGTCTGAGCAGCCGGGTAGGCAACCACGGCCTCTCCATGCACGCGTGTCTTGCGGGCTGGCCTAGCCTGGCGCTCGCAGGCGCTCCGCGTCGCCGTCCGCGCCGCGTCAGGCGGGGAGGAAATGCGGACGCACTTAATGGAGGGCGGCTTATCCTCTACTCACGCCGTGTAATCTACTGAGTACTCGGCAACCTCTCCGGCTAAATTTGGAGCCAGTGGCGTCAAGCTTGAATTCCAGTGGTGTAGCAAGCTGGCCTCAGTGGGGACCCACTTACCCCTCAGACCGCTATTTACGCTATAAAACGCTGCTAAATGTGCATGTTTTTGCGCTTTCTTCCCTTTTCCTTCCTTTCTTCTCATTTTCCGACCCCCCCCTCAGAGCAGTAGCAGCCGCTACGCCCCCCCCCCCCCCCGCTTGACGCCACTGTTTGGAGCGGGTGAGGCCCCCGCCGCCGCTATCTCGCCGGTTGAGCTCACCTTTAGTGACGGCGGCACGTCTGGTCGGGGTCCCGGTGTCGCCTGGTGGCGCCTGGCAGCGCCTGGGTAGCCGCGGGGGCGGAGGCAGTGACTGAGGAGGGCCGGTGTGCGCGGGCCGGGCGGGCTGCCGGCCGGCCGGGGGGCGCGGGGGCGAGGGGACGCCGCGAGTCGCGAGCGCGGGAACGGAGCGCGGAGCGGCGGAGCGGCGGGGTGGCAGAGGCGTGGATGCGCGCGCCGGCACGGTCGTAGCGAGACTGAGGCCAACGCCGTTGTGCCGTGCGGGGGACCCGGCCGGCGAGGCGCCCCTGCCCGGCCCCCCGACCCGGCCTGGTGGCGGCATCGCGCCGACGTCGGCGGGGGAGGGAGGGAGGGAAGGAGCGGGAGGGACGAGCGCGGCTCCTCATCCCCCTCTCCTACTGCTTCGCCTGCTTCTGCGTGCGCCTGTGCTGCTGCCCCTGTGTCGTGTGTTGCGCTTGACGGTGTCGCTGCTCCAGGCTCCGCGGAGGGGAGGGGGCGTCGAACGGAACGTGCGCCCCCGATCGTGATGATGCATGCCGTGCCGCCCATGACGGCCGCCCTGTCGATCACAGCGTCACTCGGCGCGCTGACATCGCCGTCGAAGGGTGTGGGCGCGTGCGGGAGCCACACTAACCAGGAAGGATCGGCGTGAATCGTCACCATCAGAACTTCGGTGAATTTTGTAAAAACATCGGTACGGTTTTGAAAACAATTGATGAAGTTTGGTTAAATTATGTTTGAACTTCAATTCGATGTTACGAATTAATTCGATTCAATTTCATAGGACTGATTCCGTGTTGGTGGAATTTTGTCTGTTTTAAATTTTCGTGCTTGATGTACTCGAATTATCAGGCACCTCTGTGCCGCGCCAGTTATGCCACTTACGACATTTCCCCGGCCTGCATCCGGCCGTGCCGATGGATGGGCCGGCCCCGGCCCCGGCCCTGCCTGGTCGTTGATCACTGTCATCAGATACGAGAAGCACACCGAAGCAGAGCAAAGCAAACCGGTTCGCCCTCCCAGCCTACGAAAATGCACCGTCTCGCCGTGGCCAGCCGTGGTCCCGCCCAGCCCAAGCGCGCCGCGTCCTGGGGCCTTATGCCGGCCTTGGCTGACCAGCCACGGACTGCGCGGCCGGTGGGCTCCAGCGAACTCCAGCGAACTCCAGCGGACTCCAGCGGACTCCAGCGGACGGCGGGGGCTCCAAGAACTCGAGCGCAGGGTATCAGGTCCGCGACGGTCCTTGTTTGGACGCCTTCCCGTCACGTCGCGCTGGATGGCACGTGCCGGCCGAGTGCTAGCAGGCCACTCTCTTCTTTTGCTCGAGATGTCAACCAGGGAATAGACCTGTTCAACAACTTCTTTTCCCGCAGTGCGGCCGGCCGACACGAGCCGTACTTGTGCTCGAGGCGGAGAGGGTGAAAATAAAAATTTTCGGAAACACACGACGCTGTCGTGAAGGAGCACACCGGAGCGCGCCGACACCAAATCCGAACGCGGTGACTCTCGATCCTCTCATCTAATTACAGCGGCCGCGGTCCCGCTCCCTCATCTCGTTACTCGCCGCTGCCGTTCACTCACTGTCTGGTACATGCCCGACATTCTTTTCTTTCTTCCTTTTTTGTTTTCGCTCCGTTCGTCCTCCGCTCCCCCGCCGCATACATCCGCAGAGCCCTCATCCTTCCTAACACCCTGTCACTCCTTTTCGTAGCGCGGCAGCAGCAACAGCCAGTAACGGCGTAACAGCAAGAGAAATAGAGAGAGGGGGAGAGAGAGAGGGGGATGAAAAGGTCCCTGTAAGCCGGTAAGGGTGAGGATTGAGGGCAAAGCGCAGCGAAGCAAAGGGTGTCGTCGGTGTGGCGGTGGAGGGCCCGGCAGAGGCGGGGCCACAACACACCTGACACGATTAACGTTGTACTACTGCAGTTACGGCGCCGCGCGGCCGCCTCTGATGTCTCCGGTACCGCGGCGGCGGGCGGGCGTGCCGGTGCGTGGCGTGGCGTGGCCCGGCGTGCCGCGGTGCCGCGGGGAGGGAGAAAAGAAGGTTAGGAGCGAGAAATTAGATTGGAAGCGGCGGTGGCGTGACTGGAAACTAAAAGCGCGAGCAGAGCGCACGAGTTTTGGAAAGAGGGACGCCGTTGTAGATAACACCACCTCGCCGGGCAGTGCTGGGTACAGTGGTGTGGTACCCGGTCCGGGCTGGGTTACGCAGCGAGCAGCCTGTGTTTCTTATGTGCCGGCCAGTCGCCCCTCGGGTCACCCTCAACCCTCTGCCTCTGCTCTGCCAGGCGGCTGCCGCCGGCGAACTGTGTTCCCAAGAGCTGCCGCTGGCTGCCGCTGGCTGCCGCTGGCTGCCTCGCACGCGGGCTGTCACAAGAGGTTTTGTCCTCCCGGCTCTGACCTCACGATGTGTTCCTGCTGGGCTGGCGCGGTGGTGAGGCCGCGCTCACCAATATCTGCCACTCGCGATCTGCTCTGGAGTGATCGGATTGTGCTCCCGAGCCGAGCGGCCCGCCCCCGGCCCGCCCCCGGCCCGCCCCCGAAAGGCAGCACAACGCGGTGCTGAAATCCCTCCCCACGCCGACAGGTCCTGTCACATACGTTTGCGGTAACGTGTTTACGCCGCTTCGGCGTGTGTACGGACGCTCACGGGAGTGTGTTTACTTGTACAGCCAACAGACTAACTTTTCGCTCAGCGGTTCTCTGCGACTTTGATTCTCCGTTCGGGAGTGCCGGGCCGGGCCGGCATGTAGACAGCGCCCGCTGGTCTGGCGTTTAACGAGGGGCGACGGGAGTTGCGTGGTTAGTGCGCACTTAACCCGGCCCCGCTCGGCGGCCGCAGTGTACCGCAGGCGCACTCATTGTGTGACCTGGCGGCGCACTGCTTACAGTTCGCTCTGGTGATGGACCATGCGCTGAAATGCGCATGGACGGCGGCGCGTGGCGAACCGCCGATGACCGAGTCCGCGAGTTCGAATACCGCGCCTGGGCCACATTCTGGGTCACGCGGGGCCGTGCGGGGGTGCGGGGCCAGGCCGGTAATTGAAGAGTTATTCTGTGGCGTCGGCACAGCAGCAGCGGGCGGGACCCATCCCATGCGAGGCCGGCGACGGAGACCAGATCCCGAACCAAAAACCGAAAACGGACCGGGGACAAACAGGGTGCTGATGCTGTGCAGACACCGATGTGAAGCCCTGACGTCTGCGGCCGACGAGCCGATCCCGTACCAGAAGACGTCGGCCGTCAACGAGGCCCTTAAACCGTCCCAACTCAACTGGGGAGGCCGCATTCCACACACTGCAATGCATATGGTTCCATTCAGAGCTGACGATGCCTCGATTGAGATACTTTGTGTTGTGTCTGCAGTGGGGCGGGCCATGGCCACATGTCTGCCTGCGGGGCAGTAGAGCGGGCGTCTGTCCGTGTTGTCCGCTCCCACACGGTCTCCCTCGCTGTTGGCGTCCACACACAGACGCACCCCCGTGCCTCACGTTCATGGGCACATGCACCCCCGGGGTTGCTCCAACCAGAGGCACTGTCAGTGAGTGATTTCCAGGCGTCCTGGCCGCTCTGACAAACGTGCGGGAGGCGCCCGGGCCCGGCTGGCTAACCGCTTGTCCTGCTGTCCCGGCACTGTCCCAGGAGTAATCGCTGGGACAGCCATTCCAGCCCTAGGTTTTTATGCAAAGTTACGGACGGGCCGGCGAGATTGGGGGAAATGGTCAGTGCAGTGATGAGGCAGAAAGTTCCTAGTACATTAATTCGGTCACTTTTATTACGTCGTGTTGGTATCGCTCCCGGAATAAACTTGGACATTAGCAAAGGGCTCTGCAGCGAGCGCTCTGCTGAAGTCTACTCGATAAACTCAATTTTATTAGACCTTCTGATGGGCTTGGATGTCGCTGTTGCGGGTGCTGCCGCTGATGCCACACTACTTTCCTCCAAAGTAACAGTGGTGCTGTTTGCGATTGTCAAGTTGGACACCTTGATAGTGTCTCCGATCTCATCATCGGCTTCTAACTCATCTTCCTCCTCAATTATAACTTTCGTTTTTCTTTTCTTGACACTGTTGCATGGCCCAGTATGCCGGATTTTTGTTGCTAGAGAGTAACAAAACAACCAGTAAGAAATTCAACTGTAAATATTAGACATAACGAGCAAAAGACTAACTTACCCTCTCCGACAATGCACCCTTCAATCTTTACGTCACACAAGCTGTTGAAGGTTCTCGTGGACGAACCAACCTGGGCACATACTGTTCTTTGCTTCGGTTTACACAAGCTATCGCACGCATCGACCTTGTCGTATGACTGGAGTGATGTCTCAGAATTACGTACTAATGTCCGAGACGCCTTCGCACGGTTTAAAGTTCGTGCCGTAGACGTGAAGTCACTGTCTACCACTATGGGCAGTCCGCGCCATGTTGTCCCCCTCATGTGGTACTTTCGAGGAGCAGAATCTGATTTTATTGAACTTTTAGTGGTGAGTTCCGGCGCTAAAGATGTGATTGAAGATAATGATAATATCAAGGTCTCGGTAACTGTTTGTTTTTCCACGACTGTAAAAGTCTGCGCGTCTGTCAAAGTACTTGAGCTAAGTGCAGGGAAAGATGGCGTGAGCGATTTTTCAGTGCTTCTTCCAGTGGTAGTTTCAGTATTATCTATCGGTGACCAAGATGTTTTAGATGGAATCCGTTCGACTAAGATAGACTCGTGAGCTGTTGAATACTGCAACACAGGTTTAGTTGCGACTACAATATTTTCGTCTGATTCAGTTAAAACGTGCTTTGGATGTTGTGTTTCATTGTTCTGAAGAACTGATGTGGTCAGCTCAGATGCGTGTATCACGTCTTGCGCGTCTTCTGTTGTTTCTTTATAGTATTTTGTGCTGGTCTCCGCATCTAGTTTTTCCAATATGGTCAACAATTTTTTCAACACCCAGGGTACATTTTGTGTGACAGTCGACAGTGGAGCATCAGTATTTGTCTTGGAATGCTCTCTTAGTGAGCTCGTGGAGCTCATTGTTTCGGGTGGCGTTTGGGATATTCTCAAATCACCCTCTGCTGGCTCCAGTTTCATCATCCCAGGACCTGGTTGTGTTGAAGAGAAGCCATGAATCTGCTGTTGTTCTGCCATGATCGCGTCACCTTCAATTTCCGTGTCGTTTTTATCAAGTCGTTCCGATGCTTCGATATCTCCCAGAGCTTCAATTTCCTCCGTTGTTGTTGACGGCCCGACCGTCTTCTTCCTTTTCTTTGCGGTTTTTTTGTGTGCTTTGGTGGACGATTTTCGTTGACCTATTTCGATCATTCCCGATATGGTGTCGTCGGAAGGTCGCGAACTCTGTTTTGGAAATCTATGAACCGTTTCATCATGGTTGTGAGGTGATTTTGTAATTTTGTAATGAATGGTTATTGGTTGACTGATTGATTGATTATTGATCTTCACCGACATTTTCTTCGAGATTTCTGAAGGCTTCGCTGTGCTGCGTCTATCCAAATGATTCTGAAGTATTGTCGCGCCATGGTAACTATGACGGACATTTTTATCGTTTTCGGAGGGATTCTTATGATTTAAAAATTGTTCACCTTCAGGAGAAGTCTTGTGAATGTCATCACTTTCAGGTGCTTCTTTGTGGTGCTGTAACTGATCGCTGTCAGTTGATTTTATGAATGTCGTTGCAGCAGGAATGTCTTTGTTTCCAGAGTCAATGCGACTCTCAATATCAAAAATTCCATAAACGCTCAAAGGCGTAGAAAAACTAATAGAACTAGAACCCATGACTGTTTGTAATGGCTTCCTTTCGCCCTGTTTCGTGGGCTTAAAGACTTGCCGTGATTCTAGTTTTGCACTAGTTTCTGAACGGGTTGATTCATCTAAATTTCGAAGAGTGTCGTCTTTTCCCCTCGATTCGTCATTATGGCTGGGAGAAGAATTTGTTTCCTGCTGGGGAAAATGGGTCGTGTCGATCGCACCCTGCTTGGTGCGTGGCGTGGAACTTTTGTAGGCAAGAGTTAAAATGGATCCGGAGAGTCGATTCAGCGACGCTTTCTCTTCGAAAGAGAGACGCGGTTTCAACAAAGTCGCAGTCGTCGTCAATGTGGACCTCTTGCCGCGTGACCTTTTGTCGCTGTTCAGAGCACGGGCGGATGCCGATGCCTTTCTGTCATAATCCAGTGCACTGTGAGGTCTGCAGATCATTTCTATCACAATCTTCTCCGTGTCGTTCTTCCAATAATCTTCAAGCTCGGAGATTTTGTGTGCTATTTCCGGCGAGCAGTCGCCGGTATCTGTGTACAGAACAACTACGTTGCCCTCAGTAGCTATCCTAGTCGTGGACCGCTGGAGCATGTCATTTTTGGCTGTAGTGCTAATGGCCGGTTGAGCGCCCACAGTGGAAGCACGCTCAACGCGGGTTTGCGGAATATCATCGTTACACAAGTTCTTCGCTGTTGTGATTCGACTGAGGATGTCACCTGCGCCCGTAAAAGATTTGTAGTCTTCATTACTCGATTTCGGTGTATTTGATGAAACTTCCTGTGGCGTGTGTAACACAGAAGATGTCGATTTGGCGATAGATCCGTTGCCTCTTTCCCCTGTCAAGTCTGAACCCTGCAACACTTTCTTCAGAATTGGCATTTTAGAGAGACCAGAAACGATCACTTCCGATATAGTTCTTAAGTGATTAGCGGCATTGTCTGCGGAATTCAGGGTATTGCTCAATTTTGGTTTATATTGAACCAATAGCTTCTCACTAGCCAGTGTCCGAGTGTCATTGAAATAAGTTACGGAAACGGATATTTGAATGTGAGTGTGGTTACTGTTATTGGGATCCACATATGAGTCCATCAGTCCATTTTGTTTTTCCTGAATTGGTCTGATAGGAGGAGCCGCTTCTGCTAGGTGAGCTGGGGAAGCATAGCTGAGCGGCGTCGCTGTTACAGTCACATGATAGGAGGAGCTTTTCTTCGCAGTTTCGTATGATTGCATCGTTGTCTGGCGAGACGAAGGGAAATGTGGCGTGCTTGGCACAACACTCATGGTGTGTTCTGTCCTTGTGAGGTGTTCATCCTGTTGGAAGTCTCCTGGTTTATCGTCCATTTTGAATCCTGGTTGGATATTCTTCAGTTTATTCGGATACGTTATAACAATTGCTTTCCGGTCCGGTTTAAAGGATTCGCTAGGTGCGAAATTGGAGATAGGTCTTCTTTTTGTCGTTATCTCAGCTGCCGCGTCAGTGCTTTCGATCCTTGTTTCGTGGACGGGGGAAGAGTTATCCGATCCAATCACAGACTTAGTTTTCAGAGACGCGATGGTTGTCGATTTCGGAGGAAATTGTGTGATGACAGCACTTGAAATTGATGATTTTGGTATTCCAGCCGAGCTGCTCATCCCGGAGGGTTTTAAGGTGCTGGATACAACTCCGAAGAGAGAAATAGGTTCTTTTAAAGTCGCCTCAGATGACAAGGATGCTGCAGATGCAGGAGGGGCCACTGTTTGACTGACCTTGGCGGCATCATCCCGAAGCCCCTGCAGTATGTTCCATGTTTCCAACAATAGGTGTTTTACACTTATCGTACTGGTGGTGGGGTTCAGCGCGTCGCTGTAGGTTTTTTCCGTTTTATTGCCAGGATCCCATGCGTTGGCAGCTGTCACAAATGCATTTCCTGCCGATTCGTGCCGCCCCGCACTTTCCGAAGATGAGGCAGCTCGGTCTTCCGGGAATATACGTTGCTTCTCCTCTGCTGCGTCGACAGTGTGGAAGTCCCTGGCAGTCGATGTTGGGGTCTTGAGTGACCTCAGCGTAGTCTCGTCTGTAGCTGCAATGTCTTTTTCGTGCTTTTGTTTCGCGGGCACAACAGGCAGCCGATGGATTCCGCCGTCTGTAGATTCGTCTCCTCGGCCAGCGATCGTCGTGGTTGGGGTTGCCGCCATTGCGTTTGAATGCGAACTAATCGGGGAGGCTGCCATCTCACGCACACTGGCCCTCCTGAGTGGGGGCTCCTCGTCGTCTGGAGGCATGGCCAGCATGGCAGTGTCTGCGACGGCGGGCTTTCTGTCCCGGGGACTAGCGCTCTTCCCGCTCGATGCGGTGGTCACTTCTTCTGTCCTGTTCAGAGGCTTTCTGGGTCTTCTGGTGGCTTCCTGGTCTCTGCGGTCCTCCAAGTGCCCCGTGGAGTACGCCCTGGACAGGCCAGCCGCGGGGGCCTCCTGGGCACCCGGCCGGTGCGCAGGGACGACGGGGGATCTCTCCGGAGTGCCCGGAGCAGCAGGCTCCTCGGGGGCCGGGAGGATGACGGCTCTCGGCGTGGGGACCAGCGGTGGGGACCACGAGTCCTCCACGTGGCTGATGGGCGGCGATACGCTGCGCAGGATCGTCTTGAGGAACTCGCTGATACTCTCCGCGGACAGCAGCTTGCTCTCGAAGTTGCCGACGTTGACGGTCATGGGCGGGGGGCGGTTGTCAACAAGGCCCGTGGCGTTGGAGGGGTCGTGGCTGGCCGTGGGAGCCATCAGGGCAGCGCTCGTCACGTCGGTGCGGGTCGACTCGTCAACCACCCGCCTGCCCATCTGGATGGCAGTGGGCAACCTCCTCGCCGGCGTTGGCAGGGTGACGACGGAGGACGCCGTCCTCGTAGCGGTCCCCAGGTAGGCGGGGGTGGTCGTCACGTCACTCCTACTCCGTGAGGACCCCGTCGGAATGGACGCTCCGGCAGGCGCCGCAGTACCCATCTCTGCTTCAGGGTGGGGCCAGACTGAAGGCGTGGTGTAAACGGAGGACGCCGTCCTCAGGGCGGGGGTGGTCGTAGTGTCACTTCTGCTCCGCGAGGACCCCGTTGGAGTGAACACGCCGGCGGCTGTCCCTGCACCTAACTCTGCTTCAGGACGAGGCCAGCCTGAGGCCATGGTAAAAGCGGAGGACGCCGTCCTCGCGGCGGTCCCCAGGTGGGCGGGGGTAGTCGTCACGTCACTCCTACTCTGCGGGGACCCCATCGTAGAGGCCGCGCCACTTGCTGTAACTGCACTAGACTCTGCTTCAGGGTGGGGCAAGACTGACGCGATAGTGAAGACGGAGGACGCCGTCCTCGCGGTGGTACCTAAGTGAGCAGAGGTGGTCGTCGCGTCACTCCTGCTCCGCGACACCCCCGTCACCGTTAGAGCAGCCGCGCCTGCGGCTGTCCCTACACCTAACTCTGCATCAGGATGGGGCCAGACTGAGGCCGTGGTGAGGACGGAGGACGCCGTCCTTGCATTGCTCCCCGGATGGGCGGGGTTGGGCGTCGCTTCGCTCTTGCTTCGCGAGGACCCCGTCAGAGTGGAGGCGCTGGCTGCCGCCGCTGCACCCAACTCTGCTTCAGGGTGAGGCGAGACTAAGGCCGTGATGAAAACGGAGGACGCCGTCCTCGCGGCGGTCCCCAAGTGGGTGGGGGTGGGTGTTACATCACTTTTGCCCCGCGATGATCCCGTCAGGGGGGAGGAGCCGGCTGCCGCCGCTGTACCCAGCTCTGTTTCAGGATGAGGCGGGACTGACGCCGTAGTGAAAACGGAGGACGCCGTCCTCGTGGCAGTCCCCGGGTGGGCTGGGATGGGTGTCGTGTCACTTCTGCTCCGAGAGGACCCCGTCGGAGTGGACGCGCCGCTGGCCGCCACTGCACCAGACTCTACATCAGGATGGACCCAGACTGATACCGTGTTGAGGACGGAGGACGCAGTCCTCGCGGTGGTTCCCAGGTGGGCGGGGGTAGTTGTCACGTCACTCCTGCTCCGCGAGGACCCTGTCAGAGAGGAGGCGCCGGCTCCTGCCGCTGCACTCAACTCTGCTTCAGGATGAGGCAAGGTTGATGCCGTAGTGAAAACGGAGGACGCCGTCCTCGCGGTGGTTCCCAGGTGGGCGGGGGTTGTTGTCGCGTCACTCCTGCTCCGCGAGGACCCCGTCGGAGTAGAACGCCAGCGGCCGTCCCTGGACCCAACTCTGCTTCAGGACGGGGCGAGACTGATGCCGTAGTGAAAACGGAGGACGCCGTCCTCGCGGTGGTTCCCGGGTGGGCGGGGGTTGTTGTCGCGTCACTCCTGCTCCGCGAGGACCCCGTCGGAGTAGACACGCCAGCGGCCGTCCCTGGACCCAACTCTGCTTCAGGACGGGGCGAGACTGATGCCGTAGTGAAAACGGAGGACGCCGTCCTCGCGGTGGTTCCCAGGTGGGCGGGGGTTGTTGTCGCGTCACTCCTGCTCCGCGAGGACCCCGTCGGAGTAGACACGCCAGCGGCCGTCCCTGGACCCAACTCTGCTTCAGGACGGGGCGAGACTGATGCCGTAGTGAAAACGGAGGACGCCGTCCTCGCGGTGGTTCCCGGGTGGGCGGGGGTTGTTGTCGCGTCACTCCTGCTCCGCGAGGACCCCGTCGGAGTAGACACGCCAGCGGCCGTCCCTGGACCCAACTCTGCTTCAGGACGGGGCGAGACTGATGCCGTAGTGAAAACGGAGGACGCCGTCCTCGCGGTGGTTCCCAGGTGGGCGGGGGTTGTTGTCGCGTCACTCCTGCTCCGCGAGGACCCCGTCGGAGTAGACACGCCAGCGGCCGTCCCTGGACCCAACTCTGCTTCAGGACGGGGCCAGACTGACACCGTCCTCGTAGTGCTCCCCAGGTGGACGGGGGTGGTCATCACGTCATACCTGCTCCGCGAGGACCCCGTCGGAGTCGCCGCGCCGGCGGCCGCTGCTGCACCAAACTCTGCTTCAGGAAGGTGCCAGCCTGATACGACCGCCGCGGCACGGCAGATCGTGCTGTGGGCACTCACCGAGGAGGACTGCTAGGACCGCAGTAACGTGCATGTAGCCCGGCGCCGACCGCCCTCACGGCGCGACAGCAAGCGAGCCCCGGGAGCGCGGGCCGCCCGCTCACGGGACATTAACCACCGCCGCCTCACAATGCAGGGCACAGCACGGCATGCCTTGATCGACACTGCTGGCATTGCTGGTCGTGTGAAACACACGGGGGAGGGGGGCGCCGTAAGCCCTCTGAGGTGAAGAGCCCGTACCCTGACGCACAAACCGGCCGGCAGTCGGTGCGGTCGCAGTGACGTCGGCAGCCCTGTTCGGTGTTATTCCTCGGCAAAACTGAACGCGGCTGTTGGCATGTGCGGTGCCTCGACACGCCGCCGCGGGCCCGCTGATGAGTGACGGCCGGCGGCATTCTCCATCCCTTTCCTCCCCCTCCTACCCCTCGTCCTCCTTCTTTTTTCTCCGTAATTAATTCGCGTTTAATTATAGGTCCCGCGTGGCCGGCCGAGCTGCTCATTTTATTTCTGCGGGCAATGGAAAAGGAACGCGCACTGGGCGCCGAGTCGTTTGCCGGCCGTACAATGGGGGAGGAAAAGCCAGAAAAGCCGAGCCGAGCCGAGCCGAGCCGAGCCGGGCCGGGCCGAGCCGAGCCGAGCCGAGCCGAGCCGAGCCGAGCCGAGCCGGGCCGGGCCGGGCCGGGCCGGGCCGGGCCGAGCCGAGCCCAGAACGGGGGTGTCTGCTGGCGATTCTGCGCGACAGATTGGAAGCTTTGCAGGTTTGCTCATTAGTGGGATGATGGCGACGAACCAGGTCAAGGACTTGGCGTTTGGCTCGGCCCCGGGCTCCGCCGGGCTCCGCCGGGCTCCGCCGGGTTCTGCGGTTGGGGCGGACGAGCCGAGGCGAAGCTCGCTTGCGTCCCGAACTTGCCGGATAACCCGGGGCCCCGGGGCCCCGGGGCTTACAGCATCCCCATCGCGCACGTCCCCCTTCCTTCTTAACACGTTTTCCTCGCTGCTCTCCGCCGGCGGCCGGAGGGCTCATCCCGCTCGCTCGGGAACAAACCAATCTCTGTAGTCACCCCTTCGGAAGTCTAAATAATAAATGATGGCGAGGCCAGCGGGTGAAGCGGGGTGAAGCGGGGTGAAGCTTCGCGAGCGGGCCGGGCGCCCCGCCCTGCCTGCGGCCGCCGGGTGCGCGTTCGGAAATTGATTTTTAACGAGGACCGCTCCACTTTCACCGCAAAAGAAAAGACGGCAAGAGAGGTGAGGCTGCGGGGGCCCCGCGGGAGCGCGCTTATGGACTGGCCTCTTACGCAAAAGGGAGCAATTTTCCAGTCCGGGGCGCAGAGGAGGAGAGAGAGAGAGAGAGAGAGAGAGAGAGAGAGAGAGAGAGAGAGAGAGAGAGAGAGAGAGAGAGGTGTCCCGAAGAAGAAGATGATGTTGTGGCGAGGCGTAAGCAGCAATGAGCTTGGTGTGTCTGTTGTGGCGCGGCCGGTGGCCGTGCTCCCCCACTATCGCCCCCCCCCCACCCCCCCACCCAGGCAGAGCCTCCGCCTGATTTAACGCAATCTAACCCCTATCCCCTTCCACACCGCAGTAGCGCGGTAGCAGCAGCAGTCGCAAAAAGGTTAGCTACTTCCCCCACCCCTTCCCCCTCTCTTCTCCCCCCGGGGCCATGATGAGTCACGGCCGGAGTTACTCACTGTGTGCCTCCTTTTTTTTTTATTATGCTATTTGATAAGGCCGAATGCTAACGCTGGCCTGGAACGTTCACTCCATCCTCCCTTCTCATCCGCCCTTCTACCTCGTCTTTATCCTCCTTTCGTCTTTCCCCACGCACGAGCCGCCACATGCGCAGTCTGCTAATTAAAAGCGAACGACGGGAAACAATACAGGACAGGATGCAGTCGTCGGTAGCCGCAGCCGCAGCCGCAGCCGCTGTGTCTGGTGCCGGCGCCCGCTGCTCTGCTACGCCGCACACCGCTCGCCCCGCATTTCGTTTCCGGGCGGAGAAAAAGGGTGCGAAATCATTTCCCTGCGGCTCTGTAAAGCTGAGGTGACTACCAGTATGGTGATGTGATGTAGACTGTTCAGGGGCCGCGTGACGCGCAATCGAGGTGATTTAAATATTTGATTCTAAACGCGAAAAATCAAGGTGCGCGCAGCGCGCAGGGCGGCTGGCGCGCGGGGAGCGCCCGGACGGTAGGCAGCACTGCCGACGCGCGCGCTCGGCGGGCTGGCCTAGGCCGCTGAGCCAGGCGCCATGGCCCTGTGGTGTGCTCCCTGCGTCTCGTCTCGTCCAGCCTCCGGCCGCCTCCCTCGCGTTTGTCATCGTGACGATTGCGAGAGTGCGGCAGTATAGGAGAGGTTGGTCACATATTACGCATCACCACAGCGTCAATATTTCCTGAAACATCAATTTAAAGCCCCCCCCCCCAAAAAAAATATCACACCGACCCAGCTGCGCGGATAGCCGGCTTCACGCATATTACACACGGCCCCGTGTCAGCGGATCCACTTTACTTTTCGAGGAGGGCGGCCCACGTGCCGCGGTGCGTGTTCGCGGAGGAGGTGAGAACTGAGACCACCCCCTCCTTGTCGCGGCCATGGCCATAGCCGCCCCTTGCCCTGTCCTACCCCCGCCGGGCCGGGTACGACCTCTAGCCAGGCCGGGCCAGGAGGCGCCGCGCCCCCCAAGACCGACTCCAGATTACGATTAGGTAAGCTTCTGGCAAATTGAGACACATGGCGGCGCCGGCAGCGCCTGCAGTAGCGGCGGGATCAGCCCCGGCGGGCCGGACTGGAGGCTGGAGGCTGCTGGAGGCTGCTGGAGGCTGCCGGAGGCCTAGCGGTGGTACAGCAGGAGCCGGCAGGAGCGAGGCTGTGCTGTGCGAGGGGCGGCGGGGGCGGACGTGTCAGTGTTACCTGCACGCGATACGGCTGAGAAGAGGTCCTTGCCATTTTCACTCGTTCTTCCTGTACTACTACTATGACGTAGAAGCAGAAAAGGACGAGTATTGCGCTCGCCCTGTCAGTTAAGACCTCTATTCAGCTAGAAAAGTACAGAACGGAGGGATTCTGTTTTGGGGGCGTTTTGGTTGGTCATTGAATAAGTTTCGTAAGTTACATAACAAATTTCTGAAAAACAAGAAACAAAAATACTCGTTTGAAGAGACCGCAGATCGGTGGTAGTTTCTCTTGGGACCAGCCGTCGCCAGCAGCCAACAACACTTTTCGCGTCCACTGCTGGGCTTGGAGTAATATACCAGTGGCTAAGTCCAATTAAAATGTAAGAAAGATTGAGAAAAAAAATTGTCTTTGATGCTCATGACCCCAGAAAACGAAACGGTGAGCAGGTATGCAACCCAAACTACACCTCTCGCCGACCTATGGATCCCACGTTGCTACTGAGCAACTGAGGCTGCTCCAGTACTTCTTTAGACCTCCCCAATCGGTTCGTACCAATTTAGTCAAAATTTGGACCACAAAATTTTTAGAGACAAAAAGAACGAGTGTCCTAGAACACTAATGCATTCTGCCCGCCTGTCTTGTTAAGAATTTTGACGAAAAATATTATATGTTTTTTTGGGTGCAGTGTGTTTGGACCGGCCCCTAGACATGGTTTCATCATGAAATTGGTGCCTGATGACACTCATGACCCCGGAAAAGCCGAGAAACATGTCCACGCCTAGAAGGTAGGCAGCCCAAACTACTTTTCAAGTCTTGCACACACGCTCGCACGCACATAACTTTACAGAACCCGGGAGCTACGGCAAGCGGCGTGCGTCACGCGGCCTAATATCCCTTAGTGTTATTGTACAGTTTCTAATCGCACAGACAAAAATTAGTTCTGTTTTGAGCCGCCTCCTCACATAGAAGGTGCCGTGCTGTTGTCGGTTATAAACCAAACGTGACGCGTGACTTTTGGAAGCGTACGCGATAAAGGCCCACGTGGTTTGTGAACAGTTCTCTCGTGTGGTGTGGTGTGTGAGGGGCGAAAATCAGACGTTCCGGCCGGCGCCTGCCCCCGCCGCCCCGCCCCTGCCATCTCCGGGGTGCGTGACGAACTCCCCCGATAGAATCGGCCAGCCGCTGGCCGGTCCGGCGGGGCTGGGATCGGGTCAGCAAACCCACCACGCACCGTAATTCGTACGCCCGGAGCGCCCCCGCTCCGGTCCGGCCCGCCTCGACCCAACGCCGACGCCCATGGCAGGGGAGAGGGAGGAGGGGCTGCGTCCTCACGGTCTCCCTCCAGTTTCCAAATGCCAACAAGGACAGAACGCCCGTCGGGTCTGTTTCGAACGTGTAAGTAGTGTCAGAAGCAGTCTACCTCTGAGCCTCGACCGCGTGTGGATGCGTACAAAGCAAGGAGTGCCTTAATTTTAAATCTTTTTTTTTTTGGGGGGGGGGGAGGGAGTCTGGTGTTCTGCTTTGTTTTTCCTAGTTTTCCCTGTATTTTCTAAGTTTTCCAATTTTCCTTTTTCTTTCGATTTTATCCGGTCTTTTCCTGAATATCATAGGGTGTAAATAGATGTGTTCATTTTTAGTTAGGGCACGGCCATGGTTAGCCGAGTCCATGTCACCCACAGAGGAAGAGACACGAGAGTCATTTCGGATGCAGCCCGATCAGAGCCGCGTTCATCGGCATCGCATCGATACGATGGCTGGCTGTCACAACTTCGGTCGTAAAGACCTGCTCTTTACTCCCCTACCCCACCCAACCACTTATCTCCCTACCAGCTCGGCGTAAAATTTCACCGTTGATGCTCTGTGTTCTTTGGGATACTCTCTCTTGTCCCATCAATTTTTCCATCAACCACCAGTCTCCACCACACTATCATTGATTTTTCTCAAATTTAATTCAGTTGGGTTGAGTGTTTCAATTTTAGTCATAATCAAGTTCTAAATGCTGGATGATATCGTACATCACTAGTGTAATTGGTAAATATTTAACTCAATTTATCTTAGGATTGCAGAAACCTATAGTTCAGCAAGTTTCTCTATTTGAATGTGTGGGTTCACCATTTCAGCAAACAGGTCTCTTGCCATGAACTCGCGAATACCATATAATTTTTCTCAGTCTTTCCATGATTTCCATAATTGTAGGAATTAGAGGAGAAGGAAGTGTAAACAGACGACCAATGGGTTTTGAATATTTTTTTATTGAATAGTAAAGGGACAAATCTACTTAGCAGCGTGCTTTCGCATCTGGGTCAGGATGTTGGAGAGCTCTTCACGCTTCCTCTTGGCACGGATGTGGGTACCCAACTGCAAACAGAATTCAGAAACTAATTAGAATTTCATACTTAACTAAACAAAAGAAAACTTAGTTCAACACATTCCTATTCAATTCAAATCACACTTAATAATAAAACTGGGTGAGGATTACATTAACTTAATTTGTCAATACATAAATAATGCATTGATAATGCAGTGACAATCATAAAAAACAGAAATTGCAAGCAGAGTTCGGAAGCTGATATATTTTAAACTAAAAGTTGTGCAGCAAACATTGCAGATTACCCACAAAAAATTTAGGAGACTAAAAGCCATATGATACTTAGATACTTCTGTATAAGCAAGTGAAAAGTTTAAGTTGGACAAAAAAATGGAACTGAACAGCACACAGCGTGCAGTGGTGCCATGTCATTGTTTTAATGCAAACCTGCAATTATGACCCATAGGTTATTCTACAGCAGATATGTTCAGAAAAACAAATGCAACCAATTTGAAAATAAAAATACAGGTATGCACACGATTTGAACAGAGAATCTGTATATCCTAATAGTAATTTACTGGTAGCATCACAACAATTTAACTCACCCTCCTCTTCAGGTACTTCAGTGCCCTCTTATCCTTGGAAACCTTCAGCAATTCCATAGCACGCCTCTCATATGGGGCATGACCGACAACTTCACGAACAAGGTCCCTGATGAACTTTGTGTGCTTTGTGGCAACCTAGAACACCAAATTACGTAATTTTAATTCATTGCCATAGATGAAGTCAAGAATTAAATGTATGCAATACTACTTACACCCTTGTTTCTGGATGGCCTGATACGCTTAGTCCACCCAAGATCTTTGCCCTTCTTGGATCCAGGCTTGGCTACAGTTAGCTTCTGGGTTTGGTGGCCCTTGGTAAGGCCCACAGCAATCTCGTACCGTGGAGCCATGCTGAAACAAATCCACACAAAAGTTTAGTAAGGATAAAGTTCCATCCAAACAAAACTTGCTTCCCTGGGTCCTTGTTTACGTGACCGGCATCATGATTTATCCCAAAAGTATTAAAACAAAACAACGGAGAAATGACGTGTGAAAGATTTATTTAAAATGATCACTAAGGAGGCAATATTAAGAGAAAAATAACCCCGTACGAACACGTCTGTGATGCCGCGTAACCTAACAACATGCACAGACTAACTTGCCCAAAGCAAGAATGAAATGGCTCAGACAGATACAAGTAAATTAATATTAACGGTCAGAATAATTTGTCACAATGATCTTAGGAATCAAAGAGCAAACCAAGTGAAGCAATGTGTAGGATTTCGCGAATTCTAGAACCACAACGGCAACATCTAGGAGGTTAACTGTCCCATCCCCAAGTATCATTGTAATTTACAAACTTTCACGACTCCGGGGTACGAATCGTATGGTTACAGCCCCACAAACGAATTTGGATGAATATAAAAATTCATAAACTTCAAGGAAACTAGTAAAGATCACATTTTATATGACAGATAAACAGAATATTTCACTCACTTGCTGAGGCTTAGTTCACGTCGCTACACACCGGAAGAAAGCGCGTGTTCCTGGCAGCCCGAGTTATGTTCTTATTCTTCTTGTTGTTCTTCGGTTGTGAGTACCTACCTCCGTGGTACGGCCAGGGGTCTGAGAATTTACTTAAGCAAGTATACTTCATTGAGCGAAATATCTGACAAATAAAAACAGGGACCCAATATTTGGAATTAAATTACAATGCTTCTTTCTTGTATTTGATTTCATCAGTGTTCGCCCATAGTACAAAATTTTGATTATTTTTTTTTGTGCAAAGGTTGGCGAAGGGATCGATCCGCACTTCAAGGCTACCAACTCTTCGCACCCTGGAGACAGATCGCTTTTGCTTGCGGATTCGGTTTTGATCAGAGTAATCAAGATTGTTTTTGATTTTTATATTATTTCTGAACTTTGCTTTTGGTCTGTGTAGAGTTTTATCATTCGGTCTTTGCATTATTACGTAACATTTGAGGTAGTTTTTTTCGATCTGTCGTCGTCGTCTGCTTCGCCCAAAACTTTGGGGGTGTATGATATAGAACAAGAATTTCTGTCAAAATTTAATTGAAAACATTGAATTACCTCTAGCGCTGCAACCAAAATACGTGTAGATTAGTCTTTACTAATTTTCGAGCATCTTGCATGCTGATTTGCTTCTCGAGTTCTATCTGGCAGCAAGGTTTTGTATGTCCTTACGAGCTGCAGTTTCCACCCATCAGCACTCAGTTGCTGAAATCGAGTACATGACTTTACTTCCTTTTGTTGCTCGTAAAATCTCTTAAAATTGAGGACACAAGTGTGTTAGATTGCTCGACAATGTCGGGTGATCGTGTTGGGAGGGTTCTTAGAGGAAGCCCATCGCAGTACGTTAAATTGAATATAGGGGGTACTCTGCACTACACTACGATAGGGACCCTAACCAAACATGATACTATGTTGCGGGCGATGTTTAGTGGCCGTATGGAAGTCCTCACAGATTCAGAAGGTAAAATAAATAGAAATTATAATAATTTTGCAATTATTTGTATTCTTTGGTAACTTAGAGGCCCTATAATTATTTTGTCTTCTAATTGCGACTGCATTGGGGTTACCGTTTAACAATTTGTCAGTTTAAATGAACAATGAACACCTGACTCATGTTTTTCCTTGCTCGAGATATTGTTTTGTTTCAACATCATATCGTTTTGAGCTTTAAAAGTGAGCTTCGCATGAAAATAAACATACTAAAACCACTCTTGAACTATTTCGCAGGTTGGATTCTGATCGACAGATGTGGAAACCACTTTGGATCAATCCTGAATTTCCTCCGAGATGGGTGTATTCCATTGCCAGAATCTGCCAAAGAAACAGCTGAGTTGCTGGCAGAAGCAAAATATTACTGCATATCAGACCTTGCTGAAAGCTGCGAACGGGCCTTACAGAAGAAACAGAGAGAGGCTGAACCCATTTGTAGAGTGGCTCTCATCACATCCCAAAAAGAAGAACAACTTCTCATAAATTCAACAACCAAGGTATATTTATTTTTATCAGCTTTATATGAGGATGATCTTGAATCTTCTGATGGCAACTGTGTATTATTTATTCCTTTTCCAGCCAATTGTAAAGCTTCTGATCAATAGACATAATAACAAGTATTCATACACAAGGTGAGGTTCATGAAAGAAATATTTATATTAAATTGTTACGAAAATCTTGCTGACATTTGTTAGTGATGCAGTTTTGTTTTATTCACACCTTATCTAATCTTACAGCACATCTGATGATAACTTATTGAAAAATATTGAGCTTTTTGACAAGCTTTCACTTCGGTACAGCATGCGGCTCATGTTTATTAAGGATGTTATTGGATCAAGTGAAATATGTTGCTGGTCTTTTTATGGTCATGGAAAGAAAGTTGCTGAGGTGTGCTGTACCTCTATTGTTTATGCCACAGACAAAAAACATACCAAGGTAAATATGGGACACAAAGAGATGACTTAATTACTCTCACTTCTTTGGACGCTTATCTTAATTTATTAAACCATAAATTGTACTGATTGTATATTTCTTGTAGGTCGAGTTCCCTGAGGCAAGAATATTTGAGGAAACTTTACATCTATTTTTGTATGAAGATCGTGCTGGCCCAGATCAAGAACTAATCCAGGCAACGTCTTCACGCTGTGGTGCTGTTGCAGGGATGTCCTCCTACACAAGTGATGAAGAAGAGGAGAGGTCAGGTCTGGCAAGGCTTCGCTCCAACAAACAGAACAATACCTAGGGGCGACAGCGGCTTCTGGAAAGGTGACCAAGTCACCGTCCAGGAGCTGCCATCTTTGTGAAGCTTGGATTTAAAAACTCCTAAAGCTACTTTGCAACTTCTGGAGGATATGCTTTGTAGCACAGGACAAAGACAACCAGTTTCACTTGTGACAATCGGACAAAAGTTATTGTCTGAAATTTGCAGAGACTTTTACATGTGCAAGGGGTTAAACCTTATTTGTAGCTGTAGCTGATAAATATGAGAATAAGCTACGTTACATGTTGAAGATTTTAAAAATGTATTGGATATTGAGGGACAAGTATTATGAAGTTTTTACTTTGACAAGTGTATAATATGGAATGCCCTAATTCATTCAGTTGGTTTGGGGAATTATCTCAATTTACTAATCGAATTACATTCCACTGTCAATGTATGGAATGCAAGGCAGGGTCCTTATTGTCTGCAATGCCATATTTTGACTTTACTTACCTGTATCAGCAGGTATTGCCATTGCTTTTATGCTGTAACTTACATCTACCAGTATGTATACAGTAATTTAACTTGGGACAACATATTCCTATGTGAAGTCTTGACTAATTTTTATTCATTGACACAGATATCCCAAATAATTTTTAAATACTGCTGTATTTCAAAGAAGTGGTTGTGTTTGACTGTTGAATGTGATTTATTCAGTATTTCTGTATCACTATGAAATCATAAGTGTTCTACAGATTAAAATTTTAACCACTGAACTTGCAATTTGTCTTGTTTCAGTGAGTATTATCTACTTAGTGCCAAAGTGAATTACAATGTACTGTGTATTAGGTTATTTCTATTAAGAATTGTTCCCTGGTTTCTAAACAATGCTTGAAACAAATGGATGGTGGATTTCAGTATGTTGTGATATGTAACTTTCATTTTTCTCTATTTTCATTCAAACATCTTTGACATTAAGACCATCTGGTGGTGAAGTTGCTTATTATGAATGTCTGCTTATGATATATTATCTGCTTTGTCCAGCTGGAATATTTTTCTGTTCAAAACTAATGTCACCACATTCATCTGTTACCTCTGTTGGCAAAAATAGATTAATTTCTTTGCCCTCTGTATTGCTAAATATTTTGGTTCATTTTCTGATACATGCTCATGACGTTCTTTTTCTCAAAGAAAGGAGTAGTTCAGCTATTTAAAATTACTGGTTTAAGGACTTTCCTATGTATGAAGATCGTGCTGGCCCAGATCAAGAACATTTATGTCCATCTGTATTTCGTTTGTTCTAAAAAGATGTGCTGTTGAAAATGTTAATATGTTCTGTACTGCACATCACTGCAATTTCAAGAATGCAGACAATGTACTTGGAGAAGATGTGCGCAAATGGCTTTTCTTATTTTCTTATGTATTCTAGGTAGCACTGTTTCAATTTTCCAATTAGTGTAAATGTGGTGGAATGGTGTATCTTTGTGTCTATAATAATGCCTGTGTAGGAATGGATGTGTAAAAATAACTATTGTGGCTGTGACATTGCAAGATTTGTGGGATATTGTTGAGTTTAGTGTGCGCTGTGTGCAAATGTGAGGGAATTCATCACAAGAACATATTTTATATTACGTTTTCTAGACTTTTTTGTAATGCTCTCAATCAAGTGTCATTCTATTGTATGGAGCAGTTGTGATACATAATCATCATTAAGATTTACTTTTCTAGGCAGTGTTATAAAATTGTTATATTATTATTGATGTTCGTCATTCAAATATAACTCAAGTATTTCACTCGAGTATCTCATTTGACTTCCCTTTCCTCGTCATCAACACATGACACCCTAAACCAACTCTTTGCAGATATGAGTGTGGCTAGGCACACTGATTTGTCAGTCAGTGATTCTTACACAGATGACGTGCGTGGTGAGTCACTCACGGTGAATGTGACTGTCTGAGGTCACGTATCTATGGCCTCTGTGACATAGTAAGGCGATTCATAATACCATGAAGGGCAGTAGCGCATGCGATTACACACACACGCGCCATGATGGAACCGGCGGTTCGGGAAAACATTAGTCCTACATCCTTCCCTCAGTTCTCGATGAAAAGGGCCGTCAGCCCCCCCCCCCCCCCCCACACACACACACACGGCAGTGACGCCATCGGTGACGTCGCTCCGCGCTGACCACACCTCTCTCGAGAACAGTGACGGCCAGGTGAGAAGGCGTGCGCGAATGTACGTCTGTACGAGGTGATGTCATTCCACGTAAAATTCCTCAAACTGGACGAGATACCAACTCGATGACCAGCCGCCGCGCTTCTATATTGGTACAAGGAGCGCCTGATGGTTAGGCAACCACGACTTCTCCGTGCGCGCGTGTCGTGCTGGGTGGCCTACCCCAACACTCGCAGGCGCTCGGCGTCGCCATTTCTGAACACCACGCGTCGTTGCGAATTCGGAGCCAAACAGCAAGCCCCGCACGGCAGTCCCTTGACCCAACTGCTGCTGATGTGGTGCTGACGAGTGTGTGCGTGAGTGGTGAGGTGCTGTGCTGAGTAAGGCTTGGACGGCCCCTGGCCACTTGAACTGTCTTGACAACCGTCTGGCCATTGCTGATGCAGCCGAGAAGGGCTACGTGCACCTCTTTGCACGCCGAGTGCACGATGACGGTGCCA
Organism: Odontothrips loti; assembly: GCA_038380765.1. Classification (NCBI taxonomy): domain Eukaryota; kingdom Metazoa; phylum Arthropoda; class Insecta; order Thysanoptera; family Thripidae; genus Odontothrips; species Odontothrips loti. The sequence continues at coordinate 9,694,925 of CM076250.1, forward strand.
CGCCCTGGCGCGTCCGTGACCCCGGCAGCGGCCGTCGGCCAGGTCAACAGCGCCCAGGCGGCGGCTCCAGTCAGCCAGCCTGCCTGGCAGCCTCTCTGGCAACCTGCTCGGCGACCTGCTTGGGGGGGGGGGGGGGTCACTTGTTACTTCCGCACGCCGCCGCCGGCCACTGGCCGTACGAGTTGTCCTGTCCTGACTCCTGTCCTGCCGGGGGGACCTCGAAAGTTGTCTGAGTCACACGGCGGCTCCTGCACGTCTCGTGTCGTGTCCTCCCCTCCCCTCCCCACCAAAGCACGAGCCCCGACTCGGTCCGACCCGTCATCGTCGGCTGCAAGAGGACGAGCCTCATTATCCACCGAAACCGGCGTAAATGCGGAAAGTTGTTGTCCCTTTGCAGTGGCGTGGCTTCTGGCCCCGGAGAGAGGGAAGTCCGGGATCAGAGACTCGCATGCACCCGGCTCTGGCTCGGCTCCGCTCCGAATCGCTTCCGGTCTGGGCGAATGAATCTGGTGGCCCTGAGAGGAGCCGTGCTGAGCGCCCCTCCAGGCCCTCCTGGCCCCGCCTGGCCCCGCCCCGGTCGATGGACGATGATGCAGTATGAGCAAAACAGAGCGAATGTCACGCCACGCCATGCCGCCGGCCCCCAGCCGGCCCCCGCCGGGCACACGGCCATGGTCCAGTGATTCGGTCTGCTCCAGCAGCGACAGCGACGCAGCGACGGCAGTCACAGCGCGGCAGTTCCCCGGGCTGGTTTTTTTTATTTCGTTTTTTGGACACGAAAAAACTCGGAAAGCTTTCCTGGATGGCGCGCCGCCGCTGAGCTTCGGTGTCCTGTTCACGTGATTACGCCTCCGCTCACCGGGTGACGCCACCGCCACACGTTTGGGGCCGAGAGAGCTGTGCGTCACATGACGAACTTCACTTCCCCGGCGCAAAAGTGACAAGAGCAGCGGTCGGCGAGCGGAAGAACGAGCGAGTTACAGCAGACTGCAAAATTTTATCGTGTAGCCTGAAGTCCAGCAGTTAGCTAGACTCGTTGCCAATTTCTGTCCCCAGGAGTCCGAGTGCAGCCATCGCTGACTCACAGTGTAGTCCTCGACGAGCTAAAGACGTGCCATGTGGGGCCCATCCCGGCATTCGTCACTGCTTGTTCGCAGCACACGACACCGAGCCGAAACGGCCTTGTGCCCCACCGACTGCGTCCGGAACGCGGCCCGTTGCCGTCTCTGTCGCACCCATCACAGCGGCGACCGGCGGACTCGCCACGTCTCACTCATTCCGGGCGCAGCCCAACCGAAGTATGCTCGTCAGGGAAGTCCCCAGGCCCGATCAAAATGGCATGGGAACAGCTGACAAAAGTGGTTCACGGGAGGCCACTTCGGGCGGCAAGTACACATGTAAAAGCAGCGGCTAAAGTAAAAGGTGTGTCGGGGGTCTGAAGGATAACTGGGAGACAAGTAGTATGAATAAATACAAGATTTCTGTTCATTTTCATTTCATAAAATCTATTTAATAAAATTATACAAAAGTCTTAACGTAATGTTTTTTCAAAGGTTTCACTATCAGTTTATGAGTGGTAAATGAATCCTGCAAAAGAGGATTTCGGACGGAGATTCCTGTATCCTTATTAAACCGGTAACTACATCTTTCTTTGGACTTGCTTAAGCTACATTGGCGCATGCCCCATTCATACAGTAAAATTGTCTCTCCTGTCTCAGATGTCTGAGATGGAATGGAAGTAAAATTTCTTGTAACAAGTCATCAGGAATGAAACAAATAAAATAATTTAAAATCTTAAATAGCTAAAATTATGTACGGTGGTTAAGAACATAACACATAATTTACATTTGTAACACTTCTTTTGATCACCTTGAAAACTAGTCAAGTAAATGAAACAAAAGCATTCCGACTTGGAGATCTTCAGTAACGGTTTGATCGCTCAGCCTTCTTGATAGCTCCAGCCAATCCCAACGCGAACCACACTCCAAGGAGCTGTAACAAAAAGGGGAAAAACTCCAGCTGCAAACCAAATGCCCAAAAACGAAAACGGAAGCATATCTTCGAGAAGCCGCTAGCTCACCTCAACAACAGCGACTCCGATAGCGACCCCGCCGACGAGCTTGCCGTTCTTGTAGACGAACTGCTTGATGGCGGACCTGCAGCCGTCGTGGTAGGCCACGACGGAGTTGCAGCCGCTCTGGCCTCCGCAGCAGGACGAGGGTATCGACCTTTTCCAGTAGGTGGGGCCGTCCTCACCGCAGCACTGGAGCTGCAGGGCCAACGACAACGATTAAGCAGATCCGTACATTTCTCATAAAGGCAAAAAGCACGAAACCCTTCGTCCCTCCCACCTTCTCCTGGAAGAAGTCGACAGCCTCAACGGCCAGCTTGTCGTCGCCTATTGTGGCTTCCTCGAACAATTTGCTGATGCCCTTGTTCATCTCGTCCTCGGCCTGGCCGCTGTACATGAAGGCCATGACGCAGGCCACCACCTCGACCACGATGAGCGCCAGCAGCAGGACGGCGAACTGAAAACGGAAGCGCAAGTCAGAGATGGCAAATCCAGCGAACCCTCGAGGGGAGGTGGGCCGCGCCACCTACCGTGACCAGCATGCAGTTGCTCTCGCGCACGGCGCCGCAGCAGCCGTAGAAGGCGATGACGAAGATGACGACGCCCACCGCGAGGATCACGACGGCGGACGAGCCGAGGTGGTTACCGATCTGCGACAGCGGGGCCGTGGCGTTGAGCGCCAGCGCGCCCAGGATCACCAGCAACAGGCCGCATATCTGCAACAACAAGAACACGCATCAGTAACAGGCGTCAATATCGGCCGCTCGGAGACGGCGGGGGCGTGGCGAGGGCGTCACCACAGTCACCACCCGCCCCGGCCCCGGCCCACAGGAAGTTGACACGAGAAGTCCGCTCTAGACAAGAGGTGAGGCGGGGCGCGCCGGAGAGTGCGACGCGGGGGGCACGGCCTCCGCTGGAGATAAGGTAAGCCCACGGCCCCTCCCCGGAGCGTCACACCCGTGTCCATGCCGTGCCGTGGCAGGCCGCGTGTGCGGGTGCGTGCCTCTCTTGAAATGGTCCCGAGCGCCTCGGAGGAGGCCTGGGCTGTGGTATGGAGACGTGCCGTGCCCCTCCCGGCGTGGCCTTGGCCTTGGCGGGGCGTAGCGTCGAGCGCCGCGAGCCTCCGCGCCGCCGTCATGGCCGTTCAGCATGCCGGAGAGAGGACGCCGCGTTCGAATAAGCGTCCGAGTCACAAGCCGAGGATCCCGTGCGCGCTCCTCGCCAGCAGCAGTGCTTCGGACGCAGCCATGCCGTGCCACGCATGCCCACCGCGTCCGGCCCGTGGAATACAAAGAGGATATTCAACAACTCGAATTTATTGGCGAATAAAAATGTGCGGCCCGCACACGGTACACACGGTACAGGGAGGTCGGTAGCGGCGGGCCGCAGGCAGGGCTGCTGGGCGTCCAAGCCGGCTGACCTCAGCCAAGGTCACGCCACGCGTGGTGTAGTGCGCGCACACGGTCCCTCTACTGTCAAGTGCCCTGCTACTGTACAGAGCGAAAAATGGATTATATTGCGAGCCTCCACTAGCCGGCCCCCCGCGGCGGCGGACAGCGTGCACGCGACCCACTGCTCCAGGTGGACATGAAGCCAAGGTCAGGTTCGCGTGCCCCCCCCCCTCCCCCTCCCCCCGCGGTCAGCAGCGGAAGCGCAAAGAGTCTACTTACTTCGTCTGGTACGCGATCGGCCGCAGTGGCTGGGAGAGATTCCCATCAGCGGAGAGATAGGGATGCACTTGGCTATGCAACTAGGGCGGGGTGAGGCGGTCCGCATGGCGGGCGGTGCCATTGACCTGATGCAAGCCGAGCACGCGAACTAGTACGGCGAGGGGAGGGGAGGGGGTTCCCTTCAGCGATGCACCTAAAAGGTTGGGGCAGCAGCAGGCGGCTGTCTTGTCTAGTGACGCCGTGTACTCCGCGGGCCTCGAAAAGCAGCTCCAGCTGAATATTGAGAAACCACCTCCTCGGTTTACGAGCACCCCAGTTCCAGGAGGAGGCCATTTCCAAATGGCAAAACGGGTCGGGAAATAACACGGCGGCGGAAGAACGGGGGAAGCGCGGAGAGGCGGGCAAGGACGGGCGGAGAAGGCGGGACCGTCCGGTCCGGTCGTCAAAATTGGTTTTGTTTTACAGCGCGCGGGAAGGTGATCGTTCGCACGCCCCTGCTGCCTCCGCTCCGGCCTTGCCTGCGGCTGCCCGCGGCTGCCCGCGCGGTCAGCCTCGACATTCACCACCAGCGGGGTGAAGGTCAGAGGTCAGCGTCGCAGGGGGCGCACACTACTTGCACTTCCCCTCTGCACGGCAACTCGGTGTCCCCGGGGGCTGACCGCAGCAGTGTTACCGCCGCCGCCCGCCGCCCCCCGAGGGGCTCCAACACGGGGCGCGCGCCGCTCGGCGTTCTAGTCGCATCTCCATTTAATGGCAGCCGTCCGTCACAAGGCTGACAATAACAGACCCCGGCCGCGCAAAATAAATCACGACATGGAAACAGGGCGGTGCGCGCAAAGGTGTGGAAGTCGCACAACCATCAGGAGTCGGTATTTGAACCCGGAACTCGCCCCCTAAAAATCGACCTCTAATGCACCCACATTTTCTTGGCTGCACTCTCGCCCACGGGCCGTTTTTAGCTCGGAGCAAAGGATTCTATAGGAATTCCTGCCCCTCCCTCCTCCGCGAGCAGCATAGCAGCGCGGAGGGCAGAAGCTAGCAGAAGCTCCCGAGCCTGGCGCCGCCAGGCCGCTCCTATCCCCACCCACACGGCCACGCGGCGGCGGCTGCTCGAGTCGGGACTACTGCTTTGCCACGGCGGGCCCATCACCACATTCGCCACTCGCACGCAAAACGCCGGCTTCCTCATTAGACGGGGAGCCCGCGGCCACCAACACAACCACAGCGCCGCGGGAATAATGCGACCCTCCCCCCCGAAAAAACACGAGTGGACAAGTGGTACACAGCGCGGCGCAATAAGGGTCACACGCCCCCCCCCCCCCCCCCCCCGAAACAAAGCGCCTGCGAATGCCAGGGTAGGCCAGCCCGCACGGCACACATGCGTGCACAAGCCGGGGCTGCCTACCCACCAGGCGCCCTGGGAGCTGAGGCTATCGGAGGCCCGTACGACGCTGTCGTCGACGTGGAAGCACGTCCTCCACGGATGACCCTGCCCCCACCTCCTGCCTGATCGTATGGGTGATTGACCAGGCACGGCGCACGGCCAGCCCAACCAGTCCAGCATTCCAGTGTCAGAGCCGTAAGACATGAGCCGAGCCGAGCCCAGCGCAGCCGTGTCAGTGGCCGGGACTGCAGCTACATAGGAAGCCCCGCTGCACTCAGTGTCGAGGTGCACCAGTTGACCCGTGCGTGCCGGCCACACAGCGCCATGTGTGCGTGGGAGGGTGCAGCAGCAGCAGCAGCAGCAGCAGCACGTCGGCTGTTGTTGCAATAGCAAACGGCCGACGCCTGCGCCGCGTACAGCACCCGGGTTAGTCATCAGCAAGTCCTGCCGGGGCGTGGCAGCGCGGGGCGCGGCGCGGCGGAGAAGAGCGACCCCAGCGCTGTCTGCCGCCCCCGACCCTCGGCTCGCGGCGACAGCGTCGTGATAAAATTGGCCTGCGATCTAGCGAGCGACTAGCGCCTCCACGACAGTGGCAGCCGAGTGTGTCGAACAGACGGAGAAACGCACTCCCACTCAGCCGCCCGTGCGGGTGAGCCTTCACACAAGCCGTGTCTGCTTCGGGGCAGCGCGCCAACGCGCGGCGCGGCACGGTCAAGCCTCCCCGCCCGCCTCCCTCCGCCGTAGAGAGGACGTAGTATTATCAGCTGGGGCGCGTCTTCCCCCGTTTTTCTTAGAAATACCCAGCCAGTCCGGCAATAAGAAAGACCGTCAGGGCGGTTGTTATTAATTCGGTGCCGGAACTGTACCGGGAGCCAGCCGGTGACGCGCACCGGGAGAGCCCAATCGCCCTCTGCAGATCGTTTTTCGTGTGCCGATTGTGTCTCGCTGCAAAGGCCGCGTTAAGGACCCGCCTCCGAACGCGTCACTGTGAGTCACACTCACCGCGAGGCCGACGAAGCCAGCGGTGTCGGCCATGGCGAAGCGGGGAGCCGTCCACACGGGGGTACACGGCCCGACGTACCGGTGGAACACCTGTGCAAAGCCCGGCGCGGCCCGGGCGTGTCGCATCGGGACTAGAAGGTGCACCGTCGTGCCCGACCTCACCAGCCTGGCGAGGCACGAGCAGTACACTCTGGGATGAAAAATCGTGCGATCGTTTCTGCATCGCGACCACATCGAGGGTGAGAGGGAGGGCGAGAGGGAGGGCGAGAGGGAGGGCGAGAGAGGTTTTCCCAGGTGCGTTTTCTCTGCTGTCTCCTGCGTCCGACGCCCGTATGCAGCGTTGCCACGTTGCAGGTGGTCAAGACGTCGGCGCGGGTCGGGTCAGTGGCCACGACGGGCAGCGCGCTGCTGCAGCGGGCGCAGCAGGTACCCGCACGACGCCATTCAAACCGAGTATGAGAAATTCAGCGACGTAGTGCCCACAGCAAGCAGGTGCAGCGGGCGCGGTCATGAGGTGCGCGTTCGTGACCGGCCGGCGGCGACCATTAGGCGAGTGGCGATAAGCGGGCGCCCACGGGCCACGTCTCGGGAGTGGAGTAGTATTCGGTCGGCCCGGCCGTCCACATTACTTCTAGTCTTGCGAGCCGGTGTCACGTTTCCACGCGCGGAGGAGCCGGCTGACAAAATACTATTTTCCGAACACAAAGCCCGAGCCGGACGGCGGCCGGCGCCGAGGGAAGAGGGAAGTGCAGACGAGCGGAGCGCCGCAGGGGTCGGCCATTAGTGCGGGCGGGAGCGGCAAACCGAACGCAGATGGGGCTCAAACCCGTAGGAGCAGAGCAGAGGGTGGGGACCGCTGAGACCGCTTTGGGTCCGGCCTAACTAGGGCCACCGCTGACCGGCTACAATGTATCGCAAAACACACGGGGATGTGCATTTCTTACAGTCCATGTCCGTCCGGTCCGTCCGTCTCTTTGCGCAACACCCCGCGAGCCGAGCCGGCTGCTTAATCGCACGAGAGTTGACCCCGCTGGCCCCGACACATCATTGGAATCATCAGGGGCGAAAGAAAATAACAGGGGAGCCTCGGACAGGCTGCCGATGTAAGCGTTACCAAGAGATGACAGCGGCTATCTACTTTATTATTGTCGGCTCCCGCGGCGCTGTCACCGGCTTCTATTCCTTATTGCCCAGCAAAAAGAGAAAATCACGGCCCTGCGTCATTTTAATCAGTTATCGCACACGCGAAACAAGCGGTACACTGGTCTGAAGGCACTGGGCGGGGCGGGCGGGGCGGGCGGGGCAGTGCCCGGGCCGCCCGGGCGCACCAAGGGCGAGTCGGGTGCGGTGGTACCGATCCCGTGGCCGCGGGCCGCGGGCGGTGGGGAAAGCGAGTGGGCCGCACCATCCTGGGAGGGACGGGACGACATGGCCGCCGACGTGCGAGCCAAAGAGAAATCCGTCATCTTACGGCGGGGCCCCGCGCGCCATAAGCCACGAGAAGAAACTCGCGCAACGCAACGCAGGCATGGAAAAAAGTCTAAAAACCGCTAACGCTAACGTGAAAGCAGGTGATTGGAAACCAGAGCAATGATCCACGGCAAACAATTCCGAACGAAACGCGAACCATATATGGTTGTCTGATAAGCTCTCACTTGCACACGCAGCTTACGGAATTCGTCGTGCACGAGTGCAGAAACGACTCATTGTTTATTTGGCCGGGCGCATGGCGCACGCTCAGCGAGAACTCTGGGAGCAGGGCCACTATGGGCCGCCAGGGCGACGTGAACGTGACCAAAGGGCGACGGCGACACTTAAGTCCTACCTAACGGGGCGCACCACGCGCTAACCACGCAGCTCGCCGGCCGGCCGCGGGCGGCGGGGCCTTCTTTGAGCACTGAAAACCGGAGCATTAAAGCCGAACCTACTAACTGCTAACCAAGAAATTGTTAAAGCTACCTGAAGCTACAGCATCAGCTGCTCAAATTGTGTGCTCTATGAGCACACGCTTAGAGCGGCACGCTCGGCACGCGCGCGCTAACCGGCGTGCATTCATGTCCCATTAGCGCACCGCTGGTTCACACGTCGGAGGAGAGTCATCGGGCACACATCGGGCACACCACGCACAGCGGCCGATCTAAACCCACAGCCCGCCCGACACATTCGGGCGACGAAATTAACCATTTCGTAACGCGGGGTCAGTGGCGGCGCCCTCTCGACTGTAACAAGGTTCTATCCGGGGGAGGCCATTCACGTACAGCCACGTCGGGGATGTCTGTGGACCGAGGCCGGCGTCAAACTCTTCCGCGAACGGGGAAAGTCAATGATACTTTTCGCCCTGCGAACGTTGGAGGGGCACTGCGTGTTGCGGCTGCGCCGCGTGTCGTAATCGGAGCCGCGGCGGCGTTCCCACGCCACCTTGTGGCCGGTCATCATCGTCGTCGTCGTCATCAGATCAGAGGCCGCCGTCGGCCGCCCCGTATGTCTTCCTCATGGCGGTGCGCTCGTGAGCATAGCCACGGCTGTCCTGGCCGCAGATCGCGCAGAGGGGATACTCGGCGGTCTGCGCCGGGCCGGCCTCCGGGCTCCGGGCACAGCCCCCTATCTCAGCGGAAGTGCAGCGCCGGTTACGCTGCACTGCATCAGGGCTCCGGGGCTCCGCGGTGCTCTGCGCCCGGCGGCGGTGCAGGACGAGAGCGTGGGAAACAGGGGGGGACGAGAGACTCGGCTCAGGGATAGCCAGCCACCTCAAACCGTCGTCACTACTGAATCGAGCCGGAGCGGGGGAGGGGAGAGCCCGCGAACCGCGAACACCTGTTGACGCGGAGCTGCGCTGTCCTGTAGAGGGCCGCCGGGACAACCAGCGCACCGAACTCGAACCACCGCGATGACCGCTGTGCTGGCTGTGCTCGGCGAGCGGCGCAGGACTTCGGCCTCGGGTGGGTGCCATTCGCCGGTCGTGTGAATGAGAGCGCCCGCAATCAATCACTGCTGCCTGTTCATTCGATATTCCATTTCGTCCTGACGAGCCCCGGGTCGGGGTCCCCGTCGGGGCCGCGGGCGCCCCTTCAGCACCTCGTCAGCGCGGCGCCCCTCCGCAAGACTGATGACGGCCCATGCACATGTGGGGGCGGGGCGGGCGCCTTGTGTATTCGAGCCCCCCCGCGCAGTGTACACAGAGGAAATGCACACATGTCGATATACAGAAGAAAGCCCAACCCCCCCGAAGCAGTAGCCAGAGAAAAATAACACAAGAAGCGCACGGATGCGCCGCGGTGCCGAAAACGTAGCGAGAAATCCGTGTGTATTGGGAGGGGCGGACGAAGGGGACGCCGGACGCCATCAAACGCAGGGCTATGGCTGCTAGCCGCTGCTGCTGGGAGGATGCACCTGCCGCTGCCTGGGCGCGGAGGGACCATGGCCAGGCGGCCCCGCCCGTCCCGTGACCAATGCACTACCGGCACCGCCGGCTCGGCCACGGACGGGGTTCTGTTTCCCTGACGGTTTTCCGAGGAATAAACCCCAATCCTAAACCTCCTCGCTGCCCTTCCCCCTCCCGCCACACGTCTGGTGTACGACGGGGGGGCCTGGCCGGCCGTGTCCACTTCGCCACGTAATAGCCCACGGGAACCTCAACTCCTTCCAGATCCCCCCCCCCCTCCCAGCCCAGCCCCAACTCGAGGGGCTTCAAGGACACGAGGAATCCTCAGCAAGTCCGGATGAAGGGGGGGGGGGGGAAGGGGGCGGGGACGGCGCCGCCTCCAGACTCCAAGGCAGGCGGGCCGACCCAACGACGCTACTGCCAGGTCGCGTTTACGTCCACCTTGGGCGCGCTGCCAAGCCCACGCCGGCGGCGGCACGGACCGCCCGATTTCGATCAAAAATGTTGAAATGGGAGCGCATCTCGGCCGACGCCGCAACTCTACGGTTTGGAAATGTCACGGAAAACATACAGGGTTTGGCAGGTTGCGCAGTCCAGATTTAGGCATAGCAGTCTGAATTTTTCATGCCGCTGTTTTCGCGTATGTGGCGTTCGTGTTCCCCCGTGCCCAGAGCCCAGGGCGTGCCTCGTGCCCGCCGCGTGAACGAGGGCCGTCGGGAAGGGGGTGTGGCCGCCGTAAAAATGCGCGACCGGACGGCTTCGTCGACGGCGACTTCCCCCCGGGGCCCCCTAGCCGGCCGCGGACCGCGGGGCCAAATTTGGATTCCCGCTCTAGTCCAACGACGCCAAGGTAAACAGCGAGGCGGTTGGCTTCCAGTTTCTACACACCGACACCGCGCCCGACGACGGGGACGGTGCAAACCTCGAACCGTCTGCCAGGTATAACTCACCGCGAACAAAAAGTTGAAGAAGAAAAGAAGGTACTTGATGAACGTCGTCCCACATCCAAGTCCGGCCGCCATGGTGGCTGGTGTTGTGCAGCACAAGGGGCACAAGAGGCACAAGAGGCACACACGGGACTAGCAGCGGGCGGGCGGTGGCGGTGGCTTCCACAACACAACTACTGCACCGGGACGGGACGGGACGCGAGTCGTGGGTCGGAGTCGGAATGGGTTCGTAGTGCGCCGCACTGTCTCTCGCTTCAAACTGGCTGGGCTACTCGACTCGCCTCTCGCCTGCGCCTCGCTGCCTCGCTTGGGCTGGAAGAGCTACAGGCTGCTGGCAGCCGGTCGGCGTCGGCTGGTCGGGGGTAGGGGAGCAGGGAGGGGGCGGGGGTGGGGGGGGGGGGGGGGGCTGGGCAGGGCCTGCATCGGCATGGCCCGGGGAATGGAGAGAGATGAGGGGGCACGGGGTAGGGTAGGGGGGCAGCCGCCACAGCGGGAGGGGAGGGGAGGGGAGAGGCTACCTCCCTACTCTCCAACACCAATACCGGCACAGCGGCCTGGCAGGGCTGTCAGACAGCTGTCAGATCAGGTCAGCTTCGGGTAGCTCCGTGTTGTCGCCGACTCACATTGTTGGTGCCTCTCGATTTTCGTGTCGGGCCGTGCCCCGCGGGCCCCGGGCCCCGGGCCTTCCCCTGCCGTGCCGAGCCTGCGGTTTTGTGGTTGGCGGTCTGGTGCGAACTTCCCTTGCGCGGAGTATCGGCGAGCAGCGGCGAGAGTATCGCATCAGCTTAGTCTAAGTCAAGACCGCGATCCTGCAGCCTTTGCCTCATGGCGTCGATACCCCGTGGCGCGGGCTGGCGCGCTGGGTACTGCTGCCGACATGGAGTAGCCCCCTCATGGCGCGGACATGGACACAGCGCGAATGTGTATCGACGACGACCACAACACGGCTGTGGGGTGGGGAGGGGGGTGACCGTTGTCGTTCCCTGGAGTCGCTCCCGCTCCCCCGCCCCGTGCAGGATGAGTCCATGACACAAACGGGAGAGGAGAGCGGGGCAGGCCCGGAGGCCCTGACTGCAGCACAACGATCCGCTCACCCAGCTCGTCAGGTCGGGGCGGGGCCTCTGAACCCCGTGACACACCGTGACACACCGTCTCCAGTGACCGTGACACACTGTCACACCACGTCACACACCGTCACACCGTCTCCAGCGGCGGCCGCAGTTGCAGCATCTGTCCCTCCCTCCACGCTGGGCCGCGTTATCCAAATGATACGATGATAACTAGGATCGCCGAATCGGTCGGGCGATCAAGGAAACATGCTCCAGTCCCATCCCGAAAACCAGCAGGGGTATTGAGTGAGCACATGCGAGTGCCGGGGAAGGCCAGGCCGCACGACACGCGAGCACGCAGAGGCCGCAGTTGCCTACCCAGCAGGGGTTACCCCCCCCCCCCCCGCTAAACTCAAAACGTGGATGATTGCTAAGCCCGCGAGGGAGGGGAGGAGGGGCAGGTCCCAGAAAATGTGCGTACACCGCGAGAGTCAGCCAATATGCAATAAAGAGTCATCAAATCCTTTCAGAATTAAAACTTAACACCTTTTAACCAAATTTAATGCGAAACCACATGGGCGGCTGTAGCTGTCGTGGCGGTGGAGCGCTGCGCGGGCGGCACGGGCCGGCAAAACAATTACGACGCGACCTTCCAACCATGTCGCATTTTTACGGCCGAAGGGGACGCGCAGAGAGCGGGTCATGAAAACACGGCATTGCGTCCCGTGGTGGTGGATGGGCCGGGCCGGGCGGATGGGCGCTTGCTTACTTGCCTTTGCCTCACTACTTGCTCTGGGCGCCGCTACCCCGCGCCTCGGACCGCCTGCCCCACATTAGCGCGCCGCGTCGCTACCCCGCGCTCCCCGCAACCACCGCACCGTGGCGCGCTCTGGGCGGTCCGCCTCGGAAACAGATTCGACCCCTGCGCGCCCCGCCCCGCCCCGCTACCCGCTGCAATTGGCAGCAGCGCTGCGACTTTGTTTCTGGCCGTGTTTTCTGTCTTCTGACGGACTTGCAGCAGAGTCCTGGGAGCAGGACTCAGGACTAACATGCAGCACGCAGCTCTCTCCCCACTCCCCCTCACCACACACACAGTGTTGGGCGGCCGGCCTGGCATGGCAGCCATGGCAGCTCGGCGCTGGCGCTGCAGGTGTGTGGGGAGGCGCGAGGCTGTCGCCCGCCACCGCTTTCATATCCCGAACAAAAGTTTGAAACGGAAGTGGAAAAGTGCCACTCACGCGAGGCACAGGGGCACAAGCACAGGGCACAGGGACCCGGAAACAGGACCGTTCCTCCCCGCGCGCAGGGCGCAGAGGTCGACCGGAAGACGCAACATGTACCCTCTATATTTGCAAAAACGCGCCGTGGGCCGGAGGCGCGCGGGGAGGGGGCGGGAGGGACACAAGCAGTTTAGTTTGTTGGGGGTGGCAGGAGGGGGGGGGGGGCTGTGTCGGCTGTGAAGGTGAGAAGGGCGGCCTAGGCTGGTCCGAAACGAGGGCCGCGACTCGGACGCGCCTGTTACCGCCGCAGTGCTCGATGTCATGAGAAATCGCGCCGTCACAACATTCTACATCACGATCCCTTCCCTCTCTGACGAGGCAATTTCTCGCGCCGCGCTGGAGCACATTTCTCGCCGGCGCAGAGGGGAGGGGGAGGGATGCGCGAGTGAGACGTCGTCGCGCCTCGTCGGCAGGCCTAACCGGCCTGGGACCCCTCACATCGGCGGCCCCCTGTTCTGTTGTAACTCCCTCTTTTCGTCGACCGAATCATAGTGGCGTGTGGTGGGCTGTCAGCTGCTCGCGCGTTGGCGCCGCACCGCGACGCGCCAGCGGTGACGAGCCGCGTGGCGTGGCGTGGCGTGGCGTGGCGTGGCGGGGTGAGCAGTCCGGGAGGCGACAGCCCATGGGGAGTGCGGACGCCGACGCTGTAACACGGAGCGCCCTGCCCAGATCCAGCCCGCCACCGCCACCCCTACCCCTCACTGTGGCGTGGCGCCACTTCCACCATACGTCACTTGGCGCTGAGGGGCGGAGGGCGAATAGAGGAGAGACGGAGAGGGGGTGGGGGGAGATGGACACGCAGGGAGCGGCAGAACTGAGAGGGTGAGGGGTGGGGGAGGGGGGGGAGGGGGCAGCAGCCATACAACCCCACGGCAGTGGGGGCCACGGGCGTCCAAATGACAAAACGGTGTATCATGGCATGTGATCTGCATTCCGATACAGTCTGTCCTCCTCGCTCTGCAGGGCCGGGCGCTCTAGGGGGCCGCGTCGCTCTCTCTGTCTGTCTGTCTGTCTGTCTGTCTCTCTCTCTCTCTCTCTCTCTCTCTCTCTCTCTCTCTCTCTCTCTCTCTCTCTCTCTCTCTCTCTCTCTCTCTCTCTCTCTGCCCTCCCCCACCCAGAACGCGCTCGGTTTGCGCCCTTTCTCGCCCTCCCACTCCCGGGGCCGTGTTGTAACTTGCACCCTCTCTCTTGCTTTTGCGTTAAATGACTCTGTCTTTCTCTCCTCTCCACCCCCTGATTCCGACCGATCTCTCTCTCTCTCTCTCTCTCTCTCTCTCTCTCTCTCTCTCTCTCTCTCTCTCTCTCTCTCTCTCTCTCTCTCTCTCTCTCTCTCTGTCCCTCCCAGCCGCATCCCCTCCACTGTGGAACCACATCTTTCTACGTCTTTGTTGCTCCCAGTGCCACCCCCACGTCCCCAATCTCTCTCTCTCTCTCCGCCCCCTCCACCCCCGCCACACGGTCCATGCTACTACCTCAGCCCCGTGACGACCCGCCCCCGCCGCCCCCGCCACCCCCTCGTGCCCCCGGAGCCCCTCTACCGTTGCGACCCCATTCGGGGGCCGTGTAGCGATGAGACCGCCCCTAAACACGCCGAGGCTGTTGGTACCCATTGTAGGCAAAATTTGGAACTCAAAATCTTTTCAGTTGGGCCATTCGGTCGAAAAAAAAAACTTTATTTAAGTTTTTAACTCGTGGCGCGCTAAACTACATCTGCCGCCAAACTATGGATGCCAGGTCGCTACTGTGAACTGAGGCTGGTGCTATGGACATTCTCAGACCTCCTCCATCGGTCTATGCTGCTAAGGGGGTACAGAGTGAGAAGAACGCCGCTCCGTAGCGCTCTCTCTCTCTCTCTCTCTCTCTCTCTCTCTCTCTCTCTCTCTCTCTCTCTCTCTCTCTCTCTCTCTCTCTCTCTCTCTCTCTCTCTCTCTCTCTCTCTCTCTCTCTCCCGCTACTACACGCATATATCGCCGCCTCTCTCCCTCACTGGTTGCATTTGTTCACACGCGGATCTCCCTTGCAAAGTTGCTTGTAGATGATAGTAGAGCTTGCCCGGCGCCCCGCCCTGCCAGTCTGGAGGCTGTGCACCTTGCCACGGGCGGGGACACTTCGGCCCCTTGCTTTGGTCGGTATGGTAGTACATGAGAAGGAAGTCGAGAGAGCGTCCAAGTATAACCGGGACCCTCACGCCTGACAGAGAAAGGCAAGTCGCCGCCCCACCCACGCACTCTCTCTGTCTTTCTGTGTCTTTCTGTCTTTCTCTGTCTGTCTTGTCTCTGTCTGTCTGTCTGTCTGTCTGTCTGTCTGTCTGTCTGTCTGTCTGTCTGTCTCTCTCTCTCTCTCTCTCTCTCTCTCTCTCTCTCTCTCTCTCTCTCTCTCTCTCTCTCTCTCTGCGGATTGAGGATGTGGAAGGTGTATAGGGGAGGAAAACCACAGAGCAGGCGACACAGAGCCAAGCAGCGGATGGGCCGGGGCAGCCGGGGCCGGGGCCCACAGGGACGGGGCGGGGATGCGTGCAACATAGAGAGTTAGAGAGAGAGAGAGAGAGAGAGAGAGAGAGAGAGAGAGAGAGAGAGAGAGAGAGAGGGGGGGGGAGTGACGAAGGGACAGAGGGAGAAAGAAGAAGAGGTTCGGGGTTGAATAAGAACAGGGCGGCAGCAGCCGGCTTTATTAGAAACGCCAAGGAAACTGCTCCTTGCTCGCTGAGCGGCGCCTCTGCCATATCCCCTCTCTCCCCCTCCCCCAAATCCGGTGTGAGCCCCGTTCTGACTCTACCCCGACCGCCAGTCCTCGCTCTTCCAGAGGAGAGGGAGAAGGCGTGGGGAATGCAAGGCGCGAAACCGAGCGAATTGCTACGCACATTTGAATGGGGGAAGAAGTTTCCCTATGAGAAGTTCTTTGTTTACTTATTATCGTGCACAATTAAGTGGGTGTGTCGGGTTGTGATACCACATAATGGTACACACCAAAAGTTGGTCACAGTGCACTTCATTCATCAGAGTCTAGCGTATTACGATCAGCTAGAGCGTAAAGGAAAAAGCGTGGGCAGACCGCGGCTTCCCATACCGGCCGGGGTCCACGATGGGGCCATATGGGGGGTCGTGGGGGACCACCGACGCCGCCGTCGTGGAAGGCGGGGGCCGCGGCCGTGCTCGATTTTTCTCTGCTGCGAAATCCTTTGTGCCAACGGAGGATTTCGCCAGGATGTGGCTCGGAAATGCGCGCGCGAGAGGGCCGCCGCGAAGCTGGGAGGAAAAAGAGGTGAGGGAGAATAGGCTTGGCGGGGGGCTTGGCTGGGCTCTCCTCTAGAGAGCACTCTCAAATGAGCGGGTAATAAATTATGCCATATCAGAAGAGAGGAGAGTCTGTTGAAAGGAGACGAAAAATGGAAATGGACGATGGCGACAGAGATTGCGGGGACAGGGAGCCGCCGGGAGTCGCCTGGCAGAGGGAAGGACAGCTGCAGGATAAATGATAAGGTGGCGTCTTACGGAAGTGAGGCGGAGGGTGGGGAGGGGAGGGGAGGAAGGGGGAGGAAAGAAGAGGGGCAGCGAGGGCCGAGAGAAGGCCTTGAGAGACATATTCCATGTCAGCCGGAGCCCGGAGCCCGGAGCCGCAGGCCGCAGCCGAGGCCTTGACGTCGGAGCCCGGCCAGCAGCTAGCAGCCCCGGACCCGTCGATACTCCCTTCTCTGCGCGAACAGCGCCGCCGAGCGCCTGCGAGTGCCAGGGTAGGCCAGCCCGCACGACACGCGTGCATGCAGAGGCCGTGGCTGCCTACCCAGCAGGCGCCATGTGTGTGTGTGTGTGTATGGCTCTCGAGGGGGGCGGCGCAGGGAGCAGGGAGCTAACTGTCGTCGGCACGGGTCTGACTCCGGTCCCGGTGGGTTCGACTCCCACAGACGGTCCCCGACTACGTCACCGACGCCCTCCCCCCCTCGGGGGCCTCCCTGGCCATCTCTGTCGCACGATAGGTTTGCGGACGGCGCCCGACGGCGCCATACAGCCACAGCAGCAGGCCGTTGCCAACGCGTTGTTGCTATTCATGAGCACCGGAGGGGCCTGCTCTGCTGCTCTGGTGATTTTTTTCTACGCCCCCGTCGGTATTGATCGCCACCTCATGGCAGCGAAGCCTCCGCGCCACTTGCCATGCGATGGGCATCGCGGCATCGCAGACTTAATTGGCTCCTCAGTCGGAAAATGAAGAGGATTGACACCGAGGCTAGGCTGGGCTCTTCGTCGCTGGGCCATCGACCGGCGGAGCAGGCGGAGCCGTGCGGCAGGGCTGGGCAGGCCACGGCCGGAGCGGCCCGGGCCAGGGCTGGCCAGGGGAGACAAAAAGAAGCCAAAGACACTTCGATCAGCGCGGGGGAAGGCAGGCGGCGGGGAGTGGGAGAAAGAGAAAAAGATTGGGGGGAAAGGGGGGGGGGGTGAGAGAGCGAGAGAGAGAGCGGGAGCCGGGAAGAGAGGTGATGGGGGAGCAGCGCTGCGAGCGAGCAGCGCGCGGAGATTCTGAAATTCAGAATCACAACTCAGTAGAACGAGATAAGAGAGAGAAAAAGGGGGAGGGAGAGGCGAGGGATTTTTGGGGGGAGGGAAAGGGGGGCGGACGGGAGAGGGGCTGCGAATGATGGTAATGGAAGAGAATGGAGCCGAAGGAGAGGGGCGGGAAGGGGGGAGGGGTGGTCAGGCCCCTTGGCAGGGACGTGCCAGACAGGCGCCCTTGCTACGCCATGGCTACGCCGTTACGCCCTTCTGTGCTGCGCGCCCTATGCTGCTCCTGCGGCTGCAGCGCCCAGCTATCCGCGGTCCCCGCTGATGGTCGAGGACGTCCTCGTCGGACGAGCGGACAGAGAGACAGCCGTGCAAGGAGAGGCAGAAACACCGCGGCCACGTAGGGGGGAGGGGGCAGGGCAGGGGGCAGGCTATCTCTGGTGTGCTTACGTCACTGCACCAGAGGCGGTCGAGGCGAGCCCATAGGCAGAATAATAGCGGGGGTCGGACGCAGGACCCTCCGTCCTCGTTGTACAACACGGTATGAGAAATTGCGTCTCCGCGCGGTTTTGCGAATCGCCGCCAAGGGCGAGAGGCTGGCGGGCGAGGAGATGCAGCCCCTCCCCCTCCTGCGTTGTAAGTAATAGTCATATACGCGGACCGGACCGGTATGGACCGTCCGCTGATGCCGACCATAAACCCTGGCAGCTGGGCTGGGGTCCTGGGGCGGCCGGGGCCGAAGGCTGTCGTGGGGAGGACGGAGGACACGTGAGGTATTGGAGGCGTTACAGCCGTCGTGTTGGGGCGGTGCGAGGCTAGGCGAGGTGAGGCGAGGTGAGCAGAGGCCGGGGCCCAAGGCTGTCGTGGGGAGGACGGAGGACACGTGAGGTATTGGAGGCGTTACAGCCGTCGTGTTGGGGCGGTGCGAGGCTAGGCGAGGTGAGGCGAGGTGAGCAGAGGCCGGGGCCCAAGGCTGTCGTGGGGAGGACGGAGGACACGTGAGGTATTGGAGGCGTTACAGCCGTCGTGTTGGGGCGGTGCGAGGCTAGGCGAGGTGAGGCGAGGTGAGCAGAGGCCGGGGCCCAAGGCTGTCGTGGGGAGGACGGAGGACACGTGAGGTATTGGAGGCGTTACAGCCGTCGTGTTGGGGCGGTGCGAGGCTAGGCGAGGTGAGCTGAGGCCGGAGGCGTCTACTCATCGCCCCCTCGGGAAATACAGCCAGTATGGACACCGAACGGCTTGCGATAGTCTGCGTGCGTGCGTGTGTGTGTGTGTGTGTGTGTGTGATTGTATACCTCTGATTTTCTACTCATACCAACCAGAGCCGTTCTATCTTTTCGCCTTCTATTCCTTTACCCGTTGCGCCGGCAGAGGTTAGGTTCCCCCTGGGCGGCGCGGCGAAACGCAAAGTGTATGCGCGCAGTGCAAAGAGAGAGGGAGAGGGAAAGAGGGAGAGAAGGAAAGCCGAAAGCGGAGGCATGATGAGGGGGTGGGAAAGAGGTGAGCAGCGATACAATTATAGGAGCGTCACGTTTGTTGGCCAAAACTGAACCCAGTTTGCAGGGACCTCCACCGCACCGCACCTCCTCTCGCATTCTCCCCTCCTAATTTTCCATGGCCTCCTTATTCCCCCTCCCCCTCCCCCTCCCCGTATTGCTCTCTCCAAGGCTTTCTCCGAGGCTCTCTCTTGCTCTCTCTCTCTCTCTCTCCCTCTCTCCCTACACACAACAGGTCGATGTGACGCTAACATTGGCGCCGACGCCCCTGGAGGCGATATGCACTGCTAGCTGCTCTCTCTCTCTCTCTCTCTCTCTCTCTCTCTCTCTCTCTCTCTCTCTCTCTCTCTCTCTCTCTCTCTCTCTCTCTCTCTCTCCCTCACACACACACACACACACACACACACACACACTACAAACCCCATGCTTCGTTAGGAGCCGTGTAGGAACCGCTTGACACTCATAATCGAGGTATAATTTGATTCGCGTTTGGCCGCGAAAAATCAGCGCACGTGTAAGGTGGAAACGTGTGTAACCGTCTGTGGGAGTCGAACCCACCGAGCCTTGCAGTGCCTTGCAACAGAGTCGCAGCCTGCAGCCCGAGCCAACGACAGTTTGCTCCCGCACCGCCCCCACACGCTGCAACGAGGATTCGGAGAAAGGTCGCGTGGATTACGAACGTTCTCTCGTCCATGCCGTGAGAAAGAAGTACCCGAAAAGGTATTTTTGGGAAACTTATGAGGGTAGCGCCGGAATTGCGCGCGGCGCGCTCCGTGTGCGCTCGGGGTCTTGGTCAGCCCTGGTGTCTCGATGGAAATATTTCCGACTGTCATCGGCGCCGTGTCCGCCGTGTTGTAAGGTCTGTGCTTTGGGGGCCGTCGGGCGCCTGCGGTGGGGGTGGGGCCCCGCTCCTGCTGATAAGGATGAGAGGCCCGCCCCGCTGCCAGAGACTCTGTGTTCACCTTGACGGCGGCGGGGAGCAGGGCGCAGCGGAGCGCCGGGGGCAGCCGAAGGCCTCGCTGGCGGTGCGGGGCCGTGCCATAGCACGCCGGGGCACACCGGGGCACACCGGGGCACACCGGGGCACACCGGGGCACACCGGGGCACACCGGGGCACACCGGGGCACACCGGGGCACACCGGGGCACACCGGGGCACACCGGGGCACACCGGGGCAGCGCCGCGCCCTGCGCCCTGCGCCCTGCGCCCCGCTAGGGCCCGGCCTCGAGGCTCCTCTACTCCTCTATTATTCAGACGGTCGTTTTTGCCCGCACCGGTCGGTATACGGTGAGTCGTGGGGAGAATGAGAGAGGAGAGGCTGGGGGCTGGGTTGGCCTCCGGGGCCTCCGGGGGCTCCGGGCTCCGGGCTCCGGGCTCCGGGCTCCAGGCCGAGGGCTCAACTCCCAGCCAGCCGCCGGAGTTGTTGCGTCCCGCAGATTTTCGGCGAAGATGCCTGGTCGTGAGCTTTAGCCCGCACCCCGCGCCTTGTCAGCGCGGTGCGGGGCGCGGGTTCAAGCACTGGCCGCCGCCGACGCCCCCCCTCCCCTCCGGCGAGCTTGTCGGGCTTGTCTGGCGGGCGGCGCGCAGATGCCGGGACCGCCACCGCCGTCTCTCTGATGACGGCGAACGCTGGGCCCTCGCACCTACCTACGCCTTCGCAGGGGTCGAGTCGGGGGAGGGGAGTGGGGGAAGGGGGCAGAGAGCACCCGCTCTGAGCGTTAACATTTAATGACGCGACCCCAATCAGCCTTGCCCGAGCGTGGCAGGGCGCGGCGTACCCACCCACCCCCTTTGGCCTGGCCGGAGCGGGGGGGATCGAGGTCATACTGGCAAAGTCCTTGTCCCCCCCCCCCTCCTCCCTCTCCATTCCCGTTGTCTCCCGCACTGACTAGTACACAACTACCAACCTCGTCCTCACCTGTAAGGCTGCATGTCTCTTCAGAGTGTTCACTCTGCGTTTGGTCGGAGGAAAGGCAGGTCAGAAGGGAGGGGAGGGAAGGGGAGAGGGGTTGGAGGTTGTCATCCGAGTGCGGGTGCACTCCCACCCCTGCACGCCCCCGGCCTGACTCCAAATATCACCGCGCTACGGCCCCACGGATACAGGTGGCGTTTCTTTTCGGTTTGCCCTTTTCGCGAAATCCCCCCCCCCCAATCGACCTTTTGCTTATTTTCTCTCTAATAATTTGCCACGTACCCCATTATCGAGTACTGTAGTCAACTTGTTCGGGGTGAAGACCCCGCCTCCCCTGAAACTCCTCTTATTTTCACGTTTTCCCTCTCACGCCTGCCCCTGCTTCGCCCTCCCCTGCGCTACACCTCCGATTCGCACCACCAAACATTCCATCAGTCGGTCCAGAGCCCCCCCCCCCCGTCCCCCCAGCCAGCGATCAGTGTAGCCGCGCACACTATGTGTACGCTGCCCCACACACTCCCGCACACGCTCCCGGCTCCCCGTGTATTTACCCCTCAAACATCCGTCCCCGGCCCCCTCACGCTCGGCTTCTGGCGGGGAGCTCTGCGGGTAAGATTTGAAGTTTATGTAATCGCAGCGGGCTTATTCCGGTGCGCACCTGCTGCCGCACGATAACAGCAGCAAAGCGTCATTGCTCTCATTACACGGGCCGTGCTCACACACACACACACACACACACACACATCGTAAATGGTCTGGCTGGGTTGCGCTATCGCACGTATCAGGCTCTCTCTTTAATACCCGTAATTAAACTGGTCAGTCAAAGTGTCCCGCGGCCGCGGGGCTGGGGAAGGGGATCATTTTCAGCCGGTTTAACTCGGTGACAATGCCGCTGCCTGTGCGTTACGGCACGGCGGCGTAGGGTAACAGGGGTCTAGCCCGGGGCCGGGGCCGGGGCCTAGGGGTCCAGCGCCCAGAGCTCGCTCTGATGGAGCATCTGTCGCGGTGGGTGGCTGTGCCGTGATGTGCCGTGCCGTGCTGTGCCATGCCATGCCGTGCCGTGCCGGGGCCGCGGGGTGGAGTGGGGCCCTGCCCGGCCAGGCCAAGCCCGGACTGGCCACAACCCCCACCCTCCCTCCTCTCTGGCTGCGTCCGGGCGAGCAACAAGCCAAACAAGGAGAGAAAGAGAGAGAGAGAGAGAGCACCGGCGGCACCGGGCCGCGTGGAGCATCGCGCGGCTACCGACCCGTCTCTCTCGCACCCACTACCGGGCCCGCCAAAGGCCCGCGAGCGCGACGAGGACAGACAGCGTCGCTGTGGCTCCCTGCTGCGCGCCCCACCGCGCCCCACCGCGCCCCACCGCGCCCCACCGCGCCCCACCGCGCCCCGCCCGCGCCACATCGCACCGCACAGCCGGCTTGTGTATTGATCTGCGGGTTAGAGGGCAGTGGGCGCCGCGCCTCATGGCCTCTCTCTCTCTCTTTCTCTGTCTCTCTGTCTTTCTCTCTCTGTCTGTCTCTCTCTCTATCTCTATCTCTCCGTCTCTCTTTCTGTCGCTGTCGCTCTCCCACACTTGCATCACTCGCCATCTCTCTCTCTCTCTCTCTCTCCCTCTGGTCGTTGCGTCCGTCACGCTCCGTCCTGTTCGCTCGCTCACGCTCTCGGTCTCCGGCGTCTCGCTCTGACACCAGCCGGGGGCGTCGCCTATCCTCGTCTCCCTTACCCCCACCGTGTCCTCAGCACTCGGGAACGAGTGGTTCAAATTCGAAATAAAAATAAAATTTGGGGGTCGTGTGGGACCTAGTAGACCCGAAAAGCCGAATTGCATCAATTTTGGTCCAACTCGCGGTCTGCGTTGGTGTGGAATCCCTCCTCTATGTGAGCTTACTCATGCCCGCGCTACGCCCCCCTCTCTCTATTCCATACACCGCCCACGCTCCGTCACGCTCCGTCTATCACGCACTCTCTCTCTCAATCTCTATCCGCTTGCCTCCCCTATATTAGCTCTGTGCTCTGTTTTGCTCCAACTCCTTTGCGCCGCCGCCGTGTGGTCCCGCTGCCTTGGCGTCTCTCTCTCTCTCTCTCTCTCTCTCTCTCTCTCTCTCTCTCTCTCTCTCTCTCTCTCTCTCTCTCTCTCTCTCTCTCTCTCTCACTCTCTCTCTCTCTCCCTCTCACTCCCCCTCCCTCTCGCTTTCTCTCTCCTTCTCTCTCTGCAGCGCGGATAGGATACCGCCCCGAGGGAGAGCGCGCGGCGCAGCCCGGCGCCAGTGAGGGAGGGGCGGGGGTCCTGGCGCCACCCCCTCCGGCTCCCCTCCCTTCTCCTCACCGTTTCGTTAGCAGCTCCCCGCCGTTCGACAATCCCGCTCGACCTTCTGACGCAGTACTTGACTGCTGGGTCCGTCCAGGAGGGATGGGCCGGGCCGGGGGCTGCGTCCGGAAAGAGCCCCGTCACAGCCGCCGCTCCGGACGCGGCCCGCGGCGGCGTGCGCAATCTCCATGATCGGCGGGTGGCCTTTATTAAACACCGCCGCGCCGCGCTGCAGATCCGGCCGCAGATCGACGGCCAGGGCTGATAGCTTGGATAGCTGCCCCGGACAGGCTTAGGGCCGCTCCATCGGCCGCTGTGCCGCTGTGTCCAGGACCCAGCACAGCCGGGAGGGCTCCTCCAGCGCTCCGCTGTGCCGCTGTGTCCAGGACCCAGCACAGCCAGGAGGGCTCCTCCAGCGCTCCGCTGCTCCGCTGCTCCGCTGCTCCGCCGCTCTCCCCTCGCTCCGGTCTCGGCGGCCTCGGCAGCCAGTAGCCTCGGATCAGGCAGGCGCGCCCTGGCTGCCCGCCGCCCACGGATGCACAGCGGGTTGCCTATGGGCTGGTTGGCAGGCGGTGGCCGCTGGCTGCCGCTGGCTGCGGCCGTGGCACGGCGCGACACAGCACGGCACGGCACAGCACGGCACGGCACGGCACGGCGCGACCCCTCTCCTCTCCTCTCGCAGCCCAGCCCAGCCCATCCGCTCCGACTGACTGGTGCTAGAGTGCCCGTGCCTCTGACACCGCCAGCATCGGGCCGGACTACTCCGTGCCTACGGTGCTCGACCGTGACCGACGGAGAAGTGTCTTCCTCTGCGTCCAACACCCAACACCCAGGCTACACCCAGCTCGCAATAAGGGGCCGGGGCCGTCCACGTACTCCGTCACACTTTTTGGCGGGAGGGGTTAGGTCAGGCACTACGACACCCGTATCATGAATGCATGGAGGACACAGAATTCACAAAAAAAAAAGGATCAAAATTCGCAAAATTTCATCGACATTCGGTCGAAATTTTACACAACACCCTTAAATTAAATCGCAAATCCTGGATTGCCACCTCGGAATTCATACCTGTAACCCGTCTCCCCCGACCCTGCCTGTGAGGCTATCTGTGGCCCTGGGGCCCCTGGGGCCCTTGCGGCTGCTGACACTCGCGTTGCCACTGCGTGGCACTCAGTGTGCGGCGGCAGCGGCGGTGGCGGCGGCACGGTGGTGACATGGTGCTGGCCGCGGAGTGTTCCCACAGTTGACAGCCCCGCCTGCTGCTGCTGCTGCTGCTGCTGCTGCTGCTGCTGCGCCCGCTCCTCCTGCTCCTCACTCCCCTCGTGGTTCCATGCTCCCTCCCCGGCCCGGCCCGGCGGTGGCGAACTGACTCTACCCACCCGCGTACGCCTCGCCGTGCACCGAGTGGAGCTCCCTGCGCAGCACCGCCACCCCGCCCCGCGGCGGCTGCTCGCGAGTTGTCCTACATCGGGGACCCCTTGGCCTCCTCGGGGCCGAGCGCCGCGCCAGAGCCCCGCGCGGCCCGCCGGACACGCCGGCCACGACGCCGACGCCGACTTCTCGGTGTGCCGTACGCCGCGCTGCGATGGGAGGCGTGTCGGCACCATGGGCACCCGGATCGTGAGGGTAGGGCCCCCGGACAGACCGGCCCCGGGCGCGGGGGTGGTGGGGGAGGGGGGGCAAGGAGCAGAAAGCCCTCCGACACACACACACACACACACACACTAACACAAGTTATCACGCACACATGCCTTCATATGCCACGAAGACCCTCGCGTCCCGCTGGCCGTGCAGGAGCTATGCGCTCAACGAGCTGATGATGAAATTATACCGAACACGCGCGCACAAGTATGTACGGAGCTTTCCGATAACCTCGTACTATATTCACGTATAAATACGTCGGTAGGAAACACAGAGCCAAACTTTTCACTCCACGGTATGGCGGTATGGAAAACGCGCCCCCACGCCCCGACGCCTCGGCCGCAGTGCGGGGGATCATGTTGCCTTCATTTAATTACAGCTTTCCATTATCGAGCTATTTGCGATTGGAAGTCAATTAGCAGTGTGACCCGGCGGGGCGGGGCGGGGCGGGGCGGGGCGGGGCGGGGCGGAGCGGCGGCACTGGCCGTGTGGGCCGTGGGCCCGGCTGGGGTGGGTGGTGGTGGATGGCGCGATGACAGGCCCGCCGGCCCCGCCACGCAAACACGAGGCACGCAGCGGACCTGTGGCGGACCCGGCAGACCCGGCCAGGGAAGTGACCTAAATTTCATTACGAGGAAAAGCCAAACACGACAGACGGCGGCTTCACGGGCAGACAGTGGGGGGCGCGGGACGCGTCCGCGCCACTTCCCAGTCGAATCACCTTCTGATAGGGTGTTCCGCTAAACGGCTTTTTGTTTGCTGTTGGAATGGCACACAGCTGACTCCTTCCCTCTCCTCTCTGAGTCCGTGTTCTCTCCGTGGGTTCCTCCGATCTGTGCACAATAGAGTACACACCGAATCTCAGCGCGGGATATACAGTCGCTTTGGGTCATCTCGGTTTGGGGACGCTCCCCGGGCGAATAACACAGCGACCTTTCAATCACATCGTTTTCGCATTTGCCTCCCCCCCCCCCCCCCAAACGACACGGCCAGGCCACAGTTAACAGGAAGTAGATGGGAATCGGGCCGAGGAAAAGATGTCGTGAAATGACTTCCAATTTGAGCGCGTTGTTCCTGTTGCCCTCTCTCACTCTGCTATGTCGCGGTGCGATAACAGAATCGGCAGCCAAAGCATTGTGTGTTTCTTTCGAAGCAACCCCTCAGGCCGCTACAGCTACTGCAACCTGCTTCCCCCTCACCCCTCCTCCCCGACCCTCTCGCTCCCTTCTCCAGAGCTTCCCCCACCACCTTGTCACCACCACCACCTCACCCCTCCCTCTCCCCGTCACTCCTCACACACACACACACGCACACACGCACACATACACACACTCTCTCTGTCTGTTCGTCTGTCTCCCTCTATCTCTCTTTATTTTGCCTGTTATTATACATTTAGGGTGACGCGCTTTCGTCATTGTATGACCAAACGCTCCCCTCCCCCCTTCACTCCGGTCCACCCCTCATGCGCTGATCCGCCATGACCCCAGATTCACCCCCTCCTGCCCGCACCGCCATCTCTCTCTCTCTCTCTCTCTCTCTCTCTCTCTCTCTCTCTCTCTCTCTCTCTCTCTCTCTCTCTCTCTCTCTCTCTCTCTCTCTCTCTCTCTCTCTCTCTGCCGCCACAGGGTCTGCGTCGGACTCCGTCCTTCTGCGTCGACATGACCCGATGGACCATATCGTTAGAACCACCAGCACACAGCAGAGGACGCAGTCCGCAGGATTGAGCCTGACTCCGCGCCCCGCCCCGCCAGTCTCATTCAGAGTCTCATTCAGGCGGCGTGCGGAGTCAAGTGAGACCCCGACCCAACCCGGCCAACCCCCATACTGCTGTACCTCTGTGTTGGGGGACTCATCCCAGGGGGGGCAGCAGCGGCAGCAGGGATGCGACAAATAAGTTAGCCTATCTGATTCACCAAACATTTGTAATACCCGACCCGGCCGGCCTATATAATGTGTGTTTTGTCAAGAGTGCGCGCACACACACACACACACACACACACACACACACACACACACGCACTCGATACAGACCGCACGTTTACCTGCATCACGTCCATACTTCGCCAAACAGGTCATCGTCAAATAAAGAGATCCCCGGTGGGAGAAGAGAGGTATTTACCCCCGACGAGAGGTCGGCGCATCCCTTCAGTGCCCTCTCTAATCGGCGGGTCGCGCGGTGACCTGTCGGAGCCGCGGCTTCCGCGCCGTCATCACGTGTAAACCAAACTCGATTTACATCTCGTCTTTATATATTGCGGGTCGGTCTCTCTATGAAATGCTAAATAAACGCGGCAAACGGCAACGGCGTCGCCTCGTCGCAGCCGTGCGCGCGCGCGCGTGCGTACCGCGCGGGGTGCCGGAGGAGCGACGCCACGCCACGCCACCGACAGCACTACAGACGTCCATCACCACCCCACATCGCTTGCGGGCGCGCTCTACGATAATTCCGTCGTGACTCAATACTGCTTCCTAGCCACCATTTGTTAACGCACACCGCACGCAACGCGCTCTCTCTCTCTCTCTCTCTCTCTCTCTCTCTCTCTCTCTCTCTCTCTCTCTCTCTCTCTCTCTCTCTCTCTCTCTCTCTCTCTCTCTCTCTCTCTCTCTCTCTCTCTCTCTCTCTCTCTCGCGCGCGCGCGCGCGCGCTTTTTCTCTCTCTTCCCCTTCCTCGTTACGTACACTGCACGACGCTAAATGTTCATCGACATCAAATATAAACAAAAAAAGAAGAACAATAATAATAAAAATTAATATTAATAATTAATACTATTACTCCCTGAACAATAGCCTTTCACTAGAGTGGAAATCTAAAAAAACTCTCAGTATTTCCATGTACGTACTATGCTAAGGCTGCAGGCGCGCATAGTACGTACAAAAGGGTTTTGTTTTCATCAGAGGGGCGTTTTCCTCCGGCTTCGCTGGTCCGCTGCTCCGCTGCCCTGCTGCTCCGGCAGGCGGCGTTCACTCGGAAGACACACAGCCCTGGCCGGGCCGCGGGGACCGCGACGTCAAGCCGCCGCAGCCAGTGAGACCAGCCGACCCCCGCCATAGCCCCCGCCAGCCCCCGCCAGCCCCCGCCAGCCCCCGCCATAGAGCAATTTCCCAGTTGGTTGTGCGCCTTTCTATGTAAGGTTTGTGTCGCACAAAAGCCCCGCGTGAAGTGATCATCTCACTGATGAAAACCGGGGGCTGGGAAGAGAGATGACGAAGGAGAGCTGGGAAACACGCGGAAGGAGTGAGCGAGAGAGAGAAACGAGACAATAAGGACGGGTATAGGGAGGAGAAGGAAGAGGGAAAGCGCATCGCCCTCCCCTTTTCCAGCTTCCCTCTTGTCCCATTCAATTCCTCCCTTCCCTTTCTTCCCCTTCTCTTCCGTCTCCCTCCGTCCGCATTGTCGTACGACTTCCTCACCCCCCGATCGGCTCAAGTCTCCGGCGGTGCGGATATAACTGACTGTTTCTGTCGGTGATTGACAACATCTCCGGCATGCTGCAGCATTTAACTGCGACATGTAGACAAACTTCAACTCAAGTCTGCAACGGCTGTGGAGCAAAACTTCCGCCAGGTTGTATTTTCAACGCAACCACCCGTCTGGTGTATTCACTTCATCGATCTTGATCGAGAAAATCACAGGAATTTGTCTTGCTGTGCGCGTTTTGGGTGGTTTCAACCCATGACCGACGTTATGTAATATACACGGTCCGAGAGGAAGGGTGGTGGCACTGCCGGACCACCCCCGCACGTATGGCCCTCCGTCTCCCTCCCTCTGACATCTGTCCTTCTCTGCCGTTCCACCCCCGGCGTGTCCTCATGTGTGTACTAGTACACCCTCACGCCACACCCGCACCCGGCTGCGCCCGGCACGACCCGGCCTCATGGCCCCGCGGGGGGGGGGGGGGGGGGGGGGGGGTAAGGGCGGGTTATGGGGGTTTGACCCTTCCTTGGAATGTGGAGGCCGGGGGCCGGCGGGGCGACGGCACCGCAGTACACGGCGCACAGCTCGGAGTGCACTGCGGCGGGGGGCACAAAATGAGGCGTGGTCCTCGACCCTCCACTTGGGCTCGGACCCGCCGTGCCCCGTGCCGCCGTGCTGGACGCTGTGGCGGCCGCGGCCTCTCGGTGCAGCACTCCGTCTTCCCTTCCCTCCCCGCCCACTGCGGCGCCGGCGGCCCCCGCCTCCCCCGCGTCCCCCGTCCGGAGGCACCACAGCAACAGCATCATATGCAGCGGGCCGACGCCGTGGAGGCTCCGAGGCTGCTGCTGCTGCTGCTGTTGCTGCTGCTGCTGCTGCTGCTGCTGCTGCTGCTGCTGCTGCTGCTGCTGCTGCTGCTGCTGCTGCTGCTGCTGCTGCTGCTGCTGCTGCTGCTGCTGCTGCTGCTGCTGCCACCCCTCGGCTGGGCCGGGCCAGGCCAAGCCGCTGGTGCCGGCCGCTCAGACGAATCAATATGTGGTCCAAACGCACGCCATAAGGCTCGGTGACGTCACGAATGTCACCCCGAAGATGACTCACAGCGCCCAGTAGCCTCTCACCCCTAGCGCCCGCGGGCCGACCGCAGGCACCGACGGGGACCATCCGAAAATCCGCCGGTCCCCGCGATCGGATGCTGCAGGTGACGGAGCAGTACCCCATGCCGGCGTAACACCGGCGCACCCGCCGGGCATACCCCTCAGCACACATGCATCGACCCCTGCTGCTGCCGCCCCCAGGTGTGGGTGTGGGGCGGCGGGGGCCCCACTCGCCCCCCCCCCCCCCCCTGCCGTGCCCCGCCACCGCCGCTGCTGCCGTTGCTACCGCTGCTGCCTGCTTTCTGTGCACTCGTTTCACCTCATATTCTGCAAACAAGAAGTCTCTGCTGCGCTCAATGCCGCGCGGCCCTCCGGCCCATTGGGCAGAACGCGCAAAAGAGAGCGGAGGTCGATGGGAGCATGGGACAGAGAGAGAGAGAGAAGAGAGAGAGAGAGAGACAGAGAGAGAGGGAGAGTAAGAGAGAGACAGACAGACAGACAGACAGAGACAGGGAGAGAGAGAGGCAGAAATTATTTTCGGGACGCAAACAGGGTGGGAAGTGCAATGAAAGAGAGAACTCATCGGGGTTGGTTTCCATGCCCCGAAACGGACCGAAGCAGGGAGGGAGAAAGAGAGCGAGAGAGGACGGGACAGAGACAGAGATACTGCAGGCAGCGGCGCGCGGCGCGGCCGTTTTTGGCCCCCGGTCCGTCCGCCAATCAATAACTAGCCGCCTGGCCCTCCGCTGCATCAATGCGAAGAGACGCCCCGCGGACGCGACGCGACGCTCTGCGCGCCACAATGCAGCGACAACAGCAACAGCGAAGCTGCTGCTGCTGCCGCCGCCGCTCGGCTCGGAGTCGTCGCGGGGGCGGCGGTCATGGAGGCAGCAGTAGCAGCAGCGGCTGGGGAGACGGCGGCGGCGGCCGAGTCGGCTGACAGAGAGAGAAAGAGAGATGTAGTTAGGGGTGGTGGGGGCAGCGGCGGCGGCGGTGGCGGTGGCGGTGGCGGCGGCGGCGGCGCAACAGCGCGGATATAAATAAGTGTAAATAGAGTATGGACGCGGGGAGCCACCCGGCCCGGCCGCGTGTAGTGAGTGTAGGGCCGAGCGGGGAAGGCCTGGCGGAAACGGAAGCGCAGGCAGCCCGAACAGGGAATGAACTTCAACTTCCACTTCCACAGCCAAGCCTACGAATGTTTTTGTCGTTTGCTTGCGCGGCGGTCGACAAGACAACGACGCGCCACGGTCATGGTGGAGATACCCCTTGCAGCGGCAGTATAGTCTCTGTCCCTCTCTATCTCTATCGGCCTCACTCGCGCCCCTCGCTGGTGTGCCGGAACGTAGAAGGGTGTGGCAACACGCGGCCGGCTATCGAGCCGAGCCGAGCCGAACTGAGCCGAACCGAGCCGAGCCGAGCTGGAGAGTGGCGGCGTCGGTGGCATCGGGCGGGCGGCACTGCGTCAGACGGGGAGGGAAGCCCACAGCGCAGCCGAGGCACAGCCCTGACGCAGCCCTAGCGCAGCCCTAGCGCAGCCCTAGCGCAGCCCTCACTCGGCCGCGCCGCGCCACCGTCTCGTAGTACTGTTCAGCTTTGGAGCCCTGTCGCCCATTCCAGCCACATTGGCTTTTTGGGTGGGGCGGTGGGCGTGGCGGGGCGTGGCTGTTTGCGTGGCATGTGGTCGATACAGGCTTGGAGGCTGGGCTAGGCTGGGCTGCCTGCTGCTGGGCCGGGGCAGGGCACTCCGGAGCGGGTGGCTAGGCGGCCTGCAAGGGTTGTGCCCCGCTGTGCCCACCAAATAACCTACCAGCCGGGGCGGCACTGCTGCTGCTGCTGCTGCTGCTGCTGCTGCTGCTGCTGCTGCTGCTGCTGCTGCTGCTGCTGCTGCTGCTGCTGCTGCTGCTGCTGCTGCTGCTGCTGCTGCTGCTGCTGCTGCTGCTGCTGCTGCTGCTGCTGCTGCTGCTGCTGCCCAGCCGAGCCGCGCCCACGCGGACTGGCCGCGCTGGGGCCCCGGCTGACAGGCCGACATCGCCCTGAGGAGGCTCACGGCCTTGTACTAGGGAACGTCCTCACCGGGCCCAACCCTGACGCAAATGGGGCGCAACATTACTGGCGAGGTTTAGAGGACGATCAGCGAGGAGGGGCGATGGGCGATGCCGAGCCGTTGCCAACTGTACACCAATGTACACCCAGCCCGACGCGGCGTTTACCACCCTCGCCTGCCTCCGCCCCATCGGATTCTTCCCTTCTCTCTCTCTCTCTCTCTCTCTCTCTCTCTCTCTCTCTCTCTCTCTCTCTCTCTCTCTCTCTCTCCCTCTCTCTCCCTCCCTTATTCAGCCTGCTCCTCCTTTTCCCTCCCTCTCCTGGCTGCGATTGGTGTCTCCGCCCGCGCGCGCGTCCCCAAGATGGCACGTGCCGGGACACGCTTTGCAGCCGCTGCATGTGGGGGCTCCGGGCGCGGGGTGGGTGGCGGTGCGGGGAGCCGAGGGGTGGGGTGGGGCGGAGCCGCGGTGGTGGAGAGGAGAGGAACAAACTGAGCCGCACTCTCCATGCATCCGCCTCGGCCGGCGCCTCAGACGCCGCTTGCATCGTGAGGACACAATACAATGTGTCGCCGTGCCGCTACAACGGAGGGGAGGGGAGGGGGCGGACTCGCCTGCCCGCGGGCGGGGAGGGGCGGGGAGGAGCAGGGTGGGGTCGAATTGTTGGCCGACCTCTGACATCTGCACGGCAGCACGGCGCTGCGCGGGCGGCCCCCGGCACCCTGGGCTGGCACCCTGGGCTGGCACCACCAAGCCGCCCGAGCCGCACGTGCGCTCCCAAGATTCTATTCATTACGCCGCACATCCAGCGGGGGCGGCTGCTGCTGCTGCTGCTGCTGCTGGGGCTCCCCGTCACTAAGTGAGGCTTAGACCCCTCGTAACGTGATGATGTCCGTGAGGGGCAGGGGGGGGGTCTAGATATTCCTTCGAACGGGGGCTTGATTGTGACGAAAACCTTGTTGTTTGGCGGAGAGGGGAACATCGCGCTGCGCAAGCCATTGATCCGGACGCGTCGTGACCTTGTCCCTCTCCCCCTGGCCGACGGCACCCAGCACTCGCCTCGGCCCGCCTCGGCCCGCCCCGCCCCTCCCCTCCCGCACCTGCCGGCCGCCTCCTCCTCCCCCCTCGCCCGGAGCACGGCCGGCCTAGGCCGACTTACTGCCCCACAAGCGGGGAGTCTCTCGGCGGGGGAGGGGGAGGGGGGCGTGGCGCACTGCGGCGTGGCGGGGAGTAGTAGCTGGGGCGCCGGCGCAAGCCCTTCGGGATGCGATGGCCGGGCCGTACCCCCACCGCTTCCCATCCCAGCGGACGGCCCCGAGCCGAGCCGACGGAGCCGACTCCGTGGCGCCCCGTAAGGCCCTGTAGGCCGCCGGTCTGCTCCCTGTTCCGTTCCCCGTGCCTTTCTAATCAACTTGACCTGCCACCTGTTTACAGTGGACACCCTTTTCGGGGGCTGATGGCAGAAATGAACCTAGACCGAAGCGAAATTAAGCGCGCCGGCCACCCCCCCCCCCCCCCCCCACACTACCCCTCTACCGAGCACCCCCCCCCCCCCCTCCATTCTCTGTCTCAGTCTATCTCTAACACGCCGCCGACCCTCCACTCTCTCCCCGACCGTTCGCAGTAGCTGAGCGTTGTGGCACTGGGAGCGGAGCTGCGCAGTTGCTCTGACCTCCCAAACGCCTGTCGCCCCTCCCCTCCGACCCCTCTCTCCATCTCTCTCACACTGCGCGCTATCTCGCTCCCTTTCGCACACGTAGTGCCTCTATCTTTCCCACTCCCTCCTGCCTTTCTACTTCCCCTCCATCCGCCCCCACTGTCTCTCCGCCTTTTAGCGACGTTCCGGCTCTCCCGCGCTGCACGTCAGGGTGCGCTTCTCTCTATTCTCTCTTCCATTCTATCTCTGTATCTATCTTTATCTGTATACACACCCTCCGCGCATGTCCTTCGCGCATGTTACTAGGTTTCACGCGTGTTTAGTTGTTTGACTACGACCATTTCAAGACATTTCCTTACTGATTTCGAGGTTAGGTGCCGTATTTTGGGATCGATCGTGCCATCGAGATTTCAAACTTCTCACAGGCAGTTTGGATTATGTTAGTTGTCTTGCCCTTTCGAGATGCTGTACGCTATTCTAGCGTTCTCTGAGTCCCGAAAGTCTTGAACCGCACAGGGAGGGGGTCCGTTTGGAACGCGGCGCGGATCGTATATTTACGTGTGGAAAGGGAGGGCAGAGAGAAAGGTAAAGCGGGCGGTGGGCGGTGGGTCTGACAATGGCCAGGCGCCGGCAAGGGCCACAGTGCCGCCAGCGGAGCCGAGCGGAGCTCCTTCCTGGAAGCACCAAAACCCGATCTCTATGAATAAAACAGCGGCGAGCCCTTGCCTTAGCGGGCTGGACCACGCTAGGCCACGGGAGCCGTGAGCCGGGCGGCTCCGGGCTGGCACACTGGGCTCCGGGCTCCGGGGGCTGCCGAGGCTCCGGGCGCCCGGAACAGCCGATATACATCACGGACTAAAGCCGGGGTAGGTAGGCAACCCCGCACCGGGGCCGGCCGCTTGTTTATTGGGAGGGGGAACTGTGAGAAGGCCCAAAGTAGTCGTTTTCGCGGCCTCGACTCAATATCAACTCCTCCGACCAGGGAAAGACGAGCAAGGGAGGCGGGCGGGTCGAAGTGTACAGGGACGGAGGCGAGCCGACGGGAAGAGGTGCGCGGCGGATGGTACAGGGGAGGACTAGCGGCCCGGCCCTCATGAGCGCAGCGTGCGACATCCTCAAGCAGCCATCCTTTATTTCTTTTTTCGCCCTTCCTTCCCCATTTCCATCTCACCCTGCCGCGTCGCTCAACCCCCTCCGGGAGCGTACATCCCCCTATTCGGAGAGGGGCTGTCACCTGCCGCCCGCTGTGGCCGTGCGAGCGCTCCGCGGGGGAGGAGAGGAAAGTTCAAGGACCGGGTTTGGGGGCAAACGGCAGAAAAGTCCCAGCTTGTTGATAGGCCCTGGTCCTCTGGCGGCCCCAGACCCGCTCACGCAGGGCCCTCTACTGTCTTGTTCCCCCACAAGCGGTGAAAACGAACACCGCGCTCAAGTTGAGGAAATCTGAGCCTTTGGCGGCGGTTGGGGGCCAAGATTGAAACTGTTGTGTCGCAGGAAGCGGTGGCTCCCGCAACGCCCCCTCCTTTTCCATTAGGCAACTCGTCACGACCCTCCGCGGCGACTTCCCGACGCCCGTATGGGAGACTGTCCGCCCGCTGCCCGCCGCCCGCCGCCCGCCGCCCCGCTCCGCCCGCCCCGAGTGCGTTCTCTCTCCCACCAGTGGCGGTGTGTACGCGTGGTGAGGGTGGCGCGGAGAGACGATGATGTTCGACTTCACGGGCGGATTGTAGTATAGGGTTTGCACCCCTCCCTCACCCTCAGCAGGGCCCACCCCTCTATTTCTTTAAATCCTCCATCGTATCGTCTGTCCGTCTCGCCCCACCCCGCCCACCCCCTCGCTGTGCCACCCCGCCCGCCGCCCCTCACCCCCGCCCCCTCTGTCTCCCTTACTTACAGAGGCCAGCAGGCTGAGAGGAGGGGGGAGGTGGCGAAGCGCGGCGCGGGATGCGGGGCAGAGGCAGGGCGCTACTGCTGCCAGGGCTCTTGCTAGAGGGCGCTGGATTTTGCGCGGAGGTTTTGGCGGAGCGGAGCCGACATCCATGCGGCCGGGGCCGGGCTCTAGGCCGGGCCGGTGCGGTGCGGTGCGGTGCGGCCAGTACTTAGGTGTGGACTGGGGGCCGTGCGAACCGCGCGTTAGGGGACGGAGCACCGGCCCACACTCACACAACACACACACACACGTGGATATATATCGCAATCCTTCCCACTCCCCCGGCCACTCTATATTCAATATGCCTTTACTGCCGTCCGTATCGTGTCCACAAGCACCGCCCGGCCGCCTGCTCCACAGAGAGCCGAGGGGTTTTGTAGGAGAGATCAATGCACTGCATGAGGAGGAGCAGCGAGAGGGGTGCCGGGCCGGGCCGGGCCTCCGGGCCTCGTGACACACCCACACACACCTCAGGAACGTTCGGTGTGTCTGTGTGTGTGTGTGTGTGTGTGTTGGCTAGATTTGATGTGCGCCCCCAAGGAAGGCACAATTTTGGATACCGTATACTGCGGCGGCGCCAGCAGCAGCAGCGCCCCCTGGAAACCCTCGGCGTCGACGCTTATACAAGTCCCCCCCCCCCCACCCCCTTCGCTACCTAGCCCCTAATCTCGAGGCAACCCCTTACACTGTCAAATGTTTACCTGACTTCGGCTAAGGGGATGGGAATGGGGTGGTGGGTGCCAAGGAGGTGTCGGGGGATGGGGGTACGGTGTGGGGGTGCGGGGAGTGCGGGGGGTTCGGGGAGTGCGGGGGATGCGGGGGGCGCGGGGGGTGCGAGGGATGCGGGGGGCGCGGGGGTGCGGGGGTGCGGGGGATGCGGGGGATGCGGGGGGTGCGGGGGCGGCCGTTCGGGCGCCTCCGGTCCTTCACGAGCGGGCAAAAGGGGCGAGAGACCGTGGGAAGGCTGCTCGGGCTCGGGGTGCCTACAGAGGCCCGCGGACCCGCGCTGCGGTGCGGTGCGGTGCGGTGCGGGGGTGACGGGAGGGGCGGGGGGGGGGGGGGGGCGGGCAGCGCCGGGGAGTGGGAGGTGCGCTCATTGTATTGAGTAGATCCCAGCCGCGGACGTCTTCGGCGTCCCTCGGCGGACTTCGGCGGCGTCGCTCGGGTCTTGCGGGGGTGAGTCCGGGAGGGGGAGGGGGTGGCGGTGACGACGGGGGCAGTAGCAAACAACGCTGGTAGGTGCAGCGGCAGCAGCGGCAGCAGCCGCAGCACGGTGGGGGAGGCGTGGCGGTGTGGGGGTTGCCGCTACGCTTGCTTACAGGAGTTTGGGTCTCCGATATGCAGTACTATACAGCGGTGGGGTGGGATTGTCCCGGCATGCACCAGGATCAACGTGTATATTCTGCTCTTTCTTCTTTCTCCCTCTCTCTTTCTCACTCTCCAAGTCTCTCTCCCCTAGTTCTGACAAATCAAAACACTCCGAAAATACTGTGTTATGAGCAAGTCCCGGTAGAGAGACACATATTTTGCACGGACGAAAATCTAGCAATGTTTGGGCGAGGTGTGTGTGGGCGTATGAGATACATAGGTGGAGGGAGGGAGGTAGCCCCGAGCGCTGCGCGGTGGCGGCGCCGCGCAGCTCTGCATGTTTCGCTAATCGTGTGTGTAGCCCCCGAGCGCCAAACCCCATAAACACTACAGCAGTAACATGCCTGGGCCCCGCCCTGGACCAGGAACACGGCGCACCTATTTGTGCCGGACGACAACACCTGCGTAAATTCGGGAATCGTTCGCGGGTCGCACAAATCGCGCTTCGTTTCCCTCACTTGTCCGTAAATGCCGAGAAGTGCGCCGGGCTCTCGCTCCGCTTCCTGCAGGCTCCCCCCCCCCCCCCGGCCCTGTGGTTGCACACCTGCCCACCGTGCCCCCCCCCCCCCCCCGGGCCAAAGGTGTGCTGCCCGGCCGAGGGTTCCAGGACATTCGGCTCGGGGTCTTTGCCTCAGACGCCGCCGACGCCCCTGCCACCCTCTTACCTCTGCTCCTCTGCCACAGCCCCTCCCCCCTTCCCTCTACCTAAGGCCCGCTGGCCTGGCCGCCAGTACTGCGTCGCAGGCCTTTTAGTCAGCCCACAAGAACCTCATGGGATCCCCGATCGGCGTTCTGCAGGTCTCGCAGCACGACCACGTCAAGGCAGTTTCAGTCTCAGTCTGAGCCGACAAGTGGAACAGATTCGGGAAGTGGGCGGAGGTAGTGCTCCTTCGTGTCAAAAGCCATCGCATGCTCATCGCCAGCTCATTGTGTGCTCGGCTCCGCTCGGCTCCTCGCTGGGCGCGCCCATGAAGTGTCGCCGTGAGCAATACTGCGCCCCGAATGAGACTAGACTCGACTCCGGCCGGTGGGTGATCTCTGCCCCACCCCACCCCGCCCTTCCCCCGCTACGACCTCGAAGCGTGCAGACGAGCGAAGCCGAGCCGAAGCCGAACTCGGCCGAACCAGGCCGAACCGACTCGACCCGAGCGAGCGCCCAGCCCAGCCCGGTGTGGCTGGTGGCGCCCCCTCGCAGCCGACCGGAGAAACTCGTGGCCGAAGCCTTTACGCCGCGCGCGCTTAGGCCCTCTGCGTACAGCGCTCCTTACACTCACTTAGGCCCCTGCAAGACAACCCAGCCCAGCGGCAGAGCGGTGCAGTGCGCGCGCGCACACACACACACACTTGGGGCCTTGCGGCCGGGAGGTGGGGTAGGGGGGGGGGGGGGGGGTAGGGGCACCGGGTATATTTCATTCGTTAATCGAGCAAACAAAGCCGCTTAGCCGTGTTGCCGGGTGGAGTGTGATACCCCACGTGAGGGCTGGGCGCTCACTCAGTTACTGATCAACACTGAGAGATCCATATGCCCCGGACAGCTATATTTGACCTTGCCTTTTGCGAACCGCTCCACCTCAGGCCGTGGTCACTGACCTCTGCTGCCTAAGACGGTGATGGTCGCATGGCCATCGCACGGTCCAACGTGGCGCAATCGGCTCATAGGGGTGAGCCCGTGAGCCCAGGACAATCTAGACGCGACCCGAGTGATAACATGTTTGGAAAGCGAGGTGAAATGTTGATGCAATAAACATCAACTATGCGAGCCCGACAAAAACCTTGGGCAAACATTGCGCTCTGCCGCCGGTAGGACGGATAGGTAGGAGGAGGTGCGGTAAATATGGGGGCACAGCGACGGGACCCGCGAACGACTGTGCGAGCGAGAGGGCGCGGGCAGGGCCGGTGACAGAAGTGGAGCGTGCGAGAGGAAGAGAGAGACAATCATCTCCGCCGTCCGCCTTACAGGAGGCCCCCCGAGTGAAACGTCTTGAACAGAGGGAAACAACATCTTGTGACCTTCCTCTTATACCACCTTTCCCCCCATGTGTCTCCTCCTCCTCCTCCTCCTCGCCTCCTCTTTCTCTCCGTTTTATTGTCTTCTTTCTCTCTACGCCGGCGGCCCGTGCGCGTCCTGTTAGCACAGGTATGTGCGTGAGCCGTGCGAGGCCGAGGTGTGGCTACAGCCGGCTACAGCCATCCGCGGCGGTGCCGTGGTGCCTCGGCTAGCCCACCCACACCCCGCACCGCCCCGCACCGCCCCCCTCTAGCCGCTCCGTTCCTTCTTTTTGTCCTCCGGTTTCATCGCGCCTTCGCCTTTCGACGACCAACACACACACCAACCTAGGCACCCGGTCGGCGTATGTGTAACAGAGAGAGAGAGAGAGAGAGAGAGAAAGAGAGCGCAAAGCTCATTTCTCGTCTTTAGGTCCGTACGGCCCCTGCTCGCACCGCGTGGATCTTGAGGTGACCCCAGTACTGTTCTCTTCTCTCCTGTGGCGGGGGCACGGCGGGGGCACGGCGGGGGCACGGCGGGGGCACGGCGGGGGCCCCGACGCCGCCCCTCCCCGGCGCCCGCGCTGCCCGTGGCGGCCCGTGGCGATACTCCTGTTTATATGGCGAGGTGCGCGCAGATGCCAGCGGTACTGAATAGCGGGTCGGAGGAGGAGGCGCCTTCGTGGAGAGGTCTCCTCCGGTCTCCTCCGGTCTCCTCCGGCCTTCCCCGGTCTCCGGACGATGTGATGCCATGCCCCCTCTGCTGCGCTGTGCCATGGCTGTGCCATGGCTGTGCCTCACCCGCTTCGCCTCTACGCCGCGCCACGCCTCGCGGTGCCCTGGCTGCTCGCTGACCTGGCCGCCGGCCGGTCCTTCGGCTGCTCTACCACAGCGGTGGTCGGATTCCGTGCATTGCTCTCGCGCTGCGTTTCGCCGCGCGGCCGCCGCTGCATACGCGCTCCTCTCTGTGTGTGAGAGAGAAAGAGAGATAGCAGGAGAGAGAGAGAGAGAGAGAGAGAGAGAGAGAGAGAGAGAGAGGAGAGAGAGAGAGAGAGAGAGAGAGAGAGAGAGAGAGAGAGAGAGAGAGAGAGAGAGAGAGAGAGAGAGAGAGCGAGAGAGAGAGAGAGAGAGAGAGAGAGAGAGAGAGAGAGAGAGAGAGAGAGAGAGAGAACGTGTGTGCGTGCGCGTGCACGTGCACCTCCCAGGTGGCGCAGCGTAGTAGCTGGAATCAGCGCCCTGGAACGGCCGATACTGCATGATTAGTCGAGCCTTCCCCCCATGGCACGGCGCAGACGAATTTTAAGCGGGCGATGAAGAAAGGACTCTACTGGGCTGGAATGCAGGGCGGGCAGCAGCAGCAGCAGCAGCAG
The DNA here is from genome assembly GCA_038380765.1 of Odontothrips loti. Taxonomy (NCBI): domain Eukaryota; kingdom Metazoa; phylum Arthropoda; class Insecta; order Thysanoptera; family Thripidae; genus Odontothrips; species Odontothrips loti. The sequence continues at coordinate 9,734,415 of CM076250.1, forward strand.
CAGCACCTGTCCTGGCTCCCGGAATGGCGTCGCCGACACGACGACACGCTGGAGGGCGCAGCGCACCGGAGGACGCGCCGTACTCGCACAATGAAAGATTCATCGAGCCCATTCCATCGTAGCCCTCCCACCCCCAGCAGCAGTCCCTCTGGTCCCCCGTGTCGCCATGGAGGGATGACATGGAGCATGGGGTCTGCCCTGGGGGCCCTACTGTGGAGGGGGGGGGGGGGGGTCCAACGCCCCCGCTGTTTGTTAGCGGCCAGCGGCCGACATAACCTATGGCAAAGAGTGCGCGCATATTCTGACGCAGTGTCGCGCGCCCTCTGGTGGCACTGTGGCGAACGGGACGATGCTTCCTCTGAGCAGCTCATGATGCACAGTGTGTGTCTGAGTTTGTGCGTGCTGCCCGTGTAACGTATCCATGTGTGTGTGTGTGTGTGTGTGTGTGGATAGTCTGCAGAGGAGCTGCCCCGGTGGCTTTGGCCTGGCTGGGAGGGGACATGGCATGGCCGCTGCAGCGGTGGAGAGAGGGGAGATCTCCGGAGGGCACCTCTCCCCCGCCGCTAGCCCGCGCTGCACTGAACCGACTATGTCCCCAGTCCGGGACGTGGGACCCGAGCAGAGCCGAGTAGCCGACGCTGCAATACGAGCCCTGCCCTGAACCCGGGAAACCAAAGGGGTAGGGGGCGGCAGGCGAGGGATGAGGGCGAGGCTGAGGGATGGGAGCCCTTGTAAGGAGCGTGGGGAGCCCGATGGCTAGGGGGCACTTCCCCGCAGTCGGCCAGGTACCATCATGTCAAACAAAACACAAATGTCTGATTTCAACCGGCAGGGGTACGAGGCCACCATGGCGGTCGCTGCTGCTGGGTCTACAGAGCTCCGCTGCCCCCGCCGCAGCCGCACCGGATGTATCGTCATTCCAGCAACAAGGCGGCGGTGCGTCCCTCCCTATCCCCTCCAACAGCAAGGACAGGCCAGCACAGGCCGGGCAGCCCTGCACTCACCGGACACACTTCCAAACACGACAGCACCAACACAGAGACGGACATGAACGTGTGATCCGATTTTCCTGAAATGTGAAACGCAAATTCCTGCCCGCTGGGAGCGGAGCGAGATCCCGATGCCCCATGCTCCCAGCGACACCTGGCGGCAGCGAAGCGCACTAAGTCAGGAGGAGAAGCTCGTGTCAGCGCCAGCCGGCCTGGGCCGGCCCGGGGTGCAGAGCCAGAGGTAATGTGCCAGTGCTCTCCAGGCCGGGCTGCGGAGCGGAGCGGGCTGGTCTGGGCTGATCTGCCGGGTGGTGCTGTGTGCTGTGCTCTGGCCCCGTCACCGAACAAATACGAACCTCCCCAAAGTGTTCCAGCAAGTTTAAACGATGAGTGACAGTTACTCATCGGATGAAGAGATTTATGACATCAGGATCCCCAAACGTAACAGGAAAACATGTGCCGTTCCTTGTTGTTCTTATAAAGGTAGCTTTTTATTTCGATTTCCTCGAGACCCTTTGCGTCGAAAAACTTGGAAAGAAATATGCAAGGTTAATAGGCCCTTGAAGGAGTACTCGTACGTCTGCAGGAATCATTTCACAGCATCCGACTATCGATGCCAAAGTAAGGAAATGTTTGCTCTTTTTAGCAGTAGCTCTAGAACTATTCTAAACGGAATTATGATCTTTGTTACAGATAAACTTAAATGTGGTGCAGTGCCATCGCGTAACCTTCCAGAGACTGATATTCCCCGTCTATTTGGTTCCCGCTGTGTAGTACCTGGCTGTTACAATGACAGCACTAGTAGTTTCAGCTTGCATTTCTTCCCTAGAAATGCGAATTACATTTCAGAGTGGATGCGGCTTTGTCACGTAAAAGGAGCCACACGACGCACTGTCATTTGCAGTGAACATTTTGTGGATTCTGACTTCTTCATAAGTAAGCACTTTGATTTGATCATCCTTGTTTTCTTTTGTCTCCTCCTTATACGGATACCGTAGCAGTGCTGATCTGTTTGTTTCATCTAAAGAGCATGGAAAGAAACGTCTTCGACCGTGGGTGAACCCTTCAAAGAAATTGCCAGTAGCCAGTGTTAGTGAGCCGCAAGTTACACATCAGTCTGAGAATAGGTAAACGTAAAGTTCCTTTTTGAAAATTTCTTATGAGGTTCTCTTAGCATTATGTTTGCTTCGTTGACATTATACTTTAACAATACGGGAGTAACATTATATTTTTATTTCTTACATGTGCAGTCCTGAAGATAGTTCCGCTTTAGAAGATCATCGCCCTGATGAATTGGAAACAGCCGTTCTCTCCATTCTAGTTGAGGAACGGCAGAATGAAACTGCCCGATGAATCCGGTCGACTCGAGCATTGTTCCCTGTGAAGAATAAAGAACTTCCCACCGTTTTAATCCACAACTGTGTCCAGGCGTGAATTATTTCCTGCCCCTCAATCTCTGAATTTTAAAAGAAGGCTAGTGCATCATCGTTGGGGCAAGTTGCTGGCGATGAATTGGCCATGTACGATAAGAGGGCCATAGGCCATCCCAGAACAAACAGAGTATCAGTGTGGTACCTCCGGGTACCCGTGTCGGGGGACAGCGGAGACGCGACATGGGTCGTCGCGCTCCGGGCATCAATGGAGGTAGAGGGGCGACGAAGCAGCCTCTAACAGGCGGAGGGCACAAGAAACAAATACCACCTAATAACTTAGGGCCTCCTCTTGGCCGCGCTCTCCTCTCCTCTCGCACTGCACCTCTGCTCCGTCCTTCTCCTCCTCTCCCTGCTCTCTTGTCCCATCCTTCGCCGCTCCGTCATACTCCGGCCCCTTTCTCGCTTCCTCGCCTTGTCGGCAGCGTCGGTCCCACTCACTCTCCGCCGGCTTTTCTGTTTTCTGCTCCCACCTGTACTCCTCCTGCAAGCAGCGGACGACCTTTGGCGATCAGGGAGTCCACTGCGCCTCGCCGCGCTACGCCCCGCCACCTGCGCCGTGCATGCGGCCATTGCCTCTGCGCAGACAGGGCCAGCACCGGCCGGCGCGCGGTGCCGCGGTGCAGCTCAGCTCAGAGGCCTCGGTGGCCTCCTCGCCGCACCGCGCCACGCCACTGGCTCACGGCTCACGGCACACAGTTCACAGTTTACGGGTCACAGCTCACTGCTCAAGGCTCGTAGGCCGGCAGGCGCTGCACAGCGCAGGTAGGCACTACAGCACTCCGCAGCCCTGCCAGCCCTGCCAGCCCTGCCCCGCCGCAGCCCAAGGCCCTCTGGTAATGACGAGGCGTGAGGCAACAGCCAAGTCCCAGGGCGGGGCCAACGGGCCGTTGGAATATTTTCCAGCGTTCGGTGGTTGTTTGGCGCCGCGCCGCCGCGGGCCCAGAGTCCGAGTCCGAGTCCTGCAGGACGCTGCCGCCCGCTGGAGTCGACGGACTGCGGCTCCGATCTGCGGGCTACTTGTCCCCTGTGGCTGTTAGCTCCGATAGAACCAACAACTTCACAGGGACAAAGTAATTTCTGCCTCGACGCTCTGTCGTGACGAGCACTGCCGTGGGTGTGGCTCCTGCAGCCGGCCGCCGGCCCTGGGAAGGCGAGGGGGGAGGCGGCAGGCGGTTGTAAGACTTCAAGGAGGGTTGCTCGGTGCCGAGGAGAAGGGAGGGGAGTCATACATTTTTGCCACCCGTTTTACAGAACGCGTTTAATAAAGTGTCAGTCATTTGCTGTACAGAAACCCGTGCCCCCTTCCCTTTCCTCACGCTTTCCCTCACTCAAAGGACACACACACACACACACGCGCGCGCGCACGCGGACGCGCCGCGCTCTTCACAGGATGGTTCATGGCGGCTCATGGCTCGGGCGTGGGACGATATCCTGATCGGACAAATGAAGGCCAGGCCACGTTCTGGCCGGCGTTGCCATGCGGACAGAGACGTTCCTGATGGGGACCGACACCAGGGTCCACCGAAGACACGATGAATCCAACACACACTTTCCAGGTAATCCCATATCGTCCGTGAGCCGCCAGGGAACGTCCCCCCAGCGTGTTCTTCCGATCCGGGAAACGGGGCGGCGATGATGGGTGAGAAATGCGGGGTGTTGACCGCTGCGAGCAGTGAGCTAAAGCTGTGCTCTGCCTGACTCTGCGGCTCTGCAGGCTCTGCCGGTGCTCAGGGCACGCTGCGGCAGGAAGGAGTGCGAATAGAAATGATGTGCTTTCGGCGAAGCTTCAAAATAAGCGGCACAGGCCACACCGCCGCCGCCGCTGCCGCCGCTGCCGCCGCGCCCACCAGAGGGGCGGGCAGGTGCTGCAAACATTTTGAGGTGTGACAGGTGAAACATGTACTATTCCGAAGCCGTTTTATTCTTCATCGGTTTGTGAGCCTCGGTGGCCGCATGCATGGTCCTCACGGACCTCCTCGGGCACCGCAGCCCACCCCGTTCCATCCCGACCGTCCTCTGGCCGACCCCGCCGTCGTCTCGTGTTTGTCACCCCTCTGCTTGGCACCCTTCAGCCACTGCCGCCGCCGCAGCCGATGCTCTGCTGTCACCACTGCTGCCGAGTGACGTCACGGCAGTCAGATTGCCGGAGAGAGGGGTGGAGATAGAGGAGAGAGAGAGAGAGAGAGAGAGAGAGAGAGAGAGAGAGAGAGAGAGAGAGAGAGAGAGAGAGAGAGAGAGAGGGACCATGACGGCGCTCTGGGAGCGCCTGTGTCGGGGGAAGGATCGAACACCTTGTGATAAGGGGGCAGAGGCCGGGGAGACAGAACTCCTCCAACCCTCCCACCCCTTCTTCCCCCCCCCCCCCCCTCTCTCTCTCTCTCTCTCACTCAGCGGCCTCATAGTATGCACAGCTTCTCTCCACCCCCGCGACTGCGTCTCTCTATCATTCTTCTCTGTCTCTCTCGCTCTTGTTGATATGGTGAAAGGGGTGGAAAGGAGGACGTGACGGGATGTGCCTCTCTTGTTACCGTTGACGAGAGCGCTGCAAGAAGCCACCCTGGCGAGGGCTCCGGGGGCGCCTGGCGCCTCTAGCGGGCGCGTCCTCGGGCGGCCCGAAAGGGGCCACGCACTGGAGGAATATCGTGGGCGCGGGGAGGGGAGGAAAATGACCCTGAGACGGTGCGGCGAAGGTTTTCGGACATGTGAGCACGCTTCATATTGCATATGCCAAATGAAGTATATGTACAGCACAGATTGTTTGTTTTCCGACTTCATTCCGAAAAGACCAAAGACCGGCAGTATCTCGGCGGCGCCGCTGAGGGCATCGCCGGCCATTGCCCAGCGACGCCGACGTCGGCCCGGTACGCTCTACGCCGCCCGCCAATTACCGAAGGAGCAGCGGCGGTGGCACCCCCCCCCCCTCCCCCTTCTCTCACCCCTTCCCCGTCGCGCGCCTCTCCCACGCCGACCCGGCCGGCCGAGGAGTAGAGAGGATCTCCTCCCGTCCCTTCTTTCTGTTTTGCCTCCTTCTGGACTCTGTCCCCTCCCCTCCCCGTTTTACTCCGGGGGCCTACTTGCTCCGTTTGCCTCTCTGCTCCGCGACGTGCAGACAACGACCTGGAGGCATGGCGTGCGGAGACGAGGCGGGGGGCGGCGGGGGGCGGCGAGGGGGCGGTGGGGGGCGGCGAGGGGCGGCAGAGGACTCCAGCCAGGCAACGCCGGCAACACGGGTATTGAGTAGAGCCCCAGCGGAACCTCCGACGCACCTCTAATCGCCAACCAGCTCGCGGCTGCGACATGGCGGCGATGGAGGGCGGGGGGCGGGGGGCCGGGGGTGGGGGGCAGCCGGGGGTCCGGGGGTCCCTCAGCGCCTGCGAACGTCCCAGACACCCTCCTTGGTGCGACTTCACAGTCTCGCACCACCACCACCACCACCACCACCACCAACACTACCACCACCACCACCACCACCACCACCACCACCACCGCCGCCGCACGCCCCGTTTCGTACGCGGCGTCTCTCAGTCCAGTCCACTCTGTAAACTGCAGTAGTGGCCGCGGGGCAGTGGCCGGGCCTTGGGCGGGGCCGGGCCGGGCCGGGCAGGCCGCGGTGGGCTGGGCTGGGCTCCTCCGGCTGTGCCTCCACCTCGCCGATCTCAGCGCATCCCATTGAAGCAGTCCGTTACGCCGCGGCCGCGGCTAGGCCGAGTGCTGCTGCTGCTGCTGCTGCTGCTGCTGCTGCTGCTGCCGCTGCCGCCGCTGCCGCCGCTGCCGGGCCTCAGCGCTTCGCCGCCGACTTCGTCGTCCTGCCGAAGGATGGGTCTCATAGCGCGGAAAATCGTTTATAAGGACAGGGATCTGAAGAAGCGTTCTAGGATGCTTAGCCTTTCTTCTCTCCGAAAATGATATGCGCGAACGGGTCGACGCGCGCTGCGGACACATAAACACAATTTGCCGTAGGAGTGGAGGGGAGGGGAGGCGGTGCCATGCCACATGGCTGCGGAGGTGGCTGCTGCCGCTGATGCCGCTGCTGCTGCCGCTGCTGCTGCCGCTGCTACTGCCGCTGCTGCCGCTCTCCGCTTGTCCCGCCGACTGCATTTCGGTCATTCTGGTTCCAAAATTACTACCGGCGACCCGGCCGCCTGCCTACCACCCCGCGGCGTTGCGGGGCTACGGGGGCCGCGGGGGCCGCGTAGGGCGCGTTCCTTGTCTTCCCTCCGTTGGCAAGAGAGGCGCGGCCAGCGAAGCCCTCACAACTGCGCAGCGCGGCACGATAGCGGGGCACAGCAGCCATGGCCTGGTCCTTCCCTTCCCATTCCCAGCCCCGGCCCGCCGGCCCCCGCCGGCCCCCGCCTCCCTCGGCCCTCCCCCGGTCCCAGCGGGCGCGCTGCAACCAGCGGATATAAATACTGTTGCTCTCTTTTCAGCTTTTTCCGTAAGGACAAAGGATTCTGCGTCGGTTTCGTCAGCTGCAGCGCGCCTCTCGTTGCCTCGGGGATAATATAACCGCGCCGTCCGCCGTCCTCACCTGAAAATGAACATGTCTACAAAGAGCGCGGCCGCGCGGCACCTCTGGGGTTTACACAAACCGAGCAGAATTCGCGCGGCCGAAATGCGCCGTACAGAACAGGTGGTACTGTGAATAGTTGGGGGGACAGAGATAGAGAGCCCGCAGCCAGGCCCGAATTGTGCTAACCTTCGGCGGGCTCCCTGTTGTTTGTTGAGCCCACAGTAGGCTCTGCGCCCGATGTGTCACCAGCGCCCTCTGTAGTGCGACAGCCTGCAGTACAGTAGCGGCGCAAGCACCCATCGCCCATTGTCCCTGCGGCCTGCGGGGTGCGGATTGCCGGGGCCGAGGCCGGAACCCACACCAGGGCACAGCCAGGGACCAGCCAGGACACAGCCAGGACACAGCCAGGACACAGCCAGGACACAGCCAGGACACAGCCAGGACACAGCCAGGACACAGTCAGGGACCAGCCAGGACACAGCCAGGACACAGCCAGGACACAGCCAGGGCACAGCCAGGACACAGCCAGGACACAGCCCGCGGGGCCAGGAGGGGGAAGGCACGGAGCGGACCGCAGGGAAGCAGGCAAAGGCTTGGACGAGGACGGGACGGGCGGGGACGCAGGCCGACGCAGGCGGACGCAGGCCGCCACGAACGGATGGACTTGAGCCGGCACGCAGGAATGCTCCGCTGCTCGGCCCCCGCCGCCCCGCCGCGCCCCGCCCCGCCGCGCCCCGCCTGTCGGCCATGCCACGGAGCGCTCTACTCGCCATGCAGTGCCCTGGGATGCCCTCGCTCGCCCTCGCGTTGCCTACTCTCCTCACCCCTCTCCCCACCCCTCTCCCCACAACTCTCCGCTTTTCCTTCCCACTCACCGCGCGGGGAGGGGGTCCTGTACTCGGCGCGCGGCGACGGCCACCGAGCGGCGTCTTCTTATTCTTCTCATCCACTTTATCGGGGACTCGGACTTCCACGGCCGTACCTCCGCATCTCCGTGCCAAGCATGGCTGCGTCCGCGACGCTCCGCCGGGCGCCTCGGGCCCCACTCGCCGTGCCGCGGAGCGACGGAGAGGGGCAGATCCGGAGCCGGCCGGCCGGCGGGCGCGCCGCGGACGCAGCCGGGACGCCGAACAACAAGTCACACTCGGGCCGTACTAACCAGCGTGGCCAGCAAACGCTTCAGCCTTGGAGGTTGAATATGGCTGCCCACACACAGAAATTAGATGACGACCAGTTCCGAATGACTGGAGGACGGCCGACGGCCGCGGCCCGCCGGCCCGGCAGAGGTGGCATTTCTTGCATTCTCCCACGAGTATAACACGATTCCACCGGCTGGTGAACTGTTCCTTGAGCCCGGCCCATTGAATCGCGATTGCTATGTGAGAAACGTAAAACGTGTGCGACCCGCTAAGCCGATTGTTTCGATTTTCACAGTCAATCTACGCGCGAGGCAAAGGGGGCAGGTCCCACACCCATCTTCGGTCTCCAGTGCAGTGGTCTGCAAAGCAATGTTCCGGAGGGTACCGCTACCACTTCACTTCCTGAGCGGCACAGCCACGGCACAGCCACGGCACAGCCACGGCCGCCACACCGCAGCAGCCAGGACACGCCACGCCGCTAGCGGGTTCAGGCCCTACTTGAGTCGGCGGAGAGAGAGAGAGAGAGAGAGAGAGAGAGAGAGAGAGAGAGAGAGAGAGAGAGAGAGAGACGCACACACGCTGCTTGCCCCTCTCCTGTCGCCGTTCCTTTTCTCTGTTCTCATTCTACGGAGCCCATCTCTTTCTCTTCCTCGCGCGGCGGCACCATGAAATTTACCGTCTTTGTCCGCAGTCCCGCAGCCCTCCCGCGCTCCGACCCGACGCGACGCGACGCCCCCTTAGACCCGACCCGACCCGCGACCCACCCCCAGGCCAGAGCGCTGAGCTTGGCTGTGAGCCCCACGCCCGAGCCGAGCCAAGCCGAGCCAAGCCGAGCCAAGCCGAGCCGAGTCGGTGCCGGTGGAGCCGGTGGAGGGTCTGGCTTGGCTACGGAAGCGAGAGAGGGACTCGCCTTGCCACCCTGCCACTGCCTGGCCCATGGCCTGGCCATGCTGGGCTCGTTCACCCCCATGGCCTGCTGCGCCAGCCCCCCCCCCCCCCCCCCGAGTACCCTGAGCATCGGATGTGTTTGTTGGTTAGTGGCTGGTGTTCGAACGGCAGCTATTGTAGGTCTGGCTGGGACTGGGACTCACCCCTGCACTGTGTAGGCAACGGATCCAGGCAGGGGGGTGGGGCAGATGCGTTGCGCCTATCGCCTAACATTCATAGGTTTCGTCATTATTGCCCACCTTGCCTACGCGCTGGCAGATAACTGTGCTTACAGGCGTAGGCAACGAGGGGGGGGGGGGATTGTAGTGAGTGGTGGCGGGGCCGGAGGCCAGCGGTATGGCGCCTGGCGACACGAGCAGTGCGAGCACACCAACCCCGCATCCGTCCCCACTCTAACCTCTGGCCATGCCCCCTCTTCGTCCCGCCCACAGGCTCGCCCCTATCTCGCATCTCCGTCGCTCTCCAGCGCACCCTGCCGCGGCTAGGCGCCCCCACCCCAGGCGCCCCCTGCTTGCCCCCGGCCCGGCGGGCCCGGCCCCGTGCAGGCATGCGCCCTGGCATGTGCCCTGCCTCGCATGGCTACACCATCTCCCGCCACGGCGAGTGGCGCGCGGGGGAGAGGAGAGGGCCACGCCGCTGGCACCCCGCTGACACGCCGCTCCACCCTCCACACTGAGTACATCCTCCGCCAACAGTCAGCCACCCGAGCAACCAACCAACCAGGTGGCAGGGCCGGCAGGGCCGGCAGGGCCGGCAGGGCAGCGCCGCCCGGCCTCACGCCTTGCCCGGTCCCCGTGTGCAGCGCTACTGCGATCCGTGTCGACAGAAGGGAGATGATGGACGTGAAATAAAGAAACGGCTTGCTATGATCGGGGAGGTAAACACGGCTCGAGCCTCTGGTCGGCGTCATATTTGACCTAGTTTTGGGAGGTATCGAGGCAGGGACTGGGGGCTCGGGCGTTATTAGCAGTCTCCGGCCGCGCAGCGCAGCGGTGCCCTCCCTATCCCATTGTGTCCTCTCTCCCTGCGGCCCATGGGCCCAGCCCAGCCCAGCGGCCCTCCGGATCGCTACTTGGACCCAACCAACCCGCTGTGGCCTCGACGTGGACTTAACGGAAAGGGAAGGGAGGGATCGCCTCTCCGCGCCAGAGGGTGAGCGGACGCGGGGGGCGGGCGGGGCGCCGCGCTTGCTTGTGGTGGCGGCCGGAGTGAGTCGGGCGGGGCCAGGGGGCGGTTGTTGGGGCGGGGGCGGACACGCCAGGGCCTTGGCAGGGCTGAGTGGACTGGATACAGTGTGGAGCAGGCAAGCCGGGGCCGAGAGGGCCGAGGGGCCGGGGCGAATCGAGGTTGATGGGATGGGGGGACAAGGGGCAGCGGAGTATAGTCGGCGGTCTCTGGTGGCGGTCGGTACGGGTCGAGGATGTGGAGAAGGGCATGGCCAGGCATGGCCAGGCATGGCGCAGATTGTGGCCAGGGGAGTGGGTGGGAGGCGGGTTGACAGGAAGGTCGGGGGGTACCGCTATATGCCGTGGCAAGCAATGCAATGCCCCATGCACGCCCAGAGCACGGCCTGTGCTGAACACGGCCTCACCGTGGCGTGCCTGCCGTGCCTGGGTTGTTGACTCGCACTACCTAGCCTCAGCCTCGCACACCGCCACCACCACCACCTCCTCACCGCGCTGCCGCTCCAGGCGGGGTGCCTCCGCGCCGGCTGGCGGGAAGAGGCGCGGCGCGGTGCGGCGCCGGGGACAACTGGGCGTTGCAAACACGGCCAACGGCCACGACGGCGGCCCCCCGGCCCGGCCCGGTCCGTCCCGTCCGCGACTCGCACCACGGCCGGGACCGATATCAGGACGAGGATGGGGCTGCCGTCGTCAGCCTAGGCTAGCCGACCGTGCGGGACCCGGGCGGGCTGCGGGGGGCGGCGGGGGGCGGCTGGGGGCGGCGGGGGGTGGGGGCGTGCACGACGTCGGCGTACAGTTGCTGATCGCCACGGGCTAGTCAGGAAGAGCCGGGCCACAAGACAGGGAAGGTAGCGTTCCTCTAGCCAGGCCAGAGCATGCACATATGCACGCCGACATCGGGCGCCGTCACGAACACGCTATCCTAGCGAACTGACCGCAAAGGAAGTCGGCTCCACGACTCCAGTATTCCCAGTCCCATGAATACGCACTACTGAACCACGCGCCCAAAGGGCAATGAGTGGAATAAGAAAGGAATCGGCGCGGTGGTGCGCGAGTGCTTCTAAATGGGTGGCGGGCGTGCTGACGCGGGCCGCGATGAGCACCGGGTGACAGGTTGCCAAACCTGTTGGCCGTCCAATGATATGTGCAGAGCAGCCGGCAGCGAGCGGTAGGCAAAGCAGGCAAGGCATCTGGCGGCAACACTGTATTTCTAGTCCTGGTCCGGTACGGCCCTTGTTGGAAGATAGAGAGAGGGGGGGGGGGGGTAAGAGGACGTCGTCGCATTCCGTTTGATCAGAGGCGGAGGAGGATCCCAAGCGCGAGGTGGCGAGGATGGCAGAGCGGATCGAGGTGGGGAAGAGGAGGGAAGTTGGGGAGCGCGGCGCGACGCGGCGGGGGCAGGCGGCGGGGGCAGGGCGGGGGCAGGGCGGGGGCAGGGCGGGGGCAGCTGCGGTACGTCCAGTGCAGAATCGTGAGGTCCCACGGCAACCCACAGCACCGGCAGGACAGGTCCTTGCTCCTAGAGCTGCCACTACTGGAACTCCGCGATCCGAGCCGAGCCACGGCGAGCCGAGCTCGGTCGGCCGAGCCCAGCCGGGACGGCCGGGGAGAGCGGGAGCCGGGCCGGGTCCACGAGTCGGAGCCGGAGCAAAGGCGTCGCACGGCGCGGCGGCGGTACGACGGGACGGGGCGGGACGGGCGTTGAGCCGAACGGCTAGGCCGCCGGCCCAGCCGGCCAGGGCCCCGTACCGGCAAGGCGAGCCAGGCGAGCCATTCTGCGGCCATGCATAGCGGTATCTCAATGCACTCTGATGATCCCGACGACAGCAGGTGAACAAAAGAAACTAGCCCACGGCCGCCGAGGCACTCGACCCGCAGCACCTGCTTTGGTGGCGCCCCAAGTCAGTTACTACAGCGACAGAATTACGGTTCAGCTTTCGCTGCCCGGTTTGCCAGGTTCTGGTCACCCTCTAATTTGGGGCCGATTTTGGCACTGAAAATGATTCCGCAGAGGAATTCTCCACGAAGCTCGTTGGAGACGGTTCCGGCTATGGCGTGTGTACTACTGTGTTATAGTCGGGGGCCAATCCTAGTGGTTCCACTCGGCCGTGGCTGGTCTCCACCCTGTGCTCCTGGCTGTGCTCTGATCGATCAGGGCCGCGCCTCACTGCGGCCGAGCCGGGCTGTTTGTCCCTGTTGCACACTCGAGCCGCACACGCCTAGAAGGGAGAAGGGTGCAACTGTAACTAGAAAACCACTAGCGGGTAGAACAGCTCCTCTGCAGTGGTGATCCCTCTGTGTGGCACAGTGGTCCGGGCCGTCCGGGCGGGGGCGCCGTGGGGGTGGAGATGGGGTGGAAGTGGGGTGGAAGTGGACTCCCAACGCCCACTGCACCGCGGCACGGGCCACGCACGGCCTGGCAGCCCGCGCAGCATCCTGGTGTGGGCGTTGGGCGGGGGCGGGAGAGGCGGTGAGTGGGGGCCGGCCGTGGGGGCGGGGATCTGGGGGCTGCTGGGGGCGGGCGGCGGACGGGATCCTAGCGGGAGCTGCACACAGTGCGACAAGGTCGTGGGGACTGACATGATGGAACAAATTCGGCGAACTGTGATTCGGGGAGCGAGACACGTCTTATGGGATGTGGTAGGGGCGGCGCGGGGCGGCCTGGATAAGGAGGTCTGGGGGAAATTGGAAAGCAGCAGACATGTAACCAAGCGTGTGAGGGCCGCATGAGGGCTCGGCCCTTTACCCAGGTGCTGCTAGTGGGGAGGGAGAGGAGGGGGTGTAGGGAGGGTGCCTGGGGGCGAGGGGGGCGGCCTGGCCTGACTTGGCTAGGGTTGGGGGCACCACAGGGTCGATACGGGCGCCGCCTGCGGCACGGCGTAGCACGGCGTAGCACGGCGTAGCACGGCGTAGCACGGCGTAGCACAGCAGCACCGGAGCGGAGGCGCTGGATGACACAGGAAGGTGACGGCGCGCGGGGTGGGGTGGGGTGGGGGTGGAGGCCCGGGGTGGCGGTGACGGCCTCACCGCCGTGTCCATCCACTTGGCCCGCGGCCGAGTTAGCGTAGAGGACACACACGGTAGTGAGTGCCTCGCTCCGCTATAAGGCCCTCATTCACAGCCGCAGCGCCCCGTCTAACACGCAGGAAAACGATTAGTTGTCCCAACCACTTTGTTCGTTAATTTCGGGACAAGCAATAGATCAGTTAAGAAAACTTACATTTTTGTGGGTCAGCAAAATTTTTGTTGCGTGAGCAAAATTGGAAGAAAAGTTTTGCAGATCTGACGAAATGTTAGCGCCCGCGCAACTCAATTTATTGCTTGTCCCGAAAAACTTAGTTGGCACAACTAATCTTTCTTTTTGTTTTGCGTGAATGGCTAACCCTGTCCTAGAGGGTCCGGGGATTTCAGTGCCAGGGCAACCGGCCGCGACACGCCCCCATCCCCCTCCCCTTCCCCCTTCACACCCCGCGCTCCGCCATACACTCGCGGCCGGATCGATCTCATGCTCCTGAGGCATAGGTCCGGCCCCGCCGCCATTCCCTGCCAACGCCAAAAGCCACATATACAGAGTGATGTGCGCGGCTGTCCCCGGACAAGTGATAGCAGGGCTCAGCGAGTGATAAGGCACCCCCTGTGACACGCGGACCGACGAGATTGTGCCAAGTGTGACCAGATTGTGCGCGAACTTGTGTGGAAAGAAGAGAGGCGCGGTGCCTCCGACCTCCCCCACTCCCCCCGACCGCCCGAAGGTCCGAGCCGGGCGAGCCGGGCCTGCTGGACTGGACCAACACGGCCAACGGCAGCAGATGCTCGGCGATCGCCTCCCTTTGGCGCGTGGCGAGGGCGATACGCCCGGCCAGGGGCCAGGCCACGGCGGGGGAACAAAGACTACTCCTGTCCGCCCGCCATCTCACACTGCACCTGCCATGCCAGCAGCCGCCAGCAGCCTTGTGCGTTGCGTCTGTGGGGCGGCGGCAGCGGCGGCAGCGGCGGCAGCGGCGGCAGCGGCGGCAGCGGCGGCCGGGATGGGCCGCAGGGGCAGGACGCAGTCTGGGGGCCCTGGACGCTGCCCCGGACCCCGTCGGTGCGAGTGAGACAGACAGCCGGGCCGTGACGACGCCTCACGCCAACCCCGGACTACTTTGGGCTCGGAGCTCACTCCACCAAACACGAGTTTTGTTTCGTTTTGTGAATTGAAGGGCGGCACGAGGCATCTGTACACGAGAGGGAGGGGAGGGCCGGGACTGAGCAGGCGGGTGTGTGCGAGTCCAGGTGGATACCGGAGCCACCTGCAGCAAACGCTCTCCACGCTTTGCCGCCTTTTTAAAACCCCTTTTCTGGTGCCCCCCCCCCCCCCCCCGCTGTCCCCAGATCCTGTGGCAGTGGGCCGTCCACTCGTCGAGCAAAGAAAATTAATCGCTTGCGCGCCTTTTGACCTGCTTTTATTTTGTCTGACGCACGCATGACGACTGATTCCAAATACCGGACCGCCAAGGTGTGGGGATATGTGGGGACACAGTCCTGGTAGGGTATTTAGCAAATCGACTGGACAGGGCCGGCGGGGATGGCCGGCTCGGACTCGCTGCACCGCACCGCGCGCAACACACACACACACACACACACACACACACACACCAGTCCAGAATTAATATCCATAAACCGCAGCAGCCAAGCACACACACACAGAGCAAGCATACGAGCTCGGCTTCAGGCTGGATGGCATGGAGCTGTATGTGAACGATTACCAGGGTGGGGTTTATCAACGAAGCGGGCTTATCGGGCCAAAACACACCTGTGCTGCCAGCGGCTGCCTGCCAGCCCGCCTCCCGGCCCGTGCCCCCTCTCCTTTGTCGCCAGACCCAGGCCCGCGTGTGTGGTTCTTTAGCGCGCTTCCCTGTTCCTGTCGTCCCTCTATCCGCGCCTCTCTCTCCCTCCCCCCCCTCTCTCTCTCTCTCTCTCTCTCTCGCCCCCTCCCTCCCTCCCCCACCACGCCCACGCCCCTTTATCTCCTGGCCGGCGTGCCGCGGTTGGGGTGCGAGGCCGGGGCTCTTATCACCAACGCAAACGAGTTTCAGGTGGCCATACGAGAACAGGATGGCACGGGTGTCGTACGACCGAAATGCCCCAGTTTGAAGGTGGCGCCACCCTTGCCGAATTTCGGGGCCGTTCTCGTTTTCCGAACGAACTCCGATGAGGCGAGTAGCGGAGCCTGAGCCACCCGCCGGCCCACAGCTCGGCGCCGCTCGCGCCCCGCCTACGGCCGCGCCGGTCTGAATCCTTATTGGATGTGGTAGCTGAGTAGGCACCGGTAGGCACCATGCCCTGTGTCTAGGCGGTACGTACACAGGTCCCGGTTCGGCTCGACCAAGTCCCGCAAAGGGGAACGCCATGGCGCGTCGTGCCGTGGCGTGGCGTGGCGTGTCGTGGCGTGCCGTGCCCCAGCCGTGGTCCGGTGCTCGGCGCGGTGCTGAGCTGTGCGGTCCAGTGCGGCACGGCGGCCCGGCGGCCGGGGGCCCGGCGCCGCGGCAAAAGCCAAGGCGAATCTAATCTGCATCGCGGACAAACCGCGGGGGGCGTCGGCAAACTACGCCACCGTTATACTTGTTGCTGAAACAAGATGAAAAGTTTTTCCTTTGAGAGAGAGAGAGGGGGGGGGGGCAGAGGAAGCCTTCTTCCTTCCGAAAGCAAGCACTACAGGAGCCCACCACACTCGAAAACTTTTTGTCGAGTTGTGCAAAGCAAAGTCACGACACACGGACTCGGACTCATCATATGCACGGCACAAAACAAAATGTTAAAAAAAAATCACCATGCAGCTTTGTGGTATCACTTGTTAAAATGTACACGCTTTGAACATATAGCGGCTTCCACATTAGTAGCTGCGACAGCCCTGCGTAGCCCTGCTCTGAGCTGCCACAACAAGAAACATTCCAACGGGCTCTCGGACGGCACCGCCTCATTTCAGAGTCAAGTCGATAATTTTCCTGGCGTAGTAGTACAACCTTTCCCTTGCCTACAATGCATCAATGCCGTTGGTCATAGAAAGTACTCGGCCCCACAGCAACGGCGCACGCCGCATTATGGAACGGTCCTCGAGGAGGTAAAGGTTTATCCTCTCATACAGAAGCTATAAGCGAGCCGAGCAGCCATCCGCCGCCAGAGCGCGCCGCGGTAGCGCAACAGCGTCCAACATCCCGTACTTTTGTTTGACGCTGCCCCGACAACAAACTGTCTGCACACTTTGTGACCACCACGACTTTGCTGTTGGGTGTGGGTAATCACTGTTTCACGAGTTGTGCATGTCGCATGGCTTCCCCTTCCCTCGTTTCTGTGCTTGGATGGGAAGGATCGAGTCCCGGCGTTGTTTTCGTGCCCCCTGGTTTGGCAAATTTTGTGAATACCCTCTGCATCAGGCGTGGACGCACGATGCGCGGGTGTTATGTCGTCCAGAGGCGAGGAGTATCGCCGGCAACGCGTTCAGAAACCAACCGAGAACGCGCGTGTGCCCAGGGTACGTGTGTACCCGGTGCGGTGCGGGCGCTGTCTGGAAAGGAAGCGATAGACAGATCTGATGCAAACATGATTTCGTGAGATCTACATTTTGAAATCTGAGAGTTTTTCTGTGATCTGACGTGAATCAGAGAATCCGGAGGGCCAGGTATGAGGAACTTGAATTAGTTTTGATTGAATTTGGTGGATAGTCCCCATATTTGGCGTGGCTCTTGCGCATCAATATTTCTCATACCTGCTCTCGAGAGTTTCCGATATGGAAGTGTTTTTGTTCTTCAGCTTCCGCTTCTGATCCGCGCTGAAAACCTCTATTGTTGGTACTCGAAATGTATGCTGTATAAAGTACGCTTTTCGACTGGTGTGAATTGTCCATTCGCTCAAGGCAAAAAGCCAAGGGTCAACGATAAAGCGGGTACGTTGACGACGCCGCAGCTTCTGGAAACCGTCGGCTAGCAGCCGCTAGCAGCACTCTGGCATCGTTGTCCGAGACGCTGCCGGGTGAGCGCAGCGCGCAGCAGAGGCAGCAGGCGACTGAGCTGCATCTGAGTGACCGCGCGGGCCGAGCAAGTGACCCGCGCTCAGGGACGCTTCTTGAAAATAGGCAACACACTGGCAGGGCGTGGCGTGGCGCGGCGGCAGGGCGGTGGCCTCTGGAATGCGAGGAGATGCATGGTGAGAAGCAAAACTATTGCGGCTGCCTGCCCATGGCATGCCCATGGCAACCCGGCAGGCCATGCACAGGAATGCCGGACACGAACCGAGTGCAATAACACTAGGAGCTCTCCGGCCGTGCGGCGCGGTCGGGGGAGGGGGGCGGTGAGGAAGGAGGGGGTGCACTGAGGACGGGGGAGGGGGGGGGGAGGTCCGGTGAAGTGTTGCGGCCAGGGCGGACGGGCGGGGCGCTGCTGAGCGTAGCAGCGTAGCATCTGAGGCATCACCGGGATAATGGGCTGTGAGAAAGTAAGGTCCTGAGGACACGGCCGGCCATGCGAGTGCGCGAGGCACGCAGCACAGCGCGCAGCACCGCGAGCCTGCTCAGCCTGCTCAGCCTGCTCAGCACAGCCCGGTGTCCGGTGGCGTAGCAATGGCAGCGGCTCTCCAGCGCGGGGCTGACCTTGCCGTGCAGAGCTGGGCACACGCGAACGCGACACGGCCATTGGCGGCCAGGGACATCGATGGCTGCCGACGGATGCGCTTTCGAGCCGCTCAGCCGTGCTCCGCCCCCCCGCAGCGACGCCGCTGGGCTTTGCCTTTAATCGCTGGGCGTGTCTTGCAGGGGCCGCCGCACGGATCAGTGTGTTCGGCAGTGGGAATTATTCAGCACCCGCGCCGCGCCAAGTCTCCACGCGGCGTCATGCTCATGTCCGAGGTGAATGACCTTGCCCCGTGCTTGTGTTGCACATTTAAAATAAAGCAATAATGAGCCAAGAGCCGCGGAGAAGGGCCGCGGGGTGCATTGGTGCATGCAGACTAGAGCTGCCCTGGCTCCGCCCTGCCCTGCCCCCGCCCGCACCTCGTGCCCCGACCCCTCCCCTCCCAACCCGCTCCCGCCCCCGCCCACCCGCCCGCTGACCCGACGCGGCGACGCGGCGCGGCTGGGCGCGGCGCAGCGCGGCCTGGCTCCGTTCGAGATGGTAAACAGATTTCCTGCGGCTGCCACCAGAGTCCGCCACCCGTCCGTGGCGCGGCGCGGCGCGGCGCTCGTCGCGTACCGCACACACCGCCGCCCGGCCCCGGCCACCGCCCGACCCGAAGCCATCCCGAAGCCGACCCCACCAGTCTCGGCCGCCTTCGGGGAATCGGGAGCGCGCTGCCTCCGTCTCTCTCGCGCCCCATGAATGCCCGGGGCGTGCCGAACAGGAGCAACTCTCTCGCATGAGCCCGAACTTTGAACGCGGTCCCGAGTCCTCTTCGTGCTGGCTGGCCTCTTGCCGCTCCGCTCCGCGTGCCGAGCCGAGCAGCCGAACATGAGGCCCATCCGGGCCGGGCTAGGGCCCGAGGATCGAGCCGGAGCCGGACCGAGCCGAGATGAGGCCGAAGTGGAGCCGAAGTTTGTCCGACGTGACGCGACGCAGCAAGGCGTGTGGCGTGGCACAGGGCACAGCGGCAGCGGCGGCGGCTACAGCGGGTGGGGGCCGTGGGGGCCGCAGGCCAGACCGCACAGCAAGGCCCATTTGTGACTGTGTACCGGAGTGGAGGTGCGACCAGGTCGACTCGACCCGACGCAACTCGGATGATTCGGGAGCAAGTTTCTCCCTCCTTCTCACTCTGTATGCTCTTTTATTATTTGTCCGTCCTTGTTGGTGCGCGTTCTTCCAGGCGGGGCCGTACACGTTTGTCGCGGGGTTTTTGTGTGTAATACGCGCGCGCAGTGTGAAATAAACAAGGCGCGAGCTACAGGGGCGCAAGGAGCAAGAGCGAGATCAACTACTGACTGCCCGCCCATGAGGGCGTGTCCCCCCCACTGCTAATCTGTCGCCCCTGCGAGCCTGGCGGTCTAATAAATAAAGTGTGCATGCCTCGGAAAGTCCACAGAATGTACACACAATGTACACACAGATAATCAAATATTTATAAATAGATTGTCGAAATTATCACGTCCACTTTTCCCCTGGTTTCTTCTTCTCCAGCCCGATGGAACATGTCTTTGTTCCGCCTGCGCCGTCCTCCCCTCCCCTCCCACTCCCCCTCTCGCCCCCACCCCGACCCTTCTGCAGGCGTCGCTTTGAGACGTTTCGAGAGTCTCGGCTGGATCAGAAAAGTGTCGGAGGGACGAAGGTGTAGAGCGACCCAGCCCCCGGCAGCCCCTACCCGGCACACACACACACACACACACACACACACACACACGGCCCCGACAGACCCCCAGCTATTTTTGTGTCGTTCGGCCTGTATTTGTGGCGTCTAATTTGGTATATGCTTGTCTGCGTGTGCAGCCTGCTTGCTCGCTCTGCTGGTACGCAGTGGCACACCCCTTCTGCTCCTCCGCCTCCTCCCATTCTTTTCCTCTTCTTCGTTTGCTCTTTCTAATTCTTCCCCCCCCCCCCCCCTCGCCATCGTCCGCCGCCACTCCCGGTGCATGCATCGTACATTGCACGAGTCTTCGATCGCAAGCGCTGGACAGGCCGGGCTGCGCCGGGTGCGCCGATGTCGCGGGGTGGTGGTGGTGGTGGTGGTGGTGGTGGTGGCGGCGGGGCAGACTTGGCGCAGCCTTTGCTGCGGCTCCTTTACACATACACATCCTTGGTTAATGAACTCGAGCCCAAGCGCGACGAGGCACTGAGTGAACGAAGAAAAGGAGCGAGAAGTGAGGAAGAGCGAGAGGGAGAGGCGCAGCAGTGGGGGACAAGGTGTATGTGTTCCGGGAGAGCGACAGAGAGACGAGACGTGTGTGAGGGCGAACGGGGCGGGGAGGGGGACGGATGAGGACGGGAGGCACGAATGGGAAACGGAATGTGTGGGTTGGCCTTATATCCCTCCACACGACCAGGGCTGCCGGGGCCCGTCCGTCGCTACTCTCTGGCGACTCGTACATATCCCCTTGTGACGACTGCAGCACGCTGTTCTACTATTCTGTATGGGTGTTTCACTGGACACGGCAGCGACATATGTGGCCGGGAGATTTTTCAGAAGGCGAGTGGAAGGGAAGTCCACGGCCATAGGCGGCTGGACCGGCGGGGCCCGGCGGAGCGCAGCACAGCGCAGCGCGGGAGAGCAGCTAGCTAGCTACACTATAAAATTTTCCCCCTCGACTAGCGGAGCGGTAAACTGAACCGCGATGCCGGGAACGGTCTATAGAACACGCCTTCCTCGAAAAATAAAGATGTCACTGCTGTGCACTGTTGTTGCACCGAATCAGAACACACACACACAACAACATGGGGAAGGCGGCATGGGCGTAGGCACACTTGATGCTCACTGGTCAGGTCAAACCACATGGACTCCGCGCCCCCCACCCTTCTCATCCGCCCCCTCCCCACGCTTCCCCCGTAGACAGCCACCGTCAAAAATTTGTAGGCTCAGCCCTCGATGACGATATGTGACGACCATTTGGTAGGTTCAGGCAGCGCACACCCCCAGCGCGGACTGCAGAGACAGTGCAGAGACGCCTCCTCAGTCCGCGCGGAGGTTTGCTCTGCCCAACCCTACCGAATGGCCGTGACATATCGTCAGCGAGAGCTAAGCCGCCAAATTTTTGACCCGCGTTTTGTTTCCGCTGATGTTCTCCTTGATTTCTTCTTCATTTCCGGTCTGGGCCTTCTCCGAAGTACTCTACTAAGACAGAAGGCGCACAGGCCTCGATCATCGCCGCAGGCATTCGGCGCCTCCATGCGGGATGCGGCGGCGGCAGGGGCCCACAGGGGCCCACAGGGGCCCACAGGGGCCCACGGAGGCCCACAGGGGCCCACAGGGGCCCACAGGGGCCGCGGTGCATCCTGGAAGTGCGGCGCTGCCAGGCGCTGCGGAGCTGCTCTCCCCGCGCCGGCCAGCCCGGCCCCGGTGCAGTACTGTTGACTTTGAGAGCGCGTGAGAGAAAGCTGCGGCCTATGGGCGCCTCCACCGGACCGGGTCGGGCCGGGCCGGGCAGCCAAAGGAGAGCTGCCTGCATTGTGTCATCGGGGAGTGGAGAAATAACGCGCACCGCGAACCGCCGGGCTGCCGCGGCCATGGGAGGTCAGCGGGGACCAGGGCCCAGCGGGGACCAGGGGCCGGCAGGGTTTGATCGCCTATGGGGAAGACGAAATCAGGTTTCATTTTCAGGTCCGTCCGAATCACAACTCTCCGAGCAAAGCAGCGCGCTCGTGCACATGCCCGGGGCGGGGGCAGCCAATAGCCGACGAGATGTGGGTGGCACAGCGCGGACTCTGCCGCTGGCGTGGTGTGACGCAGTGAGGTGGCGGGGCGGGGCGCGGCGCGGCGCCTAGCGGAGCGTCGTGGCGTGGCGCGGTGGCGCACTCCGCCCGCCCGCCTGCCCGCCCGCTCAGCGGCGGCGGCGGCGGTGCGGCGTTTATCGCTCAAAACATGTCAAGGTTCTGGCTCTGGTCGAGTGTGTGTGTGTGGCTGGCGCTGCTGGCGCTGCTGGGGCGTTGTCTGGCCCCAATGAGGTTACCTCCCGAGCAGCGCAGGTTATTCCCGCAAGTGCAGCGCGCTGGTCGCCGCGCGGCTGCGGCTGCGGTGCGGCTGTGTGGGCTTTCTATATCGCAACGCAGTGGCGGCGGTGGCCTGCCATTCGGCTGCCGTCCGGCTGCTGCTGCCGCCGCCACCGCCGCCACCGCGCGCAGTTCCAAACATTCTTTCGTGGACTGGCCTGCTTCCCTTTGCTTCTGTTGCTGATCCTGTACGAGGAATGGCCGCGATGTCAGAGCGGGCTGGGCTGAGCTGAGCTGAGCACGCCGACGGCGGCAGCACGGCATCGTGTCCTCGGTGGACAGTCCTCGGCCGGCGGCGGCCTTAGGCGGCCACAGGCGGATCTTGTTGGCCAAGTGGCCGGCCGCGGGTTCTAAATCCAAATGCCAAATGGGCTGCAACACGACTCCCGCGGCCCGCGGCCCGGCCCGGCCCCGCCACCCGTTATCAATAGAGCATAGCGCACCGCGCCACTACCATTCTTGCACCGTGGTCTCTGCTGCCGAGCCTTGCCGCTCCGACTCGGTTTCTTATATGCCAAGGTCGGATCCAACCGGCGGCCTGGCCGGGCGGGCGGTCGTGGCGACCAGACCAGGGAGCAGTGGCGAGCGTCGCGGTGCGCGGGGGGCAACATCAGCAGCAACGACCCCGCCGATGCTGACACTGTTGCACTTCATTACGTTCGGTTGTAACAACCTCTGAAACGCATGTGCACAACCTTCGGATATTGCCTTGACATCTTTTATATACCGGGTTTGGTAAACCGAAGTTCTTCATTCTGCCAGTTTTGACCACGGCACAAAAAAAAAAGAAAACAATTGCCAACGTGACAGTTCTGGACGACGGGGTCGGTCCGCTGCGCTGAGCTGCCGCTGCACCTTGCACTCATCGCCCTCGCGGCCTTATAAGGTGACGAGACAAGACAGGCCCAGGGCAGGCTGACAGAAGGCACGAGACAAGGGGAGAGAGAGAGAGAGAGAGAGAGAGAGAGAGAGAGAGAGAGAGAGAGAGAGAGAGAGAGAGAGAGAGAGAGAGAGAGAGAGAGAGAGAGAGAGAGAGAGAGAGAGAGAGAGAGAGAGAGAGAGGCCGGATCGGGCCCCGGACCCCCGGGGCCCAGTACAATATCCAATCCGGCTGGCGAACAGTTTGTCGTTGACGGTTCATCGTCGCTACAAACTGTCGTTGCAGAAGTCGAGTGCCGGGCGCGGACGGAATGCCCCCCCCCCCCGGCGCCCCCTACCCTCCCCGCCGCCCGGCTGCGTGCGCGGCGCTAGGTGCGGTAAGCAATGCGCGCGGCAGTAGAATTCTGGAATGAGAATAAGGGCAAAAACAAATGGAACGATCTGAATAACAACAATGAGGAGGTAAGCTGCGAGGCGAGGAGGGCGGGAGAGAGGGGGAGAGAGGATGGCGACGATGGAGGAGGGAGGAGGCAGCGGGGGCTGAGAGGGTTAAGAGAGAAGGGGGGGGGGGCAGAGGAAGGACTTGTCCTCTGCTGACCTTGCCTGGCGGCGAGTCAAGTGCAGAGATGCGCTGCACTGCGCGTCCGTCGAGTGCACCTCCACGTCTTCCAGGTCCCCACGCAGCGCTGGGCTCCCCAGGGGTTCATGAGTACCTCTAGTTTTCGGCCAGTGTCCTAACACAGTTGCGTGCCCAGTAGAAGGGTGGCGCACCCTTGGTGCTGGGGATGGTGTCGGGGGTGTGGGTGATGGGGGGGGGGGGGGGCGGGCACCCCCTCCTTGCACCGAGCAGCGCTGGCCGCCGAGGCACGATACGCCCACAGCAGGGCGGCAGCAGGGCTCGTGGGGCGTCGTGGATTCTAAGCAAGGAAGTGTATGTGAGGAGCAGGGAAGGAAAGGGGAGGGTGTGCGATGTGGGCCGCCCCTCCCCGCCCCTCCCCCGAACCGCCGTTCCCTCCGCGTTGTCGCGGAGCCATGCGGAGCGGAGCGGGCTGCGATCGATAGAAGATTCCCCCACCCTCCCCCTTCTAATGCCCTCAGAGCCTTCTCCTGCTGCTGTAGAAGTGTGCTATGCTGTCTTTTTTCGCTGCTTCTCTCTCTCTCTCTCTCTCTCTCTCTCTCTCTCTCTCTCTCTCTCTCTCTCTCTCTCTCTCTCTCTCTCTCTCTCTCGCTCTTTCTCCCTCTTCTTCTCCTCCTGCCTTTTCTGTCTTTCGCTCTCCTTGTTTCTCCCCCACACACCGAATGCCTTCCATCTCCGTCGCTCCCGTGCCTCACTCGCTTTGTCTCTCTCTCTCTCTCTCACTCACTCACTGAGGCGCGCTCGCGCTGTCTCTCTCGCGCTTGCAATAAGGTCCGCGCACCAAGTCCCGTCGTCCGGCTCGTGCCGACCTCGCAGGCTACCCTGCCCCGCCCCGCCCCGCCTCCCCACCCCGGCGGTATGCCCGGGCTGGCACCTCGATGTGGCCGAGTGGTTCAACGAATCCGCTGCCGACTGGTTTGGGTGCATTCACTCAAGCCGGGTGTATCATCCCGGTGCATCCAAGCTGCCCCCCCCCCTCCCCCCTCGTCCCCGGGGCCTCCGGCCTCCGGCCACTGCCACCGCGTGCAGGTCCACCAGGTCAGGACTCTGCACGAAAGGATCTGTCTCCGGCCGTGCCGTGCCGTGCCGTGCCAACATGACAATGCATTGGCTGGGGAGGGGTACGGGGCACCTCCCCCGCCTCCCCCGAGCGGCGCCCGGACGCGGCCGTCGTGTGGGGAAGTAGGTCGTACCGAGTCGAGAGGGGTGCCCGTCGAACTGACGCGCCATACCCAGCGCCCCCCCCCCCCTCCGCGCCGGCGGCATTCCCTGTTTCGCGCCCTCCCAGCTCCCCCCCGGCGGGGACGACCACGGCCAGGGCGGACGGCGGTCGCCGGCAGGAGACGACGGGGAGGTGCAGGCCGTGGCGGAACAGGGAACAGGAAAGGATTCCGGAGGCGCTCAGGAACGGCGTGTGTCCCACTGGGATCCCACCGGTCCCATTGGTCAGCCGCAGTGGCGCGGTGCTTGCGAAATTTCTGATCTTTCGAACCAAATAGTAATTGCAATTGCAGCTTCCGAGGGATACCGATTGGGGGAAATGGACCAGATTGGAATCCTCGTGTCAACGCGAACCAGCTTCTGCAGCAGGAGGTTCCGGGTTGTGGAGTAGCAGCCCCCGGTCCGGAGCCTGGAGAGATAGAGCTGCATGGAGCCGCATGGAGTCCCGGAACTTTCCGCGCTAGCCGCAATCAATACAAGCGCTACTGTCGTCCCGTAGAGAGGCGGGTGACGGGGTAGCGGCGGCGGCGGCGGTGGCGGTGGCGGCGGTGGCGGCCCGGGGGTGGAGTGGGCGGAAGGGTGGCGGCTGTTTGGTGGGGGCAGAGGGTCCAACTCCAAACGGGGATGGGACGGGACTTCCGTCTGTTGCTGAACCGATAGCGCCCTCGGCTCTATTCTGCTGCACGGTGGGACCTGGTGGGGGGTTGACGGGGTCTGGCGTTTTCACCTTGTGTTGACGAGCTGTCATGACTCCATGTCGGTTATGCAACAGAACGTCTCGCTCAGGACTTGACAACGCGAAGTTGAAAGGACGCCAAAACCAGGGTTTTATTTTGGAGGAACTTGAGAGGAGTTGGGTTCGATGATCGGCTGTGACCACCTAACGCTTCACAGATAAGGTTTTGCAATCAGTCCGTCGTTCGGGTCATACAGTATGGACCAGTGGCAGTGGGGACTAACCGGGCGAATCCCGAAGCACAGCTTGTCCTCCGCGCCTACGGTGCCCACGGCGCCCACTGAGGCATTTCCCCGGCTTGGCGAAATTCACGTGGGTGGAGCGGAGCGCCCTTGTGTTCCGGGCCTGGGCAGGGCTCATGGCCAGGGTGTGCGGAGGCTCGTGGCGTCATCGGGGGTAGCACCGTGACGTCACTGAACGCTGCCGTGGGCGTCACGCGGGATCCAGGCCGCTCCAGCCGCGCGGGAGAGGGGGGGGGGGGTAGCTGCGTAGGCAAGTCACAGTGCGGCCTGGGGGCGCTGCTGCCCCTTCCTACCCGTCCCCTCCCACGCGCATCCCCCCCCCCTTTTCTCCAAGCCCACACTTCTGGTCTTCGCGCGGAGACTGCTTTGAGCAGAAAGGGCGCCTGGAATGGAAGAGGTGACGCGTCCATTCCTCATCACAGGGCACGCTTTCTTTTCCCCGCTGACACGCCGGTCCCCGAGCTGGGGACGGGGCCGGCACTGGCAGCTGGCAGCTGGCCGCCTGTGGCCGCCTGTGGCCGCCCGCCGCCCCCTGCAGCTGCGGCAGCTGCCTGCCGTGTTGTGCTCGCGTTCGGTCGGTTCGGTTCGTGCCACTCCGACCCGACCCGGCCCGACCCGACTCCGCGCCCGGCGCCGCGCCGCAGCGATCCCATTCGCCTCGGCTCGGGCTTGGGCTTCGGCCTCGGCCTCGGCGCGGCTCGGCTCGGCTCGCTGTTGGCAGCGGCGGCCCCCAGCCCAGTGCGCAGCGCCGCGTCTCCGGGCGAGGGGCGGGGAGGGGAGGGAGGGGACAGGGTCGTTCACTCCAAGCGTGAGAGGCAGCCCCCCCCCCCCCTTGGCTGAGCCGTGCAGCGGGCGGCGGCAGCGCGGCGGCATGCGGCGGCGGCAGCCTCTCTAGCCGCGCGCGGACAGCGGCAGCATGGCGGGGCATTTAATCGGGCAGCGGGGAGGAGGTGAGGGGGCGGGACGCTCTCTTGCGAGCCGACGGAGTTGCATGGCCACCAAAGCTGTGCACACACACGGTGTGGGCGCAGCGGCAGCGGCAGAGGCCGGAGCAGCGGAGGGGCCGCAGCCACAGCCACAGCATTAGGGATCTTTCGGCTGGCCGACTTTCATAAAGGTCCGTCCAACGTTCTGAGCACACACTCACACATGTACATACGTCCGTGACTCCCATGGAATTTGCACCTCTCGGGGTGAAGACACCCAAGCGCGTATTCAAGGAATCCTTTCGGTCGGTGAGCAAAAGGGATCTGGTAAGTTTCCATCGGTAAATTACTCCTCCTCCTTCTCCCGCGCAGGGAAGAGGTGGAGGGGAAAGAATATCGTGAGCTTTCCATTCTCATCGCCTGGCAAACGCGTTCTCTTTTAGAGAGGGACGAGGCGAGGCGTCCACAAACGGTGGGAGAGAGAGGGAGGGACACCGCGAGGGACACAACCAGAATGAGAAGGCAGGGAGGGGCAGAGAGACAGCGGCACTCGGCGACGAAAGAAGGAGAGACAGGATGGAGGGAAAGAAAGAGGTGGAGGGGGAGAGGGACAGGACGAGTTCACGCTACCCGCGAGAGCGGATTGCGTAGAAGCACGGCGGCGCTGTCTCTGTCGCTCCCGAAGCACACTGGGGTCTAACCAGGGCGTGCGAGCGAGCACGAGCGATACGCATCGCGGACGCAATAGGCTGTGGGCCACACCGTGGGCCAAGAACAGAGACGACCACGGCAGCCCTGGGCAGCCCCAGGGAGAGGGGGGGTGAGCGGGCGGTGAGGGGGAGGGGGCGCGGACATTGCACCTTATTGACTGGCTAGCCGGTGCGGTGCTAGCCGAGTGAGCCGAGCCGAGCGGAGCAAGCCGAGCAAGCCGAGCCGAGCAGCCGAACAAGCCGAGCCGTGCCGAGCCAAAGCTTCCCGAGGACCTCCCGAAGCGGACGCGGGGCGTGTCGGGGCGTAGCGGGGCGCAGCGCGCAGCGTGGTGGGGGCGTCGCGCCCAGCGGGTCGGCGCCTCTCTTCGCGGCCCGGCGGCAGGGCAGGGCAGGGCAGGGCAGGCAGGGCACGGAGGGACGGGCGGAACGTATGGTGCTGCCGTGCCGGCCTTACCGCCCACCAGCCCTGCCGCCCTGCCGCCCTGCCGCCCTGCCGCCCTGCCCCGCCATCGGCATGCTGTGCCTGGCTGTGCCCCTCCGCCCCCTGCCTACTTGCCTCCCCCGGCCCACTTGACTTGAGTCCAGGCTGGCCAAGCTGGGACGACGACGACGGCGGTGGCGGCGGCGGTGGCGGTGGCGGCGGCGGCGCTGTGGGAGTCGCGGCTGCTTGCTCAGTGCACTGACACTCCACGGACTCCAGCAGCAGGCCTCATTCCCCCACCACCCCCACGACGGGGAGCTGACGGCGTCCTGACGTCCGTCCGACGGTCCGAGAGCCGCTAGTGCCAGTAGCGTGCACCAGTGTGCGCGCCCACACACACACACACACACACACACAATGTCAGTGTGTGTGTGAGGTGATCGCCGTTAGCTTGCTTTCACCACACCGGCATCGTAGAGAAAAGCGGCCAGGCGGGGCAGCAGGGGCAGAGGAGGAGCGCGGCCAGAGGAGCCGGTAGTGGTGGCGGTGCTCCGAAAATTAAATGAGCTGAGGTCGTTGGGGGTCAAATCACGGATGCCTGTGCCCGTGGGCCTGTGGCCAGCCTGTGGCGGGCGGCTCCGTTACACCCTCCGGTAAGCTGTGTGGAACTCCCCGCCCTCCCTCCCCCCGGGTGCAGCAGCAGCAGCAGCAGCAGCAGCACCGGTGGGGTGGGGAGGGGAACCGCCTCACCACACAGGTTAGGTCCCAGTGGACCCGACCAACACCCCCTCCCTCGACCGCCCCCGGTATCCATCATCAAATTATTAGAGCGGCTCGTTGCCCAGCCGCCTATGGAGAGATTCAGGATTTTCCGCGGCGCATGTCGCCCCGTAGGTACAAGCGGCTCCTACGCCGCTGGCCCGGTGAGCGCCATGGGCCATGGGCTGCCATGGGCCGCCGACGGCCGCGCCACAACCAGGCGCAGCGCGCAGCGCACCAAGAGGCGAACGTGCTTCTATTACTGTCGGGGCCTGATGGCTAAAGGCCTGTCGGTTGGCTGCCCTGACTGTGTCGGTGCCCCGCGCCGCGCCGCGCCGAGGCCTCCCCGAGATGATTGGCAACGTTGGAGGGCATCATCGAAACCAAAATATTCCCAGGCGGCGGTTTCGAATGCGCCAACGGCTCGGGCGTAACGCCTCGGTATTTGTATACGGGAGGCCCGAGCGGCCGAGCGCGCGCCGACTGCCTGGGACAGAGAGGAGGACGGGGCGAGGCGGCGAGGAGGAGCGGGAGAGACAGAAAAAGACTGACTTCCTGCTGGTGTCTGTCTTCTACCGTTCGCCTATTCGGCCGGCGCTATAGCGCCGCACGGCCCCGGCCCGGCCTGCCCCGGCTGCCGGCGCCATCCCATGCCATAGGAGCGCTCCCCGTGCAGCCCCCGCCCGCCCCGCCACGGAAAGACTCCGCGAATCTATTCTCGGAGGGCGACGCTACCGTTACCGCTACGTGCGGCTACTCGCATGTAGCCCTGCTACTGCCGCATCACGGCCCACCCTAGCCGAGCCGAGCCAATCGAGCTATCGAACTTAGTATCGAGATCGATGGCATTGAAAGGCCGCAGTCACGGCATATATACACACACACACACACACACATCGGGGGGGCCGTGTGGCGCAAAAACAATCGTTACCGCGGTCAGAGGGGCCTTTGGCCGAGCCGTGCCTAGCGGCCCAGCGGCCGGCTCGGAGCTTGTCGACGGCCCATCGCTTACCGAGGTGGGCGGCTGTTACCCTAACCAACTACCGCCGCTGTCTGCGCTGGCCGAGCGTGTGCAGCGGATAGCTACGGCAGAGCTGGGCTGGGCCCCGCGGAGTGTGCCGGCCGAGGTCAGGGGGCGCACCGCACCGCACAAGAGTGCTCACGAACCTAACCTCACCAATTTTGGACCCGTGTGGTGGGGAAAGGCGGGCGGCGAGTGGCACGGGCCGGACCGCTAGGACTCCTTGCGGGCCGCGTATACAGCAGCACTCGATGTCATCCAACTTATTTGCCACTGACCACGAGCAGAGAGCACAGTGCGGAGAGTAGACTTGGAGGGGGGACCTAAGGAGACCAAAGGGGACCAAAGGGGACCAAAGGGGACCAAAGGGGACCAAAGGGGACCGAATGTCAGAGCACGCGCGTTTCCGCGATGAGTCTTCTGTTTCGAGTGGGCTGAGGAGCGCGCGGTCGCGAAAAGGTGTTCGTCACAAAAATGAAAAAAGAAAAGCGAAATTGGCTCCGCCACTTAGTTCTCCGTGTGTCCTGACAGTCCCCCCCTCTCTCTCTCTCTCGCCGCGTCTCTCCGTCTCTCTCCTGGCCGATAACTCGTGCACAGAGAGTACGTTCTGCCTTATCGCCCGTGTGACGTCAGCCGTACACATTGCGCCAGAGAAGAAGATTTCCGAAAAAAAGAAGAGAAAAGAAAGAAATTGGTGTGCGGCGGACCCATATCAGAACGCTTCGCCTCTATCCGCCTTAGGCTCCAGAATGAGATTGGAGGAGGGCAGTGATGAAGCAGTGGGCAGCAGTGCACAGCACGGCACAGCACGGCACAGCACCGCACAGCACTGCACCCGTGCACCGGACAGCTGTCTAGACAGCCCGGTCCGGTGCACCCTCACGTCTCTGCACGGCCGAGGTGAAGCAGTCGGAATCAAGACGATCGACGGGGCCTCGCGGACGCGCGGCATGGGGCATGGCGGCCACATGCACAGCGCGAGAACGTCCCTTCGCCGTCCGAAAATAATTCAAGGAGAAGATTGTTGACGAAGCTGTCGGGCCCGTGGGCCTGTGGGCCTGCCCGGCCCGGCCCCGGGACCGCACCGCACTGCGCTGCGCCAGAGACCGTGCGCTTTGACGCAGAGCCGCAGAGCGTAGAGCGTAGAGCTGCAGTAGTTGTCGTCGAGTTCATGCAAGGAGACATTCCACGTGAATGGGAGCGGGGACACCAAACCAAACAGTCTTCCTCAACACTGCATACGCCCCGGTCTCACTATCGGAAGCCACCAATATGGTCCTCACTCAGTACAATTATTGCGTTTCATCACGCACTTAAGACCCACGTAAAATAATAAAAATTTGAGTCGAATGACCTAAACCACAAAGACTGAGTCGACAGTGAGGGCAATGTCCTCTGTCCCCGTTCTGAAATCTCTGTCCCCCCCCCCTTTAGTTTCCGACTTCCGAATTTGCCGCGTCGCCCGCCTCGTGCTGAGGGTCCTCCCTCGCTCACTGCGGCTGCAGCTGCGGCAGCTGCGGCAGCTCGGCGCCTCGGCTTCCTTTCCGGTGCGCGCGCGCGCGCGGCTCGAGGCTCTCCCCTAGATATATTTAGTGTCGGACCGCGACTACTGAAAAGGGAAATTGGGAGCGTGACGTCCGTCCGACGGCCGCCCGTCCCGATACGCCTGCTGGGCGCCGAGCACATGTGTTACGTGCGTCACCAGTGGGCGCGGCGTGTCAACCCGCACCCCGCCCTCGAGCGCCACGGAGGCAGTACGTAATTTGTGTACACATCCCTCGGCCCGGCGCCACACTGCCCTCATTAATGCGGAACAGACCTGCGCGCGCGCGCGTGTGTGTGTGTGTGTGTGTGTGTGTGTGTGGCGTGTGATTGTGATGTTGGCGGTGGGCTCGCGTGTATGCCCCTGGTTGCCCCTGGCCGCATAGAGGCCCGGGCGTTCGTGTCGCCCCGGCTATCGGGAACGTCCGCAAACCGTCCACGAGGCGCCTTGATGATGAGATCAAACGCGAGGGGGCCGAGCTTAGTGCTTCTAGTTCCGGAAAAAGCCCGGAAAATGCCCGGAAAAATTAGGAAATTTTCGGCGGGAAAAAGAAGTTTTTACTCGTTCTTTGCTTACTACTACTACTGCTACGACGTAGAAGCAAAAAAAGAACGAGTATTGAACCTTGAGAGAAGGGCGCCTTCTCTCAAGATTGAACTCGCCCCGTCCGTTAAGACCCCCTTTTAATTCGCAAACCGCTTAACGCAAGTGTTGCGTTAACGCGACGTTTTGATCAGTTGTTGATTTAGTTTTGAAAATGACAGAAGACATTTTGAAAAGTTAAAATAAAATGTGGGAACCAGACACTTGAGTGGTTGGGAAGCGATGTGTCAGGAGAGTGATGAATTATCTAATTGAAAAGATTATGCCATTCAGAAGTCAACAAGATTCTGTCTGTACAACAAGTACTCCTGTCTTGAGAACATTTACACATTTGGAACTTAGAAATTTTGGTTTCTGATAAGACAAAAAATACTTGTTTTAAGAATATTCGACTTAAGCATACTTTATACTTACTATAACCAATAAACGGGTTGTCCGTATATCAAGTATTTTTTTCACTTATCACAATACAATTTTTCTTACAATAAGAGAGTAGTTTTATGTGAGTCTGACAGCAGCTCAGATTGATATTGCACTCAAAACGAAACATGCCCAACTGATGCCGTTAGATCAACACCACTGGGCATGTGCGGAGGGGATTCGCCCGGAGACTACAGTAACTTGCTGTATGTATAGCAGCAGCGCGAGCCAGAAAACGCCGTTGACCACTAGCGCCATCTCTCGGACCCAACGGTGCTGCTCTCTGCGGGACATCAGTGGCTAAAGTATCAATAGCGCGCTGCATGCCTCCATCATAACTCCGTAGCGTAGTGGGCTAGCGGGCCGGTCGACGACCGCAAGGTCCGGGGTTCAACTCTTTGCCGGAGTAAAAATTTTTCTGAAGTCTGCCGACCGAGGATGGTGGGTAAAATATACCAAAAGAACGTGTTCAAAGTGTGTTGTCTGAGTGACCGCGGACGTTGGGCCGCGGCCATTCCCCGGAGTTGAATACACTGTTGAGGAGCAGTGGTTCGACGCCCGAGCAGGGGAATGGTGCTTGCCAAGACTCGGCAGAAGTTAAATGTAGAGGCCTAGGGTTCGGCCTTCTACATTTTTCAAGCGTAAGGCCTCGGAATCTGGAGTATTCGGGCAACACCTACTTGGATACATGGCGTAGAAGAGTAGAGTACAATCGGCTTCGGCCGTGTACGATCTGGGCATCCTACCTCCCTCTCAATCCGCGAGGGAGTGGCCTTATGGCCACAGACCAACTGGCTGGTCGAAGGGGGCTGACTCCTGAAATCTGGTCAGCGGAAGGGGCGATGTTGGCCGTTGCGGAAGCCTGCCTACCAAGGTGGCTGCGTCGTGCCTGTGTCTTAGCGGCGGTCAACTTCCTGGTACACCGGTTCCCATCCGAACACCGAAGTTAAGCAGGAACGGTTCCGGACGGAAGTCTGGGACGAGGTAGGACCCACCCATTTTTGCCGTTTTTTGTTGTTGTTGTATTTATTATTTGCAGGGTCTGAATCTTGGGGATTCAATATACTTTTGAATTTAAAAAAAATTATTGAAATGAAACGCTTTCTACCAATTAATAGAGAAAATAGGAAAACCGCGAAAAAACAAATTCGACTAATAGTGCAAGAGTGTAACGAGCTCATCACTTTTAAAAAAAGTCAAAACTTTTCATCATTTGAATTTACCTGGACAGTTGTGGACATTTCGTGAACCCCCCTTCCCCTCTAAGTGTATCTGAACGGCCCCAAAGAACGAGCCTGTCCTAGAACGGTTAAGCGTTCTCCATGCCTGTCTTGTTGAGTTTTGAAGAGTTCCCCGGAAATTTCTGATTTGTTTTGATTTCTTGAAAATTTTGGGTGGCGCCGAGTCGAACCAGGCGGAGCGCATGTGACCACGCATCCACTCCACTCCCGGCGCTCATGAGGCATGAGGACCAGGTCCGGCCGGTAGGTTAGCCGCTTTGCCGCTTCGCTTTGCCGGCTTTGCCTTGCCGCGGGACGCGTGTATATTTCGGGAGGCGTTGCGTCGATTCGACAGACACTGCAGCGGGCCGTATCCGTCGTCGCGGGGCGCGCGGGCGCGGGGGGCGGAGGGGGCGGCGGGGAGCGGGGCGCCGCGGCGGCAGGCAGCCCGTGGCCCCCGCCGGTGATAACTGCTGATACGCCGGTACGGCTGGTTCGCGGTCCGCGGCCCCCCAACACTCAAGGCGGCCGGACGTCCACCCCCCACTCCGGCCGGGCCTGAACAGCTTTGCACAGGAAAGCTGTGTTATCTGTGGCAAAACACCCGCGGATGCAAGGGAGTCGCCCGCAGGAAAACTGACGAAAACGATCCCCCAGCCCTGACCTGCGGTCCTGTTCTCTTCGACCCCGTTTCCTCTTCTCCGGTCGGGGTCCGGCCTTCACCGGTGCGACCGGTGCGGCCGGTGCGGTGTGTGTTGGGGGTCCGAGCTTCACACCTAGGAGCGCTACCCTGCGAGTCGCACGCGCGCAAATACAAACAACCGACAGAAATAACGCCTCTGGCAGCGCCCCCGACCTGCGCTGCCCCGCTCCGCCCCGCCCCACCCCTCCGCCGGCGTGCGACCGCGCCCGCACCCCCGCCCGCCGGCCGCCCGCCGGCCGCAGACGGACCGCTGGTGCTCTCCGCTCCGCGCTCCGCGAGGGGCCGAAGTGAGAGAGCGACGCGCGCGCCGGCCCGCCGCCCTCCCAATGCTATATACGACACGGGGTGCACCGCAACGCAGCGCAGTGCACCGGCACCGCTGCAGCCGGCGCCTGCACGGCCCTAAGCGGCGTTGTCGGCGAGGGGCGTTGTTGTCGCGGTCCTCGAGTGCGTCAGGGTCGGGGCATGGGAGCCGAGGCTGGGGTGGGACCGCGGCGGCAGCGGCAGATGGATTGATGCAGATTACGCGGACTGCACCCTGCCGCCGCGCTGCCGGCCAGACAATGGCCGCTGCACGGCTTTCTTTTGTTCTGCTTTTTATTTCGCACATCCGCCGCCGCGGTGCGACGCGCTGTGCCCGAGTGGCGGAGCCGGCACGGCGGTTTCTCATACGGCCGGCCAAGTAGTATACTATACACCAAGCGGACGGGTGGGGAGGGGTGGAAATCAATGGACTCTGAGGAGGAGGGGCGGCCAGGACTGCGATGACACCGCCTTTATGCACGGTCCCCGTTTGAGGCACCGGCTTCTTGGCGGTACAGTTACGCACGGCCCCGGACCGTACCCGCCTCAGGGCCTCGGTCGGGTCGGGGCGGGGTCCCTGTTGTGCCGCTACCGCCGCTACCGCCGCTACCGCCGCCGCCTGCATGCCGTGCCCTGGCGGTGGCGGTGGCCCCTGTACTGTGCACGCAAGAAGGGTCTGGCCTGCAACCCGCAAGGCTGTCTGGTTCTAAGGCCGGGGCCGAGCAGAGTCGAGCCGAGCAGAGCCGGGAGCCGAGCCGAGCCCGGGCCGGGCGGGCCGAGCCGAGGCGTCGTGCAAAGCAAACGAGTCGAGTGCAGCGCGGCCCGACTTCTCAAACGATTCGGGGCGATTCGAGCTGAAGAAGCGAGTGCTGCTGTTGCTGCTGCTAAGCAAGCGAGCAAAGCAGCGAGTTGGTGGAACAAACGGCAACAGCGTGAGCCAGCGTCAGCCTGCCGCCCTGCTCCTCTCTCCATCATATTGCTGCGCGGGAGGGGGGCGGGGGCCGTGTGTGTGTGTGTGTGCGTGTGTGTGAGTGTGTATGAGTGTGTGTGAGTGCGTGTGAGTGTGAGTGCGCGTGGCCTCCGGCCTCCTCCTCTGTTCTCCTCGACGCCGACAGTAAGTGGAGGGAGTCCCACAGAGTCCCACGACGACAGGGACCTCCGGAGCTACCCTTTTGCATTCCATGTCCCCCTGGATCCGGTCGCAGCAGCAGGCAGCAGTAGCAGCAGTGCCCCCGCAGGTGTCATCCCAGGACCCGGCCCGGCCGTGCTTACACCGCCGCACGCAGGGCGCCACATAGCGGTCCGGTCCTGGATCAATTTGGACTGAAAGCGGCGGCGGTGAGGCGCAAGCGCCGCTATTTGGTCTGCTGTAGCAGCTAGCGCTAGCCGTGCGATATCACGATGTATCGAGTCGATATCGATATCACCTTGATATCGAGGGGTCCGATATTTGTTGTCAAACCTCATCGATACATCGAGATACCGCTATCCCGATATCCTTCGATACCACGATATCCCCCGATATTACGATATCCCTCGATATCG
This sequence comes from Odontothrips loti, assembly GCA_038380765.1. Taxonomy (NCBI): domain Eukaryota; kingdom Metazoa; phylum Arthropoda; class Insecta; order Thysanoptera; family Thripidae; genus Odontothrips; species Odontothrips loti. The sequence goes on from CM076250.1 coordinate 9,770,170, forward strand.
CGATATCCATCGATACCACGATATCCCTGTTAGAGACCATTCACATATTGCTTAATCATTATTTTGGCCACATAGGAGCCCCCCCCCCCCCCCTCACGTACTAACCTAACCTTCCCGTGTTGAGGCATAGCAGGTAATCTGTGCCTAGAACTCCCCCCCCCTCTTCAAGTAGTTACGTCATGTGTGAATAGCCCCATACCAAAAACTCCCCATACCACGATATCTCTCTATACCACGATATCCCTCGATATCACGATATTCCTCGATACCACGATATCCCTTGATATGTCGATATCCTCGATATGTATCGTCGATACGATATATCGGTCCATCCCTCGATATGAAGTTAACATCGTATCGCGATATCAAAAAAGGAATATCGCACAGCCCTAGCGCTAGCCCGATCTGAGCTAGCTCATTGACGGCGAACCACCTTCTCAGCTCCACAACTTGCTGCCCCCCCCCCCCCCCTTCCCAACGACACCCGCATCCCACCCCGCCCCGGCCGCGCGCACCGAACCGAACCGAACCACGGAGAGTCTCGCCTAAAGCCCCGCACAGCACAGCTCGGCCTATGCTATGCTATGCCGCTATGCCGCTGACGAGCGGAGCGGCGGAGGCTCGCGGCGGCCGAGCCACGCTCCGGCGGCAGCAGGCGGCCGAGCCGAGCCGGGCGCGAGCACTACTTGGCGTCGCGGTGGAGCCTCATGGCAGTGCTTCCACGGCTACTCGCCGCGCGGCACCGCTGGTCCTATGTGTATTGCGGGCCGCGGGGCCGCGCGGTGGCCTGCCTGGCCTGGTGGGGCGTGGTGGGGCGCGGTATGGCGACGTGAAGGACAAAAGGAGACCAGAGCGTCACGTCGCCGTCGCATCGAGCCCAGAGCCGCCGAGTCGCACGCAACAACGTATGGGGCCGGCAGCACATCGCGAGGCCAGTCCGCAAGGCCTTGTCGAGGACGAGTCCGCGGCAGCATAGCGGCAGCATAGCGGCAGCATAGCGGCAGCAGGCACAAGGCCGGCCCGGCCCAGCCCGGGGGCTTTCCTTGGGCGGCACGCGCCACAAGCGCCTCGCGAAACAAATCCGACTTTATCGAGGATAAGGGGGGGGGGGCAGTAAAGCTCTCGTGGGGAGGACGCGGTGCCCGCATCCTTGAACAGCGCCCAGGACCCCTCAGAGAGGGTCCGACGTTCCGACGCTAGGCCAGGGCGACGCGACGATCGAGTTGAGATAGTAACGCTCATCAACGATCATCACCCGGGCCGCCGGGGCTCGGCCGGCCAGCGGGTGTGGGGAGGGGGAAGTCCATCACGGGGAGCCTCTCGGGGCCCCCTCCACCCCCCGCGGGCCCCCCGCCCCCGCAACCCCCCCCCCGGCCTCGGACCCTCCGGGCCTCCCGGCCTCCGGGCCACGAGTGGGTGGGTGGTGGGTGTGGCGCGAGCGCGTTACGTCCAAACTGCATGGGCTTGGCCAGGCCCGAGCCCGGCCCGACTGGCTGGCAGCCCTGGCAGTCCGGCGCATAGTCAGCCCATGGACAGCCCATGGGCTGACTGGACACAACGCCTCTGCTTCCGGGAAACCGACCTCGCGCCCCGGCCGGGGCAACTTATCCCCGCCGGGGACTTCCTATGCGACGGCGAGGGCGGCGAGGGCGACGCCGCGCTCCAGGGGCGTAGCCATGGGGGGTAACCCCCCCTCATGACCGGTATGTAGGGTAGGCAGCCCGCATGACAAAACCCCTGAATGTGCGACATATACCCCCCCCCCCCCGTAAGCATGGAGGTCCTTTTGTTAATTGTTCGCATATTGGCAATAAAATGATTGAGTCGCAGACATCTCGGCAGACGCAACCTCTCAGGGGGCGGCGTGTGCCAGAGTACACACGCAATCCATATTTTATGGGGACGCGAAAATGATCCGGCGTCACATCCTGTGTAGCGTGTATGTTTGTGCGTCAGGTCGGACACGTGACGTCAGGGCCGGGCGGCGGCGGCGGCGGCGGCGGCGGCAGCGGCGGCGGCGGCGTACAGAGCGAGGATCCGTCCCAACACGGGGAGCCGAAGCAAAACAGGCGATCCAGCAATGTGAGCGTACACAGGGTACTACAGGACGGCACAGCCAGGGCACAGCTCACGGGCAGCACGGCACGGCACGGCACGGCACGGGACGCGGGCCGCGGCGGCTCGGCAAGTTGAGGCTGATGCGCAGGCGGCATAGCCATCCGCGTCCGCGGACATGCCTCTGTCTCCGTCACTCCCAACGGCCAGGCCCGCTGGTCACGCCACGGGCACGCCCAATGCCGCAGAGAGAGAGAGAGAGAGAGAGAGAGAGAGAGAGAGAGAGAGAGAGAGAGAGAGAGAGAGAGAGAGAGAGAGAGAGAGAGAGAGAGAGAGAGAGAGAGAGAGAGAGAGAGAGAGAGAGAGAGGCGGACGGTCGCAAACGTCCGCGCAACGCGAACGCTCCGCCGCCGCTGTCCCATAGCCTCTCTCGGCAGTGCCATGGTACTATGGCCTCATGGCAACCGCTGGCAACGCCGCCCCGCCTTTACCCATGGGACCGGCGGCACAGGCCTATGGCTGCCTATGGCTGCCTATGGCTGCCTATGGCACCCAGCGCCGCCGGGCCGCGGGCTCTGGACACGGCGGGGAGTGTCACCAAGCCGCCAATTACGTAAGGGGCCGTCCGGGAATGACGTCATGACTGTCGGCTGCAGTTCTGTCCTCGGGAAGATGCCGATACCTCTTCACTCTAGTCTGAAATCAGCTCAGATCAAGGAGCTGGGAAAGTGTGTGTGTGTGTGTGTGTGTGTGTTGGAGTGTGATTCTGGGTTCCACAGCAGGTGCTTCAAAACAGCAGGTCGGTAGGTTAGGTTAGGATAGGTTCGGTAGGGTCAGGTTCGGTTCTGTTAGGTTGGGTTAGTTTAGGTTGGGTTACGTTAGGTTGGGTTGGGTTAGGATAGGTTCGGTTGGGTCAGGTTAAGTTAGGTTAGGTAGCTGACTAGCTGCAAAAAGTACACCTAAACTTGCGTGCAATGGACCTCCTTCTTCCATGTGTGTATTGCGAGCAACACTTCACTGCACCCTAGAAGTGTACAACAGTTCAGTATACCCGCATAGTCTTTCATTACAGCTACAACTCAGTGCTCGAAACCGGAAGAGTACGTTTGTGCCGCGCCAACGGTTCCTGGTCATTCGTATGATCCGAGGCGATGCGCGGTGTGAGGCGGCGCTGCCTGGCGGCACGTTGGCGGTTGGCGCCACCTTCACGAACCGAAGGCACTGCGAGCATAGTCCATCCGTCCAATGTCGCCTCCGCCGTTCGTCTCGCGGTGCCACGTCGCGACATATCTCTCTTTTTTCAGCCGCCGATCGGTCGCAGATGATGTTTGTGTACTCGGGGAATGTCGGCATGGGTGCTGGGTTCGCCATATGAGGCCAGGCGACGTCGTCTGCCCGCGTGCGCGATGCGGAAGGCACCGAATGAAACGAATGAATGGGCGGATGAATGGAGGAGCGCGGACATTGCCGCTGCATGGAGTTCTGCAGACCCTTAGGGCGCGTTCACAAAACCGTGCGTATGGGAGTTACTGGAGCAGACCATGTCGTCTTCTGTGCGGCTATTCCCACTGACTGTTCTAAAACACTCCAAACGAAAATCAAAATAAACCCCTCGATTTCTTGTCTTGTTGTTCTTGAGCGGTCCTTTTAGCACGGTCGGGGGTCGCCGATCCCATCAGGCGGAGCCCTCTTTGGATTTGCGTCCTGGCGGCCCGCGGCTGCAGCGGCGCCCCGTCACAGCCACACGGCACGTGTCTAGTAATGCGCCGTACGATGCAGCCCGGCGATAGGCTGATACGCCATGGGCTGGCCATAGGCTGGCCATTATGCAGCTCTAGGCTGCACGTTCTGCCGCAGGACTGATGAACATCGCCGTGTCACGCGAAATAAAAAGGGACTCCAATTACGTTCCGGTGGGGCCCATCAGAAATATATGTACGGCTCAATTCCACAGCTCGATGTGATGCGCGGTGCGCCGCCGCGGGCCACGGCCTCCCAGGTCTGCTCCGAACGCTGCCGGCAACCCCAACTGAACTCACCTCCAGCATGAGAGGCTTCCAGCCCCATATAGTGAAAGGAAACTGTGATTAGATGTTTTCCGAGAGGGCGGACGGAATCGGTCGAACGCTCACGGTACGTATTGCCGCGAGAGCTCCAAAGGCGCCGAATACGATAAAAGAAATCCGTAAATAGATGATGAGGGGAGAGAAAAGGAGGAGAGAGACGGGGAGGCTGTGTGCGCGAGCAGTGCGAGCGAGAAGCACTGAGAGTCATTCATCAGTGTCCAAAGCGGCACTCTACAACTCGCGCCCTAGGTCCAACAGAGCAGGAGATCGCTTCCTATTTTTACGTCCTTCTTCGCCCTCGTTCAAAAACCCGGCGCGGAGCGTCGAAGGAGAGCCGAAAGCGTCGGGCAGCTCGGAAAACGCGTCTTCCGTTTCTCCATCGCGATCTGGAGGTCGCGGGGACCGAGCGCTTTCAATAAGGACCTTTTGTCTTTTCCCACAACGTCCCTGCTTCCTGATGTCCAGCAGAAAACTCACGCGCCCGGGGGGGCCGTCCTTGCGAGGCTGCGGGGCCGGCTGGGGCTGTCGGCCAACCTGTGGTTAGTCTCGTTCGGCCTGTACGTGGACGCGGGCCGGGCCGGGGCGGGCCGGGGCGGGCGTGGGTGGGCGGTGACACCTGGCCTTGTAGACCAGTAGCGATTATCCCCGAGGAGTGACCCAAGTCCGGCGCTGAGCTGCGCACGGCTAATGCGGCTCGCGCGCATCGGCGACGGTTGCGCACGCGAACGGCGCACACCTTCGCTTGCCGAGGCCGTTCAGGAATCACGTGACCGGAGAGAGGTGTGACGTGGTTTGTGAACACCCTGTTGTTTGTCTAGTGAACGCTCAGCGAACAGGCTGCAGCGCAGGCGCTGGGGGTCTGCTGCTGTTCCGGGCCCCAGCCCCCCCCAGCCGACGCGCCGCGGGGGAGCTAGGAGCCCCCGCTAGCCCCCGCTAGCCCCCGCTAGACCCAGCCCCCCAGCACACGATGTCGCTGCGCGCGTCTGGAGACGAAAATAGACCCAGGACGTCATAATTTGAGCCTGGCTCCAGCGGAAGGAGGAGAGGAGTGTTCTAGGCGAGGCGGCGGCTTTCCAGCGTGTCAAACCGAAGGGCGGCTGCGCGGGCTGCGGGCTGCCGGGGCCGGCTGCTCGGTGGAAACTTGCGGGCCGCCATGTGGCGCTCTCTCTCTCTCTCTCTGTCTCTCTCTCTCTCTCTCTCTCTCTCTCTCTCTCTCTCTCTCTCTCTCTCTCTCTCTCTCTCTTTCTCTCTCTCTCTCTCTCTCCCTCGTGTGTGTTTACGCGCGGGCGCGGGCCACTTTCCTAGTAGTAGAGCACAACGCCGACTCCCTTGTCTAGGCTCCAGGCTAGGTCCCTGCTCCAGCAGCTCCTTCGCTTCTTTAGCTTTTGTAGAGTTTTAGGTGGTCTTTTGTGCGTCTCTTGCTGGTGTTCGGTGGGGGTAGCCGTCCACAGGGATTTGTATGGCATGCATGGCAGCTTTCATCGGAGGGAGGCTGCGGGCGGTGCGAGACTATCTGCGGTCAGCTCAGCTGCCGCGGGCCAACCTGGGCCGCTGGCTGCTGCTGCCGCTGCTGCCGCTGCTGCCCCACCGGCCACTGGGGGTCCATCGCCGTCAGCACCAACCGGCAACGACGTCCCGACTTCCGATGCGTCGCCGTTCATGAGTCAGGAACACTCCCCACCGCAACAGGCTCGCCTCCGTAATCTAATCTGCCGTTTACACCTCAACTGCCCGAGGGCCACACTCTACACTCCGTCACGTGGTCAAGTCTATTGACAGAACCACCGCGCGTGCTTCAAGACAAGAGGTGTTCCGGAGGACAAGTGGACCGGAACGAAGAAGTATTCTTTCGTCTTTTTCTTGTTTCCGGTCAATCTTTCCTCCAGGATTCTCTCCCCGTTGCTCGGGTGCTTGTTGTTCGTCCTCGGACTGGGATCGGGTCTCGGGTGTTCGGCGGCGGTACGGCGGCGATGACTGGCGGTGACAGGTGCACTGCGCACCGCGGCGGGCGTCGCGCACAGACCGATACACAGCGCCGCCGCCGCCGCCGCTCCACTGTTAGGTAACAACAGGGAAGGCAGGGCGAACGATGAAATCGATGATACTGTACCCTTGGCGGCGGCGGCGGCGCGGCGACGGCGATGTCGCGAGGGGCATCTCATTGCCGCGCTCGTCGCGTTTTGCGGAGTTTGCGTGTGTGTGTGTGTGTGTGTGTGTGTGTGCCGAGAGGGGGCATATCGCGTGATTAGAGCGGACGGGACGCGGCCACAGCAGCAGCAGTGTGTTACGTCGCGGAAATGACGTCGCAACGATTCGCCGCCGCGCCACCACCCGTGCGGTCCCGTCCTGTTGGTCCGCGCGCTGATTTCGATCCACACGATCGATATCACACAAACACTAGTGAGAGAGAGAGAGAGAGAGAGAGAGAGAGAGAGAGAGAGAGAGAGAGAGAGAGAGAGAGAGAGAGAGAGAGAGAGAGAGAGAGAGAGAGAGAGAGAGAGAGAGAGAGAAAGAGAGCACAGAGCCAGGGAGCCCAGGTCCGGCTCGTATAGTGGTCATAGTAGTAGTATTCCGTCGCCATCCCGATTTTCGACTTAATGTCGGAGAAGGGTCACAGGAAAACAAGACAGGCATGGAGAACGCTTTAGCGTCCTAGGAGAGACTCGTTCTGTGAGTTTTGAAGGAAAATAAGGTTTTTCGAGGTTTTCATAATTTAATGTTTTTGGTTCTCATATTTACGAACAATTTATGCACATTCAGCAGAGTACGCGAAAACTGATTGTAGACTGCGGGCGACGGCGTGTCCCAAGACAAACTTCCACCGATCTGCGGTCTCTAAATACGATTTTTTTTGTCTTTTGTTTTTCAGAAATCTAATATGTCATTTTTGAAACTAGATCAACGCCCAACCAAAACGCCCCCAAAACAGAATCCCTCCGTTACGCAGTTTTCGAGATGAATCGGGGTCTTAACTGACAGGGCGAGCGCAATACTCGTTCTTTTTTTGCTTCTACGTCATATGTAGTCGTAGTAGAGGAAGCAAAGAACGAGCAAAAACGTAAATATACTACTTAATATTTTATTCATATGCCGGGGGAGCAGTGGCAGTGGCGTAGCAGAGACGTGACAGCGGTGACAACCCTCTCATTGTGAATTGGGGGGGGGGGGGGGTGACAGAAGGCAAACACAAACACTCGCATGACAAACCCGCTGATGTAGGCAATAAGAGTGCGCTCCAGATACTAGAGGAGTGACCCGTCCCACCCCCAGCATCACCCCCGCTAGGTTGGCAATCCGCATGACCAAGGGAGACTGGCGGGGGTGGGGCTGATGAAGCCGCACACCCGACACGCACATGCATGCACGCACGCGCCCGCACGCGCGTGCACACACACACATCTCCAGGCTACAGTGCGGCGCGCCATCTGGTCCGAACCGAGCCGCACCGAGGCCCGAGGTCAGCCCCCGTCCCGTCGGGTCCCGTCGGGTCCCGTCCCCGTCCAGGCGAATGCCGTGCCCGTGCCGGTCCGTGCCACGCCGTGCCCCATGCCGTGCCATGCCACACGGAGTGGCCCAGCCCAGCCCAGCACTCAGCCGGGCCGACCCGGTGACGAGCACAGCCGTGAACAGGCCAGAGCCCAGCCGAGCCGTGCGCGGCGGTGGCAAGTGCTGGGAGGGGGTGGGAGTGCGGGTGTGGGTGGGGTGAGGGCGGGGAGCAGGAGCAGGGACGGCCTGCCCGGCCCGCCCGGCCCCGATCGAGCATGAACACTGCTGGTCCCATGGCGTCGCCCCGTGTAGCACACAGGCCCGAAGCGAGGCCGAACAGTCCCGAAGCGGGTGCGAGCCGAGCGGTGCGCGCGGCTGAGCGCAGCCGCGGCAGGGTCCTGGAGCCGAGCCGGGCATTCCGCGCGCCGCGGCAAGGCGCGCGCGGCCGAGCGACGAGCGTTACGGGACGGGGTATGGCCGGCGGTGCCGGTGCCGGGCCGGGCCGGTGGGGCGGCATGGGGCTGGGCAGGCCAGGCAGGGGCAGGGCTTGGATCGGATCGGGTGGGTTTGGGGACGGGACGGGACGGGACGGGGATGAGAGCGTGAGCGCGGAGCGGAGTGCGCAGCCAGCACAGCGCTACGCGAGGCGAGCGCCGCGCCGAGCCGAGCCGAGCCGAGCCGAGCCGAGCCGAGCCGGGCCAGAGGAGAGGCCAGGCCAGGCCACAGGCACAGGCACATGCCACAGTGACTGCTCGTCGCGCGCCCAAACCAGACGCGCCGCCGTGCCGCCGTGCGGAGCGGCGCATAGCGAGCCTTGTGCCGCGTACGCGTGAGCGAGCCGCGAGCCGCAATGCGATCCACGTAAACACGGGAGACAATCTCTGACAAGCACCTCGCCGCCAGCACGGCTAGCTGAGGCCGACACCCACCCCCGCAGCGCGGAGGTGCTCCCGCCACCGGCGCCCGTTGTCACGCCAGGACACGCGCCCGTTCTGTTCTGTTCCAACCCTTTGACACTTTGGATATACCCGGACGTTGCGGCGTCGAGTGCAGTGAGTGCGTGTGACAGTGTGTGCCCAGAGATCGTTGAGTGCAGCTCGACGCAAACTGATTGTGACGCCCTTTTGGATGGATTACGCTTCGCCCTTCACCGGATTTATGGAGGATCTATGAGAATAGTCCCCGATGCTGGGATACAGCCCGTCTTACAGGTAGATAACAGCATCGACATGACAGTGTCTTGTAGGGTTGTGGTGTCAGAGGGAGTGAGTGCGACAGAAAGTGAGGAAGGCCGTGTGGATCCACGGCCGCCGCCCGGCCGCAGTGCCGCTGCCGCCCCCCGCGGCCTAAGCGCCTGGGGCCGGGCCGGTGCGGGCGCGGGCCGGACTTAGCCGCTGCCGCGCTCCAACGCTGCAACGACGGGGAAGTCCGCGGCTGAGGCCGCGGCCGCCCCCGAGGCGCCCGGCCACCGATCACTGTGCCGGCTGCTCCTTGCGGACAGGAAAGTGACTCGGGGCACCGAGTCAACCTTAGGTGAACCTCGGGTGAACCTCGGGTGAACATTGGGTGAACCTTGGATGAACCACGGATGCACCTCGGGTGAACCTTTGGTGCGCTAACGGGACTTGTGGCTGTCACTACGTCGCGGACCATCGAGGACACACTGGCCTGCCCATGTTCTCCGCGATACTCATCGGGGCCTGACGTTGTCAGCGGGCTCGGCGTTACAGCCTGTACAGGACGCAGGCCGCCGACGAGCCTCGGGTCCGGGTCCAGCAGCTGCAGGAGTAGCTGCACTGCAGGCCGGCCCGGCAGCAGCTGCTGCGGCCTGCAGCCGTGGATGCCATTGTTCATCGGAGTTTCCATGGCGACGGTATCCCCCGCGGCCCCCGCCGCCCCCGTGGTCCCGGCGTGTCATCGAGGTGACACGGCCCGGCTCGAGTGACTCGTCAGTGACGCGGCACCAGCTCCCGGGCCGCGATCAACAGTTGCTGTTGTTGTCGGTCTTGATGGCGGCCGCAGCCGCACCGACGTTTGCACCGGCGGCTACGACAACGATAATATTTGCCCCCCCCCCCCCCCCAATGAGTTGTGGTGCCTGCTGATGGCGAAGCAACGCCGCCGCCGTATCCTGACTGCCAGCGTCGTCAGCCACCCCAAACCTCTTCTCTACTCCTTCCCTTCGGTGCGCTGCGGTGGTGATAAGCGGTGTGTCCGTGCGCGCGCACACGTGTGTGTGTGTGTGTGAGAGAGAGAGAGAGAGAGAGAGAGAGAGAGAGAGAGAGAGAGAGAGAGAGAGAGAGAGAGAGAGAGAGAGAGAGAGAGAGATGTGTTGTGCTGGTGGCGCGGCTGCCAGCCTGCCAGCCCCGGCTGCCCGCCTTCCTGTCTGCCTGCTGTGCATGACGACGCCGACGAGCCCAGCCGGAGCCGGCCCGGCCGGCGTGGAGGGTGTGTGTTGTGGTGGCGTAGCGTAGCACGGCGTCTGCTAAGCCTCCCCCTCCGAGCCGTGTCTCTCTTCTCTCTCTCTCTCTCTCTCTCTCTCTCTCTCTCTCTCTCTCTCTCTCTCTCTCTCTCTCTCTCTCTCTCTCTCTCTCTCTCTCTCTCTCTCTCTCTCTCTCTCTCACACACACACACACACACACACACTCGCCCGCATTAGCATCAACATTGTAATATTTCCACCTCGCTCACCCGTTCGTGTCCGCGGCCGGCCCTCAGGGAGTGACGGCCCAGCAGCGTCTCGCGGACTGACAACACGGGAATGACTCTATGGCCCGCGGAGGCTGGGCAAACGCAGGCGGATGGCCGACGGCCGCGTGACGGGGACAAATGTGGAGCCGAACGGCGGCGGCCAGCGATGCCTGCGCGCCGCCGGGGCACGGACCGGACCACCCCCGGCCCGGCGCGGCGCGGCCAGGTGACAGGTGGCCAGGCCGAGACCCCGGCGCCACAGGGCCCTCCGGAGGCACCGGAGGCACCGGAGGCACTGGAGCCGGAGGCTACTGAACTGAGGAGGCTCCTGGCCTCGCTGTCTCTGTTCCTCCTTTCCAGCGGCCCACTAGGGTGAGATGGTTAAGGTCGCTTAATCTGCTTAATCGGCGATTTCGCATTTTCTTAAGCAGAGTATGGAACGCGCCCAGTTATCCCCGCCGCGTCTCCCACTGGGCTAATTGATAGCTACGCCTCTGCCACTGCTCAGGATGGGGTCGAGCAGAAGCAGAGAGCCTGCAGAGCAGAGCTGCAGAGCCGAGCCGGAGCGGCGGCGGGTGCGGGCGGCGGAGCGGGGAGGGGAGGGGAAGGGATCGGAGGCTTGGCATGTGCCCACCCCGCCCCGCCGGCCCCGCCCCGCCCCGCCAGCCGGGCCGGCAAGGCTCCACCGGCGCGCACATCTGCCCCGTGCCGGCCGTACAGGGAGAGGTCCTGTGTGCGTGTCTCAGGGAGCGTTCACCGCCGGAGTTTTCTCGACGGATGCTTTTGCTTGACACACACACTCTCTCTCTCTCTCTCTCTCTCTCTCTCTCTCTCTCTCTCTCTCTCTCTCTCTCTCTCACACACACACACACACACACACACACACACAATGGAAAAAACTGGGCGCCGCGCGCTGACACCCCCTGTGGCTGGCGAAAACAGACGTTGAGATAGACGCAAATGTCCTCAATGCATAGGCTGCCGAGCGCTGGCAGGGCAGGGCCTCCGCTGCTGACTGCTGCTTGTTTGTGTGTGGGCTACTGCAGACCTCGCAGGCCATTCTCTGTCTCCCTCGAACACATTCCAGGCTAATGGCGACGACAAGGACGGAAAGCACGGGGGCTGCTGCTGCTAGGCTGCTTGATGTTTCCAAACGTCTGGTCTGGGCACAGCCCGGCGCAGCCCGCTGGCTGGAGAAGTCTCAGCTCAGTATCCCCCTGCCGCTTGCACCCCCTCCGCCCCGCCCTCCCCCCCCCCCCCACTCCCGCCTCTTCAAATTCCACACGTTTGTGTATGAAAGGAAGACCGTCTGCTGTCCGTGTCCTGCGGGCCGAAGCCTAAGCAGTCCCTACCTGTCTGACGGTTAGGATAGAAGTGTCCTGGCGGTCGCCCCCCCCTCCCCCTCCTCCCCGCCGTTGTCCCCCGGACGGGGCGTTGTCAGCTCGACCATGCACGACGACGGCGGTGCCATCACGGAGGCCGTGGTGGTGGCGGGCCGCCGAGCCGAGGCGCCTTCGGTGTCTAGATGATTTCCTCCCGCGTTACGTCAGGTGCCCCCACGGGCCCCTACAACACGCACTCGTGTCCAACAAATGACCCGGTCATGACCCGCCGAGTCGGTGGAATTACCATTATCTGAATTCGTTTAGTGAGTCGGTGCAGCCAGTCGGAGACCGATCCTCGGCCAGTTCTTCGTCTTGTCTTGGTTTGTGCGCGCGAAAACGGGCGGCTCTAGCAATGGCCCCCGTTCGCCTAACGGGACTCTCGGACTGGCAGGGCGGGCGAACACGCTGACCTCCGCGGCGGCCGGCAGTCGCCAAAACTCCGGCGTTCAAGCGATGCCCAGATTTCGCTCGAGTTTTGTGTGTGTGTGTGTGTGTGTGTGTGTGCGCGCGCGTGTGTGCGCGTTGTTGTCTTTCTGAAGGAGGTGGAAGGGGGTGGTGATGCATGCTAGTGAGTGAGTGGGGGAGGGGGAGAAGCGCATAACCCCCCCCCCCTCCCCTCCCCTGCTCCGTGCGACGCTGTGTGCGACGTTGCAACACTGTTGGGTCAGTCCGTCATGTATAGTGCTACTGAGCGCAGCCCCCCCCCCCCCACCCCGAGCCGAGCCGAGCTGAACTGCGTCGGTGCGTTGTTCCCACACTCCCCTCCTCGCCTCTAATCAATGGCCTTTTTATTTTATTTATTATTCTTTTTTCCGCCGTAATTCCATTCTTCCTCGCCTTCTTCTGCTTCCCTCCTCCTTCTGTGGTTGGTTAGCCAAGCCACCACGGCCAACGCGGCGTCCCCGCTGCCTTCCTTCCCCTCGTTCAGTTTGGCGGAACTGTTTTCCCTTCTTTTCGCGACTCGCTTATGATTGACCATAATGGACGCCAGCCGCGGCGGGACGGACGGGACACGGGGATGCTGTGCCGCTCCAGACGTGGCACGGCGATGCCTTCCACCCGACGGCAGGTGCGAAAATTTCAAGGTGCATATTTTTATTTGGTGGTCGTTGTTGAGTGAGTGGAGGACCCTATCAAATAGCACTTGGTATCATCAGCGACAGCCGAGCTTGACAAATTTTCAGCTTGTTTACGGGCACACGGGCCTCATTGGAAAAGCCTATTTGTATATCCGACCTGTCGGAACCGGAGGGTGTGTGTGTGTGTGTGTGTGTGTGTGTGTGTGTGTGTGTGTGTGTGTGTGTGTGTGTGTGTGTGCTGACCGCAGGCTGTGCCAGCGCACGGACGCCTTGTTTTCGCCTCGAGGCTCGTTCGTCGACCACCGTCACGCCTCCGCCACCCGGGGCCGGGGCCGGGGGTGGGAGTTGAGTAGCACCCGGGCAGGAGAGGTGAGGAGAGGAGAGGGGAGGCGGGTCTCACACCGCTCGGCTCGACTCGACGCCACTTCCTGCAGGAAGCAGATGTTGGGCGCATTCATCCCCTCGGGCCTGCGCTGCCCGCGCTGCGGTCCCGTCCCACACCTTGATCCTTGATCGGGCCGTATCGGCGGTCGGTACGGCGGGCTCTGAGAGGTGATGCGGGGTCGGTTTCCCATGATGGCTCAAGCCTGCTGCTGGACCCAACGCAAACAAAGCTCAGGACAGGAGCTCAGTTGTGCCCCGGAGCTCGGCTCGGGCAGGTCGCGTCGCGTATCACCCACACCCTGAGACCGCGCCGCGGACCAGCCGCTGTCACCGAGAGACGGCGCGGTGCGGGGCGGGCGAGGCCTGGCTGCAGAGAGGTAGGTCGCGAATCAATTACCTCGCGGCCCTCCGCGCCCAGCCCGGCCCAGTCTCGGCTCCGCGCCCCCCGCCCCTCCCCTCCCCGCCACCCCACTCGGAGAGCGCGGCGCGGCCGCGGCGGGGCGGAGCCGTCGCGGCGAGCGGACGTTCTCGTCAACGCCAAGAGAAAAGGCGCAGGGTTCGCGGGCTGCTGGAAGTCAGCGACGCCGCGAAGCGGTAGCAGCAGCGTCCGCCGGAGCCCGGCCGGTGCGGGGCGGGCAGGCAGGGGTGGCGGCGGTGGCAGGGCAGCAGCAGCAGCAGCAGCAGCAGCAGCAGCAGCAGCAGCAGCCTGGCCACAGGTAGAGGCGCAGCGGCGCAGCGCGGTCTATTGTTCTTCATTCGTCGGGACGGATGGACGGCTGCTGGCTGGCTGCGTTGGCAATGCCTCTGGCTTTGCCTCAATCAATGGCTGGCTGCCTGACTTGAAGGCTGCGTAAGGATCGGGCCGGACAAAACGGCCAGGGGACTGAGAGAGGGGGAGGTGGGGGCAGGCCGGCAACGCCGGGTAGGGCACGGCGTGGCCCCCTCTTCTGTCACAAAGGTGCCCCACTGCTCCTTGTCACATCATGCACACCGCAGGCGGCTCGCCACGGCCCGGCCATGCACAGCACTACCACGGCGCACGTCCCCTGCGCACGCACACACACACACACACACACCGGAAAAAAATGTATATACATATATATATTTATATATATGTATATAAACACGCTCGTACACCAGAGAACCGCGGAAAGGTCGAGGATATGACGACCTTTCGTCAGGACACCATTGTTTGATTTAGGTAACAGGTTGCGGACGAGGCGTAGCTGGGCGCGCGGCGCGGCGGGGTCGTATGGGCGGGGCCCGGGCGGTCGAGATGGTTTCGGTCGGACGATACGGGGACGGGGCGGCGCGGGGCGGCGCGGGGCGGCGAGACGGTCGGTATGCCCGTCTGGCGGGGCGGGGAGGTGGGAGGGGCGGCAGCAGTCGGTGTGACGCACACTCACAACACACACATCTCGCAGTAAAGCAGCGGCAACAGCGGTCACAGGCCGCGCAGGCCAAGGGGCCCGGGGCCCTGCCCGGGGCCCTGCTCGGGGGACGCCCCCCCAGTCCTCTGGGCGGCGGAGGGGCCTCCGACCGTACCGGGACCAGGCGGCCCCGGTCCGGCCCGCGGCACACCGGCATCGCTGCCTGGCCCACAGGCCTGGGCGGACGGCCGGCTGGCTGGCTGTCTCCTCCTGGGTGAACGTCCCCGTCGTAGAGAACAAGAAAGGCCAAAGACTGGAGAGCAGAGGGCGCGGGGGGGGGGGGGGGCAGGTTAGCGAGGTGCGGGCGGTGCGGCGGGGCCCCTCGGAATCCACAACCCGAAACTTCATCGTAACGCCGGCTGGCACGGTGGCACCACAGAGAACAGAGGGCCCGGCCCGGCCCGCCTGCATCGCCTCCTGCTCCGAGTGCCCGGCCCTCTGCACCGAAAATTGCCGTTGATTGGAGGCCGTTTGTGGACGCGCCCCAAACCCTGCCCCAGCTAATGAAGGATCCGTGCACTCGGGCCCCGTATAACATCCTGTTTTGCCCGACAATGCGTGGCGGGGCGGCCTCGGCCTCGGCCTGGTGTGGCGGCGGCCCGGCGGCCGGGGCGTGGCCAGGCGTGGCGGGGTGCGGTGCCGGCGGTGCCGGCGCGCCCAAGGATGCATGTACACCCTTTTCGTTTTATTTGTATTGTGAGTGTTCTGATGTGTCAGCCTGACCCCTTGGGCCCCTCCGTCTCCTTCTCAGCTCATCCTTCTATTCCCGTCCTGCGTGCTGCCAGCCAGGGCAGCCAGCCCAGGCAGCCAGTCAGTCCGCCAGCCTCCCAGGACGCTGTGCTGCCGCCTGCCGCAGCCGCCTCGACCAAGAATCCGTCGTCATCCGGTTATGGCCGTAAACTCAACTCGCCGCCGAACGAGACCGACCGAGCTTATCATCTCTCTCTCTCTCTCTCTCTCTCTCTCTCTCTCTCTCTCTCTCTCTCTCTCTCTCTCTCTCTCTCTCTCTCTCTCTCTCTCTCTCTCTCTCTCTCTCTCTCTCTCTCTCTCCCTCCCTCTCTCTCTCTCTCCCCACTTTCTGTGTCGGATCGGACATGATCGGACCTTATCGGGTCCGTTTAGGCACAAAGGGGCCGTGGTGACGCACTCTGGGGAGTCGAGGAGATTCCCTTTTCTCTCATTTGGTCCGGCCCGGCCCGGCCTCAGCTGAACGCCAACGCGCCGCTCTAATTGTGGCGATAGGACGTGGTGGCTGGCTCTGGCAGCGACTGGCCTGGCCTGGCAGGGTCAAGGTGCGAGCCTCTCCTCCTGTCACATCGCGTCGGCGGGGCCGGCTGCAGGGCGCAGGGCGGGGCCCCCCGCGGCCCAGAATACCCGCCGCTGCCCTTGGAGCCCTTGACGCCCTCGGCCCCGGACTGACGCCACCGATGTCCCGTCCGCGCACTCCTCATTCAGAATTCAAGCTTTGGATCGTCGGTGGTGTCAGTGTGTCCACAGTGTGGAGTACACGGTGCCCGCTGGGCTGGGGCTCGTCGGCGGCTGCGGCGCGCGCCACAGGTTTCTCCTGCCGCTGCCGCTTTCATTCCGATTCGCCTCTTCTCGCTCGCTCGCTGTCAATCCGTTCGCCCTACACGCCGCCGTGTCTCGCGACGCCCGCCGCTGCCGCCGCTGCCGCCCGCAGGCAGCACGGCGGGACGGGACGGGTGCGGCTCGCCACGGCTCGCCACCATCCCCTCCCTCTCTCGCATCAGCTGTTCGGGCGCGGCGCGGCTGGGAGGGGAGGTGGGGTGGGGCTGCGGGGGCGGGCGGCGGCCCGCTGCTGGGGGAGGGGAGCCAGCCGTCACGACAGCCACTCGCGCGCGCTTGGCGGGCTGCTTTCGAATGGTGGCGCGTAACTGGCCATCGACGTGAGACCCTTTGGGGAGAGTACACCACGAGTCCGATGTAGATTGTCTCGACGTGGAACCCGCACGGGTGACGCCAGGTCCGTTCCTGGAGCGCCTCGACGAATGCATCTCGCGGCTCTTTCTGTAAATCCTCGATGGACGGTGCTCTGAAGTGTCGGAGAGCCAAGAGCAGGAGCTTAGATCGTCATGGCCCTCACGACGGAGACGCGGTGCGTGGCGGTGTGCCGCCGTGGTCCCCGGCCCGGGCGTCCCCTTCCCTCGCCTTCCCTCCCACCGCGGCTCGGCTCGGCTCGGCGGCGCGGCGGCCCGGCCCCGGCTGGCGGCGCGGCGGGGCTGGCTGCTCAGTCCGTGGCAGGCCGCCGCGGCATGTGGAGGGGAGACGCCCTTGCGCCCCTCGGCCGCGACGGCCCGGCCACGTGCACCGCGACGACGTCGGCCGGCGCGTAAGCTTGGAGGGGGCGTGGCCACCCGTCCCGCGGCCCCCGCGACCCCCGCGTCCCCTGCGGCCGCCCAGTGACTCCAGGCTGGGGCGCGCGGCGCCATGGAAAATACATGACACTTGGCAATTATTGGACATGCGATCTCGTCTCGGCCTCGACCCGGTGGTAGGCGCGGGGACTGGCGGCGGCAAGCGCAACTTTTTCGGGAAAATTTTAAAACTTGACTAAAAACTGTCGGGAAATTTTTCATTTTATGCACTTGACGTGAGTGGCCAAGACGGTCGAATCGAAACCTTTTACATTTTCTTGAGTTTTCATTTTAAAAATTTGAATAATTTTTTTTTGCGACCGACCGCTGCACTTTTTTTTTTGGGGGGGGGGGGGGGGGTGTTACAGCAGCCGCGCGAGCAGGTAAAGCAGACCCCTTTCTCCACTTATATTACACTCCCTCGCCCCCCACCTCCGCGGGCGCATCCGAGACGCGGGCTGCAGCATCGGAAATCAATAGGTCGGAGCTTTGGCATCGCGCACCCGAGGGGGCACGCGCCCGCCACGCGCCTGCCACGCGCCTGCAGCCCCAGGCACACGGTGCGGCGCCGCTGGGAGCGTGGCGGGGCGAGGCGGCGCTCATGTCGGGGTGCGCGTCGAAATAGCAATCCTCTCCGTGCTGCTCGAGTGGGCGGCTCACTTTGCGACGCTAACCGGACACGGGGCGTACCTGTGTTCCCACAGTTAATAA
This sequence comes from Odontothrips loti, assembly GCA_038380765.1. Taxonomy (NCBI): domain Eukaryota; kingdom Metazoa; phylum Arthropoda; class Insecta; order Thysanoptera; family Thripidae; genus Odontothrips; species Odontothrips loti. The sequence continues at coordinate 9,787,832 of CM076250.1, forward strand.
GCCTAATGGACTAATGCCACAGGACCGGGACGGTTCGGGCCGGGCATTGCGACGTGACCTCTGTCTGAGCGCCGCCGCACCGCCGCACGCCACCGCTCCGCGGCACACGTGGCCCTGCTTACGACCTTTTGCGAATCGAACGTGTTTGTTTCCCATCCCGGGGGGCCTCGAGGCCGCCGCCGCCGGCCGCTCACGCCACAGCCCCGGGCGGTACTCGAACCCGCGACCAATATACGAAATGAGGTGGGAGGGGGCGCCGGTCGGACGCTGGCCGGCACATAGGTGTCGATGCCATGAAAATGTCGGTGCAAGCGGGGGACTGCCGTGCCGCTCGCTGGCAGCCGGCCCAGCGGGCCCAGCGGGGTGGGGGCGTACTTGTGGTTGGCATCAGTGCACGGGGCGATATAGGTGAGGCGGGGGCGCAGCACCTTGCCGTCAAGCAGCCGATTGGCCGGCTCGTCGTCTCGCCCCCGCGCCCCCTCCGCCCGGCAGGGGCTGTAGGGCTAATTTTAAGAAAAAACGGACTCGAAAAGATGGCGATGGTCGTGATTGGTCAGTGATGAGTGTCCCGGCCGCAGCCTCCGCCTGCCAACACACCCGCGCCCGCCGCCAGCCACCCGTGTAGGGCGGCCGAGGTTTTCGCCTACCGCTAATATCTTTTTTATTAGACTCTGCCGCCGTTTGGCGGCGCAGTGAAGCGGAGCTAGATCTGGCCGGTTACATGCCCTTCTTCTGGCCGAGACGGCTGCGAATAAGCATTCCGGGACAGACCCCGCCTCGGGCGTCACGGCATTTGGGAGCGGGCCCAGGCGGATCGATGTGGAGTCCTCGCCGGGCGGCGTGTGCCCCCCCCCCCCTCACTCGGCCGGACCCCCCTCCCCCCGCCCGCCCGCCCCCGCCGCCCTGTCGCCCCCTGTTGCTGCCTGCCGTCGATTGCGTAACGCTTAGTGTAATGACGAGTGACGCCAGACAGGCCGCGGCGGCAGACTCGACTCCACACCGACCAGCTTTGTCGCACTCGACGAGTCAGAGTGAGAGTGAAGCAGAACAGAAAACACCGCACGGCGAGGGAACCCCGTGCGCTGTCGGGGGTGCACTGTCCCGCAGCGCACGCCGGAGTTGGGGTGGCCTATGCACGACTCGCAAGGGGCGAGGCGGGCCGGGACCGGAGTCCATTGGAGAGCCCAGCGGGGAGGGGGGGGGGGCGGATGTAGCCGGGTGACAACCGGGGTGACACGTTCTCCACCGGTATCTTTGTGTGTGTGTGTGTGTGTGTGTGTGTGTGTGTGTTTGTATAGAGAAGGGGGGGGGGGGGGGCGATGTCGGTGAGACACATGCATGGCCCCGCCCGCCCGTGAGCCGGTGGGAGGGGAACGGTTCCGGTAGTCCCTCGCAGACTGGAAGAGTTGTAAGACTTCCGGTGGTGTGTGCGGGCGGAGCAGGAGGGGAGGGGAGGGGATAGGAGCCCCTGTACTGGGGGGGGGGGGTCATGCATCGGTGTCGGGTTGCACGTATACGTCGGGGAGGGCAGAGACGCCGCCGTGGTCAACACGAAGATCACCGTCTTCCTGGCGGCCGTACCGTTCGGCCTGCGTGGATCGAGGTCTCTGCTGCTGGAATCATCTCATCCCCCCCCCCCTCCCAGCCTCGCGCCCCTCGCGAAGACGCGCCGCGCCTACTGAGTCATCGTGACCACGTCAACGGTACGGTATGACTGAAGGCTCTCTCCTCCTCCTCCTCCTCCTCCTCCTCCTCCTCCTCCTCTTTTCCAGTGTTGCCAACTGACGAACACGGTCACGAATCGCGCGCACGTTCTTCGCACGCTCGCCAATGTCGATGACGAGTCGGAGAGTGTTCCGATTTCGTTTCGGCTCGGGGGCCGCGGGGCGCTGCTGCGGTGGTCCGGCCGTGTCCGGCCCGGCCGTGTCCATGTAGCGCCCCGTGGAGGTAGAGGTCCCCCCGCTGAGGCGGCCGTGATGACGTCACCGCTTGGTTTCACCCGCCTGGACGGGAGAGGCGCGGGGGGCGTGGCTCGGCGGCACCGCGGACGCGGTCTCCTTCGGCACGGTCTGCGTGAGGCGTGCGGTACGGCGGTACGGCCAGCAGACGTCGTGTAGCAACAGAAGCGCGGACAGCGCGCCCGCACGCCTCAAGGACAGGTCCGCAGAGTTGCTGCTGCTGCTGCTGCTGCTGCTGCTGCTTCTGCTATCCCATTCGTTTTCGTCGTTTTCCTGTTTTTTATTCCGTTTCCGCGGCGCTCGGCCGTGAATATTAAGGATTTTTCAGCAAAGCGAGGTGGAGGCGGGGGCCGGAGGCCGGCATTGGCCGGGACGGGCGGCACTGGAGGGGGACTGGGCTGGGCTGGGCTGGGCTTCGGTGGAGGCACGGCTTAGGCTCAGAGGAGGCTGGCTGCTGCTGCCGCTGCTGCTGCCGCTGCTGCCGCTGCAGTTCATGGCTCATGCAGCTCATGCAGCTGCAGTTGTAATTGGAGCCGCGTCCGAGTTAGTCGAGCGCGCCCAATGGGTTACCTTGACGCCGCGAGTGGCGTGGCGCGGCGTGGCGCGCGGCCTAAGCCCGAACCAGCCCAGCCTAGCCCAGAGGCGAGGCGAGACTAGGCTAGGCAAGGCTAGGCGAGGCGGGGTGCGGACGACGGCTCAGCATGACAGACCACCGGCCACCGGCTACACTGTAGTGCCCGCCGGACTGCAGTATACACACACACACACACACATTATTGCAGCACAACATGTATTACTGCCCGTAGTTCTACGGTGCAAACACTTGTTTCACTCGCAGTCTGCGGCCGGGCCGCGGGCCGCGAGCGTGGGGTGGCATGGCAGAGAAAACATTGTAATTTGTTGGGCGTTTCGAGAGCAAAGAAGGAAAAGGGAGAGGCGGTGTTAGTTGGTGTGGGCGGAGATGGGCAGCCGCCGAGTGCCGACTGCCGGCCCCGGCCGGGGCCACTCGCGTGCCACCCACCGGCCCCAGGAGCCTCAGGGCTTATCGGCTCCGACGACTCACACCTCGTATGTGCGCGGTCAAGCAAAACTTGTTCTTCCTTTTGTTTCGTTTCTTAATTTTTCAATTAGAAGTTTCAATTTGGAGTGCGGCATTGCGTTCGCGGCTGCTCCGTGCAGGATGGCGGCTCGGCGCGTGGCGCTGCACGCTGTGTTTACGTCGCGCGGAAGGTTGCACACGACACGCCGCGCCACGCCGCGAGGCCCCGGCGCCCAGGGACGCGCAGCGCAATGCCCGCGGCCTGCCTCCCCCCCCCCCTCCCCTCCCTCCCTGCCAAAGGACTTGCGCACCTCCTGCAAGTGCATGGCGGTGTGCCCCTCCGTGCTCCGTACCCCCCGCACCGCCCCGGCCCAGCTCACCTCTTTTCACAGGTCACATCTCTCTCCACCATTCTCTCTCTCTCTCTCTCTCTCTCTCTCTCTCTCTCTCTCTCTCTCTCTCTCTCTCTCTCTCTCTCTCTCTCTCTCTCTCTCTCTCTCTCTCTCTCTCTCTCTCTCCCTCTCTCCCTCTCTCTCCTAGCCTGTTGCCGCGTGCCGTGCCGTGTTGGGCCGTGCGCCGCCCTTTCTCTCGGGGCTTGCTGCTAGCCTGCTCCTTTGCAGGCTGTGCCTTTCTCTCCTCTACTCCCCCTCCCCCTCCCTCTCTCCCTCCACTCGCGCATTCTGTCAGTCAAGTCTGCGCCAGTCTCTCTTCCTCCCCCCCCCCACCCCTCTCTCTCTGTATTGAAACGGTTGAGGTCAGCACGCGGTGAATGTAGCCGTACACCGCGACAGTCCTCGCCTCCCCGCCGCCCCCCTCTAAGCGCCGTTACGCCGGTAGGACCGTACTCCATGGCGGCAAGGCTGTGCCTGTGCGGTGCTGTGCCGCCGCTGCTGCTGCTGCTGCTGCTGCGCTGCTTTTACCTAGGCCGCTTGCTTGTTATTAGCCGCCGCGCTGCTGCTGCTGCTGCGTTGCAGTAAGACCCGCACGTTCGCCGAAATGTCAACGCCAAATTGAAAATTTTTCCTCGCCGAAGGCTGTCCGGTTGTGCAGCGAGAGAGCGACGTGCGGCCTGTCCTGACAGTCTGGCTGGACCCCCGGGCCGGGCCGGGCCGGGCCGGGCCGCGGGACGGACGGCGCGCGGTTGCGTCAGTGTTCGTTGAACACACACACACACACACACACTCTCTCTCTCTCTCTCTCTCTCTCTCTCTCTCTCTCTCTCTCTCTCTCTCTCTCTCTCTCTCTCTCTCTCTCTCTCTCTCTCTCTCTCTCTCTCTCTCTCTCTCTCTCTCTGCGTGCGTGCTGCGTGTCCTGCTTAGGCCCGACATGACCCAATAGAGCACACTGCCCCGACACCTGTGAATTGCGTACACACACTCACTCTCTGCGAGTGACTCGCGGTTTCAGTGCGCGTTCTCGTAGTATGCAGGGGGTGGCCGCCGGCCGCCGGCCGCCGCCGGGGTGCCTCGGGGGCGCCGAGCTTGTCCGACTGTGTCCGCGGGCCGCGCGTCCTTACCAACGGTCTCTCTCTCTCTCTCCAGCACCGGCGGCGCCAGTCACCTTGCGTCGGGAATAGAGATCGCCTGCGCCGCCCGCCCAAGGCCCCCCTGCCCCGCCCTGCGCCGCCCCGCCCTGCCGAGGCCCCGCACCGGAGCTGTATCCGGGAGGAGGGAAGGGTCAAGGGGCCGTGCGGCAGCGGGGAGGCGCTCCCTCTCGCTTCCGGGTAGGCAGCCCTCCCAGCCTCTGGACCCGCCCCTGGACCCCCTGCGGAGAACGGTGCGCTGCGGAGTGCGGGAGAGACAGAGAGAGAGAGAGAGAGAGAGAGAGAGAGAAACTTTGAAAGCGCGCGCCTGTGTCTTCGTCGTGCGGCGCGCTGCGGTGCCTCCTGTCCCGTCAAAGCGAAAAGAGAGCAGGTGGGCGGGGAAGGGGGTCTGCTTGCTTCCTTGTATACGACGTGGGCGTCCGTCCAGCGTGGAAAAAATATCCCCGCCGTTGGGTATTTGAACCTGTGTGTGTGTCTCCTCCACGGCTACTAGTAGCCCGTGTGCCTGTCCCGTGCATCTGCGATCGTCTCCCCGTACCAGCCTGATTAGGCAACGCGAGCGCGTGGCTACAACAATGGCCGGCAGCGGGTTACGAGTACCACACGGGGCACGGCCAGCTCCGGCACGGCTCCGGCACGGCTCCGGCACGACACGGCAGCCTTGTCAGTCTGCATGCACGGAGTAGAGTCCCGCTGGGCGGGGGCTGCCGGTCCCGGCCCGGCCTCGCCTCGTGCGGCTCGGCGTGCGGTCAGCAGCCAGCGAGCAGTCGATCGAGCGCCGAAGTTGAGAGACTCCTGGCGCAACATCGCGTTCAGCTGAGTCTGGCCGGGCCTGGCCGCTAGCAGGCCCCAGTGGGCCCCAGTGGGCCCAGCCCGGAGGAGCAGTGTGGAGGTGCGGGGCGGGGCGGTCTCAATCAGGCCAAGCAGAGCTATGTAGGTGGCGGCGGCTGCAGTGCTGGAGCGGGACGGCCGCAGCGCCGTGGACTCAATACGGTGTGAGAATGTGGCGGCCCGTGGCCGAGGCAGGGCCGGCGGGGGGCGGGGCGGGGCGGGGCGCAGGGCACTGCCGCCGGGATGGGATTCGCGTGACCAGGGTGCCGCACTGGCCGGGCCGCCGATGCTCGGGGTGCCTGACGGCGGCCTCTGCCCTGGCCGCATGGGTCCTGGCCCGGAGTGGTGAAAGCGCGCCTAATGCGTCGCTGTGCTGCTGTCGCGAAGGGCCGGCCGCGCCCCGCCGCCCCCCGCGACTCCCGCCGCCCGGCCCATAGCGCACGCCGCGGCCGCCGTGCCGCTCGGGATGGGAGGCTGGCGGGGTGATCACTTCCGGATACTCCGGCTGGTCGCTGTGCGTCCCACCGGAAGTGAAGCAGGTACTACAGGACGATGACGGGAGCTGAGCGCGCGGCGTGCGGACGGATTCCACTGGCCCCACCTTGGATCGCGTGTGTGATGCGCGCGCGCTGTGAGTGAGCACCGCGGAGCACCGCGACCGGAAATTCGATTCGAATCTTGGAATGAGATCACCATATGGCACACCCGTTGCTGACGACGGCGGCGGCGTCCCGTCGCCTCCCCTCCCCCCGCTGCTGCTGCTGCTGCTGCTGCTGTGGCCTCGGTAGGATATAGTACAAACGGCGCGTCCCCCGTGCTGCTGCCCCTCCTCCAGGCCCTTAACGCTAACAGCAGCAGCAGCGCCCCCTGCGACGTCGCGGCGCGTCGTCCAACTACAGCGCCTGTCCTTGTCTAATCGGTGCTGCCGGCTGCCGCGCCTCCTCCCACACCATACACCCGTCCCAGTGCGTCATCGTTCGGCCGCCATCATCGATGTGTCAGCGGACTCTCGAGTCCCTCGGCTCTTTTTAACGCACTTGGCGCTCAGCTTCCGATGACGGCTGCTCATGAAGCTGGAGTTGTGTGTGTGTGTGTGTGTGTGTGTGTGTTGAGTAGGCATTTCTATGTAGACCGCGTTTCTCTTCGGTAGCAGAATGGCGCAGGACACTGTACTACACTGCGAATGGGTGACCATGCACAAACCACGTGCCGGGGATCGATCATTTGATTCCGATTTCAATCAAGCCTCCAAAGTGGCCGCGGGAACCGACCGTGGGAATCGAACCCACCGGGCCTGGAGTCGGTGGGGGACTCCGGCCCGAACCAGTGACGGTGTGCTCCCAGCAACTTGGGCACCTTGGGGGCGAGATATTAGAAGAACTCGGATGTGATGGAAATTATATCACGTGGTTTGTAGATGCACCCCACGGCATTAGGTCCCTGAAGAAAGGGGGACGGGGGTCAGAGAGAGAGAGAGAGAGAGAGAGAGAGAGAGAGAGAGAGAGAGAGAGAGAGAGAGAGAGAGAGGAGAGAGAGAGAGAGGCGTGGGCCGTAGGGAAAGTGAAAGGAAGCAGCCACGACGACAACAACAACACAACACCCCACGTGCACCGCGGCCCCGCCTGGATGCGGCACGACCTGGCCTTTGCAGTGTTTTTCAGGGCGAATGAATGAATGAACGGGTGGATGATTGAATGAATGCCTGCTTGTAACAGCTGCCGGAGGGATGCAGCCGCAGCCCGCGGAGACGGGGCTGTCGAGCGGGTTGCCTATGCCTTCCTCGTACGGCGTTAGCGGCCGCGCCGCCCGCTCAGCTCCGCTCCGCAGCCAACAGCGGTGGCAGTAGCGGTGGCAGTAGCAGCAGTGAGTGCCGTGCTGTGCTGGGATGCGGCGGCAGGTGGGAGGCCGCCGATGGTCACTTCACTCACATCCCGGCCGCAGCAGTTGTCACGTGACGGCCAGGACCAAGGACGGCTGCCATGGGGCTGCCATGGGGCTGCCATGGGCCTCACGCCGCTCATGGCGACGCCCTGTCAATAATCGGCGTCGCCGGGATGGGCTTCGGGCGTCATTTCGTCGGCGCGGGAGTTCGCGGAACGAGGACATAAACTCTTTTTTTTCGCGTTATTATTTATTTTCCCTCGCCGGTGCGCGCTTTTTTACGAAAAGTCAAAATGAAAAATAAAATTAAAATGAATCCTAACCTCGTTCCCCCTCCCCTCCCCTCCCGTCTCGGCTCAATGACAGAGCGACCGCCGCCGCCGCCTGCCTTGCCGCACATGGATGGACTTGTTTTTCCGTGTTTCTCCTCCTTCTCCTTCTTCTTGCGGCGCTTGTCTCGTCAGCGAGCGCACGCGTTGACACCGCGCCACTCACTCGGCCGGGCCGGGTCGTCATGGTGATCGGCAAGGTGTCATGGCACACGGTGGCACCGCCGGGCTCTGAAGCCCTGCCCCGGTGGTCCCGGCACGGCCACACGGGGAGCGGGGACGGTGATAAGGGATCGTTCACTGCTGGGCACGTCCAGCGATAGTGTAGCCAACCCCGCGAACCGCGGGTTCGGCCCGCAGCTGTCGGCGCACAAATAGCGCCTGCGGGGGTAGGCAACCAACGGCCTCTGCCGGCACGCGTGTCGTGCGGGCCGGCCTACCCGGGCACCCGTAGGCGCTCTCCGCCGTCGGCACCGCCCGGCCTGCCGCCTACGCCGCTGCCAACGGGGTTCCATCCCTGTTGGCAGCGCGGCGCCGAGAAAGAGATGTGCGTTTCGGGCGCACTTCTTACGCGTTTCCAGGCGGCGGCGGCAGTGGAGCAGTTGCGGCGACCGCGGCGTCATTGCGAAACAAAACAGTAAGGAAGTGCGGCACGGTACGCCTCGCCACCGCGTACACTTTGTATGTGCGTGCGCGCGCGCGTGTGTGTCTGTGTGTGTGCGTGTGAAGGCAAAGTCAGCGATGGGCGTCCCGCCGCGTCACGTCATGCGTCCACGACGCACATCGGTCGTGACATCATAAGGCACGGCAACGACGACGCTCGCCCGGCGCCGTCGTCCCTGGCGTAGCGGCGCAGCGGCGTAGCCAGCCGGGGGGCCGTCTAAGCTGTGTTCCTTCGCCATTTTACATGGCTACGCCTGGCTACCGGGTGTGTCGTATGAATACATGAATTACCTGACGCCGAGACGTCTGCCAGGAGGACGCGTTACTGATCTGTGACCGGAGCCCGTGTGCTGGCCGTTCGATGCCGCGCCTTTACACGCGTCGTCCCACCACGCCTCGGCCCCCTCTCCGGTGTCCAGTTACTTCGCTGCTCCCGAGCAGGCCACAGAGTCAGCCGGAGCCAGCCGGAGCCAGCCGGAGCCAGCCGCCGTGTGACGAACGGAGACGCCTGTTTTGGTCGGGAACATTGTTCCTCCCGGTTGGGCAACGCAATGAGACACCTGCTTTGCCTACGGCGCCTACGGCTTGGCCGGGTAAGGCTTGTGCCGCCACCGCGGCACCCGGGGCCAGGGGCGCCTGCGCGCTGCGCCGTGGACTGTGGGCCGGCTGGGCTGCTGAGGTTGGGCAACAGGCTCGCTGCAATGGCACCTGCCGGCACCTGCCCTGTCCCCCGGCCCGACCCGGTCTAGCGCACCGACCCGACGCAACGCCGCCACCGCCGCCCACGCGCAGCACCACCCGACCCCCGACACACGCTGCACCGCGGGCTCGGGTTCGAAACCCACCGGGCGCGGCGGCGGAAGCAGCGGTGGCGGCGGCAGCGGTGGTGGGTGGTCCCTCTCACGTTGGGGGTGTGCAGATCTGCGTGGCCGAAAACCTCATCAGCTTGCAAACAGGGGCCATCTCTGGCGCTGCCTCTGTCTTGGCTGACGTGACGTGCTGCAGCCGGCGTAATACGCCTCGCCCCCCCCCCCCCCCCCCGGTCTGCCCTGTCTCTTCGCGTCGCAATTTGCAAGTGAGCAGTTGAGCACAGCTCAGCCGTACAAGGCCTTAGGCTGGGCCGGCCAGGCCTAGCAGCGTCTAGTGCTGCTGCTGCTGCCGTCAGAAAGAGGAGACGGGACGGGACGAGTCCACGTCTAGGCTTGGATGACAACACGGTGCAGCGAGGCGGGACGCGGAGGAGGGGGTGGTGGGGGGGGGGGGCGCCCATACACCGCACCGCAGCAGCCCGCAGCAGCCCGTCGGGTCGGGTCGGCGTTGTCACGACGGACAGGCCGAGCCATACTGCCGAGCCTCTGCAGCCGCCCGCAGCCCGCGACGGCAGCCCTGAAGAGTGAGAGGAGTGGGCCACTAGTGGGCCGGAGGGGCCGGAGTGGAGAGGTGTCTTCCTATCACTCTCGCGGAGCCGATCCGATGAAATTAGATTGGTGGGAAGTGGGTCACCCACTGGTGGCCTTACGGGGAAACTCACAGGCCGGGACCCAGGACTGGCCTAGGGCCCGGAGCCCGTAGGAACCCGCAGGTCGCAGGACCTGAAAAAGTTCGCACGCTGGCGGTGTCCCTGCGGTGTCTCGGCGGCGTTCGTTATCCGGCCGGTATCTATATCTCCCCATTAGCGGCCTCGACCGCCTTTGGCGCGGGCCGGCGGGGGCGGGCCACGGGAAGGGCCACCCACCGTGACGCCGCGCCGGCCCGGTGTACATAACACGATTCATGACCGTAGTAACTGAGAGATCACCTCGAAAATCGTCCGCCCTTTGGTGTTGTGACAGTGTGAATTATTAATCAGCCCCGGCCGCAGCCCAGGGCAGCCCAGGGCCTCGGTCCGCCTGTGTTGTTGAAACTTTTACGGCGCCCGTAAACTACACGGCCGCATGTCGGTCATGGCTCAGGCTAGGCTCTGCTACGCTCATGCTCACGCTCTGTCTCGTTCTCGTGTGTTCGCAGGGAGTGGGCGGGTCCTGCTGGCCCGACGGGTGTGGTGCCGGCGGGCCCCGTGGGCCCCGTGGGCCCCGTGGGCCCCGTAGGCCCTGCCGGGGGCGGCCAGCAGCAGCTGTCCGTGGTGACCACGGTGTGGGGCGGCGGCGGTGTCAACGGCGGCGTCAACGGGGGCGGCGTGTCCTCGCCGGGCGCCGGCGGCGGCAACGCGCACGGCCCCAACAAGCAGGCGGCCCTCTCGGCGGCGGCGGCCCTGTCGGCGACCACCCCGACCACGGCGGCCACCACCACCACGACCGCTAGCTCGACGCCCTTCAACAACGTGTACCGGCAGACGGCCAACCAACCTTCCAACGGGTGAGTATGCGGCATCAGGCCTGCCCTGCCCTCGGACAGTTTCGATAAGTCATCATCAAGCTGTAGTGGAACTTGAAGTCGCGTCAGATAAGCGCGGGTTGGGTGTCAGGAAGGAAACCAGGCCGTATCCTTCGACATTTTTCTGCTGACCTTGCCGTTACTGCTGCAACGTTTTCTCTCTTTCGCCTCGATAAAGGATATTATATTATCTCGGCCGCTCTCTAGCTGGGGGTCGGCTATCGCTCTCCCGGCCGCTTTCCGCAATGTCAGTGGGTTCGCACCTTCACCCGTTCGCATGAGATTACACCCGACGTTGTCATGCTGCCCGGGAGAGGGTTCAGTGTTCAGTCACGTCCTGTTGTAAACAGCTTCACACTCTCGTTTGATTTGTTTCCACCGTTTTATTTATTTATTTATTTATTTGTTTGTTTTTCTCTGCTTTGTGGCCGCTTAAGGCGACGGCATGTTCATGTTCACATGATTAGCACGGTCTGTCTCTGTGTTGTAGCGCACCTCGTCCAAGAGCTCGGCCTTCTGTCCGCAGGGCGGCAGGGGCAGGGGCGCAAGGGGGGCCCGGGGGCCTCTCCGGGGGCTATGGTCCCTCCGGCGGCCCTGGGGCGGGTCCTGGGGGCTCCGGGAGCCCTGCCATGAACACGGGCCAGCCTCCCTCCGGTGCCGACTCCCCGCAGCAGACGCCGCCGGGACAGGCGGGGCCGGGCGGGGCGGCCGGCGGCCCCCAGCAGCAGCAGGCGCAGCAGCAGCAGCAGCAGCAGCAGCAGCCCGGCCAGCAGCAACAGCCCAACCAGAACCAGCCCCCGCAGCAGCAGCAACAGTCCAACCAGCAACAACAGCCCAACCAGAACCAACCCCAGCAGCAGCAACAGCAGCAACAACAGCCCTCGCAGGCCGGCCAGCAGGGCCAGCAGGGCCAGCAGCCCGGCCAGCAGTCGTACGCGGCCACGGCCACCTCCACCGCGGCCACCATGCAGCACGACGGCAGCAACCAGTTCAACCAGGTCAGTACACCGAAATCCTTAAATCCAGAAAGGCGCTGCTCCTGTCTCTCCGTCATGCTCTCGCGGCCCGCGGCGGTCCCCAGCCGACGGAGTCGGAGCCCGGCTAGCGGCCGCAGCGCAGCACGGCACAGACTTGGCACGTGGCCCGAGGCTCCGCGCCGCCCCCCCGCCGGCCCCCGCCGGCCCCCGCCGGCCCCCGCCGCCCGCCACCTCCCCCCTCCGCCGCGACAATCCTTGCCGGAGCTCTGCCGCCGCCGCAGTGTGATCGGGCCTCGCGACACGACCGCCACCGGCCGGATTATGGAAACTCTTTGCGAGGGACCATACGAATGGTAATGCCGGTGAGCCGTGGAATGGAATTTTCCCTGGTGCCGGGCGGGGTGCGGGCGGGGTGCGGGCGGGGCGCACAGTAGCCCGAGGCTCCGAGGCCCCCGAGGCCGGGGCATGACGGGCCCGGCCCGGCCCACGGCCTATGTCCTCTGCTCCTGCGTCACTGCCGCCGACCTGAATCGGACGCGTCATGGCGGATGGATGTTTGCCTGTATGAGGCGACGCGTGTCCTGCAGGACTCGCCCGCTGCACCCCGCGCACACGTGCCACCCCACCCACCCGTCCTTATCAGTCGGCCGAGTCTGATAAGCCGTCTGCGCCGGGAATACGGAGTACGGCGTCATCCCCTCCCTCTGCCGGGCCGGCAGCTCCCGCAGGCCGCAGGCTCCCTCCGCCCGACCACCGCGAGCCATACCCTGCGCCCCCCTCCCCCCTCTAAGCGCTTCACACACCACAAGCCTGATTTAGTTCAATTTGGCCCTGGTCACCCTCCTTGCCAGGCGCTAAAATAACCGGGTATTACTGCACGCCGTGTGTGTGTGTGTGTGTGTGTGTGTGTGTGTGTGTGTGTGTGTGTGTGTGTGTGTGTGTGTTCTCTCTCTCGGTGCGCCCCACGAGAGGGGCAGCGGCAGAGAGTAAGGGACGGGACGGGGGTGTGACGTCGTGTGCGGGGGCCGTGCCGTGCCGTGCCGTGTGCCGGGGCGTGGCGTCGCACTGGCATCGCCATGGCACACGGATGAGATGGGACGGGACGGGGTCGAGGCTCGCCTCGCCTCTCCTCGCGCCGTCACAGAAATAGACAAAGCGCGCTCGCCCCCACCCCTCCGCCTCCCGTACCAATGACTCGAACGATTTCATTCTCACGACAAATCTCCGTCGCCCGCCGAGCCGAGCCGCTCTGCCTCGTTGTCGGCCTGCGGTCGGCGCTTTCGCGCCTCGCTTCGCGACCAGCCGCGCCCACTGCATGATGTATGGTCAGGGAAGTCGTCAAGTCGAGCCGCTGACCCCAAGGGGAGGGGGGGGGGGGGGGTAGAAGAGCTTCGTCTGGAGCACAGAACGGCGAAGTCGTCTCACCCTGAAGGTCTGCGAACTGATCCTGTCCCTTTTTGTTGCAGATGGGCCACGGCATGCAGCAGGGAGGCCCGGGCCCCGGCCAGTACTATGGAGGCCGCGGCCACATGGGTATGGGCATGAGCAACGGCATGAACCCCATGAACTCGATGGCGCAGATGGGCATGATGGGCCAGCACGGCAACATGATGGGCAACATGGGCAACATGAACAACATGGGCAACATGAGCAACATGAGCAACATGGGCAACATGAATATGGGCAACATGAACAATATGGGTCATATGGGCATGGGGCCGAACGGCAACATGAACCACATGGGAATGGGGAACATGAACAACATGGGCATGGGGCCCAACATGGGGAACATGAACAACATGGTGCCTGGTGCCATGAACAAGATGACGATGCAGGTAAGTGTTCCGTAATAGTGTCAGAAATCTCAACAACCTCTCATGCAGCATCTCAACAACCTGCCATTTCCTTTCTGCAGAACCAAATGTACCCCCGACGGCTGGCTCCGTACCCCAACCCCCAGATGCACATGTCGCAGAAGAGGCAAGCGCCAGCGTACCCGTCTGGTCAGCAGTACCCGGGTTACACCGGGAGGCCCAACTTCCAGGGGCAGTATCCCCAGCAGGCCATGGGTCCTGGTCCTGGAGGCAACATGGGCAACATGGGTCCAGGCCCGGCAGGCAACATGGGCAGCATGCCGAACGCGGGCATGGGCCCCAACGGCAGCATGCCCGGTAGTATGCCCGGCAGCATGCCCGGCAGCATGCCCGGCAGCATGCCCGGCAGCATGCCCGGCAGCATGCCCGGCAACATGGGCAGTATGCCCAACGGCTCCTTCCCCAACGCAGGAGTCCGTGTCGCCATGAGGCAGGCCACCCCGCCCTACACCGCCGCTAGTCAAGGAGGCCACCAGTACTTCAGCAGTGGCAACCCGGGCAATATGCCTGGCGGTATGCCGGGTAACATGGCCGGCAGCATGCCGGGCAGCATGTCGGCCAACATGGCCGGCAACATGCCCGGCAACATGCCCGGAAACATGCCGGGGAGCATGCCTGGCAGCATGCCGGGAAACATGTCCGGCAGCAACATGTCGGGCAACATGTCCAGGGACATGTCTGGCAACATGTCCGGAAACATGCCCAGTGGCATTTCCAGCAACATGTCCGGCTCCATGGGCAGCAGCATGGGAGGGAGCATGCCCAGCGGCATGTCCGGGCCCATGACGGGTAACATGGCCGTGTCCGGCAGCATGCCCGGCAGCATGCCAGTGTCGGGCAACATGCAGGGGGCCATGCCCGGTTCCATGGGTAGTCACCATAACGGCAGCAACTCGCAGCCCTTCTCCAACCATCACCAAGGTGAGTGGCGGTCAGACTCTCTGAGATAACGCAGTCCTCGGGGCCCCCGTCCCCGTCCCCGGGGCCCTGCCCTGCCGTGCCGTGCCGTGCCGTGTCCTAAAACTACTTTTTCTCCTTCTCCAGGACCCGGCGGGCCGGGTAGCTACGGTGGTGCTGGCGGAGGTGGCGCTGCAGTAGCAGGGAACACCAGCGTCGGCGTTGGAGTTGCAGCGGGAACAGTAGGACCTGGGCCGTACTCCAGTGGGGTCGGCGCAGGCGCAATGAGTTACCAAGGGAATGCCGGAGGGAACACCCCCGGTGTCGGCGTCGGGTCTGGAACGGCGGTAGGCCCCGGCTCCGGCCCCGGCCCCGCCTCCGGTGGCCCCGGACCTGGACCCGGCCCCTACACCTCGGGACCGGGCTCGGGCACCATGAGTTACCAACACAGCCCGATACCCGGCAACCCCACGCCACCGTTAACACCCCAGCATCCGGGCTCCATGCCCTACGCTAGTCCGGGTGGTGGAGATGTGAAACCAACGTTACCTATTCAAAGTAAATTAATCTGCCAGTCTGTCGTATCCGAGATTGCTCTCCCCATTTCCTGTAATTCTAAAGTACTTTTTGTTTTTGCAGAAGATGATGAATTAAGGCTAACGTTCCCTGTAAGGGACGGCATCATTCTCCCACCATTCCGTCTGGAGCACAACCTCGCTGTTAGCAATCATGTTTTCCAGTTAAAACCCACTGTGCACCAAACTTTAATGTGGAGGTAAGTCAAGTTCTTCAGTGTAGTTGTACGGGAATGTATTTATTGTGTTCATGTTCATTAATGACAAATTTTATTCCTCAGGTCAGATTTAGAGTTACAATTAAAGTGCTTTCATCATGAAGATCGGCAAATGAATACAAATTGGCCTGCTAGTGTACAGGTGTCAGTTAATGCCACACCTCTAACAATAGATCGGGGTGAAAACAAAACAAGTCACAAACCCCTATATTTGAAAGATGTATGTCAACCCGGTAGAAATATATTCCAAATCACAGTTTCAACATGCTGTTGTGTAAGTTTGAGTCATCATTATCATTTATCTTAGTTTGTTGGTCTCTTTCACTTCAGAAATTAATTTTCTTTTTTCTCTGGTTTCTAGTCACACCTCTTTGTTCTTCAATTAGTCCACCGACCTAGTGTTCGAAGTGTTCTTCAAGGTCTGCTAAGGAAACGTTTGCTCACAGCAGATCACTGTATCTCTAAAATTAAGAGGAATTTCACAAATGGAGGTGGAGCGTCAGGAAATGGTACAGGTGCTCTTTGCTCTGACAGGGATAGTGTTGAGCAAACTGCATTGAAGGTATGGAACTTTCATGTGAGGGGAAAATTTGTTTGCAAACTTAATTGGGATAACATTTAATATGCATGTTTTTGTCCATCTAGGTCCCATTAAAATGTCCTATCACATATAAACGCATTACATTACCTGCTCGTGGCCATGACTGTAAACATATTCAGTGCTTTGATCTCGAATCTTATTTACAACTGAATTGTGAAAAAGGCTCATGGAGATGTCCAGTGTGCAAGTATGTACAACAAAGCATTCACTGTTTTATTCACCTTTTTAATTATTTTTTTCATCATTTTTAAAGACCTAACAAACTTCCTCTTTCTGTAGCAAACCTGCACAGCTGGAAGGCTTAGAAGTTGACCAGTACATGTGGGGTATACTAAACACTCTTAATTCTTCTGAAGTCGATGAAGTCACCATTGATTCAGCTGCCAACTGGAAACCCACTAAGAACCTACAGTCGGGTATTAAGGTACAGCATATAATAAAATTCTTATGAAGTGGTAATTTGAATGCATTCTTATTCCTCTAACTTGTATTTCCTTATTTTCCTTTCTCATGCAGGCTGAAGATGGAGACACTGACTCATGTGGTGCTAAGAGGTTGGGTAAGGCTGTTTCACCAAGTAGTATGACCTTACCCACTATGAACAACTGGGACAACACCCAAGTTATGTCACCCTATATACCTCCTGATATGAATAGTAAGTGATTTTCAACATTGATTTTGTAATGCTTAATATTTATAAACTTGTGCTAATAACATTATTTTTCCAACCAGGTATAGCTAGTGGATCTATGATGAGCAATAACCCCTCTTTCAATAATAGTAATATTCAAAGAGGTCAAGGAGGACCTACAGGTGCAAGTGGACCTAACAGTAATTCATATGACTACAGTGGTAGTGGTTCAAATAACCCTGGTAGTAATGAGTTCAATAGCCCAGGTGGACCATTATCCCATCTTAGTGAATCAGTTAACTCCCTAGATCCATTAAATGCAATGGAAAAGAGCTTAAGTGAACAAGTGAGTTTTACTATATCACAACAGTATCTTTCAATGGTACCTTAATATTGGGACATGTTTGTGATTAACATGTTTCTTATGTTTCAGATGCCTCACACACCTCATACCCCTCATACCCCCCACACTCCTCATACTCCAAATGGTCCGCCAAGTGTACCACCTCCTGGTTCAGTTGATAATTCTAGTACAGCAAATAACAGCGCCAATAATTCAGCAACCACTCTCACAGATGCTGATATTCCATCAGATCTTAATTTTGACCCTGCTGCAGTTATTGACGGAGAAGGAACTGGCCAGGAAGCTTTGAATGTATGTTGCATTACATGTTTTTATTCTTTTGTCTCAGACTTAAATGAAATTTTAATTATTATTTTTTTAATCAATTCTTTTCTTCTGTTTGCACAGCTCCTTCCAGATAGCATGGTGGACCCTATGGAGCTTTTGTCATACTTGGACCCGCCAGATCTGGCAACACCACCCTCCTCTGGGGCCAGCAGTAACGGCAACAATGTCAATACCACTTCTGATGATATCTTGGCACTATTTGAATAGCTGCCAGAATCCTAGTGTAGACAGCATTCTGTGATCATAGACGTACGGACCTTTTCTCAACCACCATTGCACTTACATTCTTGCCCAAAGTTATGGACTTGCAACTTTGTGCAAACTTCATTTGATATTGAGTGTTCAGTGCAAAGACAACAAAGAGAATATTTATTTATTAAATAGTAATTTTTAAAGAAAAGAGCAACTTTTATTAAATCAAAATCAAGCTAAGAAGAAAGTAGGCGAATGTATTATTTACTATAATTATTCTACAAAAGAGTTCCTTTTGCAATGTATTGCTAGTGTGAGAACAACGTGATAGCAGAACATAAGTGTTCATTCAATTTTGTTGTAATATGAAGAAACTAATTTTAAATTGGAAGTGTTAACAACTGTCAAACTTGAAGTTTGGTATAGTGATTGTGTTCCTTCATGCAAAGACTATGTGACAAACTGATAGATAAACCGTACTGACAGTATGTGAGTGTCACTGCCAGTCTAGAAGATACATTTTATGGATAAATGAGTATCGGGCTGCATCAAATGTGCCAACAACTCTGTATCATGTGGACGCTGTGCGGTCTAGTCTCATCAAATGTGCAGGGCAGATGCAGATTCAAATGTCAATTCACGGGACTTACATTTCCACAATGTCTGCCATTTCCCTGCTCTGAGGGACCAATTCGGCCGCTTCATCAATAATTTATTTCACATGACTACAGCTATGTCTCTCTCATTTGGTGACACTGATTTCCATGTACTTTACAAGAAATGAAGTGAAGTGCAATTATATTCAACAGTGAACCATTTTTTGGCTCTGCCAAGTATTTTGACGTGGTCCACATAATCACTTTTATTACTTAAACCAAGTGTGTGGCATAGTGTTTTGTAGTGCCTTTTTCATTGCATTAAAAATATTATCAGTAGTGTTTTGGCTGATCTACAACTGTTCATATATCTTTTGAGAGAAACATTAAAGCATTTGTTTATTGGGCTCCGATAAAGCCTTGCATTGCAGAGTAGCAACATTTTTGGAAATGAGCTGTTAGGGAGTGTGATGTTGAATAATGAAGTTCTTTTGCTCTCAAGATTCTGAGTTTGCTGTTCAAAATTCAATAATTAATTTTGAACATACTATTATGGCACTAGGATAGATTGCAACTTCAAAAATGCATATCTTTGACGAATTTTTAAATCAAAGAGTGCCACTATTCAGTCTGGCTCAAGGAGCAGAGCCACTAGTGAGCAGAATTTTGTTTATGATGGTGGATCTTCTAATTTTTCCAAGGTGGACCATAACGTGTCAATGTCAAGTTTTCATCATTCTCAGAAAGTGTGAATCAGAACGAATTTCGTTTTCTTTCGGTTTACATTTTTACTTAGTATTTGGAGAACGAATTTTGTTGAAAATTTAAAACCAGGTGAATTCACATCTGGCAGTGACATAGGCAAGATTGTCAATGGGAGACTGGTAGGGGCCCTCCTTGGGGTATGCATCCTGACAAAATGTGAGAATTGGATTATCCTTTACCCACATCTGGCAGGCCCCCTGCTTTGTCATCTACAAGTATATTCAACTCCTTCATTTTCAAGTTGTTGTCTTTGAAGCAGTCCCACCTCAAGAGAGTTTCATGTGTGAACATTTATCTACACAATTGCATTTTTGTGATGTAACTGTTTTTGTTGGGACAAGTATAATAATGATCACACTTCAAAGTAATCTGCATTGTGGTTTGTAAGACATATGATTGCCAAATTCTAAAGAAATTATCTGTGATACTTTTGGTTTTGTGAAATTTTAGTAAATTAAGTGTGCTGTTTGCAGATATATTTGTTGCCATGGTTAATATTAATGTATGAGCAAAAGAACTTCACAGCAGTTTGTTTACTGTGTATGTGTTTCGTCGAATTTTCGATTCAGGCGAAAGTCTGGATTTGTCAAGGGTAGACGGCGAATGTCAGAAGATTGTTAATTTTTAGTCATCCGCCGTACCTGAGGCGGCGAAAGTCCGAATGAATAATTTTGAATTTTTGACGTGGCTTAATTTTTTTTTTTACATTGTGGAGAAGGCCCAAAGGTGAGGGGGGGGAAGATGAACTAATGGTTAGTGGAGGTGAAAGTGTGGTATCTGAAACGCCACATATTATTCATTCGAACTTTCGCCACCAGGTTTCGGCGATTCTAGATTCGCTGCCTCTGGTCCGATAAATTACCTAGATTATAATTTTTTTCTGCCCTTAGCTGTCTACCCTCGGTGAATCTGGACTTTTGCCGCAACATATGCATATTTTATTTTATTTGTGGTTTGTCCTAATGTGGTGTAATATAATATATCAAATGGACAGATTGAATTTTATGTACCTGACAGGCAGATGGAGGGATCAAATTAAGTTCAGGACTACTCCTGGACGACATCTGCACTCTGTTAGTGGATAGAGGAACAGAGTTTGAAGTTTGTACAGCCGTTGCTGTTCTTTTTCTATTTTGGTATGAATCTTGTTAAAAAGTATACATTTAATCTTAATATCTGTTTATCTTCAAAGTGCTTTCACATTTTGGCTTTTACTTTAAGCAACATTTGTATACTCTCTAGGGAAATCACGTTCCAGTGGCTAAATTAGATGATTCAAAAGGCTTCTTATTATAGGTTGGTCAGATAAAATTTGATTGCGAACTAAAAGCTTTTACTCTTCGCTTTGAAACACTGAGTTAATCAAGAGAGTGTCGGGAGCTATTCTTTAAAATTTATTTTAACTCAATTTTGGATTGAACTCTGCAAGATGTATGCTTGTGCCCGTATGCATTCCATTTGCACCACATTGTGACAGACCATAAAAACTAAGAACTGTGAGATCGTGGCAATCATTTTTGAATGTATCACAAATCATTTTGTAAGTGTTTTTCCTGAAATTAAAATGTACTGGGAATTACCCAATTTTCCACAGAAAATTTATAAAATGATCTGAATAATTGCTAATAGCAATTGTTTTTAGGATTTATAGGCTCACTCTAAAAAATCAGTTCTTGACAATAGAACATTTTCTTAGCCTTCAATCGTCTCTTTAAGAATGATACGCAGTACGATTGTCTGATTGAAGGACGTCTCTGGTTCAAGTTGTTATAGCACTAATGAAGTGATTTGTGATAAAAATTTGAGTCTGCAAATTGTGTGAATGTGTGAATGAATGAGTGATGTTTGCAGTGGTTTGCCTTCAAACCATGATTAAATAGCTCTTGCATTTTCTTTGATTGTATTAGAAATAGAGTATGCATGTTTGTACATGCATAGTCTACACTTCCATACCAGCCTGTAGTAATTTACTGATGTTTGCTTAACTTTTAATTTAATGAAAATATATGGTATTCACCATCTTCATGGAATAAATGATTTCAGTACAAACGAACCAAAATTGTATTCATATGTTGTAGAAGGCTGAGTGGTGGTACCAACTGTTTCAAATTTGTTTCTCCTTCAATATATTCCATATTGATAGCAATTGCAAGCAGTACTAATATTTCTAGTTTTTGGCCCATGACCCCCATAGAATCTAAATGACTGCATGCATTAAACAAAGCTATGATCTCTTCAGTGTTATAACCCTTGTTTATGAACAATCCATAAAATTAATTCTCTGCAGCACTAGACATGCTGCATGCAAATTTCTTTCAGGTTTTGGTCATGGAGTTAGCTCTATTCTTCCAGTCCTTAGAAATAAATACTATTTGTATGTAGATTGGTACCAATTAACTTCTCCAGCCTCCCTTTCCTTGAGTCGGAGAGACACTAGCCAAAACAAACTTAATGTACATATTGTATGTATTGTCATATTGTGAAAATGTAAATTCTGCCAAGAGATGTTTTTGTTAATAATTATGAAGTAATATTCTGTATGATTTGTAACTGACTGAAATGGAAATAGATTCCAAAATGTCCAGAAATAACTGATAATTCAAACCCTCAACATCATATTATATTTTATTAACAAAATATTACACAATTATACAAACGTATATGCAACAAGGCGAAGAAGACTAACCAACCTGAGACTTTGATGAAACAAATTGTAAAATGTCAACACTGGCAGAAATTGGCAGTTCTAAATTCATGTCGAATGGAGTGCACCTAGAGTTCAATGTGAGGGCAGGTGTTTAATACACTGTCCTGAGAGAACGCTCCCCTGTTCTTGCAGTTGCCTGCTTTGGAATTCCTTGCTAATTTTTCTTGGTTATCACATTATCTTATTCGACATAGCTTCGAATTAAAGAAGAAACTAGGTAAAAGTTCTTCACTTAATACACTTGGACAATATCTTCATAAGGCACTTAAATTTCATCAAATTTCATTACAATATAAATATCATGACACAAGAAACAATATATTTTTGATAACAGTAAGAAAAATATAATAACAGTAGCGCACAAATATTCTTCAAGACTACATAACAATTCAATATAAATTTTTGAATGTAGACAATACCACAGCTTGTAAATCTCTTAGCTCTCCATTGCCTACATTTGACAAAAAGACTGAGAACAACGGTGATCATAGTTGGATCTTTGTACTAATAACTAGGTGAGCAAGTAGCAGTCTGGTAGATCTTCAAGAAGTAGGATACAATAATCAACATTTTATAAATAAAAATTGTGCACACTTCCCAGTCCCATGCTTGGAATTCAAATAAGATGACCCGGTAAAAAAGAAATAAAACTTACATCACTAAAACACCTTCCTCCTAGGATTGAGGAACAACTGAATACCTGGCCACAAGAAGAACATGACATTTATCACACACCCGTGCTGGCTTAGGAAGGGATGGCAAAGGCATTGTATTGTCGGAGCAGGCATTACAGAAAATTTCTCCACAGTTTCGACAGTGGTGCTGTAATTCAAGAAGAACCAAATGTATGAGAAAACGAGTCCATCACAGCGTGAGGACAAAGTCACAAAATGGCAATGATCTGAAAGTAGCATAATAAATGTTATTTACTTCTTTACCTTTCGTCTGGTCATGTTGAATTCTTTTTCACATCCTTTGCAATGTGTTACTTCCTTGTCACGCATCCATGTTGCTTCACCACCCAAACCAGCCCGTTTAACATTTTCAATCTCTTCCTGTAAATCAGCAACTTGAAGTTTGGATACTCTAAGCTGAGATCCCAACTCCTCCAAAGTTAGCTCGAGCTGGTTGCATTGTTCTTTTGATGCATAGTAATCTTCTTGCAAGCTAACGAATTTCTGAAACAATTTAAATGCAATCAAAAGTCATCTTGTTGCAAACGAAACCCAAAATTAAGTATACTTAAATACCTACCACAGAAACTTCTCGTAGCTGTGCAAGTTCCCTCTGAAGTTCAGCAATCCTATTGCGATCTTTATTGACATTCTGTTCTAAAGAAACACGCCATTCTCTTTCCACACCAAGTTCTCCTTCAGCTCTAGTTCTTTCTTCTCCTGCTTCTGTAGCCTCTTGCTGAAGTCGGGCTGCTTGTTGCTCAAATGCATTGCAAGTTTTCAAGCACTCCTGGTACCTAACAGAGAGAATCATTTTTTTAAGAAAAAGTACACTTGTGAAAGATGAAATAATAATGAAAAAGCCTAGAACAGAGGATAAAATGAATCCCAAATTTTGCCAGGACTGCAGTTAAAACCTCCCAACCTATTTTACTGAACCCTAAACCTATTAGCTGGACGATAGACATGTCAAGCAAAAGGAAAAGCAAACAATGCAACTCTTAGGGAGTCTGGTTTATTAATCTGGCAACTGACCGGTTTCCCAACAGACCAATTATCAAACAAAAAGTAGCTGAATAGTTGGTGCTTGAGACAAATGAAAGAAAGACAAGACCATGTGAGGAAATTCATTACTATAATCAAGTTGACAATGAAATTCATGGGACTTAGGTGTCTTACAGTGCAATTAATTGATGTTTCAAATGAGCATTTACTAATGAACGGGATAAATTAAAAAGATGTGTCAAAACCAAACTTAAAAAGTGATGTCATCATGTAAAGAAAGGTAACTGCAACTTGATTTGTGAATAAGTAGGTTTTATTGAGTATCTTGATTTCTACAGGCGGTAAGCAGAGTCAAAATTGAAAATACAAGAGAGGTGAAACCAAACATTTGCTTCCAAAAAAGATGTAATTCTTATTTGGTAGCCTTAAAATTCTAATATCACATACAAATCTTAAGTCAGTCTAAAAGAATAAAGAAGGATATTGGCTGTGACGGCGAAGGCGGCGGTGGCGGCGGCGGCTGCAGTCATGTTCTATTTGCCAATATCTCCTCTTACTTTCAACAAATAACTTGTTCCTTTTTCCTTTACTTTATTTTGAAGAAAAAAATCATCTCTTTGACTTTGCCAGATGCAAATATTGTTGCAAAGCCCAAAACAATTTTGACCTTGAATTAAGCTATCATGTTTACTATGAAACATTGCATAATTACATTCAAGCTCTTTGTTATGTTACTGTTCACATGAGTCTGCTGCCTCGATTTCAAGGCCATCAAAAAATACACCTACTATCCAATAAAAAATCAGCGTATAGAAGTGCTACTGCTTAATTTTCTGTTCTGCCCATTTTATTGTCACTTTTCTGTCTAATACCTGAAGAAAACCAACTCGCAACTACTCCTGAAGTATTGATTAATTAAGAAGGAGAAATCAAGATAAAGATGCTGTGATTATACATTTTTTCAGTGAACAGTCACTTAAATTCCTAGTATATAATAAGAGCAGCAAGTTCTGTCTTGCGTAGTCCACAAAATTATTTTGGCATTAATCCCAAACCTCTAAACCAACCTAGTCCTGTGCAAAATTTGGCGGGATTCTTTTTCTATCCATTAGTGTAAACACTGAAGAAGAGTTGAAGTGGCTGATAAAAGTTACCACATACTTCTCATCCAGTCTGTGCACAGTGTCAGTCATTTCTACACTTTTTGCCTCCAGTTTAGATATTAGCTCCGTTTTGTGCTTGAGGGAGCTATCACACTCCTACAACAAAAAATAATTCTTTTTCTGACATATTCACAACTTTCATTTCTTTTGACCATAATCAAAATGTCAGAGTTTCTGCTACCACCCCAAATAATACACAGACACATATACTATGAAGTCAGGGCTGATACAGACAACACACATAAAGCCATCAAGTCCATAGGTGACATCTGATTGAGGTATAGATGCAATAATTCAAATAATGTCCAAAGTAGTGATCACTAGCCAGCAAAGACCGGGTCAAGTCTGACACTAACTGAAACCCTGAACATGTACATTGATGTATCTGGTGATCATCACCAATTTGAAATGAACTGAAAAACAACTGAACTGACATTAATCCTGCAATAAAGACAAGAGCAGCATAAACAGCAGTTTCAAGTTCCTCCAGTTTTTCATATAAAGGAGGAAATACCTGTATAAAAGGTAAAGTAACAAAATTCTTTTCTGAAATTTCTTCAAAATAATCACAATACAGGTACGAGACAAGAAATGATCCCATCAAAAGATGATTATAATGTTTATGAAAGAGCTCCAAAAAAAATAAGGTGGTGATAGACAGGACATTGGCAGGCAGAGAGAAAACTAAAAGAAAAGGAGCCGAGGCTTATTTTAAAACTACAACAATTCCATCACCGGTAACCCAACACCAACACTGGCTTATTAACTAGGTGTGGGATTTTTCCCATCAATTGACAAGGCTGGATTCCCGGATGGTGTCTTCACTGTAGAAGCATCAAATGGTGGAATTGGGGCTACTTTGTAGACGCTTGATGGAGTGGCTGCTTTGGTGGAACCTGTTGGGGTGCTAGGTATGGTGGGTGAGATGAGAGGAAGAGTGAGAGGCAGCCCTTTGGCATCCTTGACACCGTTGTACTTCTGCAGCCCGCTCAGAAGGTTACCTATCTGAATAGTCTTAGCCTGAAGACGGCTCACCATCTCACCCTTCTGAGTGAGTTCTTGCTCGCACTCCTGTGGTACAAGCATGCTCATCATCAAAATGGATATCGTAAATTACCAAGAATATCCAAGAAAACAGAGCATAACAAGGCATAACCACATAGAAACAAAACACAACAAATAACAAAAAGCACAGGACAAGAAGAAAAATAAAAATTAGTGCCATACCTGCAGTTTCTTGTACATGTCAAGGTTAATCAGTTTAATATCTTCCAACTGCCTTCGTAAAGAAATCACAGTGTCCTGCTTTTCATGTATATCTTTCTCTAACAACTTCATAGCAACTTCCATTTCAGCTCGTAAACTGATCTGTTGAAATTATAGGTCACAATAATTAATAATATAATTCATTAACTTAATAAAATATTTTTAAAACACATTATACTGCTTTACCTGTAAATCTAACTCTTTCTGTAATTCAGCTTTCTGTTTACGTTCAGCTGCCAGTTGTTGCTTTAGATCTTCTACATCATTAGAACTGTCTGACGATTTTTTTGACACGGCATCGGCATTAACCTTCAAAATAAATATAGAAATATTTTTTACATGAATAATGACACCTAAATTCAGATAGAAAATATCGCTTGCCCCAAGTTTTATTTGCAAAAACTCACATCATCTGTGACCCTAGATGAGGCACCAGAACCTGACTGAACTAGATCTAATTCCCGCTTCAAACGGTTGTTTTCTTCAAATAATGACATGAGTCCATTTTTCGATATTGCAAGATCTTCTTTCATGAGAGCATTAGTAGTACTGAGAGTTTCGACTTTTGCTTGCAAATTCGTGACAGTGGCACTGAAATAAACCAGACACTACTGTAGTTCGATAAAAAAAACAGTAATAATAGTAATGTAACTTTGTAAACTTACTTCAAGTGTCTGTTCAATTCTTCTATGTAATTTTTTTGATCTAGCACGGCACTCATATTAGAGTGTTTCTCATCCGGCTGGTCAGGGTCATTACAGCTCATGGCTTGTTCACCCGGACAATGATGTGTTGATCTCAGATATAATGAAAAATCTATTACTCCTTGTGGGCAATCCAAATCTTCCTCCTGAGGGAAAGATTGAGTACGAAGTCTAATAAAATGCACAACTGGATGATTTAAGATGTAGAAACTTACATAAACATACCTTGACACAAAGATTGCAGTCTATTACATTCAAGCCTACCAAGAGACCCATGATCACTATAGCTTCGTCACACATAATTAAAGCATCTGGTTCAAAATAATCTCTCAACACATCATCCCTATGATCAATTAATACTTTAAGGTAATCCGCTAGCTTTTTCTGCATCAGAGCTAGCCTTAGCCATGCACGAGCCCGACCCATTGCCGTCCTGAATACCACCGTAAAATGATGAAATAATATTAATTACTTTTTAGGTTTAATTCGTAATTTAGTAAGAAAGTACCTTGTTACAGACCTTACTGTTGGGAGATCTCGCACACTACTTGTTATATCTTGTGCTTCTGAAGCATATTTTTCCACAAGCTGTAAGATGTCCCAAAGTTCTTTTTTAGGACCCAAGAGACCCTGAAATTTGATTTGTTGAGAATTAGATATGGAACAAGGTTTCACCCAAGACAGTCTGATCAACTATGGCAGATTTGGTTCTGATAGCAAGGAGGGAAAAGAACCTTTTTGGGTCGCAGGCCATGCCTGAGCACATGCTCCAGCACAATGAAGAAGTGCTGCAGGGGCATGTGATCCGAGTCCAGCATGCGTCCAAACTTCAACGACGTCTCGATCAGCTCCTTGACTATCAGCTTGGAAATGTTGAGCAGGTTGCTGCGCTCCACGGCGGCGGGGTCGCGGGCTGCAACACATTCAATCACACTTGCATACTGCGAGGGGAAGGAACCTGGCCGTGGACTGGTTTGCGTGGGAAGATATGTAGCATATGTGGCAAGCAGAGGGGCGGGGCCGCGGCAGGGCCTTACTGAACATGCCGAGCAGCATGGGCCCGGGGTCATCTGGGGAGGGCGTGGAGAACGCGGGAGACAGGCTGGGCTGCTCCGACGCGTTCGGGTCGAGCCGGTCCAGCTCCATTCCGACGCCGTCCTGGTCCAGCTCCTTGAGGCAGAGCCACTCCCCGTCCACCGAGACGCGGAAGTTGCAGAGGTAGATGGTGTCCTGCGCGCCCGCGCTCCCCGCCACGGGTGACACGGAGGTCGCCGTCAGCCCCTCCGGGCCCTGGCGGCCCTTGAGCCCCTCGAGGGTCACGGGCTGCATCGCGCTACGGCCCTCGGCCAGCACCCCCGGGTCCGGCTGTGCCCCTACGGCATGGCAGGCATGGCCAGCCTCCGGACGGGGGAGGGGGCGCCGGGGGCGCCGGGGGCGCTGACGTCCGGGACCCCCTGCAGAAGGTCCGGCCGAGCCTGCCGACCCCTGAGCGCCTCAATGATGCTGGTGCGACGAGAGCTGGCGAGACAAGAGGAGACCAAGGCGACCACGCGGGGTCGTTAGTGAAGGGCACGGCAACATCAATCACTTCAACCGAGGTTCGGATCGGGTGGCTTTCAATAGGACCTAACACTTAAGCCGCAGAGAAAAACAACCGGGCGTTTGTAAACAGAGAGGAAAATTGACAAGCGAAATTATTTCAAATTTTGAGGCGAAATTTTGAGTCCGTGTCTGCATAACTGCACAATAACATCTGGAGACCATATTGCGTTTCAGACCTCACCTCACCTCACCTCGACCCCCCATGGTGCCTACGCCGTAACCAGACAGTCTTAAATACGCGTACGGAACCTAGGCTAGCGCACAAAATGAAACGGGGGGCGCTAAAAATGGACGCGCGGGTGCTGGAGGCTCCAGCTCCAGCCCCCGCTGGGGGGGCGGGGCAAGCGCCGTTGGCGGGTGCTTACACAGATCCAACAACACAGGGCTGCTGGAAGGCCCACGGTCCAACGGGCACTTCTGTGGGCCCGAGGTGCGACTACGTCCTGGAGAAGGGAAGCCACCCGTCCTACTCGGCGTCCTCCTCGTCCTCCCTCGAGAGAGGCACGAGCGCGACGTACCTACTGATTGCACCTGAAGGCCGTGGACGGCCAGGAAGGGAAAAACAACACCGGCCAAGAGGAGGCAGCACGGCCGGACGGGACAGGATACACGGAGCGGCCACCACAATGGCCGACTTGACACAAGGCGAGGGCGAGGCTTTTGCTGTGGGTCCTGCCATGAGCTCAGACACCGGGCAGAACCTGGCGGCTTTGGCGGGGCGCAACGGATCGATACGGCACGCGTTGGGGCTCAGGGCAGACTCTAGCAGGGGGTGCGGCGTGGAGGCGCGGGCTGCGTCCGGGAGGGAGGGGCCCGGGGGAGGAGGGGCGAGAGGGCGGCTGGCGACGGCGGCCACCGCGACCGCCAGGCGCCAGGCCTAGGCCAGGCCTTCCCTCCCCCGACGAACGCAGCCACGCAGCCACGCCGGCCGGAGCGCAGGGGGGTGGGTCCGAAGGGCGGTGGGCAGGGGGTGGTGCGCAGGAGGAGGGAGGGGAGGGGAGGAGGCAGCCGACTGGCGCCACTAAACAAGCGAGGCGCCAACGCTGGGGTGCAAAGTACAGCACCAAGACGAACACGTGTCGCCAACTGTCGAAAGGGTGTGTTTAGGCTGTGTAAGCGTGGGGGTGGTAGGACTTGGAGGGTATCGGTCACACTCGCGTCTGCACCACAAGCTCCGTCCAGTTTAGCAGCAACAACATTGAAAGTAGAACAAGGGCAGAGGAGGACAATTTTCATGTAGCTACACAGACCAACACTGACACACAAAAGGCATCCAAAGAGCGATGAAAGAATGACCTTGAAGGAAAAAGTACACACAATTGGAGCAAATGAAAGAAAAGTAACACATTGATGAAGAACAATCATGTCCAAAATTCACTCGACAGGGACAAGAAAAAACAAAAATATTTTCGAAGACCTGAAAGGCTGCCCCACAAGACACTAGAAAAAAAAGAGAGCAAGTAATACAATTGAAAAGAGTATAACAAGAATTATAAAAACTGTGCAGTTGTAAATTAACACTAAAGATCATGGTAATAATTAGATTTACAACACATGAGGAATGAAAACTACATTGCTAAAAAATAGATCAAGCAAGGCAAAAATGAAAAATGATTAAAACTTACTTAACATTGAACACGAGACAACTTTCTGAAAATTTGCAAGTGGTGCACGTTTTGTTCTTAAAAGGTATCACTGAAGAACGCCGCAATCTGATGTGAAATGACAACGTAAACAAAGTAAAGACGGGAGGGAAGTTAGGTTAAGAACCCCACTGTGCATTCAAGGTAAGTACCACTAAGAGAAAAAGACACGCACTCAATGAATGGAAACATCACCTAGGTTATGAGAAATGTACCTGTTTCATATGCAAAGCAAATCGACGTTCTGATACAGAAAAGAGGTGAAATTAAATGAAAAGTCGTCTGTCACTTACCATTCTTGTACTTTCGCTGTTTGGTCCTGCTGCGAGACACCACCAGCTCCGGCCAGCTGTCAAAATATAGAGAGGAAATAGACGGAGAGCGCGAGACGACTTTTTCCTCGAAGGAATCCTGAGATTCCGCGTATGACTTCTTTTCCGACGGAGTTGACACCGAATCATCACTGCCAGCCGCCGCCGCCGCCATTTTTTGACAACAAAACAGTTGACGCCCACAACTGTTGATTCTCTGCGAGGAACGCCCAACGCCCCTCGTTATTCGCAGAACATCCGCTAACTGCAAATAGGCAGGGAAGCACCAAAATCAATGACCAGGGACACATGGAAATGGAAAATGGATGCGAGCGAGGTCGCGGGTTCGCCGTGTGTCTGTGCGCACCAGAGATAACTGTGATCCGTAATGTGGAAAATGTGCTCCTTTTCATAACCAAGGTCCTGACCATTCCCGGTTCGTGCGGCCCATATATCTGTCTCGAAAGGTGAACAAGAGTTGTACTGTTCAAGTGCAATCCTCAAACATGTTTGTCTTGGCCTTTGCATTGGCGCAGTGCTGTATTTTTTTTCCTCCCCCTCTTATTTTTCGCAGTGCTGTATTTTTTCCTCACCCCTCCTTTTTTTTCACCCCCTCCTGTCGGATTCACTGTACTTGAGCCTACGAACGTGTTGGCCGTGCTTCTGGGCACGAGATAGTGTGTTTGGACGGCCATCGCCGTGTCCGGCCAATGGTCTACCGGTCTTCTGCCGCTACTGCGCAGTTAGTTCCTCCTGAGGCGAGTGGCTCTCGACTGGCGGGGCGGGGGGCGTAGGGGGGCGGGGCTATGCGGCTAGAGCGGATGCCAAGTAGAACTGTGTTTGGGGCGGGCAGCGGCAGGCCTACCTGCCTGCAGAACACCGCATACACATCCGTACACACACACACACACACACACACACACACACAACACAAACACACACACAAACACACACACACATGCATGCACCTACGCGACAGCACAAGGGCACGGGGGGGGGGGGGGGAAGGACTCTCAAATTAAGAGCTCTATTTTTGAACGAACGCGGGTCCCTGTGAAAAGTCTGACCCAGAGAAGAGAGTTTGGATTGGAGAAAGTCGTGTGTGCGCGGGACTGGATATTTTGTACGGTCTGGCCGAGAATGCTCGTTTGTGCGTTTTTTTCTCTAGCATTTTCATCTTATCTCTGCGCCGTTTCTTGTGTTGCGAGGACTGCGTGGAGGACTTTGCTGTGCCGGAGGTGGCCCTTGTCGTATCTTGAGGTGTGCGCTGACTCTGCCGTGCGCCGTGCATGACTGACAGCCCTGCAGCACCTGCAGTGACGTCAGCGCGTCAGCGGGGCAGCAATCTCGGGGATCGCCGTCGCGCGCCGATCATCCGACAGCGACTTAATGTTTCTGTTTCTCGGGAAGGCCGCGGCAAACATGGCGGGGCACCGAGCCGAGAGGCGCCTGCCGGGTAGGCAGTCCCGACTGGTGCACACGCACGCGTGTCGTGCGGGCTGGCCTACCCCGGCAGCCGCAGGCGCTCGGCGCCCCGTTCGCTGCTGTCGTTTCGCTGGGAGAAACGCCGTCGACGCCACGGAGGCACTGACTCGCGATTACTACTCGGCTTTGGGTGTATCTGCTGCTCTCCAGAGGCCGCGCGGTGTTGTTGTTGTTGTTGTTGTTGTTGTTGTTGTTGTTACTGCTGCTGCTGCTGTGTTGCGCCGCCGCTGCCACCACTACCCGTCTTGTCAATTGGGGGCAAGGATTTGGTACCGCCGAGCCGAGCCGAGCCGAGCCGAGCCGAGCCGCCAATGGGAGCCCGAGCCGAGCACCGCGCCCGCAACGCTATTGGTCTTCGGTGTGACGCACCGCCGTGACGAGGAGGGCGCGCCTGGCTGCGCCTGTCCTGCCGCGCCGCGTGACAGTCACGTGCCTATCCCCCCTAACGCGACAGGGTCCCCCGGGACTCCCCCAGGACTCCCCCGGGACTCCCCCCGGGTCCCCCGGGAATAAGGTCACTGCCTTCTATGACCTCTCCAGAGCCGACACTCTGCCACGGCTAACGTCAAAGAGAACGCGAGCCGAGACAGAATCAGCCCACTCCACAGCGCCCGCAACGATCACAGGCCACGTGCGCGAACACGCCGGTCTCTCGCTGGACCGAACCCGTTCCGGGAGGGCGGCCCGCGGCCCGTTCCAGTGTCGGTCGGGGAGCTGCGCGGTGTTCAGGCCACAAAGTACAGTACTTCTGTACTTTGTGGTTCAAGCGCCGGGCCGGTCGGGTCCAGTGTGACGGAAGTGTTCCAGTGCAAAGCCCAGGTGACTACGGGGGCCTTTATCATGTTGGACACAGCCAAGGTCATTGCAGCGCGTGCCACGCCCCCACGCCCCCACGCCCCCACTCCTCTCCCCCTCCCAGATCTGACGATCCCAACGCGTGTTATCGGGTCGCGTGGTACCTCCGGCACCGCACAGGACGGAGTAACCCGGCCTTTACCGGATGCCAACAAAAACAAAACCGTCGCTGGAATGAACACATTTTGGACGTAGGCAAAGGTCTTGGAGGCTTATAGTACTAAGACTGTAAGAAATATTTCTTGGAAAATTTATCTGCCTCCAAATTCTTTGGAATTTTCCGGACTTGAAAAATACAAACCTTAACATCGTTACGTATTATTTTGACTGCTGTAAAAGAGACCAATGCTCTGTGCCCCTAAAATCTCACTCTTAAATTTTTTGGGAACAGCTGAAAAGTTGTTTTTTTTTTTTTTTTTTTGGGGGGGGGGGGGGGGGGGCTGAAAAAAATGTCTATTGGCACTTTCAAATTTCAATTTCGAAATTTCTTATACAGAAGGCAAGATCACAAGACATGGAACATTGGACCACGGCCGGACCACTTTGGTAGCAGTATAATTTGTATCGTTCTCCCAATGTCAGTGTGTGTGTGTGTTGTGGCGGCACGTGTTCGGGGAACGTGACTTGTGGGTCACACGTGACCGCCCCCGCCGCTCCCCCCCCCCCCCCCCCCCGCCCTCGCGCGCGCGCTGCGTCCGGAAAAGCTCTGCCCGTGCTCGGCTCCCGCGGCCTCTAGGCTCGGCCCCCGTCCCGTCCTATCTGTCACGACACGACTCGGCGCACCTCGAACGCGGCCACCAGCTGGGCTGGCGGTGGCAGCAGCGGCAGCAGCGGCAGCAGCGGCAGCACAGCCACGGCGCAGCCCGCCCCGCGTCCCGTTCCTCCCGTCCCGTCCCCGGCCGGTTGGGACCCGGCGTGGCAACGACAACACACAACACAGCCGTGGAGCCCCCCCCCCCCCCCCCCCGGTCACCACCCGCCTCGCGGTATCGTATCCCCGGCAGAAGGCCGACCAATAGGCTGCCCCGCCGGCCTCGGGAGGGTCCTGAGTCTTGGGTCCTGGGGCAGAAGGGGCGAACCCCATCATCAAGGAGGTGGAATGTATGTGTGGGGGGGGGGGGACACCGATCTCTAAGCTTGCGCAGCCCTGCTGCCCTTCACGTTTAAAAGGTCGGCTGACGGAGGGGGTGGTTTGCGCACGCACGGGTCCTTTGTGTATGCCCCGTTGCCTATCTCTCAGGTGACGCCGCTCCAATTACCTCTGCCCCTCTACCCCAACGGCCCTCTCGCCGCACCCACGCCGAGTCCCGAGTCAATGATTTCCTCCCCAGGAAAAAAAGAAGAAGATTGAAAGCAGCCCGCCTCTCTCGTGACAGCTGAGCGAGGGAAGGTCAATGCCTTTTTTTGCCGAGCTCGTCCACGTGGATGTGTTTTGGTGGCGTGGTCAAGGGGTGAAGCCGGCGGAGTTGAGCGGACGGCCCGCCGACGCTAAGGCTTGTGCCCGCCCGTGGACGTTGTCCCGCCCGAGCGCGGCGCAGGCGGGCGCACGTGATGAGAGCAGAGGCCTTATCATATTTCACATCCCTGACACGAGCCAGATAGATGATGAGGTGATATCATCTCATGCCAAAGTGCTTTTCACGGCCTGCTACTGTATTTGACTGCAGTCGCGGCCGTAAATAAATAATAGGCATTCGACCAGCTTTGACGCAACTCGCGACTGTTCTGCTGTTTTCATACCTTGTCTGGGTGTCTTCTGCACGTCCGGAAGCGCGTGTAGCATGCTTGCTCTCTCCTTGTCTGCCCCCCCTCCCCTCCCTCCTCCGTCTCTGGCAACGTCATCCGTGTCGGTAATAATATTACGAAACGTCCGTATGAGTGGACATCAAGTAACATAGGATCAGTGTGCCGGGAAAACAGAGCTCGTCGGTTCTGTTTCACAGGAGGTCCCACAGGAGGAGAAGACACGTAATGCGACATTTGTGATCGTAGTGCCAATCGTCCGTAAGCCATCATATACACGCATGTCGCGAGGTGTGGCCTTGTAATTTTCAGGAAGGTTGTCCAACCTGATTTTGATGTGCCTGGCAAAGCAACTTTCAGCCCGTGACCCATTTTCCATTCAGCGACTCAGACTAAACACAGTATTCAATCTCGCATACCGGGTATACACACTTGGCGCTGCATTTAACTCACCGCCGCCACGGCCACCACCACAGACAAAACAAAAACAAATAAAAATGAGAGAGAAAAGTGAATGAAGCTTATGCGGTGAATTTTGTGGTTTCGTTTGAGATCCGATTTTCTGGCAAGTCATAAACAGCACACTATAAAAATGGCAATAATGGTCCTTTTTTTGCATTTTTTACGTCATTCTGTTTAATTGGGCAGCTCTGAAAACGTTTCGGGTAATTTTTCCTCGAACGGACGCGAGTTGATGACAGGTGCACGCGCGCGCACACACACACACTCCGACGTGCTTCGTAAGGTGTTCAGGTATTCCTTGATGCACGGAGAGGGGGAGGGGGGGGGGGAGAGAGAACGTTGAGGTATGTGAGTTTGGGAAGGGCGGCGGGGAGCAGGGAGGGGAGGGAGAGCACCACCTCTCCGGGCTGATCCTGTGTGCACCGGCCGACACCGGCTATATCCGGAGCAGCCCGGCGCTGCCAGGTGGGAGCCTGGAGCAGCCTGGAGCAGCCTGGAGCAGCCTGGAGCAGCCCGGAGCCTGAGGCGTGGCCGGAAGACGCCTCTGTGCCTACCAAGGAGTCCTCAGGATACAGACCGCAGACTCGACGGACAAATCTGCGTTGCAGTACGCCGCGTCAAAGCAAGGGGGTCGCCGTCAGAAAGCGATGCGTTTTCTCGTCATGCGTGCGCAACAGGCATCCCTGGTGACGCGGGGGCCGAGCACAGCCGAGCCGAAGCGAGGCCCGACTGACGTCACAGGCCTCAGCGGCCGGCCCCGCCCTCTTGTCCTGCTTGTGGCCCTTCACGACGCAGCTCGAGTGGGAGAGAGACAGAACGAGCGTCACTAGTCTCACTCCTCCCCAGGCCGCGGTCACTCGTAGCGTTGAGTCACCCCCGCACAGGAAATGCTTCTGCGGAAACCCGCCTTTCCTGCAGCCGATCCGGCCCGGCGACACAGGCAGGCCGTCGCCTGAGCGCCTGACGACCTCGGGATAGGCAATGGAACACACTACGAGTGCTCGGCGGGGTTGCCTACCTCCCGGGCTGCCGGCTCCGCCCGCTCCGCCCGCTGCACTCGTGAGCCAACGCCAACACAGTACGAGCACCGCTGCCAATTCTCCTTAGCCTCTCTCTCTCTCTCTCTCTCTCTCTCTCTCTCTCTCTCTCTCTCTCTCTCTCTCTCTCTCTCTCTCGCTCTCTCTCGCTCTCTCTCGCTCTCTCTCGCTCTCTCTCTCTCTCTCTCCCCCTCTTGCCCCCACGGCCCCCAGCAGGGAGGTGCGAATTGGAGTCATGAGGAGAGAGGCTGGCGTTCGGGACACCCTCCCAGACAATGGCGTTGTTCTGCCGACGGCGGTCAGCGCGCCAAAGTCCTCTCAGACCTTCGCATCTCAGCCGAGGCCCGGCCCGCGGCCCCGCGTGCGATGGGGCTGGGATGAGATGTGCGGACCTCTTTGCCTTGACTTTGGGACCGTGCCAAGCGCACTGTGCCACTGACAATGGTCCGCCGGCACCGACGCAGTTGTGTGCAGCCAGCTGCTGGCGGCAGCGCTGGCGGCAGCGTCATCAAGTATCCTAGGTTGATAGAGGAGAGGAGGAGGCGGCCAGAGGCGGCCAGAGGCGGCCAGAGGCGGCCAGAGGCGGCCAGAGGCGGCCAGAGGCGGCCAGAGGCGGCCAGAGGCGGCCAGAGGCGGCCAGAGGCGGCCAGAGGCGGCCAGAGGCGGCGGCCGGAGGCGGCCAGAGGCGGCGGCCGGAGGCGGCCAGAGGCGGCCGGAGGCGGCCAGAGGCGGCCAGAGGCGGCCAGAGGCGGCCAGAGGCGGCCAGAGGCGGCCAGGCAGGCCGCTGCAGTCGCCTTGACATTGCCAGGCCAGTCTGCGCGCAGCTGCATCAGCACATTCCGTCCGAGAGAGATACATTAAGCGAGAAAAGGACGTTCAGATCACGTCGCAAACAGCAAAAAACGCGACGCAAAATGTGTGTGTGGGGGAGTAGGGGAGTCAGAAAAATAGCCAATGAAATTTTTTAAGGCAGTCACTTTGACTGGCTTTTTACAAGCGCTAGCAGGTTATTTTAAAAGGCAAGTTTATGCCGATATACTGTACTTCTCCAACACGTGGCGAATAACGTGTGAATCCCGCACAGAGAGAAGGTATTCCAATTAGCAGCGCACATCACACCACATCACATCGCTATCTGCTGCAGTGCATAGATAAGGCGGTGGGTCGGCCGTGAGGCCCTCTAGTCCTGCTCTGTCCTGTTATGGTGGAATCACACGGCACTGCCGCTGCCGCTGCTGCCGCCCGGCCCCTCGCGTGTTCTGTTCGCGCAACGTGACGCGACAGCGGCAAACTACGCCAGAAGTGACGCCTTTGTCGGCGGCGGCCGCCCCATCCTTTGTGAGAGCGGAACGCCGCTGCCGCTGCTGCTGCACTGCCACCGCCACCACCGCCGCCACCGCCACCACCGCCGCCACCGCCACGCCCCGTTGATTTGAAAATCCCTAGCGCTTCTCTTCTATCCACCACAACGCCCCGCCCCTCTGAAGTAATCCCCTGAAATTGCCAGCGCGGGTTTGCTATCACTATCACTGCATCCGCGGCCCGCGGCCCACTCCACTCTTGTTGCACTTCGCCCCCTCGGCACTCGGCTCGGCACCCCTCACCCCGGGCGCCTCTCTTCTGTGGTTACCCACCTCCACGACGCCGTGCCGGTCCTATACAGCACACAGCAGATGGCAGCCGCCGGCCGCCGGCTGCCGGGGCCAAGGATCGCGACAAGTGTGGCGCGCGCACAGCCGACTTGCTTTATTTTATTTTTTTCTGGTTGTTATCAAACGGCGGATTCCGTAAGCCTTGCACACTGCCGCCGCCGCTGTTTTGACTTTGCGCTCTTGCTCTTCTGCTGACAGTAGTGAGCTACGACAACACGGTGGGGGGCAACAACATAGGGCGCTGGGTGCGCGGTGTGCGGTGCCGTTATCGACGGTATCAGTTAAGACTACCTCAATTATTTTCATTTGTTTTCGTTTTTAATTTGCTTACTTCGAAATACACTGACTTGAGCTGAAGCAGCTTGTTTTGTTTGTTGGAAACCGAAGAACCTCTGAAGGGCTAAACCCCAGTCCGCGCCATAAATTTTTTCCCATATTAATTTTTCTTTTTTATTTAGGAGCTAAACAGAAGATCAGCTCTCATGATGTAAAACACAGTCACCTCGGCTCAGATGCCGTCCTTCCACTGTCGTCGTGGTAATTGTGGACTTTAGGGGCTGCACCACCTATAAAGACATGGCCGGTACCGTTGGAACCGGCTCAACGCCTAGAATTGGAATATGCCAATCATATACGGCGCTCTTCAATCTCTTTATTTAAAAACACAGCGACGCTCAACGAGTGGAAACCCTAGGCTGGCTACGCGGCGCTACCGCAGCGCCGGACTGGTGGCCGAACACCGAACCCCGTCGGCACCGGCGTCGGCGGCTCGGTCGGGCGGCTCGTGCGGGAGAGTGCTAATGGCTGCGTGGTCTGCCTACGGCTCGCAAGCTCACAATCATTTCCCTTTGACACCATCACCTCACAATCATTTCCCTTTCACTGTCACATTTGCGTCCTCACATATCATCTCCCTTTGACACTGTCCAAGGAACACCAAGCTGAAATGAAAAAACAACAACACTTTGAATTAATACGGCTCGCAACCTCACAATCATTTCCCTTTGACACAATCACCTCTCAATCATCTCCCGTTCACTGTCACATTAACAATAACAATACCTTGAATTAATACGGCTCGCAACCTCACAATCATTTCCCTTTGACACCATCACCTCCAAATGTGACAGTGAAAGGGAGATAATTGTGAGGTGATGGTGTCAAAGGGAAATGATTGTGAGGTTGCGAGCCGTAGCCAGACCACGCAGCCATTAGGGTGTCAAAGGGAAATGATTGTGAGGTTAGCAAGCCGTAGGCACGCAGCCATTAGGGGTATCCTCAAACTGAAACGAAAATGTGACAGTGTCACCTTGGTCAAAGGGAGATGACGGAGGTGACGACGCACAGCACATAGCAGGTTGTCCTTGATCGCGCACTCTCCCGCAGCCGCCCGACAGAGCCGCCGACGCCGGTGCCGAAGGGGTTCGGTGTTCGGCCACCAGTCCGGCGCTGCGGTAGCGCCGCATAGCCTAGGGTTACCACTCGTCGAGCGTCGCTGTGGGGAGAATCGCTGTAGCAGACGGATTTATGGTGTTTGGTTTCTCTAAGTTAAACGCGAAAGTGTGTACCAAAAGTCTTCCCTGAGAAAAGGCTATACTTGAAAACGACGTTGCACATCGTTTGATGAATAATCATGCAGAAATGTGTCCGAAATACCCGTGTTCCTGATCACTGTGACAGGTTAGGTCGTCTCATATTTTTATTTTTTTAAATAAAGAGGTTGAAGAGCGCCGTATATGATTGGCATATTCCAATTCTAGGCGTTGAGCCGGTTCCAACGGTACCGGCCATGTCTTTATAGGTGGTGCAGCCCCTAAAGTCCACAATTACCGTCGTCAGAGCGGTGCACCCATGCAGGGCAGGGCCCCCTACTTCCCCTCCCCCTCCCCACTTCCCCGCATCGATGCAGGTCCGCCGCAGTGGGGCCACGCACAGGGGTGGCCCAGAGCGGGTAGGGGGCGAAAACTCGCCATGTCGCGGATGTCTCGGCCGCGGGCGCGAGGCACAGCTTGAGGGGGTTGTTCAGGGACCACGTTGACATGACACGCAATCGACGCGAAAAATCAGCGGGGGCGGTGCGTAGTGAGTGGAACTGTCTGTGGGAATCGAACCCACCGAGCCAAGCCCGCGCCAACGACAGTTTGCTCCAGCATCACTCCCACACGCCCATAGCAAGGAAAGGTCACGTGGTTTGCTCCCCAATCATTGCGACATGGCAAAAGCACGTCGTCGACTCTTAGCTGTTTAGTGACGCCTTGTTTACGCCCCTGCGTGGAAAGCCGAAATATCCCCCTAAGTCTGCCTTCTCCGAACGGGGAAGTCCCTTGCCTCGGCCGCGGCCGCAGTGATTACACGGAGGAAGAGAGGAGAGACGGTCTGTTGGGTATGGGATGTGACAAGTCGGGGGCAAACCTAATGCCCTGGGGCCCGAGGCCCTGGCCCTGTGGGCCGTGGGGGACTGAGGGGTTGTTTTCTGCGGGTACAATCCCGGGGGCAACACACTGCGGGGGCGCCAAAGACATGTCGCTCTGGCGGCCTGAGCGACAACAAACGAGATCTGGATGACTCGTAGACTCCGTCGGTGCGTGCCGGCTGCTGTGTTCCAGATTGGGCCTCCAGCCTCCAGACGCAAGGTCATGGCGAGGCGGTACCCTTGCAGCAGTGGGGAGGAGGTGTCTGGGTCTGGCGGAGGCGCGGTAGACGGGGTACCCTCAGGGAGGCGGGGGTGGAGCCGTGAAGCGGGGCTGGTCAACAGGGTGGGGATCGATGTGACGTCAGCGGCCTCTGGCGGCGTCGGGCGTCGTCAGGCGTCGTCCACCACCCCGGAGAGCCTCGCGGCTGCTCAGCCCCAACCACCCCAACCAGTGACGCTGGGCTCCACGGCCGGAGCAGGTCCGGAGCGGAGCCATGCAGGCCGAGCGGCAGCCGCAGCCGCAGCAGCAGCAGCAGCAGCAGCAGCAACTGGAACCGCAACTGCAACTGCAACCGACGGGATAGGTGTTGTTGACGGATACGTGTCGGTGCCGGGAGGCCGAACGCCAGCCCAGCAGGCCCAGCCTGCAGCGCCTGCAGTACAGCACGCAACACCCAGCCCACCGTTGTCGGGCGGCCAGCCAGGGCAGGCAGCCACAGTCGTGGTCGCGGCGGCCGCAGCCGTGCCGTCCAGTCACGCAGCCAGGCAGGCATACCACGCGGCGCGCCGCGCGCCGTTCCCCGCCCGTTTATAAATAGGCTCGCCGGGCGCGCACTCGTCACTTCGGGTTTCGGACTTGCTCCGTGAGCACGGCGAGCACGCTAGCGCAGCGCCGCGCTCAGATCTTCGGCGTTCCTTTTCTCCTTGGTTGATTGGATACTTTGTATGGGTAAGTG
This sequence comes from Odontothrips loti, assembly GCA_038380765.1. Classification (NCBI taxonomy): domain Eukaryota; kingdom Metazoa; phylum Arthropoda; class Insecta; order Thysanoptera; family Thripidae; genus Odontothrips; species Odontothrips loti. The sequence continues at coordinate 9,828,144 of CM076250.1, forward strand.
TGTATGGCCCGGCACGCAGATGCTGCGGCTGCAGCCCCTGGCCTCCGACTTTTTCAATTTGTGCCCCGACTGTGTTCTGTTTCCGGCACGGTAGGCGCGCGCTTCCTTTGTTTGGCTCCCCCTTCCCTTTTCCCCTTTCGCACGCGGCTTGCCCCGGCAGCAGCCCTGTTGTCCGTTAGGCCTTCCCGACAGACTGAAAATATTTCAACGCACGGATATGTCATCGTGATATCTCTGAACTCCTCTTCAGGGGGTGGCATTAGATTTTAATTTATTTCATTTTGATCTAAACTGATAAATGGCGCGAACACGACCGAGTTTCGTTTCAACTCACCCCCTCCTGTCCCCTCCCTCATGCTACGCGCAAAACGCGCACGTGAGCATATGCTTCGGTTTTCCTCTCACAAACGGGATGCGTATTTTTCCGCACCGGCACCGAGATGCTCTTTGCTGGTTCAACGCGCCCCCCGCTGGCCCCTGCTGCCCCCGGCTGCCCCGGCTGCCCCCAGCTGCCCCCAGCTGCCCCCAGCTGCCCGCAGCTGCGCCTAGCCGGCCACCCTCGGCCCGGCCCGGCCCCGGTGTCTGAGGCCGGCAGCCAACGGGTCATTACCCAGCCGTCGCACCGCACCGCACCGCGCCGCGCAGCTCCATCCCCCGTCCTGTTCCTGCCCTGCCTCCGCCTGCAGGCTGCGGGCTCGCGGTCGGGTCGGTGTCGGAATGCGAGTGCACACTACACTCTCTCGGCACTGACCCCCCAAAAAGGAGAGCAGCGGACTGAAGGGTGTCCTGTGTCCGGCCCTGTCCTTCCGGTCCTCCCTGTCCCGTCCAGTGAAATGTGAAATCAGGCCCAAGGCCGAGAAACGTCAGCAACGTGGCAACTGCGCCGCAACGTCACCGTCATGACACGCGCGTCGGAAAGGGGTTTCTCCGCGAGGGGAAGGGGGGGGGGGGGGGGGGGGGCATCCGCGGAAGTGTGATTCACACTTCACTCCCGTTGAACCGTTTACTGACTCACCCGCCTAGTCTGGGTGGTGGTGGTGGGAGGGGGGGGGGGGCGCACTGGCAGGACACGGAACTACTTTAACGGATCGGATGTGCCCAGCCCCTGTGGCCTAGGCCCTTTCATAACCGAGCGTGAAATCCGATCGATTTCGACGGTCTGGTCCGCTGCCGGTAACGGGAACGACCTCCCCGCCCCCGTCATCTTGTGGTGGTGGGGGGGGGGGTGCCATCTTATTTTTATTTCTACCCCTTCCTTTCTTTCCCCATTTTTTCGATTGCCGTTGACGACCGAGGGGGTCTGGGTCTCGTGCCGAACCGCCGCTATCAGTTGCACAAGTTGTACACACACAGACCCCCTCCCCTCCCCTCCCGCTCGCCCGCTCCGCGCCGATGGGATTGAACCGGGTTGTCGTGAGTTGCGTTCGTTAGCACCGAAAGAGGGGGGGGGGGGGAGAGGTCTACGGCGCGGTTTCAATTCATCCCCCACCCCACTCCCTTTCCCATCCTCCTCACAGGAAGCCGGGTCGGAACGACAGAGCTGTGTTGGAAGCAAGGACAGCTGGGCAGGGTACTGGCATTCCCTCTACTCTAGCGATCTTCACTCGAGCTTCACTAACGCGCCCCTTTCTCGCTGTTTCCAGATCAGGAGGAGCTGCTAATAGCGGAGCCCCCTGTGGAGCCTATCAGCAGCTACAGGGATGAGTCAGGATACGTTCCTTTGGTGGGCCGATGGGGTAGCGAGTGGCCGAGTTGACTCGAGAAGAAATGGGTTGATGACTCTCCACTGAGAGGGGAGTCGGGAGGGGGCTGGCCCTCGGGCCACCCTCTACCGCTCCCCAAATGGGACCCCCCCGGGGGCCCTGACCCCGGATGGGGCCCTCCTCCGTCCCCGGCGTGCGCCGTTGAGGGCCGCGCGGGGCAGGGGCCTGGGCAGGTGTCCAGGGCAGGGCCCGCTGGCCATGGGGGTCCGCGGTCGCGGCTCCCGCGGCCGGCCGTGCGCGTGGAGACCGTCATGGACTACGAGGAGCTGGCAGCGCGCGTCGAGCACACGACCCAGCAGCTGCTGCGCGACCACCACTACAACACCGTGGGCAACTTCCTCAGGTGAGTTACCGCAGGAGAGGTGGGCGGGGAGGGGTGGGGTGGGACGCTACCCGATACCGGCACTAGCCGGATCCCCGGAGCCCCCACGCCGAGGCCGAGGCCTCCTTCCTTCGATCAATCACGCGCGTTGGTTGCGCAGTTGGTGAACGACCAGCCATCCATCCATGCCGAGTCCTGGCTCCCAGATCGATACCAGGATGTTGTTGCCTCTGTGCTGTGCCCCCGTCCCCCGTGTCCTTTCGTGCGGCAGGAAGCAGGCAGCGGCATGGCCGCGGTCCCGCGGCAAACGCGGCGCGGGGGCAAACATATGGAGGCAGCCTCCTTGCCTTGCCTTGCCCCGCTTTGCCGTTCACTTCGACTAACCCTTTGGTCTTTGGTCTTCCTTTCCAGGTTCTACTCGGAGTACTCTCGGCGCGGTGACCAGGACGCGGGGCGCCTGTTCCGCGAGTACCAGCCCCCGATCACGGCCGCGCACCACACCTGCGTGGGCCTGGGCATGACGCTGCAGCGCAACCTGTGCGCGCTGCCGGGCTCGGTGGGGCGGCGCCTGCGTGACGCGCTGCACCTCGTGTCGTGCGAGGAGGCCATCGAGAACGCGGCCGTGTACCTCGGCGAGGTGCCCTGTCCGGAGACGGCCGAGAAGGAGCACGTCCTGGTGGCGGCCAGGGTCGACATCGGCGGCCGCCGGGGCGTGCTGCTGCTGGACCCCGGCTACCACGTGGCCAGGGTCGTGACGGTCATGTCTGACGGGCTGTACCCGCACACAGGTGAGGAGACGAGCTGACCCTGCACGGTAGTCGAACCCGCGGGATGTCCTTGAGCTGCTGACTGACTCTGGTTTGTCCGCAGGGTGGTTCACGCAGTCCGACGAGCCGGAGGTGCGGCGCGAGTACATGTACACGCTGTCGCCCGACGAGAAGTACGTGCTGTGGACGGCGCGGGAGACGCGCGGCGAGCGCCAGACGCTGTCCGTCAACCTGGTGTACGTCGAGCGGCCCTACCTGTCCGCCGTGAACGTGACGGAGCGACGCAACATCGTGTACAACTTCCGCAGTCTGCTGGCCAGGAACACCAAGGGCCACCTGACGGCAGGCGTGTACTTCCCGCTGGCCGTGGTGACGGCGGACGCGGGTCCCAACTGCACCGTGTTCTACACCGAGGTGGTGGCCGGCACCAGCATCAAGCGCAGGGCGAAGATCCCCTTCCACCGACTGCTTGACCCGACGCTGGTGAGTTGAGTTGAGTTGAGGTGTCAGCCCTGTCAGCCCCAGACCCACAGCCCACAGGATTCCCAGTGGCCTCTTACCGCACGTCGGAGCGCCTAACACTCATTTCTCGTTTTTACAGGAACTGGATGTCGAACAAGAACTTGCGCTTGTGCTCTGCAGTCAACAGCTGGGTATGCATGATGACCAGCTGGAAGAAATTTTGACCAAAGTCGCCCATGTCATGGCAGATGCAACTTTTATCAAACAAGTTCTTGACATCAATAACGCCATTGAGATGATGTCCGATGACAACTAGGGGAACCTTCTCAATAAGCTGTTATTTTTAATTAATTTTTTATTTGGGGGGAGATGACGATGCTCGTTTTTGGGTTTATGGTGGTACCATTTTATGATCAGGGATTTCATGCTTTTAATGTCAGGTGAAATTGTAGGCAAATGTGCCTGAAGTTTTCTGTTTTGTGCATACGACTGTTAACTGAAGTAGATAAGTCACCAATTGCTAGAATTATATTTCCTTACCATTTATTGTCAGATGCTTTCCAATAATTTTGTTTCACACAGGATCAATAAAGGGTGTTTAACAGTTTCAGGAATGATGAGGTTTATTACACTCCATGTTTTAATCTACCCACAAAAGGCTGCTCTCTGGAAGCTTTGCTACAACAGTGGCAATTTTATGTTCACACATTTTAAAGAATACAAATTTGCAATGTACAAGGTAAATAGAAATCAGCAATTAAAAATGCATTAGAACAAGGCAAGTACTGCGGCATTCTAGCAGGTGGATTAAATCTTGCCACTCAAAATCGTGTCAGAATAAATATATTAGATGGCCAAACGCCACTGAAACCACTGACATACAAAAACAAATCAAAATAATCACTTGACAGTAAACATCTTTAATAAAGGAAACAAATCATTGTAATAAGAAAAGAACATCTGTAGATCATCCAATAAGTGAAAAGAGGAATTCAGAGTGGTTGCTTGTTTTTAAAGTAAGAAAGTTAAAAAAAAAAACCAATCAAATAACTGGCAAAACTTTAAAGAAGAGCAGTTTTCAATAACCAAGAGACCATATCTTAAATCTCATCCACAAAAAACAACAAAAAAACCATAGAAACACTCAAAACCCTTAAAGATTAAAAAAGCTCAACATGAGCCAAAAACAGCTTTACTGTGTATTACATCTGTAGATCCACGAAATCTACACAAAGGTCAGAATATAAACAAACAAAACTAGGATACAGAGTGTACTTCTGTTTCTTAGCCCTAAATAGATTGCAAACTATCTATTGGGAAATTATCACATGTCTGACAATACGTCATTAATGATATACACGTTTCCCCGAAATTCATATACCCAGATCAAAGCCTGCCACTGAAATTTATTTTCTCCTATTACAATCAAATGTGTGCACAAACTTTATCTTGGTATGCTAGCTTCCTATAGGTCATAATATATTAAGCTATAGTTCTTCCTTAAACCGGGTAGTATTATGTGTATTATATACAGTGGAGATCTTGTAAGAAAAATAACATAAATCACAAGCAAGCAGAAACCTTAGTTACAGATATGGGCAAAGATGCAAAAAAAGTTTGAACTATTGTTTAAGATCCTGAATACCTAGGCTCTTCAAAGAGGAGGGTCCCAAAACAGTTTGCAAGAGTTCAAGAATGAAAGTCTAATTAGCGCAAAAGGTGCAGACAAAAGCACCTGAAAATTTTAAAGTTTCACTTCTTTACATTATGGTTATAATTAAAAATTAATGTACACAGTTGAAGCTGAAAGATTTAATACGGCTTCCTTGACTTGTGATGTCGACGTCTCTCTTCATAGTCCTCTTCATGGTCTCGCTTGCGAGACCCCTCATGTTTCTGGTGCTCCTGGACGTGTGTGCGAGAGGTGGGATGGTACCGCTCACGATCACGATTTTCTTTACGTGGATGAGATGCTGATGAAGAAGGATACTCGATGATAGGACTTGCACTACGTTCTTCATGAGGTGCATTTGCGTTGTCATCTTCGTCAGTTACTTCGGTGATCTCAACCCTGAATAAAAAGAAAGAAAAGGGAATCTCAATCAATGTCATCAAATCCTTGCAGCATTCCAGAGGGAAGTTCACTGCCACTTTATCTGTTAGTGGAAAAAGAAACAAATCAAACAAAAACAAAAAAAAAAAAAAAAAAAAAGCACAATGCAAATGAACAGCACAAGTCAACAACTTCAGGTTGACCTTTAATCAAAAAAAAAATTACCTACAAGACAACAACTCAAAATAGACCTCACTTATAAAAAAAAAAAAAAAAGTTATGACATTGTACCACTGATGGGATGTCAAGTGGATTTCTGAGACCAGATCTCCCTGTTGTAATTTTGCAGCCCTGTTAAAATAGCTACTAAAGCTTGCAGATACTGCCACGAAGTTCTGCAAAGCTCACTGCAGCTACAACACAGCAAAGCTAATTTGTCTTATCTTTGCTCAAGCATTCATTAATAGGTAAAGTTTCAAAAGTACACATGACTACGACGAGATAAGATGTGAACATAAGGAGCCTAAGCATTCAACATCAGTGCGAGGGGTGTGGCTCAAGCCAGCTACCGCACTCGTACTTACATGCAACTACACCTTGTCACCTCTAAAAGGTAAATTCAGATCAATACTTCCCCGAGTACCTGTAAGAAACAGAGCTCCTCAAACAAAGCATACACAGATCAACATGCACAGTACACTTTTCCATCAGAGGTCCCAAGAAAAAAATTCACAATCCTTGGCATCCATAAAAATGATTTACTAATCACAGCAATAATTTTAAAACAGTAAGTGGATTGAAATTCATACACATTAGTAACACATTTCTCATCACAATGACATGTTGGCAAACAGTAAACAGCCACTGCCATCAAGGGCCGCAATAGGGAAAGAAAGAGCACAAAATGTTGCATCTTTGTGAGTAGTTTGAGGCTGTTTTGATAGAGAACCAGTACCATAAAGGTAAAAAATTGCAAAATATACACGGCAAATTTTAGGATGGCAGCATTGAATGATAGTAAAAGAAACAATAGGGTGACACAAATTAATGGAAATTACAGCACACAAAAATGCAATTAGTTATTGAAGACGTAACATCTTAAATTTTAATTCAGTGAGATTTTAAAATAGACATGTTAGAAAGAAAAAGAATCAAATAGGGTTTGGAGGCAAACACAAAGGCACTGGATTCTGCCTTACCTAGATGGGTATGACAACGACAACTGGGACCTTCTTGCTCGGGCAGCAGCCCTTGCTTTAGCACGCAGAGCACTGGACACAATAGTGTAATTGGCCGTTAATTAAGTTCATTTTACTTCAAGACAAAGATGTAATAAAATAATAGTAATTGAAATATGTTTATGTATAGCCCCCTTATTGGAGACATGCTCTTGGGGACAGCCAATGACAAATACATGCTTTAGTACACAACAAACAGGAACAGCCTTTTCTAGTCGGAAAACTTGAATTTTTCAGGATGTTGGGGAGGAAGGGTCAGGTTCCTGAAAGGGGATGACAGTTTGGGATAATTTGGGACGTTAAATATAAATGGAGGTGTTACATGCAGGTAGTGCCTATTTCTTCTATTAAAGCCCCAGAGGGCTAAATTCATAATCAAGAGTCTAGGATATATTGCACCACATAGTACTACTGAAACCACACCCTGATAGAACATAAGGAACAGTAATGGTACCTGAACCATAAAAGAGCCCAAATGGCACGAGCAATACTATATTTAGATAATCTCACCTTGTGGTGCTTGGTGAAACTGGGGCAGTTGAGGGTAATGCTAACTGGTCATTGTATTGACGGCCATTAGGTCTCCCGTACGTCACAGCTCCAACACCAACTGTGCCAGTCCTCTGTTGCCACTCATGATTGAACTGAGGAGCATCCTCTGAACAAAGGAACCAAATATCATGAGAAGTCATGGATAATGCAAAATTTGTACAAATATATAAGAGACATATGCACTACAAACCTTCATCAAGATTAACAAGATCCTCACGATGCTCTTCTTCACCTGTGTACACATTCTTTTCTTTTTCAACAATGTGAGCTCTATCTCCAATGTGATGTCCAATAGCCATTTTCTTCACACCACTTCGGGAGTCACTTACAGTCTTCTTGGTTTCCTTGATACCACCTGGTCCTGCCCGAGTACTTGATGAAGCCTGGTAGACCTAAACAGAAAATGACAAATTGAAACAAAACCTAACACAAAATGAATTTGCAAGAAAATGCAAGAATTGTACTAACTTGAGGTCGTCCATCAGGACCACTGCTCATAGTCATGACGGTGCTGCTACTGAAGGAGTGACAGTTAGGATCTTGTTGCATGGTGGACTGCAGAAGGAAAAACCAAATAAGTCAGAAGGGAGTGCCAACAGCGCTCAATGGTAACAGACACATGACATGTTCACACTTTCGGATGTGCAAGTCCAGCCATATTGGAATCAGCTTAAATTGAAATGTAAAAAGTACTGGTAGAACTCACCATATTGTCAAACAAGCGATTCATATTTGGGAATCCAAACATTCCTCCTCCAAATAGTCCTCCTCCAAACATGCTCCCAAAGGGTGCAGCAACTTGATTAGGTCGGGCTCGATGAACATTCTCAAGTGCTCCTCTTGAACCTCCCATCATACCACCCATCATACCAAAGGGATCGTTGAACATGGAATTAATCATGTTGTCCATGTGACGCATAGACCTGCGAAATAAAGCCATAGTATAATACAAACAATGCATCCAAGAAACATGGAAGAGAAAAGTGAGGCTAATGTCAAAATGATAAATGCATGTCAAGGCGGAAATAAGAGTCGGTTAGGCTGTAAAATGCATATAAAACATTTAGTTTCTTTAAACTATGCGATTTTTGTTTCACCTAAACTATAACTGCAAGAATTCGTCGCAAGAGAACAGCCTGGAAAACTCTGGAAAGTACTACTGAGGTAAAACTTAGTTGCGTAACTTACCCAAAGAAGGGATCGTCATCAGGATCACCCATTCCCATCATATTGAACACGTTAAAAAGGACGAAAAAGTCGGTCAGAGACGAATAAGATCTGGTTTGACACCAAAACAGAGGTGCGTATGCGTATTTTCCAGAAGCGCCTGCTAGAGTGGAGGGGGCCTCGTCGTGGTGTGTGTTTGTGTGTGTGTGTGCTGTGAAGAAAAGAAGATCAGAATAAAGAAGAAATAAGACATCAGTTCAGACAACTCACCAAAACTAAACAACTAAACGGACGTGCGTGTAAAATTTGAGGACAGGAATGTGTGCGTGAGAATTTGAACCCTTCTTCACCCCGCAAAGAGAAACAGACAATATTTTGGTCTCCCTCATCCCTCCCCAACTCCTGCTGGTGAAAGTTTCGTATGGTGAAAAATATTGACAATTACCTTTAAATTACTTATTTTAGAAAACTTAATAAATTAATCCTTTCATGCGATTTTCTGTTTATCAGGTGAGCCTCTGGGAAAGAAGGAGTAAACAGAAAAGTAGAAAAGTGTCAGTTTACCTTAGAAAGTTTTTGCAACTGCTCCAGAAGGTTCCTGTTCCTGCTCCACCTCTTAAGGTTGAAGTTGTCCAGCTGTGATCAATCAATGAGTGCAGATGGGAGCCTAGGTTAGTAAAATGCAGCGACAAATTTCTGCCATAATGAAGTCTTTATTCATCAAATCTCTTGTCAGAATGCTGGTCACATTCCACCAAAGAGTCATCCAAACAATATTTGTGGAGTATGGTATACATTCAGCTAATAAAATCTATACAAGGGAACTTCACAGGAATGTAGTGTAAATATGCCACAATGTCCAATAAATGAAACAATTTCAGAGAACAAAATATTCACCTGAACAATTGAGACGAAATTTACAAAAAACCTCACTTAGACAAGAAACACTTGCAATGCTAAAATGGTGCCTTAAGTTCCTTCTTTGTAATGAGAAACCTAAATGAAACCCTGAGTATGTACTCTAGAAACATTCATACTACAATACGACAAGTACACAAGTTTTGGTCCAGTGTCACACTTCTTTTTTCCTTTCATCAGACCCTTAGAGAAGAGTACCTAAGGAGGTGGAATTAATAAATCAGGTTCAACATAATAGATGAATACAGAACTGTTCTTGAAATTCGATCTCAGCATACTCTGAAACCTTGAGGATTTCATAGCAAATCTATTTTACAAATACTATTAAGTCGAGCAAATATTGTCAAATTACGATAGTAATGCAGAATGCAAGTATGAATAGAAAATGGAAATAAATGATGATTACTTATCATAGAAAATGTAATGCACAATACACTTCCAAACTAATAAGATAAGATACATGTCTTGCACATTGGGAAGAAGAGAAATAATGGAGGTGTTAGCCACCCTAAAGATTATACAACATCGTATCGATAAATCCTCCAGAAAATGAAAGTACAAGCGCCGTAAATTTGAGATCTCCTGTGCGATTTATAAATGATATGCTCAAAGGTTGGAGTTGCGAATTTCCTTTTTAAAAGAGAGTTTTAAATAAGCAATTAAAAGTCACTAAAAATTTTCTTAAAATAAAACCGTAGAGGAGTTCAACGTTCCTTCAGTAGATAAGATTCCCCAAGATTCTCTACAAGTTTCCAAGGAAACTTCGTAAGATTCAAAGAGTTCCTGGGAGCATTCTGGACAGTCAACTAATATACTCTCTATAATATAGTGGATAGGAATACACACATTTCAGGAAGGGAAATGTCAAAAAAAAAAAAAAAAAAAAAAAAAAAAAAAACTGCTTGATTAGCCTGAACAAAAAGTTATTGAAGGTATGTGACCAGTGAGTGATGACAGTTATTTAACATACAAGAAACTACTAACTAACTAACTAACTAATTGAATACGGGTCTCATATTCAGTCAGTCCACATTGCTATCATGGAGAGTAATATTTCCTCATCCACCAACTAAACAAAAAGTTAAGTAATTACCTACATACTGCTACAGAGTAGTGTAAGTACCATTTTCTAGGACTAGATATATTGAGAGGAAGTAAGTGCTGTATGATATCCACAATGGCATACCCAATCTCTATATCAAAAGAGATCTTCAAGATCAATATAGTTTAAAATAATTCAGATCTTCCACAAACCTTAAAAAACAGCCACTCACTTCAAAAATAGCTCATAAGCAACGTAATTTCAGTTTCTGATGTAGGCCATGAACTCAATGCAAAATACACCAGATTTGGCACCAGCAGAATGTTCTGTGTATAAAATTTTGCAACTTCCTTGTTAACTGAAGAGTATCACATCCCCAACTAAGCGATTGACAAATTAAGCATGCCATAGGCAATCTTCCACGAAAAAAATTAACAAGACAAAATTACACTGCCTGTGGTTATGATAACAGTGCTAATTCACAAATATACTCATAAGACAAACCAAGAAAGAGAAGTTGATCTTGTATGAACACAAGTCGGTATGACTTTTAGAAAATGAATATTACTGTAGTGTTGGAGAGCTATCTTAAGTAGCATGGCACATTCAATCATTACAATTATAGTTCCACACAAAATTACATGGCTTTGCAAATATAATCCTGAAGAGAAAAAAAAAATTGTGAAAAGGAGAGAGACAACAAAAAATAGCTTCAAAAAACAAACAAACAAAAAAAAAACAGGATCACATCCTCTGATAACGATTCAACAATTTTGGAACAACATAAAACACATTTCTGAACGAAGTTAACGATACTCTGAAGAAAGCTTGAAGAGAGTTTGCATAACCATCATACAAGATAAGTGCAAAAGTTGCCACCGCTTTTGCACTCGGTGACCAATTTCGGAGATCAAAAAACAAAATTAAGAAAGAAAAGAATGCCATGGCCATCGAAGTGTAACATCCGGTCAATATCAAATGAAGCATTTGAATTTCATGTGGAACAGTGAACTTCTCCATCAATTTGAGCATGTTTTGAACATATACAATTAAAAAGATCATTTTAACAAAAATTCATAATTCAACAATTCTTAAGTCAGTTTATTTTATCACATCATGTGCACTATCATTTATTTAACTGCACCTCATCAGTCATTTTGCAGCTAGGTTGTTATTCAAGATTTCAAGGATTAATTAACTACTGACAAGATTTAACACATCAATCAGCTCCACACATCCTAATATTTGCTTTAACAGCTGTCTTAGCCTAAAATTATCACAGACATCTCTTGATGCTATTCACACCACACTTAAAACTAATTAAGATTCTTTTACACTAGGAGCTGTCCCAATATCAACCACTCCTCAGAGAACATCAAGAATTTACACGAGATTTCTTGATCATTAAGTAACATAGTCCAACAAATAAGAGTATAACACAGATCAAAAGCATATCACAAATATTATGACTGACTTAAGAAAAATGCTTCTGAAATAACACTTAAACCTTAGTTATGGTTATAACAAATCAAGCTTCAGATTGTTTAATTTTTAACAAGTATGGTGTTTCTAGTTATCGCTTGCCCCACCAAGCCAGTGAGGCAAGCTGACTCCATCACCTATTTTCTGATATTTCCACAAGAATCCATGTGTATAATTTGTTCAGTTTCAATTCCTTTGGGTTATAATGTAAGTTGTTGAGACCATCTGTAGTAAAACGTTTGTTTCCATTGTAAAGAAATTCATGCCTGCAAACAATAGAACAAATAAGGGAAGGTAAGTTAATGAAAGAGATGGCAATAAAAATATGGTAAAATACAATATCTTACCTTTTAGGATTTGCTGGTTGTCGTCTATGAGGAAGCATTTTGTAACGTGCAATATTTGCTGGATATCTAGAAATATGATAGTCATGAAATTTCAAACGGTTTGCCATATCATCATCTTCCCCACCCCAGCCCCAAAACTTGTTACTAAATCCGTTGACTGTTTTGAATTGTTCCAATGTTAGAGCGCTAACTCCACCAAATATGTCTTTGTAAGGTAACCTGAATGGGAATAAGAATAAAAAATCTAATGAAATGACCCATTCTTGTCAAGGTCATGATAGATATCCTTAAATTTTTCACTTACCTGTATCTTAACGTGCTGACTGCAACAGACATGTGGCGTGGTTGCTCAGGGCAAGTGTACAAGTTACGATCATCTTCTGGCAGCAGATCAACATCATGGAAGATGAAGCAATCATATCTGTGAAATTTCTGCGACTCCACAAATCCAATGTTCATCAGCATAGCCCGATTAAAAGGACCCGATCCTAATGAAAGATATCAAAGCTTAGAACAGACCACATAAAACTGGAACACAAGATTTCCTGTAGACTGAGAATTACCTGCTTGCTCTACAATTATAATACCATACTCAAGCTGTTGTTTCTGAAGAAATGGATGCATATGGTATAAAAAAGCAGTCAACTGAGATGCCCTGTCTCTATATGGAATGACAAGAGCCACTCTACTGCGGGCTCTGCAATTGGGAGGAGTATAATGACCTCCTGGTTCCACATTGTCAAAGAGAAGTTCTAACTGCTCCATAGAATGAGCAGTGTCACTGATAGAAACAGGCCCCTTGAGGTCAGTTGGAATCAATGGACAAAGGGGAAGCTGGTTAACAGAGGAATTTCTTGAGTCTGATGGGTTTTTAATAGTAGTGTTGGTAGTGGTATCTACTAAATTTCTTGAGATGAAGGCTCCAATTGTTGTTGCAGCATTATTTGCAGTGAGATTCATCAATAGGAGAGCAGCTGTTGACGTGTTTGAAGCATTATTTCGCATTGTATGATGCCAACTGACAGAATGTCCTAAATGTGCACCTCCATTTCCATGGATGTAAAAGAGCGGCTCATGGCGATAAACATTCAATGTTCCACTGAACATGTATTGCAGGCCAACAAGAAGAAGCCCAAGACAAATAAGGACTTTACAAAGAGGTGTCCTCATCCACAGCTGAAGAGACATGTCTGCAACTGATAAAAATACATGGATTACCCGTCTGAACACAATCTGTAACAATCACAGATAAGACCCAACCACAGATGTTCCCGCCACTGCTGTCGAGATTTGTTTGGCCAGGTAAAGAGATAAGGTACTTTATCATCATGTCAATACCTAATAACCCTATCTTTCAAGTGATACAGGTAACATTGTTGGCACATTGTAAACTATCTGTAAATAGGTGGCACAAATATTGTCAATCTTCAGATGCTAATGCAAATCTCACTTGGAATTCATTACATAGTAATTCTGACAGGAATACACCAATTCATCCGTCTTTGAAAGATGACAAAATTTCGAGTTTGAAAGGGTCTTTATATATCAAATGGACTGGACACTAAATCGCAAATCAGTAAAACACTCACAGAGCCTCTCATTTACAAAATTGGCAAGGAGGTTAGAATAACGACATTGCAGTTAGGTTAAGCTTCACAGTCAACCGAGCGACAGTGGAAAACGACAGTTTTACGTGACATGAGTCATGGCACTCTGTCATTTGACAGATACTTCACCGAGCCTCGAGAGTTTAATCTGAAGCAGTGACAAGTCAGAAACAGAAAATGGAGACCGCGCATTATCCTGGTAGGATGACGGTGACTCACCGTAAAACCTTTCGACGAGTTGTCGTCCCGACCGCGTATGCTAACGATGCATCCTTCTCCCTCCCATTTACGGCGAGGTGCACGGCAAACGGCACACTTAATAGTTCACATCAAAGGGAAAGGGGGAGGATGCGCGTGAGGCACAAACTGACCGTGACGTCACAAGCAGAAGCAAGCGACTGATGGCGGCGTCGCCTCGCGTCCTCTCTAGCTGGAAACGGCTGGTCACAGGGGGTAGCGGGGAAGGGAGGGGCTGTGGGCGTCTGCAGGGACTGCAGGGTAGGGAATGCCAAGCCACAACACACCCAGCCACACACCACAACAGAACAGACCCAGAGAAACCAGATACGCGTCAAGCACGGCGATACCGTGACCCGATGTTGGATGAATATGGGGCAAGGGGCACACCATTCCTGAAAATTTTGTGCGGAGACTGAAATGCCACAAATGACTGATGTGATGACTGAACTGACTGTGCCTCGGGAGAGATCACGGGAGATACTACGGAAGCGTATAGAATGAGCAGTTTGCCCCGTGCGAAGAACAGAATGAAGATTATGGCGGAACGTAACAGCGTAACGCGCACCCAAAACAAAGCAGACGACGCCAACATCAAAGTAGCGGGAAGATTTTGGTTTTCACTTCACGGTATCAGTAACCGACCTTTTAGTATCAGACAGCTCGGGCGTCCTTTCCTCCACCTCCACTCCTTCAAGCCCAAATTAAATGCAAGAGGCTGTCTGGTGCGAATAGTCACTTCCTCAAATGCATTGTTTTGGGTCGCGCTACGCCACGCCATCATCTTCCTTCTTCGTACGTGGCAAAGTGCTCTTCAGACTTCAACCGCGCGGCCTGGGAACATACATCCTGAGGCCGCGCGAGATAGTTCCGGCGCTGACTGACCCTACCAAATGGTCGTGACATACCGTCAGCGAGAGCAAAGCCGCCAAATTTTTGACTTTGGCTCGTGGCTGACGCCGTGGCAGAGATACTCTCTGCTACGGTAACCCTCATGATACCCGCGTTTTGTTTCCGCTGATGTTCTCTTGACTTCTTCTCCATTTCCGGTTTGGACCTTCTCCGAAATACTCTATACTACGTGACCGGTTAGGGGGGGGGGGGGTCGGCCAAATTCTACGCTCGGTCACGGGGGGAGCTTTCAGCACCGTGTCACGTGACATCAAACATTTCATTTTTGACGTAAAAACAACAGCGCTGTGCGCTGCGCGGCTGCTCGTCGCTCGTCCGTCGCCACTGCCGCTTGTTTGCTTCTTGTCACGGGCCTTCTCGAGGCCATAACAACAAACATACGCACAAAAACACTCAATGCAAATGGTAAATGCTAGTAAAAACACGGAATCCTTGA
Organism: Odontothrips loti; assembly: GCA_038380765.1. Lineage (NCBI taxonomy): Eukaryota > Metazoa > Arthropoda > Insecta > Thysanoptera > Thripidae > Odontothrips > Odontothrips loti. The sequence continues at coordinate 9,843,449 of CM076250.1, forward strand.
AATCAAGTTATTTCAGATCGAATTACAGTAAAAATCAAAAATACCACGGGATTGTTTTTTTTTTTTGGGGGGGGGCAAAAAGGTTCCTAAAATCGGTTACGTAGGATTGGCACGATCCGTAGGTACGGTGGATGGGATGGATAAATCAATGCTGTCCGTGTCATCCGTTCTTCTATTTTATTTCTATAGTTCTTTGTATCACAGTCAGTTAACATTACTAGAATAAAAAAAAACACAGGCACATTACAATAGAGACACATTATAGTAAAAAACTAAAACAAACTTTCTTGATTAAGGCCTACCATACATGAGGTACAAGTAGAACAGTTTGGAGATAAATACACGTTTGCTTAAACAAGAAGACAGCGCACAACGTATTTATAATGTACACAATAACTAAGTCTTTGGAACCTAAATCGAGTAGTGGTCATACGTACAAAATCAAAAAGCGCAAATCCCGTTGACCGAACGGCGTATTGCGTATCACAGATCTGGAGGTCATGCGTAGCTCGGGGCGCAGTGGCAAACTTGCACCCCGGAGGTCAGAGTTAAATTACTATTATTTTTGCGATACTTCGAGTGTAAAGGTCAGGGCAGAGCCAAGATGAGGCAGAGGCCGGCCGAGGCCAGGGTGGCCCAGAGAGGTGCGGCGGCGCGGGGCGCGCTGCTGGTGAGCAGGGCGTAGTCTGCCGTCACCGCGGCGGGGCGGGGCGCGTCCTGTGACCGCTGCGGCCGCTGCGGCCGCTGCGGGGGCGCCGTGTCCAGCAGGACGTTGTAGCGGAGGTCGGGCCGCGCCGGGTCCGCGATCACCCAGCTGGACACGGTCTCGGGCGCGCGGCGGCGACCGGAGGACGCCGACGACACGCGCATGATGAACTCGCTGATGGCCTTGGGACGAGTCGGGCCGGCGGGGGTGGGCTTGGGGGTGCTGGATGATGCGGCGGGCGGAGAGGAAGGAGCTGTCGTCGTGCCGGCGGCCTCGGCCTCAACAGTTGTGCCATCGTACGCATCATCAGCCAGCATTAACAGCTCCGTGGTCGTGTCCGACAGGATCTCTTCGGCGGAGGTAGTGGCAAGATGGTCCACCTCGAAGGCGGTGGCCGTGTCGACGGCCTCAGTGGTGACGGGTGTCAGCGCCTCTGTGGTGGTCAGCTCAGTGGTGGTCGACGTGCTGGTTGCCTCGGTCCTGGGCGTCGACGGGTTGCTGGGCTTGCTGGCGGGCTGGGCCTCGAGCACCCTGGCGATGTGGTTGCCGCTAGCCAGTTTGTCGGCAACGTCCACGTCCATGTCACTGTCCACATCGCTGACGCCGTCGATGTCCCCGCCCAGCCAGGAATTGCTGCCCCAGTCGCCGCACTGCGGGAAGCCCCTGGGCACTGGCGGCATGTCCTCGTGCTCGCCCACCTTCACCACCAGCGCCATGCCGAGCTCGACGTGGAACTCGATGTGGCAGTGGAACAGCCAGTATCCTGCAAGCACAGCGATGAAGCGGTGAGTACGCGGAAGGAGCGCCTGTCAAGTCCACGGTAGGCAAACCAACGTGCACCGGAGCACACGAGCGACCGGCGGCCCACCTGCCAGGCGCCGGGCCGGGCCGGCGGCTAGTAGAGCTCGGCCTCCTCTCCTCTCCTCTCCTCTCCTCTCCTCTCCTCTCCTCTCCTCTCCTCTCCTCTCCTCTCCTCTCCTCTCCTCTCCTCTCCTCTCCTCTCCTCTCCTCTCCTCTCCTCTCCTCTCCTCTCCTCTCCTCTCCTCTCCTCTCCTCTCCTCACCTGGATTGTCGGCGTGCACGCGGAGCACCGTGTAGCCTCCGTCGGGCACGGTGACGGTGTCCTTGGTGGGCGGGTCGTGCAGGTTCCTGGGCAGGCGGCCTTCGGCGTCCATGCGCTGCACCTCGTCCACCGTGGTGCTGTTGCCCAGCCTCTCCAGGGCGACGACGCGGAACGCGTGGCCGTGCAGGTGGAACGGGTGGTTGGCGTCGTACCGGACTCCTGTGGCGCACAACGCAGAGCGTCATGTAAGTTACATCACGATCGATACAGCGGTGGCCCCCCGCGGCGCGCGTCCCTCAGGGCAAGGCCAAGGCCCAGGGCGGCGACAAGGACACGACAGGTGAGGCGAGGGGACAGGTGGAGGGGACATAACTCGGCCAGGCCCACCTCCGGCTGCGGGCGGCCGTTACTGCCTCCCTAGACACGGAGACTTCCGTGCCGGATTGCGTGTTCTCGTTCACGTTCACGTTTACTCACCCTGGTCGACGAGAACGATCTCCAGCACGCCGCCGAGGGGCACGCGCACGACGTGGGTGCACTCGCAGTACTCCTGCGTGCAGTCGCGGCCCTCCTGCCGCAGCGAGGTCTCGTTACAGAGCGCGTGCGTCTTGTCCAGGCGGTCCCGGCCGGACAGCAGCGGGAAGCCGGGCAGGCTGAGTGAGATGTGGTTGAGCTGTGGCGTGAAGACGCGGTGGGGCGTGGTGGACACTGCAAGTGCGAAGGGAGGGCGGTGAGATGTGAGACGGGGCTGGGCGGGGCGGTGGTCTGCAGTCACAACACCTACCCTGGTTGATGCCGTACACGCCGGCGCGGTGGATGTGGGGGTTGTCGACGGCGTAGAAGTCGTACGACACGAACAGCTGCACGTCGGCCTCGGCTCTGAGTGCGGGGTCCAGGTCCTCGGCCGGAGCCAGCGTCTGGAGCTCAGCGGCCGTGATGGTGTTCTTGCCGGAGGAGCCCCGGTTCAGGGGGTTCACTTGCAGGCCCTTGGTGCCGGCGAACACGTCGTAGCTGGGAGGGGGGCCGGCGGGATCCTGGGCGGGGTCCGCGCCCTCGTACCGGAGGACGGCGGCCTCGTGGGCGCGCTTCGGGCCGCAGTCGAGGAGGCCGTGCACGCGCATCCAGTAGTTGGCCACGGGCTGCGAGGCCTCCACGATCACGTCCCAGCGCTCGCCCGCGTAGCTCACCAGCGAGTCCACTGCCACAGGGAGAGACAGACGAGATAAGCATGGGCACGGAGTACATGTACACGGAGGGCACGAAGCAGCGGCGCGCCGACAGCTGTTCGGTCCTGATCAACCCGCCTCTCACCTCGCACGGGTTTGATGTCAGCACCGTCGCTGGCCACAACAAGCAGGGTGTGGTTGTCGACGGACAGCTCCAGGGGGCAGTTGAGGAAGCCGGCGTTGACGAGGCGGAAGCGGTACCGCAGTCCCTGCGTCCGGCACAGAAACACACTGCTATAGACACTGCCGTGTGGCGCACCACCTAGGCGTGGCCCCGGGCCTCGGGCGCGGGACATCTGAACGGTCTGCTGACGTCGTTCGTAGCTCACCTGCTTGACGGTGAACACTTCCCGGGGCGTGAAGCTAGTCGTACCGCCGGTGCCGTTGAACCGTCGCGACACACCCTTGCCGTTGATGAGCACCGAGTCGGCCTTGTTGTCGTCGCCGGCGTGGTGGTGCGCCAGAAACTTGGAGGCGGCGGGCGTGTGCGTCCAGTCCCACATGAGCACGCCGTGCTCGGGCAGGTCCCGGTCGTACAGGGCGGCGTGTGGGTCCAGCGCCCGGGGCACGCGCACCGTCAGGAAGCCCACCGCGCCGTCCGCGCGCTGGCATCCCGTGTGCGAGTGCCAGAAGTGCGTGCCCGGGGTGTCGGCGCGGAACGAGTACCGGAAGGCGGAGTGCGGCTGCACGGGGCACTGCGTCACCCCGGGCACGCCGTCCATGTAGGGGGTGCCGCGCTGCTGCATGCCGTGCCAGTGCACCGACGTGCTCTGCTCCGGCATGTGGTTGTGCACCGTCACCTCGATCCTGTCCCCGAGGCACACCTGCACACAGTAACACAAATTTATGTTAAAAAACTGAGCCCAGCTTACAACTTCGACCTCTTGGCGAACACCCTAGTGGATTTGAGTTAAATATTCGTGAAATTTTTCATAATTTTTTGCAGACGTGGTGTTTTTGTTTTTACTTTTTTTTAAAAATAAAACCTTTTGAATTTTAACTTTTGGTTGTGTTCCGAGTGACGTGGTCTCCTCTCCTACCTGTAGGCTGGGGCCGGGGAGCTGGCGGTTGACGACGACGAGCGCGCGTGACACGCCGTCGGCGGCGATGCAGTCGGGGCGCGCGCAGTCCGTGGCGTTGCCGGGGCAGCCGTAGCAGGCCTTGCTCATCGAGTGGTAGTTCTCGACGTGGAAGTCGTAGCGGCACGTCATGGCGCGGCGGGGCGCGCAGGGCCGCGAGCACGGGTGGGAGCGCGCCGCCAGCAGCGGGGACTGCGCCCCCTGCAGCGGCTGCAGCAGCGCCAGGAGCGCCAGCGCCAGGGGGAGGGCTAAGACGCACCGGTGTGGCGCCGACATCGCGGTGGTGGCCGGCGACAACGGGCTCCTCCTGTGATCCGGGGCCAGGGAACAACCCATCAGCGGCGAGCGGGTCACGCCTTATTGATGAAGCAGAAGCAGAAGCCCGGAGCTTCGGAAGTCGCACGCACACTGGTCGAATCACTTATTCACTTCCCACGGACTGGGCGGCGTTGCTTTTATTCACTCTAACACAGTTTTCCATCGGCACCCACAAAAACGCACGCGCAGAAAAATAAACGAAATCACTGCCACGCTAGGACACGACGTGAAATCGCACGAAATGCGGCAGGCGGCGGTCGGCAGGTGACACGTCTCGGAACGACTCGGGCCCGGCCTTGTCCTTCCCTGCTCTGATCTGCGGTTCTTCTCGCCGGCCGGCTTCGGTGCGAATGGAGTGGAAGACAGGAGCTCATCGTGCACATATACGAGAGTGGAGGTAAGAGAGCAGGTGGGGATGGGCCGGGGCCTCGGGCCGTGGCGCGGGGCCTAGCGGAGCGGTCCGGCCGGAGGATGGCGATGACGTTGGTCCGACGCGGTGGGTACACCCCGCCGCCACGCCCTAAACCGAGCCAGCGGCCGGCGGCCGGGACCGGGACCGCCCGGGACCGCCGGGACGGGGGCTTAACGATGACGTTTGCCGGAGTATGACGGCCGTGTTTCGGCGCCTCCGGACTTCACCGAAGCACTGCGACCCGCCACATCACTTGTCCCGAATGCAGAGAAGCTCCTCCTCTGCTCTGGCTCCTGGCCGACTGTGGTGCACATTTAATAAAGCAGAAGCAGGCCGGGACTACCGGGGGCCGTGCACGGCCAGCGGTGCGGGAATCCCTGACAGCTGAGAGGTGACACCGACTCCGGTCAGCGGGGGGTCCGGGGGGGGGGGGGGGCACAATGCTGCCCATTGGCCGGCTCTCCATCCCGGCCTGGCCCCGCAACCCGCCAGTCAGTCAAGGGAGCGATTGTCTGCAGCCTCTTATGACGCCCGGCGCCTTGGCCGTGCGAAAATAATATTAGCCTGGCTGACTCACGTACCCGACGTGTCCGGTATACGGTGAGGTCTGAAAATAGATTCGGCTGCTGGAAATCCGGGGGAGATTTTTCAATAGGCCGCAGCGTCCGCGATTTGGCCAGGTCAGGCCAGGGCAGCAACAAAGGCGCCCGCGTCATGCGGAGCTCCGGACTCGCCGGGACGGTTCTGGCGACAGGGCGGACGCTGGGACGCTGGGCCTCCCGGTGATAAGTTTGGCAGGAGCCCTTCTGACAGGTGCGTCATCGGGCGAGCCACAATCGCATCGGAGCAGTCCGAGCAGATGGACCTCCCCTTTCGCTGGAAGACAAATGAAATCGATTTGACGAAAAATATCGACTTGCCATTAAGTTTGGTCGATTTTTCGTCCTAAATTTCCTGCCCTCACTCTCACCCCGATGTCTCCCTGTGGGCAGTCACACGGCCGGCGCCACCCGGCGCCAGCCACCCGGCGCCACCCCATCGCCCACCTGAAGCGGCGCGGAAACAGGTTCGGCGTTACTGCATATGCCCCCATAGCGATGTATCATCACTGGGCGGTACAGGCGTGGGTACAGAGCGGGACGGAGGAGCGTAGCGGAGGGGAGTCCCCGTCGCCCGTCGGCCCGCGCCCGCGTACCCCCGCCGGGACCGCCGGGCGGTTGGCGTTGGCACGCACTGGACGGCGAGTGCCCCGTTGCCCGGTGCCCCGCCCTCCCCGCCCCTGACCGTCACTAAGCTGCTGCTGTCACGCGTCCGGGGCCGGGACCGGAGGGGGGGGGGGGGGTATAAGCGATGCACTGACGCACTTCTGGTCGGGCTACCCTACCCACTTGGCCCAGGTGGTCAGTAACAAGACGCAAATTGCTACGAGTGTGGAGCGTGAAACATAATAACACACACACACACACACACACACACACACACACACACACACACAAACCGCAAGCAAGGGAGAGGGGGAGGGGGCAGAGAAATTAAGAAAAACCCGCCGGACGGCCAAAAACGACAGGTGACCCTACGGTATGAAGAAGAGCCGGCCGTAGTAAAATTTTAAAGAGTCGTGAGTGAAAATGTGGTCCACCGCGCGCCCGACAAGGAAGCATAACAACCATTGCTCCTTTTGAATTGAGGAAAATGAGAGAGAAAGAGGTGGGGGGGGGGGGGTCTCCGATCGCCCTCGCCTCCTTGATAAGTGTAATAATCGACGGAAGAAAAGGAGCGCAGAGACGGTATTATTTGGCCATCAGCGGGCTCGGCTCGGCCGGGACTTCCGCGGGCTATTCTGGTGACTGTGAGGATGTTTCTCGGTCGTGGACCGAACTGCTCCGCGTAGCTCCGTGGGGTGAAGACAAGACGAGCTCAGGTGACATCACCAGAAACCCCCTCCGTCCGGACCGGGGCCACCGGCCCTGACTCAGGTCAGGGTCAGATAATTGGGCCTGCGGCGACCGTCTCTTCTTTATTGCCACATTTACGAAGGCACATTGTTTTAAAATAAGTTTTTCTAAAACACTTCGAAATAATGACTGCGTGACTTTTAACTCGACGACGGCGGCATGATCTCGTGAGAACTCTTTCGGATAATTAATGCTCCCCTGTCGTCCGCTTACTTGCCATTAACTCCCCTCTGATTGTGATGGTGATAGAAAACGCGCGGCTATCGAGTGCGCGCGGAAAGCTTTAATTTTCCGTTTGCAAAGTCACCATTCAACACCACCGCGGGCCTGTTCGATTCACACGGCGAAGAATGCCGCAGTGAAAATCACCTTGACTGAAAACGGCGGCTTTGATTGCCATTTAATTTCCATCCGCACGGATGACACGCCCCGCTATCGCTGCGGCTCACCCATGTGTTGCCATCGGCCGAGTGGCCTTGGCTGACATGAGTGCCTTGCAGTTTCGGTTCTCATTGCAACGATCCAGGAATGATTAATTATCACAGCCTTGTATTTTCGGTCGACTATGTCTCGTCTCATTTTAGTGCTGCGAAAATATCCGCGGCTCTCGAGGACGGTGCATATGGCAACAGAAGGATGTTAAGATCCGGTTCGGAACCGTGAGGTCGTAAATACGCGCGTTGGCTGCACTGTACTCCAAATGTCGACCCCGGCGTCTCTGTGACCGACGGCCTGGAGCTGAGGCTGAGGCTGAGGCCAAGCCAAGAGGTTTTCCAACAACACGAGCCGCTGATTTCGCTCTCCGTGCGTTCGTTGACCATGACGCCAAAATTAACTCCACCTCCGCCTCCGCCTCCGTCCAATGGCAATTTAGGAAGCCCTCCGCTCCGTTCGCGGTCCTTCTGCCTCCGCCTGCTGCCCGGTCCGCTCCGACCCGCGCGCCGGGGGAACTCTGCTGCCGGAGGACGACGGCCCGAAAGAAGCTCACGTCAAAGATTTCGCGTGAATAATGCCATGACTCGCTGACGAGCTCGTGCAGAAATCAGAAGCCAATTCCTTCCAACTTCTTTGGAGCACTTCCGCTCCTGCTGGGGAGATCACCCCGTCAAGAATGCATGCGCAAAAACTGGTTATGGAAAGTGGTGTTGCGCAGATGGTCGCATTTCGCGCTGAAAAATCGGGCCGCCGGTAAATATGTCAATATTTTAAAAGTTTGTCGTGATGACTGCTCGCCCCGACCGCCCCTGCAGAGCCGTCCACGTGCCCAGGCCTGACCTCTGGCCGGGACGAGCACTATCTCCGCGCCGCTGCAAGAGGTCCTGTCGCCTCGCACGGCTTGCTTCGCTTCCACAAAGTTCGACGACAAAATCGACCGGGTTCGGGTCACGTTCTCCGCACCTTTGGCCCCTCCTCTCCTCTCGCCCAACGGTTCTCGCTTCTCACGGTACTTTGGCCGGCACGGCGCTGCACGTTCTGGTCGCGTGGGCGGCGGCCCGGGCCACGGCCTCGGCCAGGGCCAGCTGCAATATCCCCGGGAACCGCCAAGTGAGGGCGCGTGCCCGGCGCGTGCCGCACCCGGGACATTGTTCTCCGCCCGCGGCCCCGCGGCTCCTAAACACTTCCCGGTGCGGCCCGCTGGCCGCCGGGGCCGGGGCCGGGGCCCTCTGGAGGTCCCTCCCATGGCGCCCGCCCCGCCCCGCCGCCACTCTCCGTGCAATAGTCCTCCTCGGAATGGGCAAAATAGGCCCGCGACCTGCTCGCCGCCTTGTAGGGGGAGGCGGAGGACGGACTACGAGGAGAGGAGGCCGCACCGAGAAGGCGCGGACGTCGGCCCACGGTCCGATCGCGTTCGCTTACAATAAGCGCTACGGCGAGCGCCTGCGAATGCTAGGGTAGGCCACCCCGCACGACACGCGTGCACGCCAAAGGCGAGGCTTGCCTAGCCGGCAGGCGCCTCTCCCACCAATCATACGTGCTGACCGCGAAACGGTCCATGAAAACGTGTGTACGTGACCCTGACGTCGGCGGGACGAGCGAGAGGAATCCCTACGACGGCGTGCGTGGCCAGTCCGCAGCTCGGCAACACGCGGGCTCTGATAGCAAATGGGGCTGCTCTGTCGCTGCTGAGGTTTCCGCGGGGGAAATGAAATAGAAATTGTAACCGGGGAGGCGGGGGGGCGTCCTTGCCAGGGAGTGACAGGCCGAGCCGGGTCAGGTCAGGCCAACGGGGTGCGCCCTGCGCGGCCCTACCGCCCCCACCACGGCCGGCCGCGGCCCCCGCCAGCAACGCCCCCGGCCGAATAGGACAAACATGTGCCCGGCCCACGCGGAACACCCCGCCGGCTGCCAGCTCACCCCCCAGGACTGCCACCCCACCCCACCCCGAGGGCTTCCACTGAGGGTCATCAGGCCACGGCCTGTGGACTCCGCCGCGCCCCCGTGACCCCTCCCTGTCGGCCGTCGTCGCCGCGGTGACGAAACACCAGACGCACTGGACATGGACACCACGGAGCTCCCCGAGTCCAGCAGGTTCCCGTTAGAGCTGGAGGCGTCACCCTCACGTCCCGCTCCCGCCGCCGCGACTGGCAGACAGAGAGGAAAGCCAAGTCGCTCGCGAGAGAGCAGTGCAATATGAGAGCCCTGCTCTACGTCCGAGCGGCCATCGGGTACCCGGTTGGGCCCGTTTGGAACCGGTTGATGCAGAATCTTTATTGCATCATCCTGCACTGGCCTTTTTCGAGCTGACCGCTCGGCCTCGACACAACACGGCGGTGCGGTGCGGCATACCAGCGACACTGGCCCCGAACAGACCGGGAGATTTAAGGAGGAAACCGAGACCGCGATCGAGATACCGACCCGCGCCGGGCCCGGCCGGGCCAGGCCGGGCGGCGTGGCTCCTTCTCAATTCCACCCGCGGCGCCTCCGGTCCCTCCGGTCCCTCCAGTGTGGCCTCCGGAGGAATGCCTGGAGGAATGCTGGCGCTGCGGCCGACAGCCGCCCGGCCCGGCCCGGCCGCGCCCCGCTTGTTCCGCGGACCCGATTAACGATGTGTCGCCGTGCGTCCGCGACAAATGTGTCCTGTCCCGTCCTCTGTGCGGCGGGCGGCGGCGCGGGCGGGGACATCCCTTGCGTAACACACGGCCGTCATGATGGAGACGGGTGCTTCACGTGGACGCCACGCGACGCGCGTCGCGCTGCAGCCAAGGATTAGTGTGCGGCCGGGCCGGGGTTGGGTCCTACTACACCCGGACTACACCCGCAGGGCAGCCGACTTAAACGACGCATTGACGGCCGCCTAAACACGCAATATTATCTCCGCGTAGTTCAACAAAAATTATATCAATCCGCAGCTGCGGGATGAGCTGTCCTCTCATGGAGATCACCGATGGCGAGCCAGAATGAGCTCCACCTTCCACGCTCTTTATTTTTCAGAGCCCCGTTTCGGTTTCGTTTCGTTCCCCGCCGTCGCGTCGACGCGGACGCGGACGCAGACACAGCGGCGACCATTATCGGCTAAATTAGCACGGCACGGCCCGACCGGCACCGGCCGCTCCGCTGTGTGTGCATCTGCTGTCCTCGTGGCCCTCCCCTCCCCTCCCCTCCCCACTTCCGAACACTTCTCTTCTCCCATTCGACGCCTTGACTTTTCGTTCGTCGCGCGCGTCTCATAAAAAGCCGCGGCTCGCCAGCCGTGCATTACAGCCTAGCGCGTCCGCGCCTCACTTGCAGAGTGCACAATGAAGGAGACGAGGCGGTACTACAGAGTGGCGGTGCGGTGTCCCGGCGGCCCGGCGGCCCGGCCCGGCGGCCCGGCGGCAGTGGGGATGAGGAAGGTCAGGGACTCCGCTGCCAGGAGAGGCTTCAATTACACCGCAGGTGCGAGAGGAGCGGGGAGGAGCGAGGGTGAGGGGTGTTGACGGTCCTTGTTCACACACATGTACGCCGCCAAGCAGAGGGGCCTCGTGACGACTCAATGATCGAGGTAAACGGTTGAGGACCGGGGGCGATCCGTGGTGTGGCTGCCCCCGTGCCGCCCCCTGCCGGGCGCATGCCGCGGACATTGCAGGGCTGGCCTCGGCCCCTTCCCTCCCCGTCCCCGGGCTACGTGACTGGAGTCACTGTCGCCGGCTCGGTCCCCCGCCGCCCCCCGCCGCCGCCCCATCCCCCGGCCGCCCCCCGGCACTGCGGCTACGGCTGTGGGCCAAGCAGGAGGAAGACACGGCCGTATCGCTTACGATGAACCTGCGGGGGGACCATCATCTCGCATATCCAACGACGACGACAACGACGGCTAAAGTGGATTTCTTGATGGAAATGCATCGTTTTCTTCACCCTTTTTTCCCCTCTATCTCGCCGTCGTCTGTGTCTCTGAGTGGTGTGACAAGGCAGAGAGAGAGAGAGAGAGAGAGAGAGAGAGAGAGAGAGAGAGAGAGAGAGAGAGAGAGAGAGAGAGAGAGAGAGAGAGGGGGGGGGACGAGAGGCTGTAGTTTCTGCCTGGAGACATCTCGCGCCTGCAGCGGAGGCACGGGCTGGTCTCATGGGCACAGCACTGCACCGTCGCTGCTGTTGCCAATGCACTTGTCTGCGTCACCGCTCTCTGCACAGAGTAGAGTGTGACGTCAGCGCCGAGCTCAGCGTCCCTTGCCTCCCCCAGCCACGCCCCGCCCCGCCACGCCCCCCTCCCTCAGCGCAGGCCTGGACAAAGCCGATCCAGCCGAGCCGCGGGCACCGGGCACCGCCATCTCCAGGAGGTTCTCCAGCAGGAAGCCTCTGGCTGGAGCGTCGGCTGTGCGCGTCCCGCCTGACCCTTCCTGACGGGGAGCGTGGCTCCATTGACGTCAATCGGCATCCGTCCGGATCAGCCCACCGGAGCCCCCAGCCCTGCTGGCTTTCCGCTCGCAGCCTGGAGCGCTGGTAGTCCGCCACGCGTGTCATACACTGAACAGAACTCCACTCGAACCCCCCCGAACCCCGGGACTCCACTTCTGTTATCCGCGGTGTCGTAGGACGGCGACAGGCCCAGGGCCCAGCACAGGCCCCGCAGCCCCGCCCCGACGGGCCCGCCGCGCTGTACACACGCCGCCAATGGGTGGGACGGCTCTATTCCTGGATGCGAATGCAGGACTTGACGAGGCATTTACACGGGCGCACGCCGGGACCCCCCGCAGCGCCCGGAGCGTGACGGACGCCCGAGCGGACGCCGGCCGGCACGTCTATCAACGCCCCGTCCCGGCCCGGAGTCCCGTCCAAGCTGCCCGCGGCCGGAGCCCGGAGGCAGGAATCCTGGAACCCGGAGCCAGAGCCTGGAGCTCGGAGGCATGAGCCCGGAGCCTGGAGCCCGCGGAGCTGAGGAGGCGAGGCGCAGACGGAGGCCATGGCCCGGGCCCTCGGGCATATAAATCTCGGGCCGGCGCGTGGTGCCGACGTGTTGTTGTCAGGGCTGCTGCTCACTCGGCTCAGCGTGGCTCAGGCTGCTCAGCCTGCGCAGACTGCTCAGACTGCTCAGCCTGTTCAGGCTGCTCAGCCTGCTCAGCCTGCTCAGCCTGCTCAGCCTGCTCAGCCTACTCAGCCTACTCAGCCTGCTCAGCCTGCTCAGCCTGCTCAGCCGGCTCAGCCTACTCAGCCTGCTCAGGCGCAGGCCGTCCCCGTGTCCACGTTCCCGCGCTACACGACAAGGGCTTCGGCTTCGGCGCTGCTCAGGCTCAGCCCAGTCCATCCCAGCGCCGTCCGCCTGAAGGTTCCGCTGCCGCTGCTGCGCCGCCGCCGCGGCTTTGGCCGGCTTTGGCCTTGCAGGCGGAGAGGAGACGCGACAGTAATAGCGTGTCTCTCTGCCGTGGCAACAGAAACGGCAGCGGGTGCATACACGGCACGCAGTGGGAACGTGTGTGTGTGTGAAGGCGCCGGCCACACGCCTCTCGGAGGCAGACAACACCTGACCGCCGAGCTGCACTCGTTTACACATCAAGCCATCTCCAGAGGTTCCCAAATGAGGATGTCACTCTGTCCCACACGGCACCGGGCCAACACTGTCACACGACACGCCCCGCGGCCCCGCGGCCCCGCGGCGGGCCGGGGGCGTGTGAACCCGGGTCATTCAAGGCTGGGGTCAGGCGGACGACATCCGCACTCAAAACGGTCGGTCACGTCCTCGAGGCCCTCACCGGCTCATCGGGTTCTTCAGTTTACGGTGTGATTAGGAATAATGCCTCATCCGTATTTCGTTGTGGTTTTCGCGTATAATGTTGAGCATATGGTCAGGGACACCACTTAAAAATAATGTTTTTAAAAAAGAGGCCTGGCAAAGAGTTATGCTCGTTCCAGGAATGCTCATGCTTGTCCGATCATGATATGATTGGCGACGAATTCGCGGTTTAAGCATTTAAAAAAAACTGTACAAGCATTACGTTTGAGTGGAGACCATTTTTTTAAAAAAAGTTGTTGTCAAGCAGTCTACGAAGGACAGAGAGCCTGGCTGGGCTGAGCGACGCGACGACCGCCCGATCGGCCCAGTCATCGACACCGCCGCCATGGGACAGTGTGACACCCGGCAGTCGGGCGGGACGAAACGGTGGCGGCAGCGTCGGTGGTCACTCCACCAGGATGTTGGCGACGGCCGAAGCGGGACGGGACGGCGAGGCGCGGTGCTGCGCGGTGCTGCGCGGTGCATCTCTCTCACTCATCCTACTTTATTCTAGCCTATCCTCTTCCTGGCGTGGTGACCGACCCTCAGCCCATCTCCTGGCCCGGAGCCAAGCAGGCGCCAGCCGCTACCCAGGCCGCGAAGCACAAGGCTCCGGGCTCCGCCCACTGGAGGGCTTCGCGCTGCGGCCGTCCGCTCCTCCAGCACGCGCCAAAAAACGTGGCGGCTCAGGACTTGCTCCGGCAGGCCAGCGGCCGGCGAGAGCGTCGCCCGGAACTCCACTGCCTCATGCAGAGAAGAGACCGGGGTGAAAAAGCACTGATCCGTCTCCTATGAGCCCGGCATAAGCGGCAAGAAACGATAATCTGTCTGGCACCTTGCTGGTTGCCGGAGATACGAGAATCTCCCCTGTCGCACGGCAAACCGATCGGGCGTGAACGATCTCAGTGCCCGAGAGGCCCGGCCCGGCCCGGTTCGCACTCCCGGGCGCCTGCGAACTGCCGGGTAGGCAGTCCCGCCAAGCAGGAGTGCGCTTCAGTCGCAGTTTTGCCTACGCTGCAGGCGCTCGCCGCGTCGCCTCGTAGAAGGACCTTACCTAGTGGTGGCCGGAGCCAGTTCTGTCAGCGGTGAGCCGAGCCGGCGCTGCAGACTGTGTGCGCCGCGGGGCTGGGACTGCTGCTGGTGCCTGACGCACTCCGACGCGCACATCGCATACCGCAGCAGAGACAGAGTGACCTGGCCACGACGCAGAACGGAGCTGGCGGGGTACAAAACCTTATGGTGGGGTTCCGGCCGGCCGAGCCGGGCCCCTCTCCAGGCTGCACGCGGGACTCCCCGGGTCCGCTTCAGCCGCTCCAGCCACTCCAGGTGCTCCAGCGCGGCTGCGCGGAGAGCTGACGATCGCCAGAGCCCAGACGACCGCAGCAGCAAACGAGCAATCGGTCTCTTCACACTCGGAAAAATAAAATTCCCACAGACATTTTCAAGGATTTTTCGACTAAATTGGTGAAGTTGAAAGATTTGAGGCATCAATTTCCATTGTAACGTTTTTGAACATTGGCCAATAGATTGCGTCGGGAACCGCTTGTGAGGTGGGAATCGCAAGGGATTGTGTTTTGTTGTTATGTGTCATAGGTCGTTGTCGTGTGTGCGTGATCTGAGCTGAGCAGCTGTCGCATCATAGCGATTTTTCAAGCGTAAGGGCTCGGAATCTGGAGTGACGACAACACTTACTCGGCCGGCCTGCCTCGGGTTTCGGCTTGCTGGGTAGAGTACAGCGGCTTCGGCCGTGTACGATCTGGGCATCGTACCTCCCTCTCAATCCGCGCGGGAGTGGCCGCAGTGCCACAGACCAACTGGCTGGTCGAAGGGGGTTGAATCCGGAAATCTGATCAGCGGAAGGGTTGGCCGTTGTGGAAGCCCGCCTACCAAGGGGGCTGCGTCGTGCCTGTATCTTAGTGGCGGTCAACTCCTGGTACACCGGTTCCCATCCGAACACCGGACGGAAGTCTGGGACGAGGTAGGACCCACCCATTTTTGCCGTTTTGTTGTTGTTGTATTTTTTATTTGCAGGGAGCGTTCTCTTGCGAATTCAATATACAAGTGAATTTTCAAAAAAAAAAAAAAAAAAAGTGAAACTAGACAAAAAAGAAAAACGGCGAAAAAACAAATTCGACCAATAGTGCATGAGTGTAACGAGCTCATCACACAAAAAAAAAAATCAAAACTTTTCATCGTTCGATTTCACCTACCCGCTCCGCTCCACATTTCGTTCGGACTTAGCCGCTGGCACTCTGCTTGACCGCGACGAACAGGAGGTATCTATTGTTGACTGGAGGCGGCGCCTCATCCCAAGACAAAACGACCGCCCGTACGTTCCCTAAAACGGCTGGAAATGAGATTTTATTTTTAATTTTTCAAAATGCCCTAGGTCATTTTCAGAACTAAATCAACAACCGATCAAAATGTCGCTTTAACGGTTAGGAAGGGGGTCTTAACGGACAGGGCGAGCGCAATACTCGTTCTTTTTTTGCTTCTACGTCGTAGCAGTAGTAGTAGTAAGCAAAGAACGAGTAGAAAGGGCCACGTGCTATTTGTGAAATGATCCGTTACAGAACTTCGCCTTCAAACTTGTAAGACCAAGACCCGCATCCGACCCTCCAGGGTGGACGCTGCTGGACCGTGCCGCTCGTTAGCAGTGACGTGTTCCGAAGCGCCGAGCCCGATCTCTGCTGACTGATGCCCGTGCCCTTGGAGCCTTTGGGTGGCCGCTGGAAGGAAAGGAAAACATTAAAACAACAACAACAACACACAAACACTCCAGAGAGATTTTGAGCAACGGCCGTCTTGTCCCAACCCAAACCTGCCTTGCTGCCAACTGCCGTCATCACCGTCGTGTGGTTATTGCTACTGAAATTACGCACACGCACGAGGGAGGAGCCAACCCCCCTCCACCCCTCCCCCCTCTCCACACTCTCGCAGGAGACACAACACACACAGAGCACATAGCAAGTATGTGTGTTCCAGCGAGCGAGCACATTGCATACCTAGCGCCAGGCCAAAGCGGATCCAAGTGACCTTGGCGCCAACACTCGCTGAGGCGGGGCCGGCCTGTTATATGTCTGTCTCTCTCGCTCTGCCGCTCTGGGCCGCGGCTGACGCTGATACTCTTCCCCGTTCTGTCCTGCTGCTCTTGTTTGGCCGCGCCGCTTGCGTACTCATTCATTCATTCATTCATTCGCTGCCGAGGCCCGGTGGTCCAGCAGGGTCCGGTGTGCGATCACCCGGCGAGCTCGCATTAACTTAGAAACGGGGCTCAGAAGTTCTGTAGAAATGATTAACTTCGAAACGCTTTCTGCAGATCGGGCCGTGCGGGACCGTGCCGCGTCGAGGGGTAAACTACTCGCGATTTTAGTGTACACTGATTATATTCATTAGTTCAAAATTGAGGAATATCGTGAATATTTGTGAATAATAACAAGACAGACATGGAGAACGCTTTAGCGTTCTAGGACACTCGTTCTTTTAGTATTGAGGAGATGCAAGTTTGTTGTGTCAGAATAATGTGTGAGGCACAAGTAATTTTTGTTTGTTAATGTTAGTATGAACGTTGGTTCAGCGAACAATAAAATTAATACACTGAAGCAGTCTCTCAGAACTCATTTGCAATAGAAGGATCTATAGGTTGGCGATAGGTGTAGTTTGGGTTGCATATCTGCTCGGCGTTTCGTTTTCTGGTGTCATGAGCACATCGTGAGACTCGATTTTCACGACAAGACGGTGTTCAGGGGTTGGTCCAAACCTACTACCACCGAAAATGCTTTCATGATTCGTCCGAGTTTGAAGAAAAGCCACAAGCAGCACGAGCGAATGTGACAGCAGCCGGGGCCGGATGGGTTGCCGACCTCTTCGGCGCCATGGCACCGCCGAACTGTGTGAGCCTGCACCCTTCGCCAGCGCAGCCGGCGTCGGTCCGAGACCGTCAGAGCCGAGAGTTAGGGCTGTGCGGTTAACCGGTTAACCTGTTATTAACCGGTTATTTTTGATAACCGGTTGCCCGGTCATTTTCTTTTAGAATAACCGGTTAATTAGGGATTTAAAAATACCAGTAAGATTCAACCTTACGGTAAGTTACGGAAAGATAGGTAAGTTACGGGTATTTTTGGTAAAAATGAGAAAGATTTATTTACAGCGGGTATTTGTTAAAAATAGTACGCTTTAGTATGTTTTTCCACATAACATAATCATCCCATCGGTTGTGCTCTCTGCGGGACCACAGTAAGCGCCAAGAGCGCGCTCCTCTCCATCTTAGCACCGTAGCGTAGTGGGCTAGCGGACTGATTGGTGACCGCAAGGTTCGAGGTTCAACTCTTGGCTGGGGTGAAAATTTTTCTGAAGTCTGCCGACCGTGGATGGTGGGTAAAATATACCAAAAGAACGTGTTCAAAGTGTGTTGTCTGAGTGACCGCGGACGTTGGGCCGCGGACATTCCCCGGAGGTTGAATACACTCGTTAACTCAGTGGTTCGACGCCCGAGCAGGGGAATGGTGCTTGCCAAGACTCGGCAGAAGTTAAATGTAGAGGCCTAGGGTTCGGCCTTCTACATTTTTCAAGCGTAAGGCCTCGGAATCTGGAGTATTCGGGCAACACCTACTTGGATACATGGCGTAGAAGAGTAGAGTACAATCGGCTTCGGCCGTGTACGATCTGGGCATCCTACCTCCCTCTCAATCCGCGAGGGAGTGGCCTCACGGCCACAGACCAACTGGCTGGTCGAAGGGGGCTGACTCCTGAAATCTGGTCAGCGGAAGGGGCGATGTTGGCCGTTGCGGAAGCCTGCCTACCAAGGTGGCTGCGTCGTGCCTGTGTCTTAGCGGCGGTCAACTTCCTGGTACACCGGTTCCCATCCGAACACCGAAGTTAAGCAGGAACGGTTCCGGACGGAAGTCTGGGACGAGGTAGGACCCACCCATTTTTTCCGTTTTTTTTACACCAAATGCAGCTAATTTTCAGAGTTTGAAAATCTGAATATTACCGAAAAATAGCACATTTTTCAAGGTCGGGTAATATTACCGTAAGTTACGGTAACTTAGCGAATCTTACCGGTAATATTACGGGCCTTTAAATCCCTGCGGTTAATACACTAACCGGTTAAACCGGTGAAAGGGTCAACCGGTTGTGACAGTTTCAGGAAATAAACCGTTTTTGAACTAACCGAGTGGTTAATTTTTATGTCAATGAACGAAGCTTCTGTCGGCTTTTATTATTTTGTACATATTTTGTACTTCCCGCTCATTTCCTGCACTATGATAATCTTCCGAACAAATTATTTAAAGTGGTTCTACACCCATTACTATGTTGTCATTTCTGCCATTCTGTACATTTTAGTTAAAAATTTTCCACAATAACCGGTTAATTTGAAATAACCGGTTAGTTCGAAGAAATCGGTTAGTCTGAAATAACCGGTGAAAAATAAATAACCGCTAACCGGTAATAACCGAGGTTATTCTAATAACCGATAACAGGTTTTGAAATTCACTAACCGCACAGCCCTACCGAGAGTTACCCGCTGCTGCGTGAAACAGAACGCAGTGCTGATTGTGATGGAAAGTAGGAAAGGAAATGGAGACAGTGGATGGTAACAATGCCTAATCTTTATTCTTGTCAGATTCAGTCTTTGGCATCAAACACTCAGCACGACCGAGGAACAGCCAGGATAATACATACTTAGATTCAAAGTAACTACTTGTCACATGTGTTTATGTAAAATAGGGCGCAATTATCTATTGGGAAAAAAACAATAAATTTTCTTAATGCTAAGAAATAAGTTATGAGGTAGGCAATGTGAACACAATGCTCTTCTGCTTCTGAGTTAACATAAGGCTCTGCAAACAAACAAGAGACCAGTTGAAGACTCAGAATTGTAAGCTGTGTTCTAGTTGTGATGTCTGGCTTTGGCACAATGCCTATCATCAATCATCACAGTATGATAATACAGACGAACAATAAAAATTAATCTTGATTCCCATCTGCGCTCAGCACAATCGTCACACATGATAAATGCATTGGAGGCACCTTAGCACAAAATATAACAGACCCCAATAATAATTTTATTAAACCAAAGAAAGAAAATATCACAGAGAAACCCATTTTCATGTTTGAACCAAAGGATATTTTGGTAAGCTGACACAAACGAACATAGCATCTCCAGATCAGTACGTACTGAAAACAGTACAATCATCTGATGTCTAAAACGAGTACAGGAAAGTACGGGAAGATACAGAAAGGTAGGAATATGCTTCACAAAAGATCTGATCCCAATCAAAAATATTTTGAGAACTAAACTTGAGAACCTAATAAAATAAAATAATGGATTGACAGTAATATAATATACCAAATTAACAAGTTGTACTTAAGATTATGGCAAGATATGCCAAGATAAATTTGTTGCCCAGACAGTCAAGTCTGTGCTCTAATGTATCTGGCAAGTTCTAGTAGTTGCAGCTGCAGAATCTTCATAGCCTTCGGATAGTGACAACAAAGAAACAAAAATTAAGAAAAAGGAAATCAAAGAATACAAAAAATAAAGTATAACACAATGGTAAATAAAAACACAGTTTCAAAGATAGTTTAGACTTAGAAATCACTATACAGGCAATAAAGGAGCTTTACTCATGCTCATGCTACTGCTTATTCTGGAAGTAAATAATTTGGTAAAAAAGCTGATACCAGTTCTACCTCCCGGGATTGAACTAGCCAGGAAGAACAACATGGCTATAATTTGCAAGACAGCACAAAGTACTGTTAGTGGCGTACTTTGAGCAAATAATGCAAAATATAGAGTTGCAAAGAGTGTTCCAAAATATGATATGGTGAACATAAGCCGCTCTCGTGAAAAAAGGTGGCGCAGATGGCTCATAGGGCCCCATAGAAAGGAGAAACTGCAAAAAAAAAGTGAATGAGAACAGTTGCAAACATACAATCGTTTCTATAAATTCAGTGAAAGGCAGCCATTTACCTGCAGATGAAAAACAGGCTACCCATTGTATACAGAAGGGCGAATTTTCTTGCTTTCAGGAGCAAAACAGGGGCATAAAAAGCAGCAAGTGAAAAGCAAAGCAGCCCCATACAAATGCAGAGGCAGAACCCAACAATTCTTTGCATACGGCTCTGGAACAGAAAACATTTCAAAAATATGAACAAACGAATATGGAGGGAGAAAAACAGTGAGAAAACAATGTATATTTTCGCAACACATCCAAATGTAAATGAGACATTATGACATGGGGAAAATTTGAGGAGTTGGAAATACGTAAACAAACCAATAGGTTAAGTAACTCACCATACTGGGACAACAATCTTTTTGAGTTTCCTGAAACCAGCCGTAGCTCGTCTCTTCCGTAGCTGCGGGCTGTTTCTTTGTCCATTTTCCAATGTCTGGAAGTGCGAAAGAAAGTGACAAATTGCTGTGCTTAAGCTGAGATTTGTCATTATTTCTTGACAAATAGTCGTCCAAATCTTTCTTGAGGTCTGCCATGTTGTACTTTGAAGTGCCGCCTAATTTTTCATGAGTTGACGTGATGGCGCATGGGGGAGGGTGGGTTGCGTTCCGCTGCAGCCTCTTCCCCTCCCCTTTCGGCCGTGAAGCGAATGGAATACCGTAGAATAGCCGCGGAAAGACCGCCGCTAAGGCTGAGTAGGGTGGAAGGGAAGGTCGCCTGAGACCTGGGAGTCTGGGAGGACACCTCAGGCATCTCCTGTTCCTGTGCCCCTCTCGCTCCGATAGATGTATGAAAAATTAACCCAACTCGCTGGCCTTCCCTACTGCCTACCCTCCCCCCGTGCTACCCTCACCTCACCTCACGCTTTCCTTTTTATGTCCCGGGGCATTCACAGACTGTAGCTTATCCGATTATGACTCATGGAATACTTCTCTGGGTCAGCATGACGCACCCACGTACACAACACAGCGCCTGCGAGTGCCAGGGTAGGCCAGCCCGCACGGCACGCATGCATACACAAGTCGAGGTTGCCTACCCAGTACCCAGTAGGCGCTATTCGTGCTCAGACTGGCCAATCAAGGTTTGCGCTTGCGTTGCGACCTACTAGAAAGTACGGATCCAAGAAACGAGGAGACCCGACGACGTCCGATGTCCCCCTCGTTTCGCGGAACACCTTTAGATCAGACCTCGTTTCGTTTCATCTCCGCTGGCGGGGAATGAAGACGAAAGACAGTGCAAGACGCGAGCGCAGTGACAGAGGGTGGGGTGGGTGGGCAGGCCGGCAGGGGCGGGCGGCGGGGCTACGGGGAGGGCCCGATGCTCGAGTCGGCGCCCGGGCAGCGGTGCGACCATGAGGTGCGACGGAGCACGAGCGAGCAGCTTGCCTCGCCTGCTGTGGACGCAGCCCCAGCCCCAGGCAGCAGGGCCGCAGCTCGCTGGCGTAGCCGTGCGCTGCCCTGACAAGGGGCACAACGCTGCTGAACTCGACGGCGCGGCGAGGGCGGGGGCGGGGCGGGGAAGCTCCAGAAGGGCGGGGGAATGCTGAGGGGTGGCGGCAGGGGGTGTGGCGGCGTCGGGTCGGGGTGGCTCGCGGCGGCACGGGGCGAGGCGAGGGGCGCGGACGGCGGGAGGGGCGCGGGGCCCGACTCTGCGCGGAGCCACCCTCCAGTTGCGGACCACAGTCCGACGGCCGAGGGTCGCTGCGCTGCTCGCGCCCTCGCGCCCTCACGCTGCCCGCCCTGGCTTAGGATACAGCACACAGCTACAGCGGCTACAGCGGCTACGGCCCGGGGATCCAGCCCTAGTCTGCTGCCCGCCCAGTGGAGTGAAGGGAGAGTGATACGTGATAAGTGATAAGTGTGCGGCCAGTGAGTGACCTCTCGGGACGGGACGAAGAAAGTGCGCCTTTGTCAGCCGCTCGCCGCGCCGTGTCCTGACCAGGGCGAGGACTATCCTGGACTGGACAGGACAGCCAGGACCACGTGAGGACGTCGTCTTCCTCGTGCTCTGCAGTGCGTCGTCGAGCGTGAGTGTGTTGTGGGCACGCAGAGCGCGGCGAGGCCAGGCCAGCGGCGTGCTCTGCCTCCCCCTCCCCCTCCCCCCACCCCGTCGCAGTCGTAAGACTTCTCATCGATCCGCCTGCCAGGCACGGCCCAGGCACGGCCCACACGGCCCGGGCACTGCTACGGCAAAGGCAGGGCAGGGTCGGGTCGGGAGTCGGAGCGAGAGAGACAGAAACATCCGTCCTCCACCCCGCGGCCAGCGCGGCGCCCGCGGCCCGAGTGTGTGAGCGGGCGGGAGCGACAAGGACGCCCAGCGCCGCCATCTTGCTTTCCTGGCGCCACCGAAACGCGATGCGCCCGTAGAGCGCGCTCTGCGTGCACACCACCGCACCGCCATGGGGACGGTCTTGAGCTTCAGCCCGCGCGAGCGACGCCCCGGGCCGTGTCTGGGCGCCGGCAACACTGTCACGTTCGGCTCTACGCCAGGACTGGGCCAGGGCCTGGGCTCCGAGTACACGCTCAACAACTACAGCCTGGAGCAGCTCAACAACGTCAAGAACCAGCAGCAGTTGCCTACGCCGCAGGTGCTGCCTCAGGTGTTGCCGCAGGTGCAGGTGCTCTCGCCCTCGCCGTCAGCGCCGCATCTGCAGGTGCCGCCCGCCTCCTCCAACCACCACCACCACCACAACAACAACAACAATAACAACAACAACATTAACAACGAGGCGCGCATCCTGTGCGAGAAGAACACCAACGCCCTCGACAAGAACCTCAAGAAGCACTCGCTGTTCATCAACGCACTCAGCTGGAAGCGGTTCTCCACCACCAACAACAACAAAAACAAGAACAACAACAAGAACAAGAACCTGACGTCGTTCCGACAGCCCATCGTCGATAATATTCACCACCCGCTGGCCCATGGCGTGGTCGTGGACAAGAACAAGAACTTCCAGAAGGGCGGGCCGCTCACCTCGTACTACCCCGTCGTCAAGTCGGCGTCCACCAACACGGTGTCCATGAGCGCGCTCGAGGTGGTGCACACGGCCCGCACGCACAACGCCAACCACAACCAGCAGCACGGCCACAACCTGAGCGTGCTCAACGACAAGCTGCTCCCCAAGGCCCCGAAGGTGGGCCTCGCGCTGACCGCTACCCAGCCGCCGCCGCAGCCGCAGCTGCAGCAAGCACAGCTCCAGCAGCAGCCCGCCAAGGTCTCGCACGGCGTGCAGACCAACCTGCCCGTCCCCAGGAAGACGGTGATCCAGGCCTCCACGTCCGAGCTGCTCAAGTGCCTGGGCATCTTCCTGCACCAGCGCTGCCACCGGCTGCACGAGTTCCAGGCCGGCGACGCCGTCACCTGGCTGCGGTCCGTGGACAGGAGTCTGCTCCTCCAGGGTTGGCAGGTACGTGACGTGAGGCGCGGAGAGGACAGAGGGACAGGAGTAGCTTTAGTTTTATTGTAGGCTTGGACTCACGGCACGGCTGGTGGCACGGCTGGTGTCACTGGTGCCTATCGCGAACACTGTAACGGTGCGGCAGCATGCGCTGGTCAGTGACTCCGCATGACAGCGGTCGCGTGTCCCGCCGTGTCCCGCCGTGTCCCGCTGCATCCTGTGTGCGTGGCAACCAGAGCACGGCACTGCGTCTCCATGGACCGCCAAGCAGCACGAAGCTGGCCTGGCCGACCTTTCATGGATGGACTGCTTCCCTCTGGCCGGGGCCAGGGCCATCCTCCATGTCCCTGACCTGCCACTCAGCTGCAAATCACACACGGACTTCGATTCCATTGGGAAATGCTACAAGGCAATCAATCGCCACGCGGGGAAATTTCCCATGTGGGTTTTGCAGCTGGACGCTTGAGTGAATCCCGGCGGTCCTTCCGCGGCTATTCTACGGTATTCCATTCGCTTCACGGCCGAAAGGGGAGGGGAAGAGGCTGCAGCGGAACGCAATCCCCAGTTACCAGCCGCGCTCCTCGCTGGGCTTGCCGAACATGGTTAAGCCGAAGCCGTTGAGCTTCTTGGTCTTGGGGCCGTACAGCGTAAAGTAGGGGCGCGGCAGTCCGTCTCGGGGGTGAGTTCCTGGAAGTAAAGCTTGCCTGCGGGGGGTAAGAGAATGCCAGTGAGCTATGAGAAATGCCGCTGCACGGGGGCGGTAATGGCACCACGACGTCGCCGCCCCTACCCATGCCCAGGAAGCAGGCCTGCTCCGTGAAGTTGGCTCCTGTCGCCTCGCTCTCATCCATGGGGACGTGCAGGCGGTTGTACTCGTTGCCCTCCGCGTCCGTCTGCAGGATCCACAAGCCGTCGGGGATGGTCAGGGAGGTCTTGTTGATGAAGCGACCGCCGGCCTGGATTTGTTCTGCGGGCAAAAAACCGTCCGTGACGTGCAAAGTGTCCGAGTCTGACTGTTCAGCCGGACGGAGACGCGACGCTCACCTCTAGGCTGGAAGAACACGGTGGTGGTGTACAGGTCGCCGAACTCGTCCGAGGTCCAGCGCTCCCACTCGGGGATGTTCTCGAGGTCAATGGGCAGGAAGGCGTTCCGCATGTCCTCTACGGTGACCTGCATCCCAGAGAGCCGAATGAAGCGTCGAAAACCCGGAGCATTCCACTTCCCTAAATACTAATACCGACCGACAGCCCCTTGAACTGTAGAACTATCAGGCCAACGTCTGACACAGCACATTGCGAGCTCCGGTGCCGCGGCTGGCGACGTGCAGGGTCAGAGGGCGCTTGTCCTAGTCCCCGTGCTTTGGCACACCTGTCAGGCTATACTTCCCCGGATGCCCAGACCGGATGCCGTTCCCCGTGTCGACACGCACGGCGGCACGCGTGCCAACCCTACCATGGCTCCATACCAGTTCGGGGGCCGCCGTCGCCCCTCCGGCCTCCGGTGCAGTAATGACCCGCGCTCAACGGTATTGACAGTCAGGAAGGGAGTTTGAGCGGGCGCCTGCAGGGGGCGCCGGCAGCAGGGGGCGCTCTGACGTCTGTCCGCGCGCCGCCTGCGCCCTGCGCCCCCGGGAAGGGGCTGCTCTTTCTTTCCGGCCTGCCACGGGGGCTGCCACTAACTTCGGCATCATCCCTGCCGTGACTTGACGGCTGTCAGGTCGCCGTTAGGTACATCCCAATCACGCGAGGACCCCCCTTGACCCGCCGGGGACCGTTTTGTGAACCACGTGACATGCTGTGATTTGATTCCCTGCGCGCGTGGCAGGCGGTACATGGAGACCGTGTGTGGGGGTTGAACCCACTAGGGCGAAAGGCGGAGTGACTGAGGTCTGCTGAGGCCCTCGCCAACGTCAGCGTGCTCCATGCACCACCGTGCGCCAAGAGCTCGCGATTATTATTATTTTTGAAAGGAAGGTCGCCAAGCTTAAATTTTTCGATGAAAAAAAATATAGAAAATTTGGTCTTTGTGTTTACCCTGAACAAAACACATGCAAGCATGTGGCATAGAGTTATCGGTTAAACGGTTCTCGGTTTTTGGTTCACTTTTCATAAAAAATCTCATTGAATTTTGGGTCCTCTTGAGTGAAATAAAAGCTTTTGCAGCCAAATCTGAGACCCGCTATTTTTGACCGCTGAATCTGTGTGCGACCATCCGATCGCTGTCTCAAGTGGCGTCAAGTGGAGTCAGGCGGCACGCGCTGTGCCGAGCGCCCGTGACGCATCCCCCAGGCCCTCTGCAGTACCTGGTAATAGAGTACACCTACACGATGACTCTAAAACTGTGAGCCGCTTGTCATGCCATGGCCCGCCGCCCCGGCGACCCCTTGTCCCCCTTTTCTCCGAGCGGATGGCGCCTTCAGCACGCGACGCGACCTCCCGCCGCGCAGACGCTCAGCCCTGACGGGCCTAACCGAGCCGAACATTGGGCACTTTTACGGGCATCGGAAGCCAGGCCAGGTCGGGCCGGGTCGGGCCGAATGTGATGTCGTGTCGGATAGGGTGGGAGGACTGATGGGGTCGCGGGCTCGTTACTCTGCGGCGCTCAGCGGGGGGAGTTGTGGGTCAGCGCTGTAAGCGCGGCACCTCACTGCGCTCCGTGGTCTCATTCCCTTCAGCAAACACCTAAGAAAGGGGCGGAGTAAATAAACACGACGTCCCCGTTTCGTCCCGGTAGAGCTGTCGCCAGGACACCATAGGCGCCTGCGGGTTCCAGGGTAGGCCAGCCCGCACGACACGCGTGCATGCACAAGTCGGATTTGCCTACCTAGCAGGCGCCAGTGCTCAGCCTGGGGTATTCCATTTTTGCGTTGAATGAAGAATATTTTTCTTGGGTCAAGCCAAGTTCAGCATCGATCTCTTCGTAGTAGGTACTTTTCTTCATCAATGCCTAATGGGGATTGACTTACATTTCTTTTAAAATCTTGCTCCAAAAAACACTTTCTCAGGGCGCACGATATTTTTGGAAACGGATCGAACGAACCCCCCAATTTCGTGTATACATCGTGCGGCGGCAAGGACAGGGCCCTCATAGCTTTCCTCGACCCCTTCAAGGCCGCACGGGCATGTGATTCGTTGTGTCGGCGAGGCGGGACCGGGCTAAGAGCTGAGGGGGTGAGCGGTCATCTTGTGCCGAGGCCGGCGATCGCGGGCGATGCGCACGTCGGCTGGGGTCGCCGTCGGGCACCGGCCGCTGAACGCGGTGGCTGAGCGGACTCGGTTGGCTGCAGACGCCGGAGGCCAGAGGGGGCTGCCGGGCCCGGGGGGGGGGGCGCGAATGGCGCAGTTCGATCTCTGCAAGAAGCGCAGCAGCTTTACACGGCACGTCGCGGTGGAAGGGGGGGGGGTCTTCTCACCCCCGCGTTCAGCACGTGCGGCGCAGGTCTGGCGTCATCGCGGGGGCGCGGACCCGCGGGGCGAGGCGGGGCTGGGCGGGGCTGGGCGGGGCGGGGCGGCGCGGGGGCGGCGCGGGCGACAAGCCGTCGGTCATTAGTCACTCGGCGCGCGCACATCAATCTCTCCGCCGCGGAAGGCGCGCAGGCAGCTTGAGGTGGGCAGTTCCGCGCCGCCTCCTTAACCCTCCTCAGGATCTCAACGGGGCGAGGTCCGAGGGCAAACACGACCAAAGACCCCGTCAGGAGTCATGACCTCAGGGGGGAGCTCCGGCGCCGTGTGTCCTTCCCTCTGAGTAGGGCCTGGCGAGGGTCCTGACCGCGGCTGGAGCAGCCGAGCCGAGTCGAGCCGTGCCGAGCCAGCACTCGGCAGCTCGTCGCTCGTCTGGTGGCCTCGGCCTCGGCCTCGGGCGCAGGGTCACTGACTCCGCACTGGTCGCCCAATAACTTTGACTCGACTTTATTGCACCCATACTGCGCCCTCCGCGGAGACGCGCACGCTCTGGAAATATTTCTCATACTTTTGCCGTATCCGACAGGGGGAGACTATTTCGGGCCGATTACCTTGATACGTACTATGGGGGTGGGGGTGGGGGCGTGCTCTGATTCCCCGAAGAGGACGTGTACCGATATAGTCGTGGGGGTGCGGTTGGGATCGGCAGGGGAGGGGTGCGGCACTGCGGGAACCGGAAGGAGTACGGATGAGGTTTGGCTACTTCATTCATCGCGCGTTGATGGGAGTGGCCGTTGCGCCGTGTGACTCGACGCGACGCAGCGGCCGCCGCCTGCACCAGGCCTCACCCCCGGCGGCCCCAGCGGCCCCACCCCACCGGCCACGCCCCCTGCCCCCTGCCGCCCCGCCGCCCCGCCCCTCGCCCTCCCAGACTATCGACCCGCTGGGGCTGGTCTGCCGAGTGGAGCTGAGGGACGCCGAACCTGTGCCGAGCCGCGCCGAGCCGAGCCGCGCCGAGCTCAGTCCAAAAGGGGAGGGGGACGGGGCCACCGTTTTCCCCGAACATATACATCGGGGGTTTGTGTGATACGCAAAGGGCACAGTTCGTGTTTTTGGACGTGTCGCTGGTTCGTGGGCCAGGCATGGCAGGGCTGTGGCCATGAGGATGTCGGCGTGGCCCGTGGCCTTCTCCTCACGTTCGCTCATCCCTCGATCGATGAGGAACATAAACAGGGAAGAGAACACGACTTCAATATGCGCACCTATCCCTGCTCGGCGGCCGTAGCCTCGTGGTGTAAAACACCCAAACACAACTCTCACTGAGTCCCCCTCTGTTTTGCTTGCCCGCAGGACATCGCCTTCATCAACCCGGCCAACGTGGTGTTCGTGTACATGCTGGTGCGCGAGCTGGTGGACGAGGACGTGGGCTCGGAGCAGGAGCTGCAGGCCGTGGTGCTGACGTGCCTGTACCTATCGTACTCCTACATGGGCAACGAGATCTCCTACCCGCTGAAGCCCTTCCTGGTGGAGCAGAGCAAGGACGCCTTCTGGGACCGCTGCCTGGACATCGTGTCGCGGCTGTCGCGGGACATGCTGCGCATCAACGCCGAGCCCAGCTTCTTCACGGAGATCTTCACCGAGCTCAAGATGTGGGGCATCAACAGCGCGATGGGGCTGCACCTCAAGCACCCGCACACGCACCAGGTCGCTGGTTCGGCGGCGGGCACGCCCACGGGGCAGCAGCCGCACATGCAGCACGCCCACCAGCACCGGCACCATGCCTCCGCCAAGCTGTCCCCCGCCAAGGCCAGCTCCACCAAGCCCCCCGCGCCGCAGCCGCCGCAGCCGCCGCAGCCCCCACAGCCGCCACAGATGCCGCAGGTCGCCGCGCCGCCGCTGGCTCCACTGGCTCCACTGGCTCCACTGGCTCCGCTGGCTCCGCTGGCTCCGCTGGCTCCACTGGCTCCGCTGGCTCCGCTGGCTCCGCAGGTTCCCCAGCGGCCGCCCCTCCCACTGCCTCTGACCACTGCCTGGGACGATGCATCCCCCGACGAGAACCAAAACCCCAAGACGGGACCCTTGGCCATCAGCAGAGAGGATGACAACGGCAATGAGCTGCAGAGCAGGCTAACGTCGGCGGCCACCACGCCCGCGGGAGAAGACCCCGGGGCGCCGGCCGACCACAACGACAACGTGTCCACCGCCACCCCCGCCCCCACCCCTGCTCCGGGGAAGTCGGTTGCGGTCAACGAGGTGGATGGCGAAGGGACGACGGCCGCTTGACCGGCTAGGGAGCCCCGGCGACCCCGGGAGCCATCCATGTCTCAGACGCAGCCCCTCAGGGGCCACTCTACCCTGTTGGTCAAACTGGCGCTCGCCAAGTCCCGGCGCTGCCAGCAATATGTCACGACCCTGTGAGGGGCGGGGATCCGGCAGGTGGAGGGACAGGGCCAGGCAGGGCAGACTCATGTGCCAAGCACACGCTAGCCACCCTATGAGTGACCTGAACCACGCCCTATTCTATGCCCTCCTTTATACGTCTCGTGTTGTGAAGTGAGTAGACTCGTTTTGTTTTTACTATATTACCAGGGGACGATAGGGGTGTTGTTCTGTGCGATGTCTGATATTATTCACTGTGTCACTGCGGGGTTCGACCCGTTAAACTCGTTTTGTTATATTTGTTACGACTTTTATGTTTAGCTTGCAACTTTTATGTTGAGGTGCTACTAGTCGGGGATATAAATCTGAGTGGCACTCACTGGCTGATGTGTTGAAGCTGCGCAAAGGCAATCGAATGGGGAATATGACTGTAGGAATGGCCTCCGCAGAGATTTAAATCGCCGGCTTGTTATTATCATTATTTATTATTATTGGTATTATGATTATCATCATTATTCATTATTATTATTATTATTATTATTATTACTTTTTTTGAAGGCTGTGATTTTTCTCATCTTAGGTTATAGTGCTTTGCGAAACGAACGTTTTCTTTTGTGTATGCTGGAATGGTTTTTTGTGATATGTGAGAAATGAAGGTAACATGGAAAGACATTCACAACACATATAGTCCCTACTCCCAAAAACACTGTGATATTTGAAGAAAAAAAAAGAGATACATAATGTAGCTGTGCGAGGTGAAAAATGTGATGCAACGAAGTATTTTGTTGCTCTTAATCTCTTGTCTTAATAACCCCTCCAGGCACAGTTCATAAACACGTGGCGAATTGTTACAGTTTTAATCCGATAAGAGTTTCAAGCAAATTTAGGCATGAGTAATGAAGACCATTCCGAAATGTAACCAAACAACGTGTCAGATCATACTTCGTTTCACCTCGCAGTTTGTTAGTGTTTGTTGTTGATATTTACGTCTGGAGTGAAATGCATGTTGTAAACGTGTTGAGGTAAAAGAACGTTGTATCAGGGTTTCCGCTGTCCCACTGCCTATTTCTGACTCCTGCGCATTGGCTGCGTAGTCGATGAAGTCTCTCATAATGACGCCACTGATGTGTCATATATCTTCCAAAAGTGGCATGGCTTCTTTAACGATAGATGAAAATGGTAACGAAACACAACATTATCTCATTTGGTTGCTAGGGCGGATGCTACCACAATGAGTCGACTAAAATTGGGAACATATTCGTTTTGCTCGGTGAAATTTGTGGACCGATTATCGAACGTCCATATTATTCTTTCCCAAATTCACTGCAGTTGATTGCCCTGCGCTGTGAAAGAAGGGACGAAACGTGAGCGAAATGGCCCGTGAACTTCAGAAGTTTCGCCGTTATACACTCGCCACATACTCTTCGTCGAGACAGTTACGGAAGTACACGGAATCTCTAGCTCACTGATATGTGTTATCCATGATGCTCTTGTAATTGTCTGAATCCCTTTTCTGGGTTGCAATGGACTTCACAGACATCCCTTCCCAATGTTCTGAATGAGAACTGTTAGTTAAATTTTAGGTAAATTAAAAAGACAATTAGCTGTTCAGAGGACTTCATAATTATTAAGATTTTGTTATCCGTATCCACACTTTTATCAGAAATTGGGAGATGTGGTATAAAAAAATTTGTATATAAATTTTATCTTTAATTTTGAGCCTTAAGTGAATGAGTGTGGTAGTACCATCCTCTCCGATTCTCTGAACAGCTCTCTTCACGTGTAAACAACACACGTGTCTAGAAAATTATCGTTTAGATTGACATTTGAATGTGTAAATCTCTAAAGTAGGTAATTTGTTGTTGTCAGCTCCTTGTCATCCCAAATTACTTTTTTTCTCTTTAAGTCATTTACAGCGACGTCTCAGGTTTATGGTGGTGCCGTCAAAAAGTTGCAACGGGCAACGCTCGTAAATCGATGTCGGTAGTTCTCTCTACCCTTATATTTCCTTTTGGGGGCTCTCTGCTCATAATTCGTGTTGATATTAAAATTATGCGTTTAGGAAATAAATATTAATATGTGAGTTCTTGTAAGTGTTACGCCGGTGGAGTGGGACATAAAATTTATTCTACTTTTGTACTGTGAAAAAAAAAAGTTAATTTCGAGTGGGAAACCTGGAGACATTCTGTGCGACGACTTACCTGTAATGACAGACCTTCTGATACGTTGAAATAGCCATATATTTGTTGATGACAATTCAAAAAGTTTATGTAAATTGCATAGTTTATAAGACAAATACAGTTTTGGCTGTTGAGAACTGCGGAGGTAATCTCAGGTTTTCGCGGACTCGTCTTGCCATTTAGAACTTGGTTATGAGGGGATCCGGAGAACTGGCTGGTTTCCTTTGTTTACTCGCTTCTATGAGAAGTAACAACTTACTCATTGTATTCCTAGAAGATGCATCGGTTCCTAGTTGTTTACCTCTAAG
Organism: Odontothrips loti; assembly: GCA_038380765.1. Classification (NCBI taxonomy): domain Eukaryota; kingdom Metazoa; phylum Arthropoda; class Insecta; order Thysanoptera; family Thripidae; genus Odontothrips; species Odontothrips loti. Next base: position 9,875,014 of record CM076250.1, read on the forward strand.
GTTCTCGCTGCCTCTCATAAAAAAAATTACGTTAGTGATAGCTAGTAAGTACGGTGATCCCAGAGGATTCAACGGGCCGGTTTAGTGCAATACTGTTTTCGTTCTAAGATTTCAGAGTCATATTAAGACCTTCATCACATTCTATGAAAAAGGAAGACAACCACGTAAGTCAAAATCCTTGTAATCGTTCTGTTTTCATTTTGTTCTAAGTAAATAAAAAGTTATTTTTTTTACCTAACTGAATTGTATGTTAACACATTATTCCTTCCCCTCACTTGTTCACCATTTTCCCCGGATTTGCATAGCGACCAAACTTGTCTATGAGCAAAGCATACAGCGATGTTAACTTCAGAAGGTCATGACATTTAATGTTGTTTCTTTTAAAATTTTCCTTTTGTTACCTAAATTGTGTCCAACGGTTTCAGCCGAAGAGATTGTAGGGCTCTGTAAACTCCACGAGTGACACAAATTCATACAAATAAAGAATTGTTTAATAAAACAGGACATGAAAATGAAACAAGAGTTTCTCTATAATTCCCACCACCTACCCTCTCACAATCCCATTTTACGCCGGATGAGTTCAGTGTCTACTGACCGTATGAAACTGTCGACACGGTAGACCTGAAGATCTCATCGCGGTGACATACATAATGTGGGTCATGAGGAAGGCGGGCAAACACACCGAAAGGAGGGGGAGGGGGGCGTTGCGAGCAGCGCGTTCCTGTCCTTCCTCTCCATGCGGCTGAACGCTCCGTGGCTCCGGGTCTCCAGCTCACATGGGCTGGATCCAGGCCGGACAGTCTCAGAAGCACTCCGCTCGGCGATGGAGCGTCCCGGCGGCCGTGGCCGCGCGCGTGCGTGAGGCAGCTGCGATGGGGGCGCCCTCTCAAACAGCGACAGTGGTCCTGGGCTCGGAGTGCCACGGGAGCATCAGCCACCCGCACCGCCACTGAACCCGCTGTGAAAATTCTGCGAATCTTGCTACAATCCGAACGCTGCGCGATGCGTCCTTGTGGGTCGTTCGGAACCCCCCTCAGTGCCTTCTTGATTTGCGTCACTTTGTTCGCGAGCTGGACGTCAAGGTCCGGTGCTGCTGGCCCCGCAGGACACGTGACCTCGGACCACACACGACTGGGCAGCGCCGCCGGGGGTCCCGGACGCCCCGGGGGCGGCGTGGACTCCCGTGCTGGCCACGTCACGAGGATATCCCGGGTCCCACCGGGCGCTCCGGACTGGCCGCTACCCTCTTACGACATCGCCGGAGTCGCCAGGTATGGCCGTTTCACACGCCAGCGTTTTCAAGCCAGTACCCAAATTTTCCACCCAAGATGGAATAATTTTGGCAGGAGCGACAAAGTCGGCGATGACCTCACCCTGGTGGACATCGAGGAGTGTGATGACGGTCCAGGACACGGGGCCCAGCCCCCGGCCGAACACGGGGGTCGGAGGCGCAGGATACCGCCGCCGTACGCCTTCCGAGGAGTTGGCGTCGACGCCCCGCATCACCACCACCACGACGGCTATGTCAGGGATGTCAGGCCTTCGGATTTCGACCTCGCCGTCCGGGACAGGGACGACGACGCGCCGACAGCGTACAGCAGCGTCTGGGACGGTCCGGGTCTGGAGGGGGACGACAGACGTGGCCATCTTGGTCACCCCCCAGCCTCCCTGGGTAAGAAAAACCTGACGCCGAGCCGGTAGGCACCCCAAACTACACCTCACGCCAAACTAACGTTTCGGTGTCTGGTGACTGCGATGATCGGGAAGAGACCGGAAGTGACGTCACAGCAGACTGTTTCGTTAGGTGTGCAGTGACTTCATCATGGTGATGTACCCCTCGAATTAGGTCCACCTACACCTCATCGATCCCTATACCCAAAGAACGGGCCTGTTTTGAGAAGGCGCTAGCGTTCTCCATGCCTTGTCTTGTTCTGCTCCATACCCCCTTCGCGGTGCCTCCCGGTGCCTCCCGGTGACTCGCACAGCGGCGCGGCGAGCGCCCACCAAGCGGCGCATAGGCAACCCAACACGCAGCCGTGTTCAGCGGGACTGCCGTGGCGACGCAGCAAGGGGCGCTCCGTGCTCCGCTCCGCTGCTCGGCCCCGGCCGGCTCTGCTGGCTGGTCCGACTCACCCCGCCTCGTACCCCCGCAAGGTGGTTCGCCACGCGCCGCGCGCCGTGTATGGTACGCTGTGTCTGTACTGTCTGTCTATTTCTGTCCGATGCAGGGGCGGTGGGTGACGTCGCCCTGGACGCCGACTTCCCACTCCAGCACGTCGGCGATGGGGAGAAAGCCCACGTGTCGTCCGACGGCAGGGGGTAGGTATTGGGCCGGGAGCGTGGGGGCGTGGTTTGTGTTGCACCTCGTCTTTCATTTCACCCTCGCATCCCGCCGACATTTTGCCGCGCGGGCTTAAAAGTCCTCAATGCGGAGGCAGCATAAAAATATACCGCCCTCCAGTGTCTTTCTCTTCAAAGCATAAATAGCCCTCGAGTGTGGGTGAAGGGGAAGGGGAGGGGAGGGGAGGGGAGAGAGCCGCGATTCACATTACGCTTCTGCTTGGCAGGCCGGTGGTGGTGCGAGGCCCGCCCTTCAATTCTGTGGCGATCGGATTCCTCGTTTACCTCATCTTACTCACCGTCCTCCAGGTGAGTGTTGAGTGTCTAAGTCGGGCCTGTCTGGCCGAGAGCACCGCGATTTCGTCTTATCGTCCTATTTCTGTGATTATTTGTTCATTGAAATGGTAACCCATGCGCTGCCCCCCCCCCCCTCTTTCCACTCAGAGCTCCATCGCTAACGTGACCAACAACAAGGGTCTCCTCGCCGGCCTGCTCGGCAGCCTCGGCCTGCGTCCGGCCAAGGATCGGGGACGCCGAGACGGAGACATGGAGCGACGAGTAGCCGCCGGGGCCGGGCTCGGGGGCTACGAGCACGTTGGGACCCTCGTGGTCCAGGACCAGAGCCAGGATGAGGGTGAAGCTGAGAGGGAGCCAGCGCCCGTGATGGTGGCTGCTGTGCTCGACGCGGAGCCTGGCCAGACAACTCCAGGCGGTCCCCGAAGATCCAGGCGCGCTCATCATGTGTCCACGGTGACTTGACAATAACATGAACTGTCTGTGTCTGGGCTGTCACGGCTATGTAGTTGCTATAAACAGGCGTGTTGTCTTTGATTGTAGGCCCAGAGAAGGCGGAAGCCAAGACTGCCACTTTCCCCGCACGTAGTCGCAGCGAGGTCGTAAGATCTTTAGGGCTTGTGAATGTATGTACGTGGTGAAGATGATTTATTATGTGGTTTTGAGCATAGGAAGAAAGGAAGAAAAATAGCTGTCAAGTTATTCAGTTTATTGTAATTGTATTCTATAATTGCCAATCAACCTGCACTTTCCCACAACAAGTATAAAGCTAATAAGCCTCTGGAAAATATTAAGTAAGACTTTAAATGATTTCTTATATATGATGAGAGTCTCCGTTACACTACAGGAGATTGACAATTTACAAAATACAGTTCATTCAATGGCTGAATACATTTTTCAGTCTTTCGACCAGCATTACGGGCAGTAGTACTTTCTTGAAATAAAAAAAAATAAAAAATGACAGAAATGTATTCTTTAATTATCCTTACTTCTTCACCTGATGAGTAGAATTCACGTTCAACTGCTCCATACATTTTCCTGGTGTTCTAAGAATCAATAACTTATATAAAAATCACAATAGCTGTCTCAATTGGTGTTTTTCCCCCCACAAAACTTCTCAAAACCTTCATAAATAATCTGGGCAGAGGTAGTACAATTAAATTTTGGCAAACTACCTGCTTTATCAGACACTCCCAAAATGCTTCTACATTGGTAGTACAGCTAGTTTGGTAATTAATTTGTCTGGAGCCTTCTGACAGCATTTCAATTCATGGCTCTCAATGCCCATCTCTAAACAGCAAAGGAAATATGTCTAACTAGATGTGAGCTAATTTGTCCCATCATCTACCTTCCACTGCATGGACATGGTCATTTCATTCTATGCACTAAGTATCATGCACAGAACACAAAGAAAACAAGTTCATATTGATGTTTTTTCATATTTTATTGAAAAACAGCTTACAATACAACTTTTACATTGGATCACACAGATATTTACAACACACACGTGTTCTGTGCATACAGCCTACAAAGTAAGCATAGGATCCACCCACAAAATAAAACATCACAGTTCATCAGAGAAAATGCTTTATTTACATTTATGCCCACTAACCTTTTCAGTTTCTCATGAGGGGAAGTGGGAGAAATTAGCTCATAATTTGGTTAACTGACCACAAATAATTTCCGATTTTTACAGAAAAAGGTTATAATTCATACAGACTTACAGTAAGGCCTGGAAGATTGCTTACTAAACAGTATAATTTACACAGCGTTGTAAGCGACTTTTCTTTGATCTTGCAAATATGCAAGATGATTGCAAATATGCAAGATGATAATGTCAAATATGAGATATGACAGTGGCAAAGTTATAAGACAGTAGTTTGAAAAATGAAACATGTGTCAAACAACTGTACATGATAAAAATAATCTGAAACATTTGAGGAAATTGTTGTAACAAAATTTGGAAGGCATTTGAACATTTGATGCATACTTTAAAGACAATAGTTCACAATCCACTATGTACAGGCTGCATAGTAGAATTTGCAGCCAGCTGTGAATAAAGGATCGGCACAAAAACCAAAGCTCTGAGCATTGCTCACAATTTACATGATACCAGATTCCAAGAATCCTCTGAACAAGCAACACCACTTTTAACAATAAAACTGATTCACATAGCAATGTACAAAATGGGCAAAAAAAATCACAATTTAAACAAAACATAAATTTATCTTTGAAATGAAATGGCCTGTCAGAGGACACCAGGAAATGAAGCAATTTCTGACCAGAAATTAATGGCATGTCATTATGTAAATGAGAAAAGAAAAGGTGTGATGCTAGGAGGTAACATTGATGGGAAGACCCCAAAATGACTCGGTGACACTTTGCAACAGTTTCCTGGCAAAGTGCGGGCAAAGAGCATTACTTGTCCCATGAAATATGCAACAAGTCTGTCAATAATATAATTTTAAATGGAATTCTCAAAGAAACTGATATTTCACTTGATTGAACTCAAAGAGTTCCAGTTATAGGGACATAACTCTTCACACAGTGAAGAAAGAAACCTCGCCACTTGTGCAAGATGCTCCACACGACTACAACCAGAGCGCTATGGCCTTAGTAAGGAGCTAATATGAGGGTAATGAAGGGATAAGGAACTTTTAAGATAATGCTCAGAGATTCAACCGCAGAAATTTTTATAAGAGCGGTCATTGCCAGAAAGTTATTCCAAAACAAAAAAAAAAAAAAAAAAAAGAATAAAAGAACAGAAAAGGTACAAAAAGATGAATAAAATCTAATTTTAAATTGCTATCATATAAAACCAATTTACATATTTTCTTTCTCGTATTGAGAAAGAAATAATTTATACACACATATATCGTTCATAAATGAACATTAGTTCTTGGCAATCACCGCCATGATATCACAAGTGGAAGGGGGTCCAAGAAACACTGTGGATGAAATGCTACATGTGGAAGCCATAGAACCTCTGCAGCAGAAGCTTGAAGCTAAGGTTTTCGTGCTTCAGAGGGCAAAACAAGAAAACGGTATAACAGAAAATTCAACCACATAAGTGTTTCAACACATTCAAGTCAGTACATGTCTGTTTACTTGCATCACTATGAAACTACCAAATCACATTATCAACGCGTCCACAGCTTTGCTTCAAGTCCTCCATTGTGCCACACTAGACGGTAACGCCGATAGGGAGATCAGGTAATGTCCGACAAGATAAAACTGCCACTGAACACTCCCTCAAGAAATCTTCGGTGGTGTGTGGCTAGTTGGCCAGTTGTTATCTTCGATCTCGGTACATAAGGTAGTGTTTCAATGCTTGGGGCAGCCTTAATTTTTGAATCTTGTCCTCCAAATTCCTCTTGCCAATACGTTGCCTTATAACCCTCCGACACAGATCCATCAGAGGTAATGGTTCCGCTGCAAATAAGACACACCGTCAGTTTGCTGATAGATGAGGATACAGAGAGAAATATGATAGGTTTTGAAATACTTACGATCTAATCCTCCTATATACTTCATAGTAATTTCACAATGTCCCCATACAGCACTAACAATAGGATGCAGCTTCTTGCCCTTCAGTCCTCGGAATGCAACCCCAAGGTATTGGTTATCTACCACAAATGAAAGGGTACCTTCGTCCATGTCGAGTACCACTGCAAAACAGATAGGAAGACATGAGTACCATTCAGTAACTCGAAGATTTTAAGTCTCATTCAGAATTCTAAACAAAACTTACCAAGGAATTTGTCAGGAACAACAAAGGTTTCATCAGGTTTCAATAATGCCGGGTAAGTAACACCCGCATTGTTTTTTGAATCGTGATATAATTTGTTTCGGCCAAGGTCCCAACCCCATGACTGATTGTTGCTACCAACTAGGCTCTGGAACACAAGAAGAGTTTGATAAGACACTGCTTCAACTCCTCACAGCGAGCAGACGGAGACGAGGCGGAGGAGGCGAAACTCACCTGGTAACCGACAGAGTGGAGCGGCGCTTCCGCCGTCGCCACGCCCACGACGGCGTGCGTCCCCCGTTGCCTCGTCGACCAGTGAACTTCCCATACGTGGAGTCCTTTGGTAAGACCGACTTTCCCTCGAATGCAGTCCGTACTCTGCGCGACGGGGTGTCTGTGGAATGTCAGTTTGTCGTCCTCCTAGGGCAGAGCCATACACACTTAGACACCGTTTCCGAATCGAGGCACACAGAGGGCAGCACGACACGAACACCACAAACTACTCACTTTAACAAATATATTGAGCGAGCGGTCGTCTGCGTTCCACGCGTGTGATATCTGGCACTCCCTCGTCGCCGGGGGCATGTCGAGGAGGATTTCAAGCCGCGCCGGCCTCTGGAAGTCCTGCGCGAGTTCCCGTGGAATGACTGGCTTGTATGGCTGGGGGTTCTCCCGTGCTAGCGCCGTCTTCACACTGCCTGGAGAGCGGAGGAGAGAAAGAAAGCCAAATTAGCGAACAGCCCTGTAGTACAACGTGCAAATCTCTCATGCCGAGCCGAAGGGGGAAATGCGTGCCGAACATGGTGCCAACAGATATTCAGTACCAGCCGATTACGTTTTCAAACTGTGCACCAAAAGTCGCACCCACCTCCCTGCGGCTGCGGCACGGCAGGCCACCGTTGTCTCACCTGATACTTTTTGACCCATTGTCATTCCCCTGGCCCCGTGGCCACGTTGACGTCTCAGTTCAAGGTAGGATGCTGATGCTTTGCTGGGCAGCACAGCGTTCTTGTAGGGGTACCTCCGCAGCTCCCGGAAGTGGGCCTCGTACGAGCCGTGGCTGCTGGCAGAGGTGGTCGTCGACGTGGGCGTGGTGCTTCCCTGGCTGGCTCCCTGGCTGGCCAGGTGCGTCGTGTAGCGCGTCCGGGGGAGTCGGGACACCGAGTGCTGGGCGGCCGCAGTCACGCTTCGCGTTTGTCGACTATTCTTGAATCTAGAACACACAGATATGGGGCGTTAGATGACAGACACAACTCCACGCCACACAAACGTCCCGCAAACAACCATCACGCCACCGTCGCCAATATTCCCGCGTTCCGGCTCGCTCAGAATGAAGATAGAACCCGGCCTGGTGAGGTCCCCGGGTCCCGGGTACGCTCCCCCCGTCCGACAGGTCTGGCAACGATGCATCCCACTCTCGACTCCCGCTGGCGAGCGCGCAGCGCGACAAGCCCAGCCGAACCTCGCCAAATGAATGACATTTTAACAGGACAGCCTTCACGCGGACGGAAGTTGCCTCATCGCCGCTCAAGCCCCGGCGGCCGCAGCCCTGCCCGACCCTGGTGGCCCACAGAGTTGGGCCAAAAAGTTCGCGGTGGGCCAGAGACCGGGGACGGGCAACTAAAAGCGAACGCTGTTGAAACTGCGGCAGTTTACCCTCCAGTAACGGCCAAATCGAGTATATGCGCCGGCCCCGGCCGGCCTCTCCCTCCCCGTCGTCAACCGTCGCAGCCACGACGGAGAGACGGGGACGGATGCAATCCAGTGTCGTGACGCTGCGCTCAACGGAGGGGAGGAAACGGCAGCAGGGAAGGGAAGAGGGAAGGCGCGGCTCCGGCCTCCGGCACAGCAGGGAAGGGGCCTCCCGGTCCCTGCTGCCGGCGGCGCCCACAGAGCGCAGCACCGGCCAGCGCCTCCGCGCGGAGCCGACAGATGTCGCTGCTGGAGCGCTACCGCCGCTGCCGCCGCCGCCGCTGCCGCCGCCGCCCCCGCCGCGCCTGGCTGCGCCCCGCCTTTGTTCGACAGTGTACCACCGACTACACTGCAAAATAGTAGCCGGGGCCGGGCGCGATGCGGCGCCAACGGACCGGACCAGGCGGCCTCGCCTCGCCAGGCCTGGCCCGCTGATAACATGCGTGCAAGTGATGGGCAGCGGCCGTGCAACACATGCCGGCCCCGCCGGCCCGGCCAACAGAGCAGAGCAGAACCGAGGGGCGCGGCCGGGGCGGGCCAACGACACGACCTGATTACCGCATATCGCCGTCCATTCATCCGCTGCCCCTGCTGCCGCTGCTGTCGCTGCTGCCGCCGCTGCCCGGCGGCGGCGCGTGGAGGTGGTCGAACCCGTCTTCCCCGCCTCGCGGGGGCCTCCGGCGGGACCGATGCGCCGAGCCCATGCGGGCCGCGTCCTCGGCGACAACATCTGCGACGCCTGGCGACGCCGGCTGCGCGCAGAGGAGAGCGTCGCAGTGCCGCGGCTCGGGGGCCGACAGCTGCAGAGGCCTCGGCCCCGGCCCAGGCAGCCCGGGCCCCCTCCCTCGCCACCAACACCATCATTCTAGCCTCGTCTCTTTCATCCCGAACGCCTGGCTGGCTGGCTGGGATCCCCACGAACGTCACCATGCGGTTTCGCCGACTCAGTGAGGCAAAAAGCAGTCAACCGACTTCCGGCCTTATGCCCCTCCTCAGTAGTATAATTAATGACCAGCCAGCCTCAAATCAAATGGTGGAAGAAGGGGGCTTGCCCCGTGTAAATCGACACACCAAAATCGGGGGTGGTTTTTCTGGAGGGCAGTGTCGACGGTACAAACCATGTTGCCACGTCTCCGCAGGCAACGGCCAGATTCAACAAGGCTACCCGCCGGGTCCCGAGAGGGACAGGGCAGGCCAGACTGACAAAGGTACCTCGGGTGGCGGCTATACAACTTATCTGGTCCCAATTATCGTCGACAAAAACCCAAAGGGCCGGGTAGGGCGGGAGGGACGGCTGTGAGAGTGGGGCCATGTATACCTCGGAAAAGGTTCTCTTATTTCATCGTCTCTCGGTATCCCCCATCCGCACAGCTGCTGCCTCGGCTGCTGCCCGCCCTAGCCCTAGGGCCCTGCAGGCCAGGTAGTCGACCCCGAGGGGGTGTGTGGGGGTGGGCGGGGAAGGGCAGCGAGGGGGCGGACCATTCGGAAGGGGGAGAGGAGGTGGATGAACCGTTTAGATACGAACTGTTCCAAACAAAACCCAACCCGAGTTTTTTTTTTCCAAAATCCAGACGTTAGAGGGGGTGGGGAGTGGGAGGAAACCCCAACAGTCAGACTCAACTGCCAGCCCCGGCTGTCCGGGCTGACGGTCGGGGCAGGCGGGGCTGGCAGCACACTGCGGGGGAGGAGGAGAAGGCCCTGCCGCCTGTGCTCCAGCCGGCACGGAGGACAAAGAAAGCCCTGAGCCAGCGGCAGCCCGAGCGGGGGCCTCCCCCGGGGGCCGTCCCCCAACGAGGTGCAGACAAAGACCTTTTGGACGGGAATGTACCGCGCCACCCGGGCCGGAGAGAGAAGACATCGTGCCCGCGCCGCCGCCAGGTAGGTACAGTCCGCGCCGGTGCGCCATGTAAGGACTGGAGTGGACGGGGTGGCACGGCACGGCACGGCACGGCACGGCACGGCACGGCACGGCATGGCACGGCGCGGCCCTGACCGCGACCCACTCGCCGCCGCGCCGCTGCGCAACACTCCCACACGACACAATATGATAGGCACACGGCCGGGCACGGGCCGCCGCGGCGGCCGTTTCGCGATAAAGTCAAAGCCGGGGCGAGGCTTATGCCCAGGTTCCGCCAGGACGGCCGTTCGTTGCCTCAGAGGAGCGAGACAGAGCGTGGAGAAACAGAAAGAGATAGAGAGTCGCGCGGCCCCAGAGCTGAACAGTGCGGCCTTCTCCGTCGGCTCTCTTTCTTGGCTGTGTAGGAAACGCACCCGGCGGCTGCCCGCTCGGCCCGCTCCCCACAACATAGACCCCCCCCCCCCCCCCCACACACACACACACACGAACGATAACCGCGGCGCTGAGCTAACTAACGACGCACGAGATAACACACGCTTTACAGAGTAGAGCCGAGGGGACAGAACAGAACAGGGTAGCCGTCGAGAGCCTCGGCTCCAACTACCTGCCGAACAGCCGGGGCTGCCAGGGCCGGGCGGCCGGCAGGAGGGCGAGGACAATGGCTCCGCTAGGCCCCCTTCCTTCCAGTCAGCCAGCCAGCCGAGAAGCTGCTGCTCGTCTGGAGAACAGAGGATGTCGCCGAGACAAGCCGGCAACGCCGCGCGCCCGCGCTGCCACGGCGCACGCCCCGCACGCCCCGGCCAGCGCACGGGCTCAAACCGAACGGCACGCAGTGAGCGGCGCCAGCGGGGCCAGCGACGCCAGCGGCGCGGGGGCGGGATAAGCCTCACAACGCTGCCGGCGCGGCGGGACACTTCCAACGGCTCCCTGCGATTCCACCCCGCCATGTCACCCCCCCCCCCCCCTCCAATAAAAATAAAAACCCTCAAGAAACGCAAAAAGCACCCGTGACCGCGTGATCATTTACAGGTGTTTTTCGGGTGCCGCCCGGCCGGGCCGCCGCTTCGCTTCTCCGTTTCGAAACAAGTCGGCCGCCCCTGAGATCCTGTCCAAACGGGCCGCAGACAGAAACGACGCAGCCGCCGATGTCGAAAAGGCAAAACGAAACGCAAAAGCCTGCGACGGCGACCCTGTCGGGTTGGGAGTTGGGAACCGGGCCGGGGCCGACTGGAGGAGAGCAGCCAGTGCAGTTGGGAAGGGCCGGGCCGGGGCCGACTGGAGGAGAGCAGCCAGTGCAGCCGCCCCGGCACAGGACCTGGAGGGCCGACTGGAGGAGAGCAGCCAGTGCAGCCGCCCCGGCACAGGAGGACCTGGAGGGCCGACTGGAGGAGAGCAGCCAGTGCAGCCGCCCCGGCACAGGAGGACCTGGAGGGCCGACTGGAGGAGAGCAGCCAGTGCAGCCGCCCCGGCACAGGAGGACCTGGAGGGCCGACTGGAGGAGAGCAGCCAGTGCAGCCGCCCCGGCACAGGACCTGGAGGGCCGACTGGAGGAGAGCAGCCAGTGCAGCCGCCCCGGCACAGGACCTGGAGGGCCGACTGGAGGAGAGCAGCCAGTGCAGCCGCCCCGGCACAGGACCTGGAGGGCCGACTGGAGGAGAGCAGCCAGTGCAGCCGCCCCGCCACAGGACCTGGAGGTCCACCCTCAACTCGAAGGGAGTTCCATGAATTTTCAAGACCAATTTTTCTGCCGACCTTCCAGGTTTTCGAGACTTGTTGGGGGAAAATGTGCCAAACGGGTCAGCTCTCCGCTCCGCCAGATCCCACGGTGGCACCAAGACCAGGGTCAGAATGTCGGCGTGCACCCTCAGCTCCCTCCGGGCCGCCCAAGCCCAGGCAGCCGCAGCCACGGGGGTAAGAGAAGACGGGGAAGGAGAAGGGAAGGGAATGGAGGAGAGGAGGGGCGGAGAATGCCCCGGGGAAGACACAAAGCCACGGTACAGGCCCGGCACAAAGGCGGCAGTACAGTCCGGGCCAAAAGAAAACGTGCGGCGTGCTATCTCATCCTCCGGGTGGCACACAAATAAGTCTCACGGCACACAATGCTAGGTGGCCAAGGGCGCAAAGGCAGGTGTTGCTAGGCCTGGCCAGGCCCCGTGCCCAACGCCCGCTAAACATTGACACCAGGGCGAGACTTTCACACACACACACACACACACACACACACACACACACACACACACACACACACACACACACACACACACAGACGAGAGTCCAAGAGCAAGCGATAAAAAGAAATATGAAAACAGAACAGAGGCTCCCAGCTCAGGCGGCGCACAGGCGTTATCTGGCCGTGTACTTCACTCCCTAATCTCACGCCCCCCAAAAATTCCAGGCCGATCCTTCGGCTGTGTACGGCCATAACGACGCAGTACACCGAAAGCCACATGGGCAGCAGCGGGAAAAGCGGACAGCGGATGAAAAGGGAGCGGGCAGAATGGCAAATTGAAAAGGAAGACGACGGGCTGTGCGAAAAACCCAGCCGTCCCTCGAAACGACAGCCTGAGAGGAGCGAAGCACCAGGTATAGCGGGAATCTTTCCGAAAAGCGATTCCAAAAGCTCTCGGTTCGGTCCCTTCTCTCCTCCCAGCAGCAGCAGCAGCAGCAGCACGGCAGGCGGTGCGAGTTCCAGGGATCGCCCATAAAGCTGCACAGCCGAACGGCTCGGCGAGGGGAAAGGCAAGGCCAGCGGAGACAGAGAGGGGGGAGCGTGTTAGGAAACCCTCCCAGGTGTCATGTGAACCTGTTCCCGTCCTTGACAACCAAATTTTCGGGTACACGCACGCACCCACGGCGTTGGTCAAGACGCGGGCGGACAGAAGCGGGGGGCCGTCCATTAATCCCGACGCCACACGGCTTGCTGACGGCCCCACAGGCGCCCCCGCAGGCGCCCCCGCAGGCGCCCCCGCAGGCGCCCCCGCAGGCGCCCCCGCTGCGGCCCCCTCGCACTGCGACAACGTTGCGTTCAGGTTCCGCCCGCCCACCGATAATCTCGTGCGATTGCAGCGCGGCCAGTGTGACGTCACAGAGTGGCCGACGGAGCACCACGATCCTACTCTAACACGGCGGCGCGGGCGGGGCCCGCAGCACCCGCAGGTGCAGTGCATATGGCAGCCGACCTCCGCGGGTCACAGACACTCACACCTCCGCGAAAATTCGCGCGTGGAGGTCGGCGACCCAGTTGGGCAGCATGTTACTGTGAGGTGGGGGAGGTGCATAGCACAGAAATGTAAGCAGCCCTGCCCGTCAGCGCTGCTGCCGACTAGACTGCAACATCTGCTGCTGGCTGGCTGGCTACTCTAAGACATGACAAGGCCTCCGATGCCACTGGGCGCGCGCGTGCGTGCGTGCGTGTAGAAAGCGGCAACCGCGAGGGGGGGGGGGGGGGAGGGTGACTCAAGAAACTAACCCTGGCCTTCGCGGTTGTACCGTGACCCGCCGGGAAAATGCACTTGGAGCGGTAACTAGTTACGTAAGGCTAGGTGAGGCGCGCGCGCGGCTCGGCGCGCAGCTGCTCACGGGCCCCCGTCCCCTCCCCGCGCCTGCTTCTCCACACACACACAACCGCGAGGCGGCGCGGCGCTGCGTTGCGCGCGTCACAAGAAACAGCCGTCTTGTCCCGTCCCGCGACAAGCCAAGGAAACGCACCAGACGGAGACAACCTTGTGCAATACGACACAAAGCCCGCGCTGCTACTACACCCTGGGAGGGGGGGGGGGTCATCCTGGTGAGGTCCCACCGAGGTGCCAGGGCAGAGGGCACATGTCGCGGGGTCCGAGCTAGAGGGGGCCACCGGTGTCGGCGCGGAAGTATGGGAGGAAAATGCGGGGACTTGACGGGCGTATGTGCGGACAGGTTCCCAGGAAGAGGGCGCGGTAGCTGGCGTGGGGCCTGGTCGGTCGGGTCCGGTCTCCGCAGTCCCCGCGGCAGCGTCCTTGGAACGCTCGCCGCCGACCGGTACACAACAGCGCAGAAACCACTCGCCAAATCTTTTTGACCCCGATTCAGCCGACGTGACGCACTCGATGACGTCGCGGCCGGGACGGGACGCCGCGGTGCGGACGGCTACAGCACGGCCGTGTCGTCAGGCGCTTCCCGCACATGGAAGCGGGCGATTCCGGCTGTCCTGTCCCTCCAACTGAGCACAACGAGGGCTAACGACGGCTAACTCGGGCCGGGCGGACCAATGGGCTGGCATGCCTGCCTCGGCCACTGATTACGAGCCGAGTCCCGTCCCCGCATGCCCTGTACAGCCCACAGCCCGACCCGGTCCATATGGCCGCACCCCCTTACCGCGCGGCCATACCCTCCGGACGCACCCCCGGCGCGGCCCCCCCCCCCCCCCCGGCACGGCGGCAGCGGAGGGAAGACCCAGACGGGGCCCCGCCGAGAGACTTGACGTAATCCAATGGCGTAGTAATCCAAGTGTGGTGTACCTCATTCTACTCGAGGCCCGCTGAGACTCCGTGCGCTCGCCGCGCTCCTCGTGGGCAGTGTGCGCCTCGGCCACGGAGGCGTCGTCCGCTTTCATCTCCCATGGAAGATGGTTGTCGTTCAACCGGATCCTCTTGCTCATCACAACACAGCACTGGTCACTTGGAATCACTTGAGGTATCGGCACTCCTAGAGTGCGGCGGGCGCGTCGCTCCCACTCGCGTATCACAGATAGGTATTTTCCGACATGTTTCCACTGCCTTTGGTAACTTCCTTGTAACTCGCACCACTAGACGCACTTTCCGATGTTGCACACAGACACACACACACACACACACGCGCGCGCGCCACCTCCACCACCACCACCACCACCACTAGCGCGCCAGGGCACCACAGCGGACGGCAACGGGCTGCGCCTGGCCCTTCCTCCACGCGCGTTCACAGTCAACTGACCCTCCCCGCCGCCCGCCGCCACCGCGCCGCCGCGGGGGGAGGAGGGGGGGGAGGGAGCGGGAGAGGGGGGCATTGAGTCACGACGACGGTGGCGCGCTCGGGCGGCCCCGCCTGGGAAGCTAAGTCCCACCAGGACCCACTGCTTCCTCCGCTTCCCGCAGGGGGAGGGGAGGAGGAGGAGGAGGGGGGCACTCAGACGGGGCCAAAGGCACTGAAATGCCAACGAAGGAAAAGAGGGGGAAGGGGCAAATTTGAGAATGTCACAACCACCCACACGCCAATGAAACCCCTTTTACTTTCGGTCCCACACACACGCACACACACACACACACACACACACACACACACGCCCACCTTTTCTATCACGAACCCAAACTGTCGCGAAATAAGTGGTACGCAGCCGGCGCGATACGATACCCCCCGGGGCCGGCCCCGGTCGGTAGGGCGTCCATTGAACCCGCCAAGAGCATCTCGTGCGCTATCAGGGGCGTGGCGCGGCGCCCCCTCCGCCCAACGCCCCGCCCCGCCGGGGCCTAGCCGTCCTGCGCGGCCTAGCCGTCCTGCGCGGCCTTGCACCGCGCTGCGCAAATGACGACAATTATTAAACGCGGTCGCCGCGCCACAAACACACGCCGCTGTCCGAGGGGCCCCTCACTCGTAGTGCAAGTCTACCATGATTTAAAAATCTAAATTTCACTTTGATTTTAGTTTTTGATTTGGAATTTTTTTTTCTGCTAAATTTTTACATATTTAAGTTTTTACTGAGCTTTTCTGATAAGATTTTTTTTAGTGCATTTTTGTTTTGGTTTTGTAGTGATGAACCCCTCGGCAGAGCATGGCGGACACTCGCGGACGGACGGCGACGCGGGGTGAAACGGCGTTCTCTCTGCCGCACCACGCCACGCACCCCCCGCGACTTCCCTGCCGGCGTCTCGTGTGAGTCAGGGCCTATCGCAGGCACCTCACCTCCTGACTCACGGCGCCGGCCCACGTGACTCACGGCACGGCGCGGCTCACTCTGCCGCTGGAGCCGCGGTCGGCCTCTTCGCGGAACTAACTTCTGACCGGACTTCGGACCGCCGGCGGCGCGTGTCGCGAGTCTTTGCAAATCACCGCCGCCGCCCGCGTGAGTACCGCGGAGGTTCGGCGACGAGAAGTGTGGCCGTTGACCTGCCCTCCAGCTCTAGGGCCTACACCGCCAGGACGGGCCACCAGCCGCACAGGGACGGCACCCGGACGAGCTCGGGCCGGGCAGACGGGCGTTGCGTAAGGCACATCGCACCGGCAGCCGACCAGTAACCAACGAGCGCTTCAATTCAAGGTCGGAGTACATGGCGAGTCAACAACCTGGATCGGCACTCGGCTCAGCCCAGCCCAGTCCAGCCCGCAGCCCCGGAGCACGGCTCGGCTCGGATCCAGCCTGGCAACGACACTCCTCCTCGGCTCGGCTCGCCTCGCCTCGCTCTGCGGGTTGGGTTTGGTTGGATGGCTTCAGTCCCGGACTCTTCCCTTCCCGTCAGGCCTGCCTGCCTGGAGTCCATCCAGCCTCAAGCCGCAGCCTGAGGCCTGGCCAGAGGTCTCACAGCGGCCCCACCGCAGCCCAGGCATAGCGCAGGGCCGGCTAGGCCAAATAAAACAACCTGCTGTACATGGCCAACAATTTTCCGGCCGCTCCGCTCCGTGTCGGGGAGAGCCGCCGGCGGCGGGGCCATCGCGGACCTCGCATGCATCTATTTTAACAGCAGGGGGAGCTGCCCCCGCAGCTGTACAGTCCGCGCCAGAAGCAGCCCGGCCACCGCCTGCACCATCTGCGCCATCGACCCGGGTGGTGTGGCGCCTCGCTGCCAGGACAACCAAACCCACAGCGGGGGAAATAGAAAATCTCGCCCGATTATAGAGGGTGCGTGTAAAACCCCCCGACCAGTGCAGGCCACGCGCAATGACGCATGAGCGCCTCGATAAGGGTGGGAAATGGAAAAACGTTGGGCCCCGTACCTCCACGATTAGCGGCGGTGTCCCGTCCTCCGGCCGAGCCGAGCTGAGCTCGCAGTGCCGCTCAGTTCCCGAAGTGTTCCCGACCTCTTGGTCAGCATCGCGAGCAGCGGACTTCCCGCAGCGCAGAGCCCAGCAGCGAGCTGACTTACAAGACTATGGGGCTTCGGGGAAGTCGGGGATCGGGCGGGCCCACATTCGGGAGGCACGACCGGCACGACCCGTTAGACACACACACACGGTTTGATCCGGGCTTGACCCCCGCGAGAGAGAGAGAGAGAGAGAGAGAGAGAGAGAGAGAGAGAGAGAGAGAGAGAGAGAGAGAGAGAGAGAGAGAGAGAGAGAGAGAGAGAGAGAGAGAGAGAGGCGACGGCAGCGACGGTGCGAAATCGGAGCCCCTCTCCGGGTGTCGGTACTGGGCGACGACAGTGTCGCCTTTCCGGCCCGGACCCACCCGGACCCCGCCGCGCCCAGCACAGCCAGCACAGCAAAACGACCAGAGCGAAGAGCTTGGCAGAGCTGCGCTAGAAAACGAAACACGATCGGGCGTTGCGCGGGCTGCACTGCTCTGCGTGCAGACAGTGCAGGCCGGTCCGGCGCCCGCCCGCCCGCCCCGCCCCGCCCCGCGCACGCCGCCACACGCCTGGCGCCGCTTGCCGGACTGTCACCGCGGCTTTCGTCATGCACCGCTGTGGACAGGACCCACAGGACCGGCAGGGAGCGGCGCCCGGCAGCCCCGGCCTTCGGAAAACGGCATGAATTTGTCACGGACGCGTGTCGCAGCCGGACCCCAAAAATAGCGCAACCCCACCGCGCCACGCCACCGCACCGCGCGCGGTTCCAGACATTCAAAATTAAGGGCAAATCAAATATGGAGCGACGCGCACTAGCAAGGCCCCCCTCCCCCCCACGACGACGCAGCACCGGCTGGGAAAAAAGAAGGCTTCTGCTCCACGTGTCAAAGTAAAAGCGGGCGCAGGGAGTGAGGGGAAGGGAAGGGCAGACCATGATGATGAGGGGGTTCGATGGACGGGAACAAAAATAAAAATCCCAAATATAAAACGAACAACCGAAGGGCCCTAACGAATTAAACGACTATCTCAACGAGCATCGCTCGAGGGGAGGCCAGGACATGGAACGCCCCGGAGCCAAGGCGGGGCAAGGTAGGCGAGCGTGTGTGTGTGAGTGAGAATGAAAAGGGGTGGGGTGGAAATTGGATTCGAACACACTTTGTTTCGGTGATAGCTTCAATTTCTCAGACCACACGGCGCCCAATTGCCTTTGCTTCGTCCCTCGAGTTTCGTTCCGAGAAGAAAACTAGACCCCCCCCCCCTCCTTTCATCATGCATCGAGGAAACTAATACTACTATATACTAGTAGTACACGGCGCGCAGCACACCTGGCCGCCGTGTGACGTCAGCCTCCACACGCGTGCAAGTGCACTCGCGGCTGTAAGCACTGTAGTACAGCACGCTTGCGCGCCCCTCCCCTAGCCAGCTAGCTCTGCCAGGATCCATCCAGGCTCCATCCCTCTCCAGCGCCATCCCTTCCGCCCGCACTCCCCATCGATTTGGAAGCAGCGGGGAGAGAGGGAGAGGAAAAGAGAGGGAGGCGGGGAGGAAGGCCACAGCCCAGCACTGGATCCACTGGATCCCGTCCCAAACTCCCCGGCTCTGCCCCGAAAACGGGCCATGAAAAACTCTCAACTGATCACACCAGCGGACTAGGTGTGTGAGAGAGAGAGAGAGAGAGAGAGAGAGAGAGAGAGAGAGAGAGAGAGAGAGAGAGAGAGAGAGAGAGTATACAGCGCACAGCAGCAGCACAGACAAGCCCAGGCGTAGCGGGGCGGACGCACACACGCAAAGCGTGGGTCACCGCGGCCGCGGCACGGGGCGGAGCTGGTCTGGCATTAGTGGTAGTGCTGCTGCTGCTGCTGCGGTGGTGGTGGAGGTGGAGGGACGGCGATCAGCTGACTGGCGCAGAGTGCGAGGCGTGGCGCCGCATGCGGAGACGAGACGCCGCGCGGCGGGGGGAGAGTAGAGGGCCGGGCCACGGGGGATCACACCGCCACTAGACGCGGCAACGCCGCACCGCATCCGACACACGCGTACCACCCCGCCACTACCCCACCCCCTGCGGGCCCGGATGGACCCGGGCAGCCGGGGAGCGTGGAGAGAGAGAGAGAGAGAGAGAGAGAGAGAGAGAGAGAGAGAGAGAGAGAGAGAGAGAGAGAGAGAGAGAGAGAGAGAGAGAGAGAGAGAGAGAGAGAGAGAGAGAGTGAGTGCGTGAGAGAGCCCTCTCCCGGTGCCGCGGGTATGCACCGGGTGTGTCGTCTGCTTTCTGCTCCTTGTTGTGATGCGGCCGGCGGCGGACAGCCCTGCCCCTGGCACGCTGCCCGGCCACGACGCACGCACGCGCCGCCACGCCCCCGACGTGGGACAACGCCCCGCGCGGTCCACAGCCCTCGCGACAAAAAATAAAACGTTCAAGAAGGCGCGAAAAGAGGGATAAGGCGCGGCCAGACTGACGGCGGTCGGCGCGGCGAGCCCAATGTGTGTGTGTAACACGGCGACACGCCGCCGCCACGTCGCCACGCACACGCACGCACGCACCCCATATCACACGAGATACCTAGCGGCCACATGGGATTGCAGCAGAGATGTAGGTCGCCACGGCCTGGCCTGGCCGGCCTGTCCGCGACACACATACGCCGTGCATGTATTATCGGCACGGCGTGGCGACGGAGTGGGCAGCTGCCGCAGACTGAAGGTCACACCGTCACAGTCCTGGCTGTGAGAACACACACACACTCACATACCCAGAGCGTTCCTCATCCGCGCACTGACCTTGCCTCCGCGGCGACTCCCTCGTCCTGCTCCACGGCCTGTACGTCCTCCTCCTCGCTCGCCCAGTCGAGCCTGAGGAAGCGGCTGGCCAGGATGTCGACGCACTGCTGCAGCTGGTGCCGCCTGAGGTGGCCGTTGCACCGGGACACGGCGGACATTCTTATCGACGCGGACAAGACACTACTGCACGCCCGGAGCGCCCCGCACCGACTGGCCGGTGCCGGAAATACCGGCCCATACCTCCAGGATGACGACGACGCGCTCCGGACCGGAGCCCCGGGGCTCGGTCAAGTTCGGCCCTCTCACTCTCGCTCAGAGGCGGGTGCCGTCGTCCCCTTCTCCTTCTCCTCCCCTTCGCCGGGATACATGTGGCGGCCCTCCAGCACCAGGGTTTGCCACTTTTCGCATAAATATTCCCCGCGTCAGGCAGGAGGTCAACGAACGCCCCTCCCGGCCCCCCGCCAACCCCAGCCCCAGCTCTCAGAGCAGAGCCGGCACAGCCGTACCGCCAACGCACCGAGACCTCTTCTCTTCTCCGGGCTGTCGGGAGGGGGAGGGGCGGGACGACAAGGCTGCAACGCCCAAGTTCATTACTCTCAAGGGACGGAGAGAGAGAGAGACAGAGAGAGGGGGGAGGCTAGGCAGGCAGGCGGCTCGCCATAGCATTGCGTCGGCGCCGTGCTCATCGGGTGCGTGTCGTGCAGAACGGAGTGAGTGTGTAAGTGATGGCGTAGGAGTGGGACATCGGACCGCCAGGACAACCCGCTCAAAACCAGACGGTGAATGGACGCGGAGCGAACCGAGTCGAGCCGCGGCCTCGAGACGCGACGCGGCCCGGCCCAGCCAGCCAGCCGGCCCCGCCTTCGCGCCCACCTGCCGCTGCCGCTGCCGCCTGTCCCCGTCACCTTCCCCACTCTCGCCACCGCGCGCGCGCGCGCTCTGCTCACACATTCTTTTTCCCGCCGTTTTTCTTCGTAAATAAACGGCGAGCAGCGGCGGCGGCGGCGCGACCCGACTCGGTCTCAAGGCAGCAGTCAGGCTGCGATGGCGGCGGTGCGGCGCGGCGCGCGGCGAGAGCCGGTCTGGTCTCCGTGGCCCTGCTGCAGCAGCAGCGTCTGGTACTACAAGGTTTCCGGACCGGGCCAGGAAGTCAAATTAAAAGTGTCATTACTCTGTAGGAAAGCCCTCGGGGACGACGGCGGCCAGCCCTGAGCAGCCCGCTTCACTCGCCGTCCTGTCACTTTTACACAATACTACAGTATGAGAGCCGCCCGGCCTACGAACATGCATGCGCGCGGTACAGTACATACAATGGTACCCATGGTGCCCATGATGCCCATGGTACCCATGATGCCCATGGTACCCATGGAGTGGTACCCCACAGCGCTGTCAGGATGCTTTGCTTGTTCAGTCCTGGGAAGTGGGAGAACCACCAGGCCAGGCCAGGCTAGGCCGGGTCTGGTCTGGTCTGGGTCTGCCCGGCCCGGTCGCACTGTCGGAAATAACGTGGAAGCCAAACCACGGCAGACGAGGGCTGGGAAACCACCCTGCCAGCAGTTTGTGTGCTATCCGGCCGGAACCGCACAGATGAAAATTCAAAGCGAAATGAAAAATCCAACCGCCTGCAGCGATGAGAAGCAAAAGAAGCGCTCTCGGCGCCGGGGGGAGGGTGGGGGAGCAGTGGGAGACTGTCGGAGACCCGGCCTCCCATACTTCGTGCGACGCTGCCGGCTTTTACACGTGCGACGCCACGTGGGGCCTAAGTGCGGGGAGGGACGGGGGAGGGAGGAGCTTCTACGCAAATAGCTGCAGCTTGCAGCTGCAGCCGGGGAGGGGGGGGGGGCGGCTCAGCAGACGTTTCAGCGGCCAAAAGAATTCTCTCCGGTCCGCGCGCTATTTCCGACAGTGTACGCAGTTGCAGCAGCGCGGGGGGGTCGCCGACCTGAGTGACTACATGTAGTACACCACCGTGTAGACGTTACCGACGCGACACCGCTCGGGATGAGCTGGCGCAGAATGCTAATATACACACACACGAGACATCCGTTACCGTCCATACATTAGACGACGTCGTGCAAAACACACAAGATGGAAACTGAAAAAAAAACTGCTTAGAATGTCGCCGCCGCATATGACATTCGCTATGAGACGAGGCCTCGCGCTGGGGACACCACACCACGACACCACACCGCCTGGGAACCCTGGGAACCCTGGGAACCCTGGGAACCGGCGGCGGCAGTGCCGTAGCGTACAAACGTACAGACCGGACTCGGCCGTTCGCTCGCTGCTACCCCTGGGCGCACAAAGTTACAATAGCGGCTGTTCTCTTGTGTTACCCAGTCATACCGCGAGCTTCAGCGCGTGCGTGCGTGCGTGCGTGTGTGTGTGTTTCAGAACCTAGTTTCTAACAGAGTGTAGTAGCGCGACGTCACCACAAGAAAGCTAGCTAGCTCTCTCTCTCTCTCTCTCTCTCTCTCTCTCTCTCTCTCTCTCTCTCTAGCGCGACACTCTCCCCTTCCTTCTTCCCTCCCCCTTGGACGGACGGACGGATGGATGGAAGCACTCTGCCGCGCCTCTACAAGCTCCCTCTCTTCTACAGCTGGCGCGAAGCCGAGCCTCCGAGAGCCTAGAGCGGGATCGGGAGGTTCTACTGCCGCAGCACACACACACACGCACACACATATACACACACACACACACACACGCTGACGAGGATGACTCTCCCGCCATGTGGCTTCGGCCCTGACCAGCACGAAGCAAGTGCATAGGCCGCAGGGCCGTGCCGGGAAAGCCCCCGTCGAAACATGATTCCGGGAGGAGCAGCTCGGCCAGCCCTGCCGGCCCTGCCCACAACACGTACAGGAGTACTCAGTGAACGCCGGAACCGGCCGGAACTTCCCCGATACCGAGTCCCCGGTCGCCAACCGGCCAGCCAGCCCCTGCTCCGTGCAACCCTTTCGCGTCGGGCGCTGATGTGCAGACCGTGCGGGTCCGTCTGTCTGCCCAGCCTCACACAGCACAGCTGGGTTTATTCCGCGCTGTAACGCCGGGGCTGGCGGGGCCGAGGCCGGGGGAAGGGTGGGCCGCTGAGGCTGGGCTGGGCCACACGCCGGAGCAACCCTCCTCCCCTTTCCCTTCCCTGCGTTTACGGGCCAGGACGGACGCGCAGTGCGTACGCAGTGCGGATGCAGTGCGGACGCAGCCCCCTCACGCACTTCTTTACAGCACCGCAGGATCCGTTTAAAACAGGTTCCTATCGGACAGAAGTCGCGGATATAACCACGCCACAACAAAGTCGGCACGACGCGACAGCAGCGACGCCGCCCGCGCTCGAGACTCGCGGCCATGTTAGTCGAACCAACACACGGCACAAACCAAACGCGCCCGCCCGGCCAGGAATAGAACCCCGGCCACCACGAGCTGTCTGAGCAGCTGAAACGCGGCGTCGCGCCGTGCTCCCGCCCGGCCCCGCCCGGCCCCGCCCGGCCCCGCGTCGGCCCGCTCCACCCAGTACACTCCCCGCCATTCAAGTGCGTAAGGGTAGCGCCGGCGACGCCACCCCGGCCCGGGCTGCGTCCGCTGCACCCCCCTCCCGAGCGCCGCCGGCAGCCGCACGACACGCGCAGAAAAAAAAATTACTGGGCGATGAGAACGCAGCCCGGGGCGGCGCGTCGCTTTAAATTACTGAATATTGCCGGGTGCAGAGCTCGGTCTAGGCCAGCGACCCCTACTACTACCGACCCCTAGCCCCGGCCAACCATTCACCCACTTTCATTTATTTTTCCTTCCCTTCCAGGCACAGCGCGGCTGCTAGTACTTACACTAGCTAGACCTTCTAGCTTTATTTACAGTGCCGTGGAAAATCAATGCCAAGATTAGGCGCTGTAGTAGTAAGCCCCCCCCCCCCCCCCCACCCGCTCCCCAAACCAGCTGGGAAGTAAAGATGGATTTCCAAAGAAATGACAGGGGAGTGGGGAGGGGGTGGAATACGAAAGAAAGCGCGGATGGGGGTTAAGTCGGTTTTGCCCCCCTCGCTGCTTCCGAAAGCAGTTCGACTTTCGCTCGACAATCATTTCTTTTTCCAGGTGGTCGTTGGTTGCTGGAGTCTGGGGGACTGAAATCAAACTGGGAACTACTACTACAACTACAGTATATATTGCTGCAAGGTGGTGTTGTATAAAGCGTCAGGGCTGGCTATATCCAGCCCAGTCGGGGGCCCGGGCTGGCAGGCAATGCACGCCTGCAGCACGGCCCCTTTAAAACTCCAGAGGGGTGGGAGAGAAGGGGAGCGGAGAGAAGGGACGGGGAGGGGCGGGGCGGGGCGGGCAGGGCTGGCTGCGCCGCGGCGTTGCCACATCCGCTCCCATCCGCACGCACGCTGGCGTGCCGTGCCGTGCCGTGCACTGCCGCTGTGCTGGCTCTGGCTGGCTGGCTGGGCTGGCGGGCTGCGCCGAGCTCAGCTCTGGCTACCCGGGCCCGGGCCGCGCCCGGCTGGGCTCGCTGGGCTCGCTGGGCTGCGGGGCGAGGCGAGGCGCGCTGTGCCTGGGGCGGATCGATCGCTATGGGGATGGAGATGGGGAAGCCGGTGTTTCCATGGCGACCCCCTACCCGCCCCGCCACGCCCCGCCGCCCCGCGCCCCGCCGCCGCTACCCCCTCGCAGTGACGGAAGACGATGTTGTTGTCGCCACAGCTGACTTTTCGGCCCGAACAAACATCCTAAATTGGGCTGGGCACCGGCGTCACGCCGGCACGGCGAAGTGCCGCGGGGCGTCCCGGCGTGGGCCGAGTCGGTGAGGGCGAACCGCGTCAAAACCACCCCGGGCCGGGCCGGGCCGGGGCTGTGGCCGAGCAGCGAACAGCGTCAAAGGCGTCACTGCAGCCGTAGGACGTGAAAGCAGAACCTAGAAATATACACGGCACAGAGCCCGGCAGCGCCACAGTCCTCGGAGCGGGGAGCCTTCAGGGGACGACGGGTACCCAGAGGGGACGTGATGGAGCGAGAGGCGGGGTGGAAATACAACCCCCCGCCCCCCTCTTTTTCTCCCGAGAAAAAAAAACGAAGAGAAAAACGAACATGGAAACTAGTTTTTGCTCCTATTACCCCAGCAGGAAGAGCAAGGAAGAACGGGTGAAAAGGAGACGAGAGCGGATGAAACGGATAGATAAAATGACAGAAAAATAGCTAGATATAGAACGTCATGAAATATAAAGACCGAGAGGGAAATGGAGTTGGGCGGGGCGTTGGCGAAAAGCGCGGCGGAGGCTGAGCGCGAGGGGGTAGGGAGGGAGGGAGGGGGAGGGAGGGAGAGGGGGAGGGAGAGGGAGGGCTCGGGTTCAAAACCCAGACCGCAACTCCCCCGCCACACGCCTCTCCCACCCACCCCGCCACACTACCCCTGCCCCCAGTATGCCATGAAACACGAAGGGGAGTGTGTGTGTGTGTGAGCGGGAGAGACAGAGAAAGACGGGGGCGAGAGACAGAGACAGCGGCAGAACTCGCTCTGCACCCAAAGAAAATGTACACTGCGAGGCTCTGTGAAGGGAAGAGGTTCGCAGCGGCGACAGGGTTGGCATCAGCTGATATGGACAGCACCGCACCAACCTAATCCAGCCAAACGAGCAACCCATCAAAAACAACCCCCGCGCCGGCCCGGCCCACCCTCTACTTGTCGGGACGACACACACACACACACACACACACACACACACACACACACACACACAGGGGTGGGAGAGAGAGAGGACGACGGCGCGGGAGGGTAGAGGGGAGACAATGGCACAATATCTGGACCAGACCGGCAGCGTGGTTTCCGGTTCGGGGGAGTAGGAGCACAGGTACTAGAGGGGTGGGGGTGCGCTTCACCCCCACCCGCTCTCCCCTCTCGCCTATATTTCACCTCCCGCACCCCTCCTCTATTGCAGGAGATAAATTTTAAAATGGGGTTGCCAGGTCGTCCTCCGTCCGGGAAGGAGAGGGTTTCCAGAGGGGCGCCCACGCAGTCTACGGCAGGGCCTGCAGGGCCCGTCCTCTCTTCCCCCAACAGACAGGACGGCTTGGCCTCGCACTGCCGACCCGAAGTGACCTTTTCGTCTCCACGTTTCCCCTTTCTTTTCCTTCTCCCCTAATCTGGAGGGAGGGGGGAGGGCTGCTGGCCCTGCGGGTCCTGCGGGTCCGGCCAACGATCACACAGGTGGGTGTGGAAATCCACCCCCGTTCAGTTTCTTCTCCGGCCTCCCCTTCTCTCCCCTAATCGAGGCCGCAGCCTTCCTTCCCACATTCCCACACGCGGGGGAGTCAAGGCGAGAGGCCAGCGAGCGGGCCGGGGGGAGGGGAGGGGAGGGAGCCCACAGGACGGCGGAGGAAAAAAATCGTTAAGTACACTCGCGACACGTACAAGTGGACACCGACCCTTCCACCCCCCCATAACATTTGTATCAGGGATGATGGTCTCGTCAGGAAGGCAGGGGCCTTCGCTTTTGCAACGGCGCGGCAAACTGGTCCAACTCGACTGGGGGTTGGTCGGTCGTTGCTCAAAAGGCTTGGCGAGCGAAACGGCGGCCGGACTCAACGCTTTTCTTGCGACAAATCTGGCCGTTACTAAGGAGCCCGCGCCGAGCTGAGCAAAAAGGCGGCCGACGGCAGCCACCCGCCGCGGCTCCCCAAGGCCACAAAGATAGCCGAGTTGCCTTACGAGCGAGGCGACGCGTTCGCGATACTCATCAAGCGCGGCGGGGGGGGGGGGGATTTGCGGTACGAAGAGAGTTTTAGCTTCCCTGGACCGGAATGGTTCCCGACCAATAAATCCAATGCGCACCAGAGTGTTAAATCCGGAGACGTGCTTGTCGGGGGCTCAAGGATCTCTCACCGACTGCCGCAGGAGTCAAGCAGGAAACGCAAATCCGCCGGCTCAAGAGGCGGCCACAACGCAACCGCCGCATTCACTACCTCAACCACACCGTGCCGGTGGCCAGCAGCTCCAGGCGCCTCCTCCGAATGGCCGCCAGCGGCTCGAAGCCCTTCGCCCGGCCCAAGAGGATGAGGCTCAGGCGGGCGCCGAGTGACACACGGACGTACCTGTAACAGACATACGCCCCAATTTAGTGGCGGCAGCAAAGCAGTCGTACAACGGACGCTTTTCCCCCGGCGCGTCTCCTATCGTTACACAGCAATTGACGGCACGGCAGGTGCTGCCAGGTGCCCGCGCCGCCAGGTGCACGCCCGGCTACCCGTCATCGCGGCCGCGGCACCACCACCACGACGTCGTCGGCGTTTGGCGCGCTTTTCCAGCATTACACGTTGGACAGGACGGCAGGTGCAGGGCCGGGGCCGGCGGCGCCAAAAGGCATACATCCACGACGGCGTGCTCCCTGCTCCCCCACGGGGCCCAACGGCGACCCCACGGGGGCTCAGGAGCCGCCCTGGAGTCGGGTCAGGTCGGCGACACCCTGTCTGCCTCCGGTTCGCGCCCGCCGGCCCATCGCCGTATACCGCGGGCACCGCGCCGCATGGCAACCGAATGGGATGGGAACAGAAGACAAGACAGCCGCCACGCCACGCCCCGCCGAGGCAGCGGAGGCACAGGGGTTGCGCGATACCACACGGAGCGCTGAGTAACGGTCGAGGAGGAGGCGAGACGGGACGGCACCACGGTGGGATCACATTGCCAGCGTCTCTCTCTCTCTCTCTCTCTCCCTGACATTCAGAAATTTCAAGACGACGCCGCCACCGCCTCATTCATTCATTCATTTCAAAATGGACGCTCTAGACAGCGAGAGCCCTGCTGCCCTTTCACAAAAGGGACTTTCCAACGGCTCGCCTCCCTTTCTCCTCATCGCTGCGGGCGTTGTCACCGGCGACAGCGACAGCCACCCTCGCGGGGGGCTGCACACGGCGAAAGGGCGGCACGTTCAACCCACCTTACACAACCCCTGACTGCATCTACCCCTGACCTTCCTTTCAAGGGATTCCTAGAGCTGCGTTACGCCTTCGGAATCGGCGGCGCCGCGTAGCGAGCCGCGTCTGTGCCATTACCTGCTGTGTAACCCTGTCCACATCTGACACCGCCACGGGTGCAACAACACCGCACACACGGCTGTATGCGTGTGGATATCTGCACCTCACGTACGACCTCTGCATGCGCGCGTGTGAGTGAGTGAGTGTGTGTGTGTGTGTGTGTGTGTGTGTGTGTGTACGTGAGGACGGATGCGCCGAGCTACGCGTCGCGCTCACCGGATGCGGTCTCGGCATGGCATAGCAGCAGCAGAGCCCGGCTAACCACACAGCGGCAAAATGCAACGACGACGGCGACGGCTCTCTCTCTCTCTCTCTCTCTCTCTCTCTCTCTCTCTCAGCTCCTCTCTCCCGGGCTCTTCCGAACCGTCTCTTCCCGGCCGCCGACTGCCCCGGCCTGACCAAAGGCCCGACCTGGGCCGCGACACGGCCTTGATTCCAAAACACCGAGCCAATCCACATCATGGAAATTCCGATTCAAGGCCGTATTCACGCCGGCCGACTTAATGCCCGGCCCACAAATGTACACAGCGAGGCGTAATCATCAACCTGTGGGCGGTATCTGGGCGGCCAGTATCTCCGGGCAGCCTAATGGCAGCCTTGAGGCGGCACATCCCAATCCCGTGACCTTTCGACACGTCTACTCCTCCCTCACACACGTACAGTAAGTGCCGGAGCCTAAACGGCATACTGTCAGCAGGCTAAACTGTGCGACCGGCGCGGGGGTGTGCGGGGCGGGGGGTGTCAATGCCCTGGTGACGCTGCAGCAGCTACAGGAGCTCTGCTCTACTCAGGCTTGGGCCTGAACAGCCGGCTGAGCTGTGGTCTTTGTCCCGATACCAGTTGGTTCGGCCCCGCCCCGGCCCCCCGGCCCCCCTGCCCGGCCCCGCCCAACCCAGCCAGACAGGCTGCACCCGCCGCTGCAGCCGCCCGCCTGCCTGCCAGCCCCGTCTGTCCGGCCCACAGCCTGGCCTGGCCGCTGCAGCTTGGGAGGCTGCGTGGGAACCCTCCTCAATCGAGTGTGATGCATCTGCCCCGGCTGCCGCGGCCCGGGCCGTCTGCCAGGTGGTGATAACGCCAAGGTCAAGAGCGATAGGCACGCTCACCGGAAGGGCAGGGGAAAGAGAGAGGCGCGCGCAGATAACGAAGGCCACGGCCGAGTGCTGGCGTTCCACTTCCTGCCCATCGCTTCCGTTCGGGCAGAGGCCCTTCGTCGACCACCGCCACCGCCAGGCCGCCAGGGAGACGGGGATCGCGATGAGGCCCCAGGACTCGGGCCCGGCCTTGGCCTTGGACCCGGCCGGCGCGCGCAGTCTCTGGGCGCGAAGGCGGACCGTGGCGGCGGCGGCGCGCCACAATCAAAACGTGAGAACCGACCGGCGGGTGCAGCCATCGGGCGCCTTGCATCACACTGCAGCCCGCCCCGCCCCGGCCTCTGCGCCCTTGGCTGTCCGGGGACGGTCAGCCCAGCCGACCCCCGAGCGGGCGCCA
This sequence comes from Odontothrips loti, assembly GCA_038380765.1. Lineage (NCBI taxonomy): Eukaryota > Metazoa > Arthropoda > Insecta > Thysanoptera > Thripidae > Odontothrips > Odontothrips loti. The sequence goes on from CM076250.1 coordinate 9,904,234, forward strand.
CATATGTTCAAACGTCTTTGGCACCCCAGCGCCCTCCTTCGGGCCCCGCAGGCCCCGCAGGCCCCGCAGGGCCCCGCACCCACACACCTGCACCGCAGGCAGACAGGAAGGGCTGCAGGGCTGCTGCAGGGCTGCTGCAGGGCCGCTGCAGGGCCGTCTGGCAGCCCGCTGGCAGCCAACTGGCATCCCCATGCCCTTCCAAGGCGCGCTGCACGCCAGACAAAGGCCGTAGCAGCGCGCACAGCGGCAACGCCGCACCTGTCTGGAGTTTATTTTTCCTGGGCGTCCGTCGCAGCCAGCCAGCCGTCTGCAGCGTTGCCAACGTTGTCGCGTCCTTTCCTTTTTCTTATTTCTCATCTCCGTCCCAGCCAACCCTCTAACAGCGTTCCAGAAAGCCGAAGCCAGGTGAAAAATCAGGTCCAAAATACGCGCCGCAAAGGACACCTAGGAAACCTTGTTCAGGACAGTCGGCTTGCAGGCCAAGCACCTCGGCGCGGACTACGCTGGGCTGGGGTGCAAGCTATTACGGAACCAGACCACAAGGAAACTCATCTCCCGGCTTGGCCACTGCCTTTTGTCTGCTTACACAGCTGTTTCTTTGTACCGCGAATCGTTCGCCCGGCGGACAGATATGGGGATACATGACAAATCGACCAAACACCAACGGCTAAGACGCAATTTTCATAACTCACGCCGTAGTATAGAGAATCGGGGGACCCTTTGGAATACATATCGTCCCGGCGTGATTTCAAAAGTTGCTCCCCGACTCTGGGCCCCACTCCTATCGCCCACAGATATCTCCGGCTGCCACATGGTGTTCCTCGTCAGCTTTTCCCATTCCAGCCACCACTTGGAGTTTCCTGGGACCAAAGGGCGTTCATTCTAAAGTTACCCGCCAGGCGGCGAACACCTCGCCAGAGAGGAATGTCCGGAATTGCGCTCCCTTGGGGGGGAAGAGCATCCTGCGGTTTTAGCGGCGTTTCACGGTATATACTGTGGGACGAATTCCACCTAGACCACGCCGAGACGAGACAAGAAAATCAACAAACACATTTTCACTTTCTTGGAATTTTTCTTTTAGAGGAAAAAGACGCCACGCGTTTCTTTTGGGGTAAATTTTTAAAGTTGGTTACGAAAACCGCCTTGCGCAAATAAATAAGAAAAACGAAAGAACAGCGGTGCGCGACGAAACCTCCATTACGAGAAAAAGCTAAATAAAGGAAGCCAAAACAGGACCAAGAAAGACCAGAGAGCAGACGATAACTGCCCTGATGAAACAACGGGTGTTTCGCAAGCACGGCGAACACGGGCCGGACGAACAATGGGTTCAAAATGTCGTCTGGCGGGATGTGTTCCAGCACAAAGGAGGTGTAGCAATTAACATAAACGAGCGAATTCTTTTATTTCCTGATTAACGAGGTGGACGCCAACCTCACATTTCAAACGCGTTCTCGTCAGCGGCAATTTTGTCTCCTCTTTTTACTTTTTGATTATTTTTATTATTTCTTTTTGCGTCATAAAAACGCGCGCGGGGGTTGCGTCGGCGACGGAGCGCTGCACGGGGTACATAAACGGGAGTCATCCCGGTGTTGTTACGTAGCCTATATCGGTTGCACCGAAGGGCGAGGAGGGACTTTCCCCACGTGTGCCCTGCTGAGGGCCTTGCCGCCTTGCCGGGGCCCGCTTTCACCGAAAGCAAAGGAAGAAGACCACGCGGCCGACAAATGTCCTCGGCAAACGGAGCGCAGCCCGTGTCCTTCTGTCCGTCACCGGGGTGGCTGCGAACCGTTAGCAACACGCCAAATCCTTACCCTCCAAGAAGCACACGGGGCGATTGGAAAACCGGCAATAAAACTCGGGTCCGGCCGAAAGACCTCCTGGAAACGGTTAAGCAGGGTATTGTTGGTTTCCTCGATGTCCACTCGGAGGGGAGAGAGGGTCTCTCGACTCGGCCGACGGCTCGGCCAGTGGTCAGACCATCCAGCGGTCCGAATGTCAGCCGGTCTCAAGCCGAGATCTCCAGGCGGCTGGCTGTACCCCGAGCAAGTACAGTCCACGCAAAATATACAAGTCGCCCCTCAAAAGATTCCCCTTGTCCGTCGGTCTTCAAAACCAACTCTGCCAATATTCATCTCAACCCAATTTCTCCTCGTTCGTTTGGCAGTTGCCTTTCAATAAGGGAGGGGGGGGGGGGGACCTCGCGGCGTTCGAGATAAAGTATTGATTACGTACCAAATTGCAAAAAAAGAGCTAGTTGTCGACAGATGTACAATGGGACAATCTACTTAGAATGCTTTTTATTGCGAGACAGGTTGATTGTATCCGCTACACAGCGGCCTTCGCCAAAGGGGTCGATCCCGGGGAGGGGACCACGGGGACCACACTCCGACCTATCATCGGAGAGAAATAAGAACAAACACTGTGTCGCCATTTATTACCGTGTACACTAGCTCAGCATCACTGCTCCAGGAATTAGGCGGCGTTCATAGTTTCTTCATGTCCCCACCAATCTCCGGGCTATAAACGGCCCAATCTACGGGTTCACAGACACGACACGGGTTCGACGGCCCGTCAGACGTGCCGCCATAAACCGAACCTCCCGATCCTGTCAACGTGGGCGTCCGTCCAGAGCCCGTCCAAGGACCCGGCCGGCTGGCTGCTGGCTCCGGCTGGCTCCTAGCGCCGGCAACACCGCCGTGCGCACAGTGGGCTGCAAGGGAGGCGACGACAGCATTAGCGAGCGGCGGGGACCGGCGGGGACCGGCCAAAACCGAGATATAGAACCAGAAACTGCTGCTGCGATCCACCCTTCGGAAAGGGTGGCGGCGGCAAGGAGCCGGCAGGCCGGGCCAAGGAGGTGCCGAAGGAGCGGGTCGAAGGGGTGCCGCCGGGGGTCGGCAGCGGGACGGGGTCGCCGCCGTGGGAACATCGCGAGGAACGCCATGGGCAACGACGCCATCAGGTGTAGTGTAGCCCCCGGCCCGGCGCGGTGTAGTAGCCGGCCTGACCTACACACACGGGGTGCCTAGCCCAACGCCAAATTTGTTTCGCCTCTCGCCCTCCTATCTCGTGCTCTTGCGAGTTTATGGCAGAGTGGCAAACCAAACCGGGAGCTGTTTCAAATACGGTATTCCCGTCGCGGTACGCATATGCGTAAATAGGGGGCCGGCTGGGGCGTCTCAAATACCGTACGCGCAGCAATCGCCCCTTCATTTGCATGTATACAGTACCTCTGCGTACAGGGCAGATAACGCTGTCAATCGGAAAAGGCACCGCAAGGGAGGAAACGGCCACAGTACCTGACTCCTGACTACAAACAGTTGCAAACGAACTCAATTATAGCAGCACAATGCGAAAGGCATTCTAAACTCAAACTAAAAATAAGAATCCCCTTTTCCTCAGCTCAAAACTTGGGCTCCATTTTTCAGAGACGAGGGCGTCCGCTGCTGCCGTCTTCTTTTTAATGTCCCTAATGAGAGGCTCGAGTTGGCACGGGCGTAAAACAATTCTCATCAGCCGTGCCCGTTCCCATGGGAGTCTTCCCTAGATTCTAGAGAAATTTACATCCTGTTCCCTGGCGTTCATCTACAGTGAGTCCAGGGCAGCTGGAGTGGGTCTGGAAAGTCTGACAATGAATCCCCCTCCCGAAAAAAAAAAAAAAAAAAGATTTCTCGGCGTGCTAAAATTTCAGCTACAAAATTGCGTCAAAAACTGCCGACCCAAGTGGCAGACGGAACTGCGGTTCGGATACTACTAAATACAGAACGCCGCGCCGCCGCTCGGGGACGGCCATTTCTCACAGCCACTGCGATTAAGCCGTTTCCCTTGAAAACCCTTTTACTCGGTCCGGATCTGATAGCGGCCCCGGAGGACTGCTCTGCTCTCCAACGAGTAACGACTCATTGTGCCGCACCGACTGCCGGGCCCCCGGGGCCCCCGGGGCCCCCGTGCCTATGGCCGCACCACCTTCCCATGACGACCAAGAAAACCCGCGCGGCCGGGGGAGAAGAGGGCGGGGAGGGGGGAGTATTTGGGCCCTTCTTATCACAGGACTGGGCCGCCATTTGGCCCAGTCACTCGGCAGAGGTCGCCTTCACCTGTGGCACGGCTGATACACACGGCTTAGGCCGCGCACCGTGCATGTCGCGGCCCCCCGCAGCCCCCGCAGCCCCCGCAGGCCCCGAGGCTCCCTATCCTTCGGCGCATCCGAAGGTTTGGCGCGTGTGAATGAGAACTATCAACGAGGCGCGGCCGAGGTGTGTCTGGCCTTCATGCACGGCGCCCCGCGCGGGGGTCCGCGGGAGTCCGCGGGGAGGGGCGTGCGAGCCCCGGGGGGGGGGGGGGGGGGGGCATCTGTATATATACAGAGCCGCGCGGCCGCCCCACACGGCCGGCTCCCACCGGTACACTACGTGCCCCGGCATAAACTTTGGGACCCACCAGGTCGCCGCCGTCGCACCGCGGCGCTGGTTTCGGCGGCGGGGGCCTCGAGCCTGGCCGAGGCCGCGCCGCCGGCAATATGGTGGTGGCCTCGTCGGCGGGGCCGGCGGCACGGCTGGCCGAGCGGACACACACACACACACTCACTCGGACCAACGGCCGGAACCGGAACTGCACCTGGCAGGCCCGCCTTTCCCAGGAGGTCATCGGCGTGCCCTGTCGTGCCCTGTCGTGCCCTGGCGTGCCCGGGCGGTGTCGGTGACGTCCTCGACTGCAGCGTGGTATCATGCGGCACTGACTGCACGCGCCCGCAGCACCCCGATATATATATATATTAGGTTTCCTCGGGGCTGTCGCCACAAACACTAGCCGCCTAACCCGTACAAGTACTGCGAAGGGTATTGCCCCCCCCCCCCCGGAGCCCTAGGCTGCCCCCCCCCTCCCCCTCGGACTTCCGCAGCTCTAGAGTTACCCACAAAGCCCCGCCAGAGAGGCCCAGCTGATGCACACCCGTACGTACCCAACCCCAACACTCGCCAAGCACCGCAAGTACTACACGCGCAGATCCCCGCTCGCCGCTTCGACTTGCGTCAAACGCTTCGCGCACACACAGTCGTGCCATGTCGTGCCGCGCGTTATGGCAAATGAATGGGCGCGCCCCCTCCCCTCTCTTCTCACAATCCCATCTCCCCTGTGCGCGCACTCTACCTGAGTGTGCGATTGTAAGCAATCCACGCAATCCACAGGTTGCTCGCTCGCCTCGGGGCCCGACTATAGCCTAGGCTGCTGGCGGGGGCCGCGGGGGCCGCAGGGGGGCATAGGGGGGCGCCAACGGCCGCACACCCATCCCAGAAGTGGGCCGCGCGCAGCCTCCGCAGCCCTCACCTGGCCACACCCTCCGCTGCTATCACCGGAGCTAGCCTCGCGCGAGGCCTCGGCGCACCTGCAGCAGCTGCACCACCGTCTCTGCTGTTATGCAAGTTATCCAAGCGGGAGATGTGCGCGCGCGGGGGCCGTGACGTCACCCCGCGTCGCGGCGCCAACCGAGACGAGCCGCCGGGGGAGGTCACGTGACACAGCGCCGTGAGGTCCCCGCCGTGGAAACACACACATGGTCCGGCCCCACGCCGAGAAGAGCACCAGGTTGAGGTTAAGCCGCGCCGGCTATACGTGCACGCTCACGGCCCACTCGATGACGGCCCGATAAGCGGCGCCTTGCAAACGGCCTCCGGCCAGGCAATGCAGACGGTACGAGAGAGACAGCACGAGCTGCAGGTGTCGAAGGGAATTAAAGTCGAGACGCCAGTTTTTACATTATTCTAAAAGTTTACATCCCAGCTCCGCCGAGGGCTGCGTAAGTTCACCATCGGCAGTCGGACGGGAGCTGCAATACCCCGTGCTGTCTCCCACAGAGATGAGCCGCTCGGGCCGACTCGGCAAAATGTCAGCGACACAGGGTCACACAGTCATCACGGGAAGGTGAAAGGTGAAGTGGGAGAGGGAGAGAAAGAGGAAGGAGGAGGAGGAGGGGGATTCGGAAGAGGGTACGGGAGAGGGGATCCGACCGCGCGAGGGCACCGCGCGGAAGGGGGTCATTACCGACAGCATCACCGCAGCAGCGCCGAGCCGTGATGCGATAGCACGGGATGGGATGATGCGATGCACCCGCGGCTGCAGCCGGCATACATCGCTCCTTCGGCTCCTCCGGCCCTTGCCCCGGCGCGTACAGTCCGCGCCACAAGCTCTACCGTGCTGCACTCGCTGCCACTACCCCCTTCGCACCCCGCACCCCCCGGTGGTGAGTTATGTCCTCAGCAGCATTGGTAATATTCATCGGCCCGCCGGCTCCGCAGGGGGTCCAGTGGCCAAACCGAGGGCGGGCGGGATCCAGGCACGGCCCTCTAACGGACCCCCTACAATCCCAGCCCAAATTGGGCACGGGTCCGGACCCACCGCCGGGGCCGGACCCGTCTGGAGCCGTCTGGAGCCGCCTGGAGCCGGGTAGGGGCCCGCAGCAGCAGGGTTCCACTCACTCCAGGAGGGAGAAGGGAAGGGCCTTGCGCCATTACACACGTTCATACCTGGAACAAAAACACATACGGGTCACCCCGCCTCTCGGCCCGCCCCGTCCCGTCCAACGTCTCGCCTCGTCCTTTTTGGGGGAGTAACCCTGGCCGGGCCGCTCCGCAGACCAGACCAGACGGGGGGCGCCCGGCACCGCCCCTCCATGCTGCGTGGGCGCGCCGGCGGTAATCTTACTCCCGGCCGGCAACAAGACCCCCCTGCTCCTGACGGGGTGTCGGCTCCGCCATGACGGCCGCGCCGCTCAGCCGCTATCAGCAGGCCGTGCGATACGGAGGCAGGAATGGCGACAGTGACGGCGCCAAAAGGGAGAAAAATGCAGACAACACGACGATGAACACGAGAGGTCAGCGATCGCCCCCACCCCCCTCATCTGGCTGGGTCCGGGCGAGCGGGGTGGGGGCGGCCGGGGGCGGCCGGGGGCGGGGCAGGCAGCGGGGGAGCGGCAGCCGAACTGGCCGCACGACACCGACGACGCCACCGCCGCCGTCCAAGGCCGCAGACGGCAGGCGCACGAAATGCGGGTCACATCGGCCCCAGCGGCAGCGCGGTGCAGGCGGCCATCATCTCCCCGGGCACTAACACACTCAGGAGCACTAACACACTCAGGGGCACTAACACATTCAGGAGCACTAACACACTCAGGAGCACTAACACACTCAGGGGCACTAACACATTCAGGAGCACTAACGCGCTGAAAATGCCAACAAAGGCGGCACGGCGCCGGGGTGGGGGCGCGGGCGAGCGGGGACCCCCGCCCCGGGCCCTTGGGCTGCCTGAGGCTCTCGGGGGGCACAGCAATGAGACAATGAGACAAAGGCAGGAAAGGCTGAGGCACGCCGTGGCGGCCGAGGCAGCGGGGCTCAGTTCCGCACAGCGGCCGCCTCCGTCTGCCGCTGCCCCGAGAGGCCTCCCGTCTGCCCCCAGGGCGTCGGCCGCCGCCGGCGTCGTCTCCGGCCGTAAACGAGCGCATATCATTTCACGCGATATCTCCCGACGGGGGGGGGGGGGGGGGGCGATCTTTTAAGCGCGCCGCATTATGGTGCGTACTGTGCATTCCGTGCGCAGCCGGCCTGGTTGCCTAACGCCCCCTGAGCACGGGCACGGCACGGGAAGAGGAAGGACAAGCATAAAGCTCTGCCGTCCAAAGACCAGGAGCCCTATTCACGAACTCCCTCGGTTTCGGCTTCGGATTCGACTCGGATCCCCCGCCGACCCGAACGCAATCCGAAGCCTCGGTTCGGTTCCGTTTTTTCGTATTCAGGAAGCCATTCGGATTGGTTTCGATTCGGTTCCGGCTCCTCCGAGAGCCGTTCGGGTCCACGAGCCGAGCGCTAGCCGAACTCCGTGCGACGTTGCCGTTCGCAGTGGCTCCAGCCAATCACAGCCTCTCGACCACTGACCGCGTCCGAGCGTTGAGGAACGCACTTTGTTTACAAAATACTAACACAGGTTAGGTTGTTCTGCTTTGCCGTCTGCTCTGTCACTTCTGCTTCAGCGTTCGGCCGGTACTGTAAGTTTTTAAGCGATTTGTAGGAGAATTTGTGAGTGACACGTGGTGTATATTTGGCATCTTATTATTAATCAGTTACGGAAAGCATGGAAGCTGTTGCTCAGGTGAGTTGTGCTGTATAAAGAAAATATTCATGTGGTTTTAAGGAGCCTGTACAGGTTATGAGACTTCTGCTATTTTTTGTGTACTTCAGGAAAATAAGAAAGCAAGTCATGAGCAGCGCATAGCCATGATGGAGTTCATGAAGCGCTATCCGGAATTGGGCCAAAGCAAGCTTGTCGGTGCGACCGGCCAGCTGAGGAAAGCGAGGCTGTTGGTTGAGTTAACAGCTGAGCTCAACTCCATTCCAAATGGATCATCAAAAACCTCTGATAAGTGGCTTAAGGTACTGTACTTGCATTCCTTGTTTGAAATTGGAACTGAGCAAGGTTTGTGTTCTATTTGAGTGTCTTGAATGTGCTTCCTCTGTGCAGTCATGGCAAGATTGGAGATCCGACGTGAAGAGGAAGGCAGGAATAATTAACGCTCATGAAAATGGCACAGGAGGGGGCCCTCCATGCAAGCTCCGATTGTCCGAGCTGGAAATAGACCTACTAAGTTATATGGGGGAAGTGGCCGTAACAGGCCACAAATCAGTACCTGATCCATTGGAAGAGGAGGTAAGGAATGTCATACTGTGAATTTCCTGAAGCTTTGGGTGGGCAATTTTACAGTGTTGTTTGTTGTTGCAATGTACTACAGGAAACTGCAGCCGCACAGAGAAATGCCAATAAGGAGCAGGCCCCTGCTATTGAAGTATTTAATTGTGAAGGCTCTGGTGTCAGTGGCCACATGGCACCAACCACCAGCTGGGCTCAGCAACCCACTGTATCACTAACAGTCCCACTTGGCACCCCCAGCCCCTCAGGGATAAGTGCTGTTTTTGGAGGGGCAAAAGTGTTTACCACCAGTCCGCGGGTGAGCCCAAGCCCTTCCTTAAGCAGCACTGTGGCTGTCCCACTTGGCACCCCTAGCCCCTCAGGAGTAGCTGGTGTTTTTGGAGGCGCAAAAGGGTTTGCGTCAAGTCCACTGATGAGCCCAAGCCCAAGCCCTTCCTCAAACAGCACCGACTCAGGTGGGGCTTCTGGGGCTTCTGGGGCCCCAGGCGGCTTTAAATCACCTGGTCCAGCTAAGAGACGGAAGAGAACAAACACTGGTGAGTTATTGACATGTTTTCAGAAGTGACTTCTTAGTAATGTATTTCACTTATTTCAATCCAGAGTTTTTCATATTATTTGTCTGTCTGTTTTATTCCAGGTGCATCTGATACAGACGTAGAATTAGAGATATTATCTAAAAGTCAGCTGGACCTGGATCGTGAGAAGTGGGAGTGGGAAAAGACTCTTGGGGAAAGAAGGTTTGAGTTGGAGCGGAGTCTTGGGGAAGGAAGGTTGGATTTGGAGCGGAGGAGGTTGGAGATAGAGGAGAGTAGGCTGGAGATAAGTAGCAGAATGGTGTCCACATTCGATCGAATGGCTGTTGCGTATGTATACCCCATTAATAAATTATTATACTTTCTTGTGATATGCTGCAGGTGTCTCTAACTGACCATTCCTCTTTTACAGACTTGAAAAAATGGGTTGGGATAAGTGATTGTTTGGTGATATTTTCCTTTATTTTTAAAATTATCATTCTATTTATTTACTGATGTATATATTTTTACTTGGAGACTGTTACTTTTATTACCTATGACTTTGTGATATGCCACTACTTCTAAGGCTGTTTTGATCTCCTTTTTGGTGTATTATTTTGATTTAGTTAGTAAGTGGGCTGTGCCCTTTTTAAAATTAATATGTTACCCCAAGACTGATTTTACAATGGGTTCGAATAACTGATACTTTTGTCACATGCCTTTTTAAAAATTATGATGTTGATTGACTGACTTTTTATGTAGAGACTGTTACTTTTATTACCTATTAACTTGTGATATACCACTACTTCTGAGACTGTGTTTTGATCTCCTTTTTTGTGTATTATTTTGATTTATTTCGTAAGTAGGCTGTGCTCTTTTTTAAATGAGTGTATTTTACTCCCAAGACTGTTTTTTCAATAAAATGTGATTGCAACCATATACTCAAGAGCCTTATCTTTCTTACTCAACTTACATTTATTATAAAGTGATATTTCACATTGTCAGGGAAATAACAAACAAAATGACACATTTTGCACAGTTTCCATTCTTTTATTTGCCACAGTTGCACGTTGTAGCATTAAAGGGACGCAAAGTAACTTTAATTATTAAACACGATAAATCTATGTGGCACTCTTCGATCTGATGACGACCATTGTAAGTCTTACAAGTTTTCTGTTTGAGTCAATGACAAACAAACGTGCTTTTTCAAATCAATATACTTCATTCCAGAACTGAATTTACTATAAAATGTAATGGCAACCATATAAACAAGTGCCTCATCTTTCTTGCTCAACTTTCAAACTGGTATTTCATATTAACAGGGAAGTAGCAAAAACAAACAAAATGACATGTTTTGTACAGTTCCCACATTTTTATTAGCTACAGTTGAACACAAAGTAACTGACATTATTGAACAGGATAAATCTTACATACATCAACAGTTGAACACAAAGTAACTTAAATTATTAAAAAGGCTAAATCTCACATATATCCACAGTTGAACAAAAAGTAACTGAAATTATTTAACAGGATAAATCTCACACATCTGGCTCAGCAGCTCTTGGTCGGTTTGGAGGCTCTCCTCTACGATGTCGACGGGGAGCTTCAGGTCGTACTGCTCTTGGTACAGGAGCAGTGCGTGCAACTATATTCTGCTGCAAAGCCCGTGCTTGCTGCAAGATTGGACCCTGCTGCACAACAGGCGGCACAGGAGGCTCTCTATCCTCTTCTTCATTATAATTACGTCTCCGTCTTCTTCTTTGTTGTCTCGGACCCTGTTCCTCTCCTTCCGACTCTGATGTTGATTCTTCTGAGCTGAGATTACCTGCAACACAAATATTGTGGAGAGCAACACAGGCATTCACAATTTTCCCAGCTTTCTCCGGGGTGTAGTGGAGGACACGGTGTCTAAGAAGGCACCTGAATCTGCACTTAAGATGACCAATCGCTCTTTCCACACTACTTCTCGAGATCATGTGTGCCCTGGTGTAATTAGCTTCCCTAGAACCCTCTTGAGCATGCAGAATCGGAAGTTGCAGCCAAGGCTCGTTGGGATAGCCAGAGTCAGCTAGCAACCAGCACTGTTCACCTCCTGTGTATATTTCTACCATTTTTCTTCTCGCAGCACAGTTAGACCAAATGAAGGAGTCATGTGTAGCTCCAGGATATCTGGCAACCACATTCATGATGGTATAGTTCACATCACAAATAATCTGAACATTTAACGAATGATACCTTTTCCTGTTTAAATACAACTCCTCATGTTCTGCTGGGGCAACAATAGCCACATGAGTGCCATCTGCCATGCCAAGAACACCAGGAATGTACGGATAGCGTTTGAAATTTCTAACTATATATGCCCTTCGCTTCTCAGGTGTATCAGGGAATTTAATGTGGTTCCTAAGTACGTCTGGATGGTTCAAAGCTGTCACCACTTCATTAAAATACCTGCTCACTGATGCTTGGCTCATAACAGAAGAATTATCAGCTCCAGCACCTCTTTGATACCCACCCTGCCCCAGGATATGAAGAGTCACCAGCACTTTGAGCTCGGCTGGGATGGATGTTGTCCTTGTGCCCTCCTGGAGGTGAGGGCGCAGCTCATCTGTAAGTGCCCGTGCCATTTCCTTGGTGAGACGGTATCGACGTTTGAAAGTATTTTCCGGGATATCAAACGGATTCGAGTCATCTCTAAGTTGCCTAGAGCGCGCGTTGTAGGCAATTTGTTGTAACGCCTCTGCTCTTCTCTGTCGCCTCCGCAGCAAGAACCTCCGCCTTGCAACAGCTAAAATGTCCATCTGCACCAAAGAAAATGAAAACACATGTAAATCACAGATCACAAGAAATAAGAACACTATTTAAAACGATGTAAACATGCTTCACAACAAACTTACTAACCTCCAAATCACAGCACCGTTCTTCTTAACGCGAAAAAATTAAGAGAATATAGACACACTTTTAACTACCTCTAAGCAGTTATTTTAAAAAAGAAGACTGCCTGATGCAAAATTAGTCAAAAGATTTTAGGATATCGCAAGATACGCAGACTTAAATTCACTCGTGTCTGCAACCGAGACTTTCGGTTTGCATTCCGAGACGGAAATGTGTCTCGGAATGGAAACCGAGGATTCGGGCTCGGAATCGACTCTCGGGTGCGTCGTGAATCGCTCGAAATCGAACCGAGGCGTCGAAACCGAGAGAGGCGGTGGTGGGGGACCCGAACCGAGCCCGATCCGAGCCCGCGGAGGCTTCGTGAATAGGGCTCCAGGCCAGGCAGCCGGAGCGGGGCGGGCCTAGAACACGGCTCATGCGGCCTTTTGTTGCGACGAACACCTGGTGCCCCTCCTCGCCCCGGGGCCTCGGGGACGGCATGGGGCATCGCTCCGGCATCGCCCCCCGAATCGCAGATTGTGTCACAAAATATAAAAGTCGGCCGTTGAACGGCTGCGGAGGACACGGGCCGGGGCAGGGCAGGGCAGGGCAGGGCGTGGGAGCAGACTGCACCGCTCGCTCCGCTCCTCCCCCGCATGCGGCCGTGCAGACCTGGTGCAGACCTGGTGCAGACCGAGCTGGGCCCACCACTGTGCACACGGGACGGGACGGGGCCTTTGTCATCCACACCGTGTGCAGCAGGATGCACAAACACGTCCAAATAATGGGGCGGCTGCGGCAGCAGCGTCTCAATCTTCCCCCCCCCCCCTCTCTCTCTCTCTCTCTCTCTCTCTCTCTCTCTCTCTCTCTCTCTCTCTCTCTCTCTCTCTCTCTCTCTCTCTCTCTCTCTCTCTCTCTCTCTCTCTCTCTCTCTCTCTCTCTCTCTCTCTCTCTCTCTCTCTCTCTCTCTCTCTCTCTCTCTCTCTCTCTTCTCTCTCTCTCTCTCTCTCTCTCTCTCTCTCTTTCTCTCTCTCTCTCTCTCACACACAACCTTTCACGCCGGTTTGGCAACACGTCAACCGCCTGCCCAAACCGCCGGTGCACCAGTTCCAGCCCGCCGAGCTCCATCCCTCCCGCCCCCACTGCCCCGCACAAGCCAGGGGTCCGGCTGCAAATTTTTCACGGCGAGGACCTCGGCGACGACGATCGCCCCGAGTGTGATCCTTGCGACCCCCCCCCCCCCTCGCCTTATTGGATCCGACCCCCGCCGGGGATCCTCCGTGGGATCGTGCAGTGAGAGGAGAAGCGAGATCAAGCTGATGCCATGCGCTGTAGCGCTGCAGGCCGTTGGGACGTACGGCACGGCCCTCGCCGGCAAGGTCTGGTGCTGCATCTAGACGGCATAATCAGCTCCGGGCTCGCATCGATAAAAAGGTCTAGCCCCCCCCCCCAAACCTTACTCCAGCGAGAGATTGTGCCGTGCAAAAGTGTCCGAGACGATTGGAGCACGCAGGCGACTGGAAACGCCCGCCACGACGGCGACGTCACCGCAGCAACCTCGTGACAGTGCGGCCGGGGCTCGGGTTCGAACCCCAGCCCCCGCTGGAACAGATGGGGTGACATTTCGGTGACGATGACTTTATCTGACGTCATCGTCACCACGCGGGGAGAGGGGGGTGGGGGGAGGGGCTAACGTAATAGAGCTTCGGGCTGTCGTTCTGCTGGCCGACAGCAAAACCTTAGAAACGCGGGGAAAGGGGGGGGGGGCGCCACGTGGCCATACCGTACCTTGCGCTCCTGGTTTCCATGGCGGGCAGGTGCTGCGCGGGGGTGCACGGCGGACACGCGGCCCAGCACCGAAACACATACGGGCCCAGGAAGGCGTCGTGGCCGGCGGGGCGGGGCCGCTGCTGTGGCGTGGCGGCGGGGGCTGCGGGGGCTGCGGGGGCGCGGGCCGGGCGGACAGACAACGAGGCGCTCAGCACGACGGGGACGCGGATGACGGGCAGCGGCAGGGGGATGTGCACGGGAGACCAAGACCAGTAAAACGCGTAGGGGCCGAGGCCGGCGGGCATGACTCGGACCACACGACCGTCCTGAGCGGCGCGCCCCAGGACACTCCCGGCCCCCGCCAGACCCGGGGCCCCCGCCGCCCCCCCGCCGCGCCCCTCCCGTGCCGGGTATTGATCGGTGCGACCCCATCCGCGCCAGCCACCCCCGCAGCCCCGCGACACTCCCAGCCCCTGCTGCCACCGCTACCCCCGCCGGGCGGCCGCGCATGCGTCCTGAGCCCCCTCGCAGCCCCGAGAACCCCAGCCCAGCCAGGAACCCGCGCGAACCCGGGAACCCGGACGAGAGTTAGGACCCGGAGGAACGACAACCCGGGCTAGGGACCTCCACCAGCAGGGAGGAAGGGAAAGGTGGACGGAAGGCGGCGGCGACCTTCCCGCATTCAAAGCCAATCGAGCCGCCAATTTAAAAGGAACCCTCTCCTTTCACACTCACGACGCCCCGGCCGTGTCCGCAGAGTGGACCGTTTGCACTTTCAACACCGCCACCACCTGCCCGGGCTGCACAATGCGTGCGCTCAAAAATGTTACCTTAACGTGCACCACGTTCGTACGCACGCCGCACGCACACGCGCGCGCCCGCACACACACTCACGCGTCATTCACACGCTCCACGTGTGGTGTTCATTTAAATAACACACACAGCCAGAGAACAGCTGTTGTCCGTCACTCCAGGGGGACTCGGCTCCGCTGCCACATGCAAAGGGGTAGACACACACACACACACACACACACACACACACGGCCTGGCGGGATAGGGAGGGGAGGGGGGCCGAGGGCAACGGCCGCGGCAAACACAGAGCGACGAAGGATTGAGGAAATCACTTTGCTTGAAGGATATGAGGAGGAAGTTCAAAATGGATTTCAAAAGCGACACACGGTTGCCGTGATACATCATACCTCCAGCAGTCCACACGGCAGCAACCATGGCGACGGCTGCAGGCGGGCCAGCGGGCGAACCGCGGCAAAAACCGCGAGGCCCGCTCCACTTCTGCCGGAGCAGGTACGGCGACGTGAACGCGGCGAATCTCCATTTCAAATACTCGAGTTTGGCTGGCCGCGCCGCACCGCACCGCGCGGTCCCCGCCGACCGACACTCATTTATTACACGAGTAACGTCCATAATTTGGGCTCCACCGGCCGAAATGACGAAAGAGACTGGAAGAACGCGCGGCGGGCGAGGCGGCCGCCGCGAGTCCAAATGTCATTCAGCATGTGCAGATCTGGTCCTGGCCGCGGACGCTACCGGCCCAGAGGGCAAAAGCAGACGGGGCGAGAGAAAAAATTGGTGGTCGCAACTCACTTTTTAAGTTGATTTCCAGGCAAGCAGGAACTAAGAGATAAGTTGGTTGGGGGAACTAATTTTTGGTTGCACCGACGAGACGAGATCCGTTGCGGGCACTAATTTTTCTTCTGCCTTTTTCGAGGGGCCAATCACTCGCGTAATCATGTGTACAAAATTCTAGAAATTTTTAAAACCAAATAGGAAAAAAAAGTGCGAATTTAAAGTTGGACTTGGACTTTATTCCGAAAGATAGCGCCTACATAGGCTGAAATAGCCAGAAAAGCAATAAAATTATAAAATTAACGAAAACCACGGGGTATAATTCGACGAAATCCTGAAATCTGTGAACATAGTTTAGATGAGTGGTTGCCCCCTCGGCCTTTTTGCTTTTGCAGAGAACATTTTCCTTGAGGCAACTCGTTGGTGCAACTAAAAAATAGTTCCCCCACCCACTTTTTAGTTCTCAGAACCAAAATTTACCGCTCGTCTGGAAATCAACAACTAAACATTTACTTGCCACCACTGGTTTTTTTTCCTTCCTATGTGAACGACGACTCATAGCAACTCGCCCTGTCTTCGTCGTCCTCCAGTCAGGCTGCAGTCCAGATATAACGGTACACCGCCGTGGCCGGAGTCAATAATCGGCCGAAATCGTAATGACGTAATATGTGGACTCCCCCCTCCCGCTCGCTTTCCAGTTCACTGGGCCAAAATGTAACGCTCCGAACACATGGCTCCCAGAGGCACAGGCCCACAGGCCGGGGGGCCGCCCCGTTCCGTCCGGCCGGCGCTCCCGCTGCACCCCTATCCAGGAGCGGAACCGTCACCGCCTCGGCACGGCCAGCGGCGTAGGTCCGCCGGGGCGGGGCGAGCCCAGGCTGGCCGCAGCCACAGGGCCGCGGTACGCGGTACAGTACCGCGCCACACGCACCGCGCCCTTCTCTGAATAGCCCCCCAACGTTCTTGTGCCTCGGTTCCCGAGCCTTCCTGTTTGTTCTTCATGAGCCCTCCTCTGTTCTCGGGCCCTGCTATGCTCGGCTCAAGCCCTCCTGTGTTCTCGAGCCCTTGCCCCGCGCTCTCCGCCTTGCTGCCCCCGGTCTAAGGTGGGGGGGGGGGGGGACTCGAGTCAAGGGGGCTTTGCACGTTGCGAAACACCATGGCGAACACGGCATACAATTACAAGCCAGACACGTTTCGCACACGCCCCGCCGTACTTCCCGTGCGGGCGCGCGCTCGCACGCACCCCGATCGGTGCGCTCAGTACTGTACTACGTACACACATGCACAATGCAGCATGGGCTGCGGCTCATCGTATAGCCAACCGCCCAGTACTAAAACCCAACAACAGGTTCGCCACCACCTTTCAAGAAAACCCAAAAGACGGGTAACTTGTGACACCCCGCGAGCTATCAAATATCAGGATATACCTCCCTATCAAAACAAAAATGTAGACAGTATGTATTGAAAATATGGCAACGTTGCAGCAGGCAGCGAGCGAGCGTGCGAGTCAAAAATCTCCGACTGCAGTCGTATTAACTTACCGTCACACTAAAATGTTGCACGGCAGACACATGTGTGCGTCGTGACGTCACACAACAGCTGTTCCCGACGCATCCCCATTTCAACCCTCTACTAGAGAGCGGGGCGAAGGGGAGCCCGAGAGAAAGAGAGAAAAAACCGGTCACGGCGGCTAATTACACGATGCTCTCTCTCTCTAATGCATCGTGTGTACGTACATCACACAGCTCATACGTGTGTGCGTGCATGTGTGCTCTACCACACCAGTTCATACATACACAGGGACATACAGGGTGGTCCTAGAGCCCCGTTTGCAGGCGACTCTGCTAGAGTCTCTGGTAGTGTAGAACGGTTTGCGAAAAGAGTCTCTCGCTGACTGTATGTGTGCTGGACAGAATAAGGTTCTTGAGCCCCGCTCCTGCACTCTGCACTGCACATTTGCACATCTCATTTAAATCCAGTGTCCCCTATGCCCGCCAGAGGGCGCTGCACCGCCTTCCTGTGCACAGATTATTCCGCCTCTGTGTGCTGCTTTTGTGTGGCGCACCGACCGACAAAAGCCGCCACCACTTCCGCCAAGTTTTAATTTCAAACTCGGCAAAAAGAGAGCGAGCGAGCGAGAGAAAGAGAGACCTAGCGATAACTCGTGCACACTGCATCGGTGTTATACGTTGTTGCTACCCATTGAACACACACACACGCGCGTCAGCACACACACGCACGCACACACATACGTACGCAAACACGCGCGCGCGTATATGAATGAATGGACGATGGGCGATGAGCGCAGTGGCGGTAGTAAAACTGCAAACGAGCACCCGCCGCCGCGTAGCCGCGCCGCCGACAATCGCGCAAAAAAAATAAATAAATATAAAAGCAAGGATCTCGCTACTCATCGCCTGTGCAGCGCGCAAACATCGTAAATCCGAGGCACATCATCCAGACGTGCACTGCTGCAGTGCACCGCCAGATGTGCGCAGTGCGTGCGCGGTGCGTGTGCGGTGCGTGTGCGGTGTGTGCGCGGTGCGTGTGCGGTGTGTGCGCGGTGCGTGTGCGGTGCGTGTGCGGTGTGTGCGCGCGGTCCCCGGGGGCGGGGAAGGGCTCCGCGCGGAGGGGGAGGGAGGGAGAAGGGTGGAGGTCGGACAGAGAACGCGCCGGGAGGGGCTCGTCGGGGCGGGGGCGCGAAAGAGAGCGAAGATAGACACGATAGACCGTCCGACCGACGAAGAGAGAGGGAGGGAGGGCGAGAGGGGGGGGGGGGGGTGAAGTGGGAGGGAGAGGGCAAGGAAGGAGTAGAGGGGAGCCGCGCCCCACCCCCCTCGGCGCGGGATGGCGCCCCGCGTTCAGGTCTCCGACGGCTCGATCAAGCTCGGGTTTGGTTCCCGGGGGTGGGGTAGAGGGGTGGGGTGGGCCCCGCCCGGCGGTACCCCGCCCGGTACCCCCGGGTACCCGCCCTAGCTGAGCACCGCGGCGCGGCATCCATCATCGCACAGTACCCGGCCTTGATGGCCGCGCAGCCTGGAAACAAAAGGCGAAGAGCGAAATACCGCCCGTCGCTGCCCGGCCAGCATGCGGAAAGAACCTTGAGATTTGGAAAGGAGCGCCTACTCGCCACTCCACCCCGCCGCGCCCCGCCGCGCCCCGCCGCCATGGCGGTTACCTGCTATTAGAGATCACGCCACGGCGGTAGCCGCGAGGAACCGCGAGGCTGGGCTCGGCGCTGCTACGGAGCACTTGGCAGGGCCAAGGCCGTGGGATGGGAGTGAGAGGGGGAGAGAGGGGAGAGAGGGAGAGAGAGGGAGAGAGAGGGAGAGAGAGGGAGAGAGAGGGAAAGAGAGGGAAGAGAGGGAGAGAAAGGGAAAGAGAGGGAAAGAGAGAGAGAGAGGGAAAAGAGAGGGAGGGAGAGAGAGAGAGAGAGAGGGAGAGGATGAGAGGAAAATAGAGAGGGAGAGAGGGATAGAGGGAGAGAGGGATAGAGGGAGAGAGGGATAGAGGGAGGGAGGCAGAGAGGGAGGGAGGCAGAGAAGGGGCCAGCGGCAGGGGGAGAGGGAGAGTGACGGTAGTTAGGTTTCCTAGACAGACGTACGCGTGCCGTACACACACACGCCGCGGGGCGGCGTGCGTTGTGCGTGTCTCCACCACGACACACACACACACACACACACACACACACACACACACACACACACACACACTCTGTACGCGGCAAAACCAGTCCGCCGTCGCGGAGGCGTTGCGTGGACTGGCGGAAAACTCTGCCGGTATGAAAAATCTAGAAGTACTTAATCGCGGCGGCGCTCACGAGTTGCGAAGCAAAGGCCATTAGTTCTACAGCGGCAAAGCAGACACAACTACTTCGGCCGCTCTCGGTATCAGGGCCCCTCGATCCTCTCCACCGCGGTGGCCGCAGCAGCAGCCGGGAGGGGCGGCCAGTGGCGGGCCGCGGGTACCAGCGGCGGCCGCCGCGCGTGGTTTCGGGGCAAGAACCTCCAGCTCCCCTTCTCCTCCCCTCTTCCCCTCCCCTTCCGCGGGGAGGGGAGAAGGGGAGAGGAGAGAGAGGGTGCTTTGTTCTCTCTCTCTCTCTCTCTCTCCTCCTCATTGTGCACGCCGCTATCAGTAGTGCCAGCAGAGCGGCAGAGAGGCTCGGCTCGCTCTTCTCTGCCACAGGCGGCCACAGGCCAGCGCTCCTATAAGGCGCGGTGACGTAGCTGTATTCCGAGGAGTGATTGTGGACGCCATCACGACATCATCATGTCCTGACGGACAGACGGACAGACAGACCAGCCACACACACACACACACACCGACTGCTGGGCTCTGATGGAATGTAGAATATCATCTTTGCCCTGTAATACGACCCCAGGCCCCGCCTCTCAATTGGTTACCAAGTCCATTTCCGCTCGGAACCGCACCACCGCCGCTCTGGCGCTTCTGCTATACTGGACGGACCCCCGCGCCAACCACGGCGCACTCTCAGCATCATCACACACACATACACACACACACACACACACGCCCTTGCGAAAGTCACCGAAAAAGGACCACCACATACACACAGCGCGCGCCCGACGAGAGGAAGGTTTTGCAGGGAACGAGCCAAGGCCGGCCGGCTTTTTGCATATGACACATACGAGCCAGCGACCAGAGGCAGAGCAGAGCAGGGGGGCGAGGCGCGGGGGGCGGCACCGGCTCCTAGGCGCTGCACTACGCCCGTTCATCCATTCGTTCATTCATTCCCCTAACGCCTTAGTAAAAGACCTACCGCGTGCACTTTTTCCGCAGTGCCCTCCCGCCACCAAAGTGACACAAAAGAAGCAAAAGACGAACAAAATGATCATGATGTTGCTCTCCGGACGGGGAAGGGAAGGGCGCGCGGCGAGAGGTCGGGGGGGGGGGGGGGGGGGGGGGGGGACCGAGATCGTCGGCCGGCGCGAAGGCCGGGCTGTGCCGTGGCCGGGCCGACCAGAGCGGCTGCTGCTCCTTGGAAAGTATAAAGCTGCTGCAGAGCAGACAAATCGATGACCGCTCCCAAGGTGAGGCAGCAGCAGCAGCAGCAGCAGCAGCAGCAGCAGCAGCAGCAGCAGCGACCACGGTGGCGGAAACAGAACGCGACTTGGAGCACTTCTCTGCCTTGCTTCGCATCGCACTCTAACCATTCCGAAATATAAAAGTCACTGCCGAATCGGAAGCAGCAGCAGCAGCAGCAGCAGCAGCAGCAGCAGTTGCTCGGCATGGGGTGGTGGGGACGCCGCACTCAGGGGGTGTGTCGTGCGGGCCGTCACGTGACACAGAGTTATTTCGGGTTCCCCGCGTTATTAACGTTGCTGGTCCACCTACCTACACCGGCCGGGCCGGGGTCTGGTCCGCTGTGCCGCGCATACACACACACACACACTCACCTGGAACAGAGATAAGCGGCGCGTTAGTGGGCAGGACATGATCGTTGACATTTGGGCCCCTCGGACAGGACACCGGACCGAGCCGAGCCGCAGCAGACCGGAGACTCACGGCAGACAGCGCGCGCCGGCTCAATTTTACAATGTGAGTGCAGCCAAACAAAATCTGGTGCCTGCGAGGCTAAAAATACACAGACTGCCACAGACTGCCGGGGCGACGACCACAGCTGCAGGGCTGGGCAGGGCTGCGCGCCTCGGCTGCCTGCGCCCAGGAACAGGTTGCATCTTCGTCAGACTACCGGCACACAGATGCAGCCCCCGCCCCTCTCTCTCTCTCTCTGCCTGTGCCCGCGAGCACCAGCGTGACCGGCCGTGACCGCCGAGCAGCCCGGCCACGCCTCGTTCCACGCAACCCACCTCGCCGACATCACCATCGCCACCATCATCACCATTACCATCATCATCACCGGCACGATGACGGTCATCACCATGCCCGGCCGGAGCTGCAGTCCGTCCGCCTCGCCTCGCCCTGCACCTCGGTTTCGACCACCATCACCATAGGGTCAGCCGGACGGCGCGAAACGAGTCACCATGGCATGCCAGGGCACCATTCATCACCATTGCCTATTCCTGTCCCGCCTGGCGCGCCTGCAGCCCCCCCGATGCCGGCCCGCGGGACACGGCGGGCAGGCGGGCTGCCTACCTCCCCGGCTGATCCGCTGACACTCACCGGCCACGGCAGCACACGCAGCGCATCGCGTCGGCTCGGCTCGTGTCGACATTCGGGTGAGGCGGTTTCAGACACGACACCCCCCGTCCTTGGTCTCTTTCAGACGCGCGCGCCGGGGGGGAAAAAAAGGGAAGAGAGTGTATATGGAGGAGGAAGGGAAAAGGAGAGAAAAGGGGAGGCAGGCGGCAATGAAAGGTGAGGAGGAAGAGAGGGGTGGGGGGGGGGGGGCAAAAGGAGGAAAGAGACAGCTCCAGGAGCGGGGCAGAGGAGAGAGGGGGCACAAGGCGAGACAACACGGGACAAAAGCGAATACAACCGCAGGGCGTCCTGGAGGAAATGAGAGAATACGGGGGAGGACGGCGGCGGCGCGTAGTGAAAGGTGGCCGTGCAGCGTAACGTGCCGGCAGCAGCCGAAAGAAAACGAATTTAAAGAGCAAAACTAAACATGAAACAGCAGCGGCAGTGCGCGGCATGCCGTGACACGCAGGCCGAGTGCGCCGCCGCCACCGCCGCCGCCACCGCCGCCACCACTACCGCCGCCGGCCGGCTGTCCGCCGTATCGCCGGGCGCGACGGCAGACAATTAAAACAGATATCGAGACATTGTTTTCGAGGGCGTTTTAATTGGTCCGTTTTGGCCACGCGGAATCGCGAAGCAGCAGAACAACGCGCGCGCGCCCCAAAAAATAAATGACAACACGCTGCACGGACGCAGCCCACCCCGAGTGCAGCCGCAGATACACACGGGCTGCGTCCGAGACGCGGAGTCGGGCACATATAGTCGGGGCGCGTTAGCTGGCGGCTGCACTGCCCCCCCCTCCCCACCTTTCCCCCCAGTCGGCGAGGGGGCGCCGAGGGGGGCGGGCACGCGTGAAATTCGGCATGAAATCAGGAAAAGCGACCTTGTCTCGAATCG
This sequence comes from Odontothrips loti, assembly GCA_038380765.1. Taxonomy (NCBI): domain Eukaryota; kingdom Metazoa; phylum Arthropoda; class Insecta; order Thysanoptera; family Thripidae; genus Odontothrips; species Odontothrips loti. The sequence goes on from CM076250.1 coordinate 9,926,724, forward strand.
AGGCGAAACGAACCGAGGCGTGGCACTGGAACCATTGGGACCGGCGGGGTGGCGCACCTTGCGAGGGCGTACCGCGTGCCGCGTGCCGCCAGCCCTGCCCGTGCAGCCGCCGCCACCCGGACCGTTTTCTCACGAAATATAAATGCGTTTATTATCATCATTTCCAACAAGTCTCGCCGGCCGGCCGCTCGACTCGTTCTGTTCTGAGCCAGCGCGCACCGAGCCAATCCCCCGCGCAAAAAAAAGAAGAAGAAGAAAACAAACAACAAGAAGTTTTCCCAGGCTGAAAAACAGAAATAAATGCAATAAAGGATGCAAGCGAAACTGTACGACGTCCTCTGAGCAGCTCCACAACGCGCGCGGATATAAGAGGGGGGGGGGGGGATTAAAAGGGATCCAACGAGGGAAACTTCTCAGACGCAAAGTTGTTGTTGCTGTTGCTCTGCTGTTCGTCTCGGCGGAGTTTACAAAGGGAAGAAGAGTTCAGCAACGACAAACGCAGGGGGCCGCAGCAGCAGTCATTCCCTCCGGCCCCGCGGCCTGTGCGGAAGGCGTATTCAATCGTCGCGATACGGCGACATGCCATGCACACTCGCTGATGCGGAGACCGCGCGTGCACATGATTTCAATTCAAAATTTGAGTGCTTCTTTTTAATTTACATTTTTTTCTGTTTTTCTCTATTTTTTGAGTGAGAGACTGAGAGCGTTTGCCCGACGACACACAAACCCAACCCTCGGGTCGGGGACGTGCCATGTGCTGCTGCTGGTGTCCCTTCGACACCATTCATACGCAAGGCGGTGCGAACCGATTTGTTTGACGCACGGATTGATCATATCGGCGGACACCGCCACGCCGTCTGCCACTGGCACCGCGGCGCTGCGGCGCTGCGAATAAAACCTTTCGTCACAACGCCGCCGCCAACGACGACCACGACACGCAGGTTGCCGTGGCGCCGCCGTCATAGGGTTGCGCGACCAGACGACGCGGCGCCAAAAGTCGTGTATCGCCAGCGCTGACTATAACACCATAGGGACCGTCCACAACTTACGTAACAGCCGACGGCTGTGGATGTATATGCGGCAGAGAGCCGCGGCCGGACGACAATTACGGGCGACCCCCAAACCCGGGCGCCGGGGAGGAGGGGGCATCGGGCAGCGAGACTATGCAGCATGCGGGGTTTTACATTGAACTAAAACGCGAATAAGGCCGCCCGCCTGGGCCTCCTGCGGCCCTGGCCGGATACCGGAGGGGGGCGCCTGGCTTTCTTATCGGTGCATTCACATCGCGAGGCCCGCCGGGGCCAGACCAGATCGATACAACAGGTGGGATCGTAATTGCAGCCAGTCACACCAAACTGCGTGCAGACGCCGCCCCGCCCCGCTCCTCGAGTCTTTGTAAACATCATCGATGCGCAAGTCAAACGCGTTAGACTAACGCACTGCACGTCCGACACCAGAGGGGGGCAGGGGGGGGGGGGGGGTACGACCGCGAGCGTCAACCTCGGCGCCCCCACCACGCCCCACCAACGGGGGCAGGCCGCAGGCCAGGGGGGCCCGAGGTTCACGTCGAGTTCTTGGTCGCGACCCAAACAGAAGAGAAAAAGCAAAACGGTCAAAGCAGCCCAGCCCGTTCGCCGGCATGTACGTCAAGCGGCGATATTTCTTTTTATATTGGCCCTGCCCACCGCTGCCCGCGCGCACACCTGTTTCCAAACAAATTGGCGTGCCGCTCGACTGGTTTAAAAATCCGGCGCTCAAAAACTTGAAAGAAACCTCAATACTACCCGGCACGCCTGGGTCAGAGGACAAGGGAAACGACTGCTACCGAACCGCCGCCGGCCCGGCGGGACCAGGTGTCAAATCACAGAGGCCGGGCCGGGGTGTGGTGAGGTGTGAGGTGTGGAGCGGGTGGCCCACCGACATGGCCCCGTCCCGCCCCGGCCTCGTCACCTGGCCGGCCCATCGGCACCATCGGCACACCGGGGCTGGCTGGGTTATAGTTGGATGCACCTGGAAGACCCGGAGTCATCCTTTGTCTGTGTGCGGTAGGGGAGGGAACTCCGAGGGAACCCGGCCGGAGGCCCCGGAGGCCCCGGAGGGAACTCGATATGACGTGGCAACAGGGCCTATGGTACGTACATCAGCCCGTACCTCCGGAGCCGGCAGTACCTCTACCCGCCAGACCAGACCTGGGCCCCCGCCGGGGCGTGGCAGGAGGCGGCCGCCCAGCCCACTCATTATAACCCCTGGCAGCCAACGTCGGCGCCGCATGCACGTGCTACACATCCAGCAGGATAACTTTGGAACGCCATTCCCGCCGGGATTGAACCGCACTCGGGGCGGCGCGGGGCCGCGCGGCATAGAGGGGGGCTCTTTGACATTTCCAAGTGCGGCTCGGCACAAGGTGCAGCGTCCTGTGATGAATGATCCGGCCTAATGGGAAGGGCGCTAACGACCTGCGGGGCCTGCGGAGCCTGCGGGGCAGCGCCAGCACCCCGGGGGGAGGTCCTGGAGGTCCTGGAGGACGCCGTCGTCACCCCGCCGGACCACCCTTCCACCGAACCCCCACACAGTTTAAAACCGGCCCCGGACGAGAAGACCCGCGACTGCCAGTGGCGTGTTGTTCACTGTTCGGGCGGGCTGCTAGGGCGGGGAGGTGGCGGGGTGTGGAGGGGCGGTGGGGTAGTGCGGCGCGGCGCTGGGCTGGCGGCGCTATGCCGTTTGGCGTTGCAGGCGGCGGGCAGCCGGATCGATTTCGGCGAGGGGTGCCTGGGGAACGTAACACCTCGGTACACTGCGCGTTAGAACAGCCAGCCGCCGGGAACCGCTCGGTGCCGGAGAAGCCAGGTCGTCGGCGTCCTTGAACAAACTTCGCCACAATCGGCAGCCCCAGCATCCACTTGCCGGGCCTCGCCTCTGAGGCATTAGGCGGTCCGCCACCGCGCCAGGCCGCGCTCCACTGAGTTCTTTCCAGTGTACTTTTGGCGGACAACACGCTTATGGACGGGCACGGGCAAGATGGCGTGGAGCGGAGCGTGACAGGCCACCGGGCCGGGGCAGCCAGGCAGTCATGTGCGCCAAGTGGAAACGAGCCCGACGGAGCCCGCCGGCCATACCACCCTGGACGTCGCCGTCGTCGGCAGCCCGCTGCTCTCCACAGTCCTACAGGACCCTGGTGGCGGGCGGGCTGGCTGGCGCAGTCAGTGGCGTGCAGCGAACCCTGCTCCACTGAACACACCAGATGAACTTGGCCGTTGCAACGCGTCTGCCGCGACGCGACGCCGTGACGGCACTGCATGGTCGACAGGCATTCCCCCGGTGGGATTTTCTCCACATATTTTTATTTTTGAAGCCCGGTGACTATTTTTTTTTCTGAGTCGGAACCACTGCTTCCTCCGACGGCGCTGCCAACTGCTACACCCGGCCCCAGGGAGTATTCCAGGACGTGCCCTCATGTCGGGGAAGTCTTAGAAACCCGTGAGCGCGGCGTCTGGAAAGGGGAAAGACGTGTTCGAAGGTTTCGGCCAGGAAGGCTGGCGGAATGTCAGGCTGGTGCCGGTCGTTCTTGTCCAGGCGGCAAGGCGGTGCTGGCCTTCGCCGCAACACTGCGCCCGACGCCGCCATGGCCGGGGAGAGGGGGGGGGGGGGCAGTTGTGCAACGCGAGAGCGCCAGACGGGTTGGGAAACTGCAGCGAGTCCTTGAGCGGGACAGAGAAAGAAGGAGTTGCTCAGGAGAGGAAAGGACGGAGAGATAAGAGTCGGGATGAAGGAGAGAGGAAGGAGAGAAAGGGAGAGAACGGGAGAGAGAGACGGCGCTAACCTTTTGTCATCGTCTGGAGTGGAGGTGGACTTCCCGCCTCGCACGGCACCTTCCGCGGGGAGTATCGACCAGCTCAGCTGGAGAGGCAGCGGGTATCCACGTCGGTCTCAGTGTCTCTACTCGCGCGGGGTAGCGACAACGTTCGGCATTCCCTGTCGGGCACGGAGTACAGACCTGCCACAGTGGCTACTCCCCGACACCTTACCAAAACGTAGCATTTGCCAAGGAGATATTTACTGCATGAACTGCCCGATGCTGTGCAGAATCTTACTGCTAAAATTATCTATTCAAACATCTGACGAGACATATTTTTCAAATACGCAATTCATTTTTGACACACATTGAATTAAATAAATGAATATAAGCAGTAATACTGCTAAAGCCTAAAATCTGACAAAACTGGTACATCTGCTGTGGAAACCTCCAATACGCCAACAATTTATAGTGACGGCATAAAATGTTCATGCTGGTTCAAGATCTTACTGCATGTCCTTTATAACTGAGTGCGACAACACATGAAATTCATTCCGTTGTGGAGCAAAACATGTCTCGATAATTTAAACACTTGTGGGCAGTGTTGTGTATCGTTTTGTAAAACAGACCTCGAACTGTGGAGGGCAAGAGGGCAGTAGGACATGGTTAGGTTAGACCCCCACTCTCTAGGTTATATTATCGGACAACCTTGTCTGACCGTCTTTCCCACGACTGCCACTGTGCACCGCCACTACACACCAGCCTAACCCCTGGGCCCCGAATAACACTCACTTGGAGGACGTACTGAGGCAGAAGGTCGCTCGCCGACGACCCGCCTTCCTCCTCCTCGCGCCGGCAAGTGTCTTCTTCATATGTCTTGCTCCCTTTAGCACACCACCGCCAAAGTCACACTATCACACACGCACTCACTCGCGCAATCACAGTGCGATTCACTGCTGGAAAACCTCCGTGTTTACCAACTGCATTGGGGAGGACGGGCAAACAAACGGATGCTGAGCTGAGCTGAGCAGAGCTGAGCAGAGCCGAGCAGAGCAGAGCCGAGCAGAGCCGAGCCGAGCACAGCGGCAGCAAGCAGCGAGCGAGTTCGGCGAGATCCAGCCGGCGCGTCGGCGACCCGACCGGCGCAGCAGTTCACTCGTCACCCTCGTCACTGCTCGTCACTCGACACCGCTCTGCACCCGGTGGCGGTGGCGGAGGCGTGGGAGAACGGAGGGCGAGCGACAGAAATGCGTCGCTCGAGTTTCGGAATATTTTAAATGTGTATTTTTTCGTTGCCTCTTTTAGGTCTAAGTCCATTTAGCCTACTGTCCTCCTCGACTCCTCATCCTCAGCAAGCGACCGACACCCTGGCAGTATGTGCGTGTTGAGATGTGAGAGGCTAAGCGGAGTGCGGAGTAGGCGTGGCGTGGCGTCAATGCTAGGCAACTCCCACGGTTTTAGCGACTCACCAAAAACGCAAACTGGAGGATCAGGTGTTATACAGCTGACAACATTGAACGAAAAATTTACATAGTTTGCGACTATCAATGTTTTCAATACTTTCAGGACACGTTAAGGAAATTCCGATGTATCTTATATCACAACTGGTTTTAATTTTTTAATGCTGGCTTTTGAAAGTGGGTTATCGAAGTGGGCAGTAATCCATTTGTTGTATCCTCAATTTTTGGCTTCCCCACCTCCTATCCCCCACCGCCGAGAGTTTCCCAGCACTGGCGTAGCGTGGCGTGTCCCGCTATGCTCACGAGCTCACGAGCTGGGCTTCACTCATATTTTCCCCTTCGAACAGGGGCAGCTAGAGGGGACCGTCTTTACGACGTTTGCATGCCGCGGCAGGCCCCGCCCCCGCGAGCCCAGCCCTGCCCAGCCCCCGGAGGGGAGGGTTTACACTGCGGCTCCTGCCACGGCGCCCCGGAGTCGCTGAGCGTGTCTGGTAGAGTCTTGAGAGTCAAAAGGTCAGGGGAGAGATGAGATGATCTCGGTGACCAAAACGGGCCGTCACCCACAAGCCGGGTGCTGGCTGAGCTAACCGCAGGGCGGGGCGGGGCGGGGCGGGGCGGGGCAGTCAGCACAAAGGCGGCAGGAAAGTTCCGTCCGTCCCGCCGCGGCTCCACGAAGACAGAGCGCGTGCCAATGCCGGGATTCGGCTCGCCCCGCCCGATCATTAACTTTTAACGCGGTCCCTGGAACCAAACCGACCGCGCGGCCGGCAAACGGGATGGGGATCACGATCACGGGGACCGCAGAGCAGAGACCGCAGGGCCGCAGGGCGCAGCCGTCTGCCGCGGTCACGGTGGGAGCGTCTCGTCGCCTCCTCTTCGCCGAAAAGTGGGCGGATGCTGGTTCACCCTCCGTCATCTCCACGGCGGCGCAGCAAAGAGCCCCGCGGAGGCAGGCAGCCCATCCGACACGCGCGCGCGCCTGCTGCCGCCGCTGCCAGCATCGCGGGGGTCCCGGCCCGGCCCGCGGCCGCCCTCCCGCCAGCCGGGGCCCCGTCCAGTGCCGCCAACCTTCACACCTGCACCGCCAAGTGTGCCAAGGTCGCCAACAGCCCGCACCACGCGCCGGACCCCCCCAATTTTATTTTTATTATTTTCTGGGCGGCGACCAGGAAGAGAGGGGAAAGTGTTGTTTTTCCTGGTCGCGAACACTCCGGCAATTACCCGCCGTAATAATCCTCCGGCAAAAGTGCCGAGAGATAAGACAGTCTTCTTACAGTCTTACAGGGCAGCGGCGGCAACCCCCTTCCTGGACATGAAGGACGCTGCTGCGAGCCGAGTGAGAGCAGGTGGCGAAGGGCTTGAGAATGCCGGCGCGCGTGCTACCTACACGCAGGCAGCTGACAAGATCCGCCGCCGCCGCTCCCCGCCCTCAAAAACAGCGCGGCAAACGGACAGAATGACGACAAACATTCCGGGGACAAAACACGAACGATTCCTCTGTGTCCTGCCATGCCATATGCGTCCACTCTGCGGACGACTATTTGCGCGCAGAGGCGGAATGAGAGAAAAATGCAGAGCGTTGGCGGAGGTAAACGAGAGGGACGCTCCGCCGTGCTGTCATCCTCACCGCGCGTGAGAGAGAGAGAGAGAGAGAGAGAGAGAGAGAGAGAGAGAGAGAGAGAGAGAGAGAGAGAGAGAGAGAGAGAGAGAGAGAGAGAGAGAGAGAGAGAGAGAGAGAGAGAGAGAGAGAGAAAGAGAGAGAGAGAGAGAGAGAGAGAGAGAGAGAGAGAGAGAGAGAGAGAGAGAGAGAGAGAGAGAGAGAGAGAGAGAGAGAGACCGCGCCATTTTTCTAAAAATGTCGCGCTGCACGGCGCGTGCGTCTGGCTCCAGCTGCCGGCCACGCCCAGTCACTCTGCTCGCGGGCCGGGCCGGGCCGGGGGGCCTGGGGCACGCCAGTCATGGTGCGGCCGGTCCCGGTCATGACTGGTCATGACAGCGGCGGCTATAACTGGCTGGATAGCCCGGCTTATCGACGGCGGCGGGGCGCGGCGCGGACCTGTACCTTGGAGCTCGCCTTCGGAGCAGAGCGGCAGAGCGCGCGGTTCATCGGCCAGCGTCCTCCCATCCCAACGCCATCACAGCCTCCCGCCGCCCCGCGCCGCCCCGCGCCGCCCCGCGCCGCCCGGTCCACATCGATAAGGGCCCGTCCGTACGCCGGCTCCAGCTCGACGAGTCGCAGAACGGGGGCTCCACCAACGACGACCAGTTACACAGTCCGGGCCCGACACAGGCTCCGTCGCTCCGCCAGCAGCACTATCTACACTAACGCCGCGGCCGCTGTGTGCCGCCAGCAGCACCGTGACGCAACGCGGCGTGGAAATGAAATCCAGTGCTGCAGAAATCATATCACCGCGGCTCTCTCACACACTGCAGCGCACCACGGCACCGCATGGAAACAAGGAAGGCCGCAGGGGAGGCCGGCGGCGACCGTGGGGTCCTGCCGTCGGCTCCTGCCGCCCCCGACCCCGCTTCCGCCCGGCGACGTGCCGGCGGGGCAGACGGACCCCCCCCCCCCCTCCGGACGAACGGTACTCGCGCCGCAAACAAAGGCCAAGGCACCCACCTCCTCGACACGACGGGGGCCACGCGCCACAAAAGGAACGCCCCCCGGTCCGTGAGGGACGTGCGCGAGGTGACCCGATGCGGCCGGCCGCCAAAGATTTTCCCCTCAGAAGAACACACGCGGAAGCCTGACCCCAGCCTGCCACAGGGTGCACTTGAACCATTTTCTTCATTTTATTTTTCAACTTTAAAAAACAATTTTTTTTTTCACAGAAACAGTGTCGGCCAAACTTCCATTTTTTTGGTGAGGCATATTAGGAGGTTATTTTTTATTGCAACTTTTCTCATACTTGTAAAAAGTTAAGTACCCCTCGGCGCCTGGTAGGTAGGCAATGTCGTCTCGTGCAAAGCATGGGTGTCGCGCGGGCTGGCCTACCCCGGACTTCGCAGGCGCTCTCAAGCGGAGGGCGCCCGCGGTTTGAGTCCCAATGAAGGACATGTTCGGCGCCCGTGTCGACGCCTTTGGGACGACACGCCGCAGAGTGTGGGGAAGGCACTGCTTGGAGCAGTGCTGCCTGCGGCGCCCGGCCGGCCCCGGCGCCGCCCGCACCTCTTCCTGGGGATAACGGACTCATCATCGGCGGGCCCTGCCGGTGCACGGCGCACGTGCCGTCCGGGGGAAATGTCCCCCGGATCCCCCGATCCCCTGGGCCGTCTGGCGGTCACAGACACGCGCCATCCCTTTCTCACATCATTATTCGCGATGTGTCCTCTTTGTCCTTTCCCAGCGGACAAAAAGAGGCAGTAACCCCCACTGCTGTACGCGGGGGCAGAGCAGAGGCGTCGGTAGCAACAGTCTTGTGTCTGCACGCCGCCGAAGCGCCTGATTCAAAGATTACATGCAGGAGAGCCGAGCCCGCATTTTGCGCTCAAGGCTAGACGAGTCATGAATAAAAGTTCGCACAGACGTGTCATCTTCATTTTCGATCCCCCACCCCCGCGCCACTGTTCAAGTATAAGGCCCCTGCCCCAGGGATCGTCCGCTAAGCACGTCCAGGGTAGGCAACCCCGACTCGTGCATGCGCGCACGCCGTGCGGGTGGCCTACCCCGGCAGATATACAGCGCCCCGCCAGTCCTCGGCGTGAAAGTGCAGCAGCCGGACAGCCCGGCCCGGCCCGGCACAGTCGTGTCCGCGCGAAACACGCTGCTTTCTTTTCTGTCCGCCCACTTCCGTCAACGCGGGGCGGACGCGGCGGCTGCAGCTGCACTGCGGCTGCACTGCGGCTGCACTGCGGCTGCACTGAGGCTGCCCGGCCCCGCCTGCACCCTGCAGCCTCAGCCCAGGCCCTGCCAAGCAGCCGCGTACAAGGCGTGGCCGCCGCGGCCTGGCCTAGCCGATACACGAGCCGAGCACGGCCGCGTCCGCTCGGTCGGGGGACTTGGTAGACCTGGTTTAATTTTCGCACGGAGTTTCATCACTGAGTTATTTGCACTGCGCGGCGCGGGTGGGGCGGGCGCAGCCACGGCTAGGCAAGGGCCCCGGTACGACACAAACCCAACTCAATTCCCGCCTCGTTAAGGACTACAAGGCTCTGTGTGTGTGTGTGTGTGTGCTGGCTGTGACCGTGCGTCTCTCTCTGTCGCACCCGCGGGCCGCGTGCACTCGCCTTGCCTTTCTCCGGAGCTGGGGGGCGCGAGTCGCAGAACGCACAGAGCAGAAGCAGACCGAGATTATTACTGGATTGCGTCGGCGCCCGGCTATAAGCACGGGCCGTAAGTGCAGCGGGGAGGGGAGGGGAGGGGCTGACGAAAGTCAACGCGCCGCGCCTCCCTCAACCCCATCGCTCTGCACATCACGGCTCGGCGTGGCGGCGCGGGGTCTGACCTCTGACCTCGGTACCAGCGCACGCGCCCCATCCCACCGCCCGGAATACCTCCCGCCTCCCCCCCTACCCCGGACATGGTTCCAGCCTTGGCCCTGATCAAGAAGAGCGCCGAGCCCAAATCCGTCCAGCACCTGATTTCCCCCCCGGGGCGGCCGCACCCCCTGCCTGGCGGCCCGCTGACGGCCTACCCCCGGCCGCCCGGCCCCCGCCGTGCCCCGCCGGCGCGAGTCTTTTGTGCTCCGCAGTTGGCAACCGCCGCCTACTGTACCGGCCGCACCGCGGCGTCGTGGAGGTCCTTCGCAAAAGGTCGGGTCGGTAAAGTTTTTTTCGGGCGCGCGCGACGCGGAAAGCGGCGCACGCGTTGAGCAGCGCGGCGCCTCTGCAGGGGCGGGGAAAGGAGTGGCGGAAGGGGGGGGGGGGGTGCTCGCAGCGTTTTATAGCTTTGGAAAGCTTGATGATGGCGTTCTCTGGCGCCGCAGACGGAGGGAAGGGGGAGGATCAACACTCGTCTATCGGTCAAACATTCGGCCCCGTGTCTCCCCTCCCCCTGGCATTCCCGCGTCCAGCTTGGCGCCCCGAGGAGTGGCCATCCGCGAATGAAGGAGCACCGAGCCGAGCCCCGCGTTACTCCAGACGGTGCGGGGCCTCGACGGCGCACGCCGAGCGCCTGGCGGGTAGGCAGCACCTGGCCTGTCAACGCACGCGTGCCGTGCGGGCTGGCCTACCCTGACGGACGCAGGCGCTCACCGTATGCACCCGTGCGCAGTTCTACTTCTACTCTTCACTTTTCCGCCCGGCCCGGGGCACGGTGACGGTGCGACACGACGCGGCCGCAACACTCACACAGGTGCGGCGCGCGCTGCATTCGAGGGCGCGGCGCTGCGGCGAAAAAATGACTCGCTATCTTGCGCCGCCCTGCCCTGCCTGCCCTGGATGTTTCTTCACCAACAACAACAACAACGCCATCACCCCGAGCCGCGCTCCGCTCCGCGAGTGTACGAATTGGCGAAAACAGCGGCTTTTGGCGCCGGTGGCCGGGCCTAACAGATTGGCTGCCAGGCGGCGCGGGGTCCTGTTGGACACCGACGAGTTTATGTCAGGATGACAAACACGGGTACAGTCTCACCCAGGTAATTTGCGCGTTGTCCAGGTCGGGCGAAAGACGCGCGCATGGAGGGCAACGGCAGGAGAAGAGATGGAACGCAGATGAAAATAACATACACAAACACACGGAAGGCTATAGCGGACGATTAGCGATAGCGAGTTGACTTTGAGCTAATAACCGGTTAGCACCAACGCGCAAGAATTTTTTCTCTCTCCCTCTCTCGACAGCACAGCTCCGAAGCCATAGTAGCAAGGTTAGCACACGGCGGTGCACGGCTCTGAGACGGTCAGAAACAGTTTATTCAGAGAGAGAGAGAGAGAGAGAGAGAGAGAGAGAGAGAGAGAGAGAGAGAGAGAGAGAGAGAGAGAGAGAGAGAGAGAGAGAGAGAGAGAGAGAGAGAGAGAGAGAGAGATGGAAGCAGAGCCTGGCATGTAACAAGCGCCAAGGACCCCGTACGAGCCACACGGTGCGGCTAGTGCGAGGGACTGCTGCTGTAAAAATAAAAGGCTTTATTAGTGTGTTCCACATGAGCCTTGGTACTCGGACGATGCTCGCAGGGTGTGTGTCCGAGCCTATAGCCGATTCGCGCCTACTTTGTCCCTCCTGGGGACGGGGTGCTCGCCCTGCCCAGCCCCGCCCTTAAGAGTGCAGCCCAGCCCAGCCGGGCCGGCCGGCACCGCCGAGGCCCAGGCACATACGCCCCTCTCGCCGCCGAGATAATTGTCGCGCAGATGATAAGGAGGCAAAACAGGAAGCGGCGCAGGGGGAGAGAGGGAGAGAGAGAGAGAGAGAGAGAGAGAGAGAGAGAGAGAGAGAGAGAGAGAGAGAGAGAGAGAGAGAGAGAGAGAGAGAAGAAACAGCGAGACTGCGAGGAGCGCTTTCCGAGCCGAGAGTTTTCCTCTCCCCGGCGTCAACGTGTTTGCGACACGTACGGCAGCAGGTTTAAGGTGGGAAAACACTCGACCGCAATGCCTTTGGCGGAGACGTCTGATAACGCTGCCGAATGTCGGTCCCGGCCGGGGGCTCTGTCCTCGCGACCCCCCGCGATGCCGCGCCGCCCAGACCTTCCGCAACGACGACGCGTCCGCCTTTTAAACGCCCAAAATAAGAGCGGGACGTGGACAGCGACGTCAGCGAGTCGGTGTAGCCGCCGTCACGTCCGCCCATGGTCCGCCCCCGCGAGGGGTCCGTCGTGGGGCCCGCGGTGTGAACTGTGACACCTGACGCGGCGGGGAGGTCCGGGCTTTCGGGGCAGGCAGTGTCATAGCCGCCAGCGTGTGCTTGTCTGATGCGGATGTGTGTGTGTGTGTGTGTGTGGTAAGGGCTGACCTGATAAGAGAAGAGGCCACGCACACACAGCACGCCTGATAGCACTACACCAATCACCCATGATACACTACCGCCTAGGCGGCCTGGACGAGTGGCGACATCGGCCTGCGATGTACACAGCATCACGGACTCGTCGCACAGAGTAGCTGCAGCGGCGGGGGCAGGCGGGGCCCCGGGGGGGGGAGGGGGGGGGGGCGGTCCGGTCCGCCTACTTCCTCCCAGCCACAGGAACACCGCTAGAACTGACGACTCTAGGCCAACGGCATGTCTCACTCTTCGGGGCTGGGAGGAACGCCACACGGCTTGGTCAAGGTTCACACCCGCAGCAGGGCTAGCAGGGCCACTCCTCGTCGGCATCCTAGTCACCTGGACAGCAGGCGGCGGGCCGTAATCCTCAGGTAATCCTCTGGGCGCTGCGGGGGGCGCTGGTTATGACCATCTTCGCAGGACGGCGGCCGCCCCACGACGGGCACACGACGCGCACACGTTCACGCACGCCACTCGCATCGGCCTAGTGTGTCGGCATGTGTGTCGACGGTGGCCGCGGTCGGGTGGGTCCCAGCGCTAGCGCAGCCCGGAGTGCACTGACTGTAGCTGCGGCGGTCCCGTCTGTTGACGCGAGGAGACGGGCCGGGGGCCGCCGGGGGCCGCCGGGGGCCGCCAGGGGCCGCCGCTGAGCCCCACGGCCACGGCAGCCACGGCGCAGCGCAGCGGGCGCAGCTCGCCACGGTCCGGCCCCGGCCCGGCACGACCCGGTCCGTGGTGAGCGGGGCGGGGCGGGCCAAGACCAGACCAAGCCGCGGGGCGCCGAGCCGAGCCGACCAGAGCTACGGCCAGGTGAGCAGGTGAGCGGCCGGCACGGTGCAGCCGCGCAGCCTGGCCTGGCTCTGCCGGTACCTGCACTACCTGCCCTTCCCCGTCCAGTTAGGCCCCCAACCTTGGCAGCCTCCAGCTGACCAGGCCGGGCCTCTCCCGACCACACGCACTCATCCCAAAATGTTATCACTTGGGCCTTGGGCGGCACGGATCTGAGCGGCCCGCGATGTGCGTGAACGCAGAGCGCAGTGTGGTCGTGTTGTTTCTGTCTGGCCCTGGCCTGGGCCGGGCCTGGAGTCTGGTCTGGCTATCGTCTGCTGCACCGCCAGAAGAAGAGCCAGGTCATCGCGTCCCGCACCGGAGGCAAACACCGGCGAATAACAATGGACGTATAGTGTATACTACGCCCCGCCCCACCCAAGCAGGTCATCACACGGTGCGGGGTGTGGAGACTTCGGTCGGTACACTCGGCCCGCCCCGCCAAACCTGTCGCGGCCCCAACGGGCGCCCAGCCGTGCCGAGCTGATCCGTGTGAACGCCACAGCGCCGCGTGCATGCGAACAATTCCATCAATGCGCCTGTCTCGTCACACGAGGAAATCTGAACCCTGCGGCGCTCCAACACCGGTACGCAGGTGCTAGCAGGTGCCGCCTAGAGGGAGCGAGCGCCTGCGGGTGCCAGGGTAGGCCAGCCCGCACGACACGCGTGCATGCAGAAGTCGCGGTTGCCTACCCGGCAGGCGCCGTCTGCGCTCAGATATGGGGGCGTTCATTCCGAAGCACCAAGCGTGCAGCAAAGGCTGTGTGCGGCAACGGAATCTTCCCAAGACGTTAGCGGCAGACGCGATCCACGTGAGGGCACGTATCCCGACAGCATAATCGACACGGAGAAGTCCAGGGGGGCACAGGCGGCTCGGGAGGAGGTGCCAGAGGGACGAGGGGAATCAGGCGGCGGCGGTGGCAGCGGCGGTGGCGGCAGCAGCAGCATCGAGGGGGCACCGCTGGACGCTGGACCTGCCTGCCGGACTCGGTTGCCTTGGGGTGCAATGTGCCTTCGCCGGGCTTGGCACGCGTGCCTGTCACGGGACGTGGACGGGACGTGCCCCGCACGCCGCTGCACGGACGGACGTCGGTGCATTATACGTGCAAGTGCATCATGTAACGGTCTCCTTTCACCGCGAGCGCGGCGCAGCGACCGCCACTCCTCGGCGCGGGTAGGGGTAGGAGTGGGGGTAGGAGTAGGGGTAGGAGTAGGGGTAGGAGTAGGGTAGGGCGGGGCGGGGTGGGCGGGGCGGGCCGCGTGGAGGTGACCCGCCGGGACGATGGCTCTGCATTATATCGGGCTTCTCCCACGACGCCCGGCCCCACGAAAGCGCGCAGGTCAAAGCAACATGATTGAGTCGTCGTCGGATTTACATTTCCTCGTCAATTTGTTCGAACCAGGTCAGGCCCGGCCTAGGGGAGCATTGCCCCCGCTGTGCTGTCCCACTTGGAACACACACACACACACATATGGCGGTCGAAGCGACACCCGGTAAATAAAGTCCCGGCAGTGCATCAGTTGGCTGGCCTGGCCTGGCAGGTGTTGGGGGCCCAAGTCAAGGTGCCGCAGAGTGGCCGTGACGGAGAGGCGAGGCGAGCAGAGGTCCATCTTCAGGTGCACGCCAGGCGACGCCAGGCATGGTGCGACACGTGCACGGCTAGGCGCGGCGGCGGCGGCATCGTGGGGGCTCAAGGTTCAGTCGTCGCCGCCGGCTGGTCACCACCCTATGCCCTTATTAGAGGAACCGTCCCACCTTGATTTTTCCCCCAGATTTTCCAGAGTCCAGGACTCCATGGTTCAGATACCGAATAGAAGTGTTGCCTTTTATAAAGTTTTATTATTTTTATTTTTAAATACCTCCGCTGACCCTACGTGCCCCCCGCAGTGGCAAACAGCGGCAGCCCTACAGCACAGATTGGTCACCTAACGGGGAAGGGTTACTTGTGGTTACCGGCCCTGCCACTGCCACGCCAAGCCAAGCCACGCCACGCCACGCCACGCCCAGTCCACTTCAGTCGGTACCCTTGACCCGACGCGGCCCGGCTCCGGCAGGCTCCAGTCCAGGCTGCCTGGCTGCCTCAGCATTCGCCTGTCGCTGGCCAACGGCCGACCGGCATCGAGCCGAAATATCTGATGTGGATGCTTTTGTTAGGAAAAAGCAGGGATAAAAGCTGTAAAAGAGTTAGAAAAATACCCTATATACTCTAGATGGTGTCGCTAAAAATCCAAGACCCACTTAATTGCATAGCAAGAGCGCCCAGATTCTACTCCAAACTCTAAATCGTGTGACTAAATGCTTCTCCAACTCTTAAGAAAGTGTGATAAAAATTTTACAACTTTTGGGATCAAGTGACATAAACAAACAAACAATCTTAAGCCGATGACCAAAAATTCCAAAACCCATTATTTCACATAAACAAACAGGGGGAAACAAAACAGACATTGAACGATGAAAAATCCGGCACCATTTGGGTTGAAAACCAGTTAATACAATATATGCTATAGGAAAAAATTCATAAATTCTACAAAAATATTTTTTCCTCTTATAGTGTTTTTTTAAAAGAAGCAACAATGAAGTGGGCAATAGTGACTGCAAAATATCCTAAATTACAGAAGAGACACATAACCTATCATAATTTTTCAAATATCAGATGTGTCTAACATGCTCCAAACACGTTAAAACACAAATCCACAACTAGAACGTCTCCACGCCTTCCTGTAATAATATATATGTGAGACGAAAACAAAAAAGGATGAAACAAGAAACTTGCATTGAGCAGACAATTGTTTGTTTACTTTCTCAGAACGCATAGGTAATATCAATCATGGATCATAAGCCTCAAATTATCAAACGAGAATAGAGGCGAACTCGCTAGGACGACTCATACAATGAGAAATATGATATTTACAGTTGGCCGACAGAGGTAAGTCTCTTTCAGCTAAAGCGTATAAAGTAAAGTATTCGATTAGATGCAGCTAAACTGACCTTGATTATCCAGAGAAGAACGAATTCTCCAAGTTTTAGAAGGATGCAGCCGGACGTCAGAGCCGAATCATTACAGGAGCTCCACCTTTGGAATGCGTTATCATGGCGCAAACGACGAATTTCGGACAAAAATACGCGTTTTCACAACACCTGTCAGGAAAATTTCGGCCCCCTAGACGGAACGCAAACAAAACAACACGGATCCGACTAGTGAGCAGCAGCCATGATGAAAATAGGTCTGCAAACTCAAGCCAGTTGCACAATATGTTCGATTTTCGCCAGAATCGTATTCGTAATGTAGTCTTTGAATAGAAATGGAATGGGAAGTACATCTACGAGCTAGATTTGAGACTGATGCACATTTTTGAAAATAAATTTGTCGTTTCTACGGTTTCTTCAAGCGTGGTTGGGATGGCGCTGTCTGTACGACGTTTCCACTTCCGCAAGTTTGCCCGGGCACTTTAAACCTGGCAGCAAAGGAGTTTAACAATGCTACATGGGAGTTATGCTATTTCTGACTTTTTGTACGGATAAACAACATATTATTGAAACAAACATTGAGAACTTGTCGTGAAATAGTTTGAAGAGTCACACATCCCCCCCCCCCCATATTTTGGTAAGTTCCTTGTGATTCCCCCCCGCAACGCTTTTGTTGTCATAATGAATGGGGAAGGCGGTGGAGATTCTTTTCTTACATCTGGTGCATCTGTCAAATTCTGAAGGTGCGCCATGGAAATTTTTGGGTGAAACACTTTTCGATTTAATGGTGACCTTAACAGCTATTCTATTTGACGTAAATGGTATCTTTCGGAATTCATTCACCACGGACAAACAATAACTTTATCAACATTGAAAATAGAAGAATGTAATATCCAAGAGGATTTTTCTAACCTATTGGATGCAAGAAGGTACGATGAGCAAAAAGCCCCTTCGATTCATTTTCGATTTGACAGGAAGAAAGTCTTCCTTTGAACGTTTGAAGTCAATGAGGACTTTTATTTATAAGCTAGTCAACTCCTTGCTATTCTTGTCTCTTGTCAAGACTGTCTCCTGGTGCAGTCATGGGTGCAGATCCTGTTGTCCTAAGCTTTTATGATTCTGTCATAAGGCAATCTGATGTGGACATACTTGAAGGCCCCCACTGGCTGACAGATAATTTGATAGGATTTTACTTTGAGTATCTGTCAAATGTTGCATGCAAAGATGAATCTCGCCTTCTCTTTATTGGTCCAGAGGTGACACAATGTCTAAAAGTGAGTATAATACAGAAATGTTTAGCAGAATCTGATTAATTTATTTTGATGCACTTTTAATTTTTGATCATATAATTTTCTTCTTCACAAGGTCAGCCGTTGCGAGGAACTTGGTGTCTTCCTAGACCCACTTCAAGTGGAAAAACGAACTTTTATATTTTTACCTGTCAATGATTGCACACAGGTTGAATCACCAGGTGGGACACATTGGAGTCTGCTGGTCTTCTGTAAAAATGAGGACACATTTTTCCACTTTGATTCTTCATCTGGATCTAATTATGGCCATGCCAAACAGTTAGCATCGAAGCTTTCAAAATACCTGTCAACATCAGAAGAGGGAGTTTTTGTACAGGCAGACACTCTTCAGCAGAAAAATGGCTATGACTGCGGTATTCATGTGTTATGTAATGTTGACCTAATTGCTGAATATTGTGCTAAGTACAACCGGGTGGAAGGTTGTGGAGTGGTGAAACAAGCAGAAGTTACAAAAAAGAGGATTGAAGTTATGAATTTAATATTTCATTTGAAAGAAGAACTGGTGAGTCCATTGAAGTAATTGATTGTGTTCAAGTTAGCTGTGAATATGGAATCTCTTATCACCTGGTAGTTTACTGCCCCATCAAATAATGTTTTAATTATATTTTGGCTGAATTCAATTTATCCTGTGGGACACATAATATAAAGCATTGAAAGGATCTGTTCACAGCTTCATATAGCATACAGAAGCATGCCAATCAATCAAAATTTCATTTTTTTCTAAAGAGAGAACCTATTGTTTGCCTGGTTGATTTCAGGAAAATGATGCAGACGCACCTGAAAATTCACGGAAATCTCTTGGAGCACGGTCACCTGTTGTGTCAGACCGTAAAAATGCAGCAGGGTCATCCAAGTAAAATTGTACATAATCTGAGAAGTTCTCATTCTTGGTTATATTTTAAGTTTAAGGCCAGTAAATTTTTAACACCTTCAGGAATGATGTAGGCACTATCTATTTTGTCATTGATGAAATATTTCAGACATTTGTGATATATTTTTCTCAAAATTGTTTCAAAGCAAAAATTATCCTTTGGTAGAAGTTCGTGCTTTTGGTATTTCTGAGTTTTACCAATTCTGGTTGTAAATTTTGTACAGGAAGCAGATCATTAAAGGACATGGGCAAATTACATTTCAACTATACAAAAGACAATCTAACATTATTGTTTGTTGCAGGAAGTAAAAGTAATTTTATGAAATGGACTATCTCGAAATTTGTCTTCCGAGCAAATGTATAAGATATTTAGTTTCGAAAGGTTCTCGTTATGATATTTTGTATCAAAATATTCATCTGATAGGACTTCCTTTTTGTGTGATTATATTTGTCAGTTGATTTTGACATCACTGGCTTTGTGCATGTAGAAAAGTTAGCAAGTATTGATGTGATATTTTGAAGATACTCTTTATTTTCACTTCCATGATAGATGATGCGGTAAGTGGTATTTATTTTTCAGCATGGGAGATACTAAAGTACCAAACACAGTACTGCTAAGATTTCTTAATTTCATACGTGCCCATGATGTAAACAGAAATTGAGGATAATGCTGGAAAGATAGGGGCTCTCTACCTCTCTGCAGTCATTGACATTCATACGTATTTCATGAATCATGTCCTATATTCCATCACATCTACTAGAACTGTTATGTCATATTGAGCATTACAGATTTTAAATGCTGTTATTGACATTTGAGACCAAAAACCTGCTGTTGTAGATGCCATTAATTTTCTGTTCATAATGTATGAGTATCCTGCATAGAATTTGGCTATTTTGTGAACCTTGTTTTGGGAGTTAAAAATTGGTATAGTGATTGGGTTATAACCAAAGCTTTGTCTGCCTTACTTCTGTTGTAAAATCAGGGTCGGTTTAGACTGTGAAGCCATGAAGGCCAACGTTTCCTAGATTATTCCGATTCCGATTCGATTTTGTTGACAAAATCAAAATAATCAAGGAAGCGTTGACCTTCAGGGCTTCACAGTCTAAACCCACCCTCCTCCTCTACGTTGTTCGGTTATTTTCTTGTATTTTCTGTTTGTTTGTTTGTTTGTTTGTTTACTGCTGGCGAGAATATCTGTGATAATGGCTACTCAAAGATTTGTGAACTGGATTCCTTAAATTGGAGAAACATTTCACAAGTTCAGAAATCAATTCATTCACAGTATTTTGTATTGTGCCTCCTTGATTAGTAACTTGCTGTTTCAACATTTAGCACTTCATAATTATTGTACTGATCACTATTTCTTCCTCAGCTGTAGTGTGGTGCAAGAGTATTTAATAATGCTAGTCAGAATCATCACAATAACATCTTTAAAAAAATAATCATCTCATAATGTCATATCATTGTAAGACTGTTTTCTTCTGCAATAAGCTGATGAAATAAATTTGAGAAGGGAAAATGTCCAATCACTAGTGCTCACTTTCAAATCTCTTAAAAGTGTGCTCTCTTATGAGCAAACCGTTTGAGAAACAAAAAAAAAAGTAGCTTTGTCTTGGAAAAAGCTGGGAGGGATGGCGTCGACGGAACACAAGGAACGAATCAAGAATTCTGAACAGAGAAATAATTGTTCCTATAGTACCATTCCAATTACCCGCGCCGGATTCTGGGGCTTTCGCTTCTCGCTCGCTCCTTGCCGTAGCGCAACACCAAAGTTCCCCACAAAATTACTGACCAAAATAGGTGTTTTATTTTAATATTAAACGCGGCATTTCAGTTTTGAGAAATGCTACACCATGAGCAGGTAACAACTAACACCGAAAGATAGCGACAGTCCTTTAAAGGACGACGGAGGCTGTAAGCTACACAACCTATCCAACCGAGAAGGGAAACCGTGGGGAACAGGTGCAGGCTGGCCAGTGCGTTAGGTTGTTGTTGGTTGTTTTCGTTTACATACATCTACATTCATGCAGATCTGGCGTATTTGAGAAATGTCATAGTGCAGCTTATTCCGTGGCGATAATCTCCAACAACTGTGAGGAACTGGAGATGTCCGGAACCTAATTTCATGGCCCGGAACGGCTGGAATGAGTGTTATAATCAAGTGCTTCGTATGGCCAGACCAGACGCGTCCGTCGTGTTTGGTTATGGGTGTAGCAAGGCACAGGCCCTAACGCCGCTATGCCGTATCTAAGTCCGTATCGCTATCTAGTGCCTTAGCCCTAGCCACTGCGATGGACGGATTAATGCTGTGGCTGGTGTCCATTGCAGTCGCTGTGTGCATTATGTGCGCCCTGTGGGCTTGCTTGTGGGGCTGTCGGAAAACGGAGCCCAAGTAAGTGCTGGGCAATGCCTACCATTTCATGTTTTGCACTTTCTTTTTACATATTTCCGTTACTATCATATCAGTTTTATGAAATTGTACTTTTGCTCTGCACCACGCGTTCTTTTTACTTCAAAAAGTTAAGGAGAAGCAGTCAAAGTGCTTAATAAAAAGGCAGCCTAGTAACGAATATCCCTCTGATTTGTTGTTTAGAAATGAGCTCCTAGGGCTGGCAGGAATGGTGAAACTTACAAATCCTGATGATGCCTTCAGTCAGAATGGACAGTGGTCTGGTGCCACCAACGCAAATATGACAGCAGGAGCTTCAGACAGTCAGGCCAATAAAAGGTATTATCCATGTCTGTATGCTCTAGTTCAGGCATCTCAGCTTCTGTTATTTGTGATGCTATTTGCAGTGTATGTCATTTGGTGTTGATTTGCTCCTCAGGTGTTCAACGTCAGCTAATCGTAGCTTACCTGATCTACCAGTGGATGTAAGCCACCTGCGACACCCAGACGGAAGTGTGATTTGGGAAAGTCCAGAGGCTGGTGGAGACACAGGATCAGAATTGTATGCAACTGTAGAAGAAAATGCAAGACCTGGTACAGTTTCTAGTCAATAGTCTTATAAATTCCGTGTCTTGTCACTAGCCTGTAGTTTTTGCATTTTGGTACCTTGGTCATATGTAGTTTTTAAACTTTCAGGGACCCAAAGTAGATTAAAAAAGGTTGTGCCTCGAGAACTTTCTTCTGAGAGTAAAGAAGAAAGTGAAAGCACTAGGGAAGGCACATCACCAAATTGTCAGCCAGGTACTTTAGATGATGACGGTTTTCCTACTTATGCAAGACTGAGAAAAGAACATCCATATGACAAGCTGCGGAAATGTATGTTTTATTTGTTGTTTATCAGCATTTTTTGTCCCAGTTTTCTTTATATATTTTTCAAAATAATGTTCCTTTTTTGTGTTTTCAATATTTTAGGTGAGCACCCTTATGCTCAAGTTAGACCAAGCAGTTCCAGAGAGCCAGATACTGAACAGATGCCTTCTGACAGGTAGCTTGCTCCATTTCCTGCCATTGATGGCTTGGTTGTGTGCGTTGAGTCTAAAATGTTTGGTTTAATTTCAGTGTGTCAGATCCTGTGCCACCTCCAAGGACTAGAAAATCGCTGTCTCATGGGTCTCTGACTCCACCGCAAGCGAGTGTTTCTGCTGGAGCAAATGCCGGTGGTGCAGAGTCCCCGCGATCTATGCACTCAGGGCTCTTGCAATGCTCCCCTCAGGGATCCACATCAGACATAGGTGCTGCTGTTGCTATTTCAGGACGAATATCTGCAAGTCAAGATTTGCCTTACATGACTCCACCAATCGCATCATCCCAAACGCAGACTGTTCAGCATTTTAGTGGCGATTCTCAGGACTCGAACAGTAAGTTCTTATTTGGGTGCTTATTAAAATATGTGGTGCATACCTTCAGTTGAAAGGAAAACTTTTGCTGGTACATTGCCTTAAATTGTTCGTATGGACTTAACACTTTGATTTGGGAACAACAATATTTTCAAAGCTCATTCAAACTCTGACTTTTCAGAAGGATATACGAGCATAAGTGTAAGGGAACCACTTGCAAATATACGCCAACAAAGACCTCATGATTCCCATTATGCTACCGTCTCTGATGACAGTGGTAAGCAGAATATGAAGGCTGTGTTGTTATGTTGGAAATTGTTTTTTGGAGCATGCTAATAACTTCTATTTAATAACTCTAGATGAAATGTATGCAGCAATTGAAGATCCAAGCCAAGTTTACACCAGTGGAAGTGAAACATATGCTCAAATTCAGCCCCTTGCCCTTGTTTCCCTGCCTACTTTCCCACCACATTCCCAATCCCCAGATATTATGGAGAGCGAAGTTCTTACGAGTACAGCAACTCAAACAGTGCAAAGTGGACCGATATCCAATTTAACTCAGCAAGGTGTTTTAGCTCCTCAGCCTCCTAGTGTCGACAGCTTGAAGCATGTTGCCCAAGCTCATTCTCGTCAAGGTACTATACACCTTTGCATAGTTTAGAAATATAGCTTAGTACTTAATTGCTGTAGTTAAGTAGACAAAATGTCATCCAAAGCTCAAAACAATCCTTACTTTGTTTTTCAACAGCATCATCATCTAGTGCTGCAAGCTCTGTAGCTAATTTGGGCTCCCCTAAGCCTGAAAAAAGACCTGCCAATTCTCCACTTCCCCCACCACCAGCCAATTTAGCAAGTCCTGAGGGGGGATGTAGTTTGGAAGACATGTATGCTAAGGTGCTGATGCCAGTTACTCATCTTTGTGCATTCTTCACTCTTTTCTGATGATCTCACTTCATTTAGATAAGTTGCCGTGGATTAATTCTTCTGTGTTGTATCTCATTGTAGGTTGTTAAGAAAAAGAGAGGTAGCTCAGAAGAAACTGACCAAAAGTCCCAAGATACAGACAGTCCCCGAAGCCAACCTTCTTCTCCACAGAGACGTTTCTCCACGCCTCTGCCATCTGAGCTCCCTCCTTGCAATGATCCAGGGTATGAAACTGTGAGTACCACAGAGGCACCATCACAAGAAAATATTCAACAAGCTCATACAGGATATGAAACCGTGAGGAAGGGAACATCATCAGATATTGATCCCAATTATGAAGAATTGCAAGTTGAAGGAAGTGATCCTGGCTATGCCCATATCCGCATGCGTGGGGAAAATAAAGAACCCAAACAAGCTGTAGGAACCCAGGATCTTGTTGTTGAGCCTGACTATGCTAGCATTTGCAGGGGTCAGAAAGTTTCTAGTGAGCTGAAAGTATCCAAACGGGGAGAAATTGATGACCCTGGTTATGAACAGGTACGTCTGCAAAAAGAAAGTGCAGGTGGGGAAGATAGTGATCAAGAGAACCCTGGATATGAACGTGTTCATGCTCGAACTTCGGAAGGAAAGAAATCCTCAGTGCTTGATAATGATCCTGGCTATGAGCAAGTCAGGTTGGCAGGTGCATCCCACGACGTTGTGCCTGATCAAGATTATGAAGGAGTGATTATGAACCAGTCAGACCCTAACTATGAGACTGTCCACAACGAAGAACCAAACTATGAAAGTGTTCAATATTGCAATAATTCCGTTGAAAGGGATAGTTCAGCTCAAAAATTTGAAAGAAAAGATGAAGCCTTAAATCCACTACTTGGAAACAGTCGAAGTAAATCTGGAATTTAATAGCCCGTTGTCTGACTGCTTTGAATTTTTCTAGGAAATTCATGTCATCGATTTGGTTTTCAATGTTTTCTATCCTGTGATTTATCTTTGTACTGAATGTAATATAGTTGCAATTTAATTCAGTATTAATAATAGTGCATTTAGGGTACTTGTTTTAAAAAATCTTCTGTTTAAATTGTGTTATCCAGATTGTGTAGCCTTTCTTTTGCTTTTAGCTGAAACCAGTTCCACTTTACAATTTTCAAACTGGTTAATTTTTACTCAAACTGCCATAACCATCAGCAATGTTACCTTTAAATTATGGAGGCTACGTTTTAACTTTATGACAACCTATATTATAAAAGTTCATTTATATAGACTGAGAAAACTAAGTGTTGATTAACAAATCATCTCAATTAGTTGCCAAGCGTTTCAGACTTCTTGGAATTATTTTTAACGAGATGAAGAGCAGTATCAATACAAGACTTGTAATGATCAATTCCT
The DNA here is from genome assembly GCA_038380765.1 of Odontothrips loti. Classification (NCBI taxonomy): domain Eukaryota; kingdom Metazoa; phylum Arthropoda; class Insecta; order Thysanoptera; family Thripidae; genus Odontothrips; species Odontothrips loti. The sequence continues at coordinate 9,950,961 of CM076250.1, forward strand.
TGTATGAGAAGCATACTAGTGGTAACTGCTAGATTAGGTAAAATAATACTTTGATAGAATTCGCACAGTGCATTCATTGTATTGATCAGGCTCTACTAAGTTCTGTCAAGTAGTAAAGTGATGAAGGCATTGAGTGTGCATTGGAATTAAATCCAAGATCTTCCTGTGTTAAGCCAAAATTTGATACTCAAATTGTCTAAAATGCATCTTTTAGAGAATTTTAGCAAAGTTTTTGTAGAACTTTGTATTGTTATAATGAAGTGCAATTCTTAATTGGTGATGAGATTGACTGAGTACTCTCTGCAAGTAGATGACTTCACTATTGCTCCATACTTTTAACTTACTGAACTGCAGTTCCTCGAGATCTTGGGACAAGCAGAACATTAACTTCATCCCTGTAATGGTACAAGAAAGGACTGGATGTGGTCATCTACTTGAAGAGGGCTTTTAAATAATACATATCCTTTAACATATTTTTTTATTTATGTTGATGAATTTTGTTTGCATATTTTAATAAAGAAGCAGAGTACAAAGATAAGATTTATTGTATTATGTTGAACATTGTAGATATTCAGACTCTTATTGAACAATGGTATTTCTAATTTATAAGATAAATATATTTGGGAAATTTACAGGTTTTAGAAAATGAAATTATTTATTTATCCCAATTCGTGCAGTGTCATACAAAATACAATATAATGCCTCGACAGTTTTTTGAAAATGAAACGATTTATTTATTTATCCAAATTCATCCGGTATAATACAACATACAATATGATGTCACATCAGAGTATTCAAATGGCACATATCATAATTTCATGATCAGACCTTTATCTAATAGACTTTGGTAAACTGGTATTGCTTCAGAGTCACCAGACAGACTGCGAAACAACTCTATTCTCAATGGGTTTCGATCCTGCAACAGATCCGTTCTGTCATGTAACTATCACTTTGGTAGTCTCACAAAGTACAGACCAATATTTGATAGTTTACTTACCACAACAGTTGCAACAAGTTCTTTATTACCAAATAAACAATTTGCCATTTTCTCACACACTTCTACAATGTCGTTTGCTTCGGAGATTTTACAATTTAAATGGCATTCAATACCAAGGATGGGTTCTCTCAGCCACCTCTGAGGAATTTTTCTTATGCTGAAACATTTTTTAAATACTTAGAAAAACAATGCAATAAAAAACAAGTGACTGATTCTGTTGAAGCTTGCAAGATCGAAACCACAATATTACCTGTTGTTGGATACACACTCGACACTGCCACCATCAACTTGTTTAACATGAATTTCATTTTCATCCATACTTTGTATTAGGCCTCGATACCAAAGGCCATCACTTGACAAGAAGCAACAGGGCGACCCTTCAACACACCAAGGCACAAAAATGTAATACTCGATAATGATAGCAAACCATATACAGTCCTCCATTAGGAAGACTTACTGAGGTAAATTTTTGCCAATGAAGGTTCAGAGGCAGCTTCAAGTTGCATCTCCGAAAACATCTTCTGGAAGGAACTCCAGTAATCTAACTGCAATTGAACAATAACAATACATTAAGCCCGGTACTTATAGAGCAAACGCTCTTGAATTTGTTGTTGCAAATAAATAAAAGTAATAAAAGAAGAAGAAAAAGAACACCTAAAATCAAATAACATCCTAACCTCAGGTTCTGCAGGAACACTAGCGATGTGCACGATTACTTCTGTAGCAGATAAAAGTGAAGCCACATTGACAGTCCACACATCACTCTTTGGTACAAGCTGGGGCTTAAAATTCTGAAATCATGGAAAATTAATATTGAGACTAATTAAGATAAGATTATAAAGATAAGATTAACTAAAATGATTGTGAAACCTGAAGCAATTCCCCATCCTCCATCATTGAAGTGTCTGTCTCATGGGCACCATCGTTTGATTCAATCAAATCTCCACTTTCTTGAGAGGCCACTCCTAGAAATGCTGAGGGCCCATAACCAGATCCAATGAGATCAGGAAACTCTTCAGGTGAATTTGAGAAATTTAAAATAGGGTCAGCACATTAAACCAAATTAGAAGCAACCAATTCCAATAAAGGAACATAGGGTGTGAGTTCATTGTAGTCAACTTCGCCTTACTTGCCAATTCACTGGGAAGGAGCTCTAACTCTTCAAGAATAACAATATCAGGCTCCTCATCACTGGCCGCTTCTGGGAGGACACTGTGCTCACCAGGCAAATAAGTTGCAAACCCTCTCTCTGTGAAATTGGTATATTCAAGTAAAAAAGCACCCAGATAACTTGATTGAAAACATCAGAATCGCAGAAAACTCACCAGCCAAGATGTCCTTAATATTACCCTGTCCTTTTACATATATATCCACCTGGGGAAAAAAAATGTACATTCAAAAGATAATTAAAAATGTATAAGCATGGAAAATGAAACTAAAAATGAAACTTTACCTCATAAACATCATCATTTGAAACAGGTTTCCTGATAACTTTCACATTACATTCTTTATCCACAAGAGTATGGTGAATAAAATCCAGAACAGGAATAGGCCATTTATTATCACCTGATATCTGATGGCAAGGAAATTCTTGATACAATGGTTCAATTCCAGATAATAAAATAATATCGAACACAAATGCTTACAGGTTGCAGTTGATAAATCCTACATTTTTGTGCTATAACTGGGTGATGGTTTCCTATGAAGAACACATCTTTCCGTAACTCCACAGAGCGACATTCTTCAAAATTCCCATAATCAACTAACTGCACTGAAATACTGTTATCAGCTGCAACCTATCAATCACACAGAAATTAAAAGTTAGGTTCCACTACATTATGCAATAATGTTTTAGATTTGAGAGTTAACATAACAATCAACATACACTTTTCACTCTGCCCCTATACCACTTTTTGTCCAAATGATACTGGACAGCACATAGCTGGTTTGCAAACCAATAGCTATCCTCGGGTCCTGGTCTTGTTTTTCTAAATTTCCTATTAAGCCGTTTGTTTATTTTGCGAAGAATACAACTGGCTGAAATAAATAAAATTTTATTTAAACACAGAAAATAATTTAGGTTTCTTGTATTGCAGTACATTAAAAAATGACAAATAATTATTTCAGAATAAAGCTTCAAATGTGACTCAATAGCACAACAAAACTTATTTTCTCACAGTTAGCTAGATCATGTAGATACACAAAACAGTCATGATCAACGTATGTTGGCATCCCAAGAAATTCATCATCTTCAAAAGGTTTTGCAGGTAGCCAATCCTTAATATCAGTGCTTGTAACTATTGATTCATCGTCCTCTGAAGAATTTTCGCTGCATGATGAATCCTGGTAGCAAGAAAACGTTCAGTTAAAATCCCTCGATGATTCAAGGTATATTGTGGTGTAATTTAAACTTGAAAAGCTAAGCATGCAAGGATGTTAATGCGTAAGACCCTATGGGTCTCCACTGGACGTCTCCGACATAGTGCTTATGCACTGCAGCTTAGTGCCTTAACAACCATTCACCATGCACCTGAACCCTCAACGCTAAAATTCTTAGCTGCTGGTCACATTTCAGCCCAATAACACTTTCATGCTGTCTTATAAACAAACCCAGTGAGTGGAATTAGCATCAAGCTTGTGTGGCTCTAGTGCCCAAGACCTGCGTTTCTGAAACGGCCTGTATCAACCCTAGGTATTCTACCAGAGTTAGCATGAATATACTCTGTATAAAACCACATGCCAATACTAGGAATTAATTTTCAGGCATGGGAAAAGTTAGCAGGTCCAATTATAATGCAAAGTCTTATTTAGCAACCTGCAATTACAACCACTGCATACATTACATTGGTATGAGTATACTTAGCATGAAGAACTACTGCAAGGTAATTGGTTGACTGCAATTTACAGAAAACGAGTTCAGGAGGTTCAAGAAGTGGTGCTAAGGTCTTCTCTACTAGAAGAGTTAAAAAAAAAATTCAAACTCGAGATTTGAAAGAGAAAAAAATAGAATTTAATTCTAGTTGATGTCCTTGGGATAAAAAGAAACACACAATCAATTGTCTTTGCATATGTATTCCAATTTTCTTTTACATTAAAATTAGACTAAAAGAAACATTCAAAATTAAACAAAACCAAAGCTTTGACAAAAATAAACAAAACTAAACCCACAAAATATGCTACAAATGTTAAGCTTTTGAAAGGTTCAACTCAAGGCATTTCATTACCTCCAGGTATGTTAGGTCTGGATCATCTAGAGATAAAATGTTCATGTCCTTATCAGTTATAAAAGTATCTTCCATTGCTGACATTGCTTGCCTGTAGGAAAAAAAAAATCATGTGTAATGGAAAACAACACTACAGGTAAATGTAAGAAGAAAACGACACTTAAATGTAAAGGGAAATTTAAAAAAAAATCATTACATATCAATTGGCAGGACAAGTCCTTCGTCCACAAGCCGACGGTTCACTGTGAACCAGCGGTCTCTAGTAGCTTCCAGTGCTGAGGACACTGAGTCCTTAATCCAAAGCTCAACAGGCAAGGATCTATTTTCTATCTGCCCCTGTATGAAGTATGATAGCAATGTATTAATCACGTCATAATTCAATAATGCAACACAAGTCCATAACAAGAACAAGATAACAAGCCTCACCCTCTTCGCTATGAACAGGTTGTTTTTGTGTTTGTTAACCAATGTCTGTAGAAGTTCCTTGGACAGAGTGGACCATTCAGTATTGGACCCACCAGCCACCTTCACATTGGCCAGATGGCACTTGATGGCTCCGTCTGACACCTTCAGAAATGATGGAGACAATTTCCGCAAGGCATTGCGTTCAATCTCTTCAACTCTTCCAACATCCTTCAGGATCACCTAAAAAGCAACATAGTATGTCCAAGCATAAAGGGCAGGGATGAAAAGTAAACAATAAAAATAAAAAAACCAACAGTGAGTACCTGGAACTTGGAATCTAAAAGCCTTTCCATAACTAGACCTCGATGCCAGGACTGATCTATACTGCTCTTTACAGCACATTGATTTGTTATGTCTGGTGTCCACATGGCTGACTCTTCTTCCAAACCACCATCCTCATAGAACACATTCATTTCACATTTTAATCTTTGGGAATAATGCAGACAAAAAAATTATGCATTACTACAGGAAGAGAAAGAAAACATTAAAACTAGATAGAGTTCACATACCTCTCTAAGCTTTCCTTGAGTTTCATTCCTTGAAGTCGTACATAAATACAACTAGGGGAATTAGCTACTAGAACCATTACTGGATACTTTGATGGATTAGAAGCTACTTTCAAACGCTCCTGCACAGATTTTTTGGCTCCTGTGTTGGGAAAGCATGAGTTTTTTCCTTGATGATATGGCACATTTTCTTTGCTGATAGTCGACCTATTTTCATCCGGGATCAGAGTATTCTCTTCTATAGGAGTGTTCAGCTTATCAGTTGAGAGCATGTTCATTGCAGTTGATGTGTTTTCTTGTAAGACATTCGTCCTAGCACTGAATCCTTTGATCAAAGGTAGACAGCTGTTCACTTCCACATTTTTGGTCAAAAGCAGGTCCTCATCTGCACTAGAAGTTATTCCATTTGACTCACATTCCAAGCTTGGAACATGTTGGTCTTCATCATTCTTAATCAATCCATCATAAATCTTTCTGTCATTCATAACTAACTCCTGAAATTAAAAATGTTTTTATTTTATTTTTAAGAAAATTAACATCATTTTACTTTACGCTAAACCAAACCTGCCAAAGAGCAGTGACTACTGATGGACTAACCACCAAAATGAATGATGAAAATAAAATTTGGAAGAAAATAAAAAGATTTGTTTTTAAAAAATAAATTTAAGGTGAAGGGCACTTTTGATTGGCAGAGGTGGTAAAAAAAAAAAACAAGACAAGTTAAGCTCAAACTATTACCAAATACTCTCTTTCAGCTTTCAGAATGTCATCATCACATTTAAGATGTACTGGGATGAGTGAGCTGGAGAAGGAGAAATGGTCATGATGATTAACAGACAAATCATTTACTTCTTTCCACGAAAATCCAAAAAAGAAAACATACCTAGGGCCAGAACTCTTTGCCAGCCCATTATTGACAAGTAGACCATTGATACAAATGTCATTCTTCTCATCACGGAGAAAAAGAAGGACATTGAACTTATCGCCATCTTGTGAGGTCATAGATAATTGAAGATCATTTTCCATGAATTCCTTGAGCAGTTCCGTAGAATAGTCTGACCACTCCTCTTGCATTGGAATCACATCTGCTAAGCTGCATTGTGCAGCCTGAATAAAATAAATAAGCAGTGTGGATAAGAAGTGTAAGATTTTAAAACAACCAAGAGCAGCTTAGGTTTGAGAGAAACAGTTTGAATGAATATACTAAAACAAAGCATTCAACAATAAATGTAAGTACCTGAACAGGCACTTCCATGAACTTCTTTGGTATATGCTTCACACGATTCCATAGTACAGTATCTTCATTACCAAAGTCTACATACTGTACACGAAGTTTCTTGGGTTTCAAAACTTCAAGTATGACAGCACGATACCACTGAGAATCCATAAATTGAGCCAAACAAGGCATCCCTGAAATACAACAAACATGAATAGTGCCTGAATCTAACAGATAGTAGATGGTACACGAGCTACATTTTCATCACGAACTTACCAACACAAGGGTTGAGGATTATACCATCATCCCCTGCATTGGAACAGTGCTTTCCTATTTCAGACATTAACGAAAGCAAAGGCTCAAGTTCACCAAAATGAACAAAAAATTCTGAAGGTGTGTTAATATGACTCAATACAACAGAGCAGCTTGCATCCTTCACAAATTTCACCTGTTTCACGTATCTTCTTTGAGAGGTATCAATCCACTGTAAAAAACGAATCAAAACAACATGAATGTTTATAATTGATATGAAAGTCAAACAAAAGTCGACACAAGGTTAATGGAGAAAAGTTACGTCCTTACATTTGGTTCTTCACCATCAATAAAACTAGCTTCACCGCAATATATCATAGCATCTCTCAATGAAACCAAACGGTCAGGTTTTGTATCATCACTCAAGTCAACCATAAATTTTCCACTTGAGGACACATCTAAAATATGCATCTTCATTGGTGTACTGTTGATATAAATGTTAAGTAAATGTAACGTAAATGTAAAAAATATTGGTACAATGGCACATACTACAGAAAAACTTACTCCAACACAACTTTGGAAAACATCTTAATAGCAGATTGCCCCCACTGTTTGTGGGGAGGTACCACATGATACAAACCACAAAGAATAGCCTGTGGTGGAATAGAAGCATACATCTTTGGTAGATTTTTGATCCTGAAAGAAAACAGAACAGCAGCTGTTAAATAAATAGGAAGATGGAGTAACGGTAGGTAGGAGGCT